>OX387339.1:59937362-61137362 GCA_947562085.1 Eudonia lacustrata | reverse complement strand
TTAGTGCCAATGACCGCAGGGAGGTATGGCAAGGCAAGGAGCTCCACGGGCGCTTTTATCGGGCCCTCCACGGACCCGATGTAGACTTTTTAGCGTCCGTATCCTGGCTGCGTTTCGGTGACCTCTTCGGGGAAACTGAAGGTTTTGTCTGTGCAATTATGGACGAAGTTATGCTAACGAATAACTACCGGAAATTTATTATGAAGGACGGGACGGTTGACATATGTCGGGCATGTCACCGTCCGGGTGAGTCTATCAGACATATTATTTCTGGCTGTTCTCGTCTGGCTAACGGCGAGTACTTGCACAGGCATAATCAAGTGGCCAGGATTATACACCAGCAACTTGCTTTGAAATACAAACTTGTGGATTCTGAGGTACCGTACTACAAGTATGTGCCCGACCCAGTTCTCGAAAATGATCATGTCACGTTGTACTGGAATCGATCTATCATCACCGACAGGACTATTGTAGCTAATAAGCCAGACATTGTGGTGATAGATCGATTAGCGCGCCGCACGATGATTGTCGATATCACCATTCCCCATGACGAGAACCTCGTGAAAGCTGAGAAAGAGAAACAAATCAAATATCTCGACTTAGCACATGAGGTTGTCGACGTTGTTGTTGTCGTTGTTACGGCCAACGGCCTGATGGCCAAGAGCCTCGATCAACATCTCATGAGGCTCTCGTTAGGCGGCTGGATCAAGGGCCTGATTCAGAAGGCAGTTCTCCTCGATACGGCACGCATTGTGAGGAGGTTCCTGTCTCTGGAGCCCTAATCACCGGTAGTTTGGACCCTGGTCCCGATGCCGGTGGACCCCTATTTTTTATATTTTTAAATGTTTGTTTTGTTTTTTAGAAAATATTTAAAAATGTAAATTAATATATAAAAAAATAAATAGAGAGATAATAATAAAAATCAGTGTTTATTTTATAGATAGTTGGGTGTTTAGTTTAGTTGATTTTTGTACTGGAATTATGATATGATTTTGATATACCTATAATATGAATACTCATATACAGCCTATACAGGCTTGGGTAGGAAATCGTATGTAAAAATAACGAATTATTTTTTGCTTTTTAGTTCCTAGGTGTTTTTTGAAGGCGTTCTTTTTATCTGTACAACTTATACCTTGTGATGAGAAAATAAATTATATATATATTTTTTTCAATTAATTAATTTATTTATTAGTATGTTTACTGTGGACTTACTGTTGTGACCAAAACGTCCTTCAGTAATATAATATTATTATACACATAAAAGCATAAATGTTATATTATTTAGAAACAAAAAATATGTAATAAAAACAAATAAAAATACAGTTAAGTATATTGAAAACCTCAAACTCAACCGTTAGTTACGTGACCGTATAATTTAACAATGAAAGGAGTAATTTCGACTCGTTGCCAAAATTTGTTTGTTTGTACACAAACAAAGCTACCTGCGGTTGCTTAATCAGTAGCGCATTAAATGTTGCCAGCGCTCTTTGCGTAGAGCCGTTTTGTGCACGTCGTCGGGTGCGCGTTCTGGGCAAATAGAAAAATAATAATGATAAATTTATAAGTATTAAGTTAAACAGAAAGCCAGTAAGCTTTACTACACGGCTTAATAATGTACACAGTGTTTACCCGTCGCATTTCGGCTTATCTCAAGCGTCGCTGCGGGTGCAAATAAATCATTAGTATTATGAATTCCCCGCTCCAATCTAGACGCGATCGTAAATCACTCGGCGCAATATCGCCTTTCTGACGCTACGTTTATCGTGAAGGTGTGAGTTGAGCTTATAATATAACACGTCAAAGATACTATCGCGATTTATAGTGGGATATTTCATTGTTACTGTCGTTTCTCGTGAAACCTAGATAAGCTGAATTAAACTGGCTAACCAACAGCCAATGAGAGAAAAACCTTCATAATCTGTGGGAAAAGATATATGATGTCTGGGATGCCACAAGGTTCAATATTGGGCTCCCTTTCAACCCTATTCTGGTCATAGTGGATTATTTAAGACACTTAACTTACAAAAAAATTCAAGTAGTGAAAAAAGAATACATTTATACAAAAAATGTTTATAATTCCACAAAACAAAACTCTGCCTAGTATAGGGTTAATACTAGGTATTTATTTTTGACATTAGCTCATGATTCAAGTGCTTTTGTGTACAGATGACCGTAAGTGACAAGTGTTATATATTTCATTTGAAATGTCTTCGTCCATATTTATTTGATACCGCGCGGCCATACTAATTTTGTATGGGGAATTTAAGGGCCCTAAATACATTTTGACCGTGATTTTTGCATAAAATGCCCAATTTTGGCGTTCTTGTTCAGAGAAACTGAAACCCTTAGACAATTTTGACTTATTGTATGGTGGAGAATAGTTATTAGCATAATTCGCAGCGGCCTCGCTTTCTGCAATTTTCCCTTGTATATTTATATAAAGCCAAAATTCCGAAGCTAGTTTTCAATTGAATACGCTGACGGCAATTTTCAAGCTCATGGATTGTACTACTGTACTAAGCAAACGAAATGTAAAATTTATAATAATATCTCTTAAATACCTAGAATATGAACATGAATGGAATTTCTACAAAAAAAATCTCATGTTTTCAAAAAATTTTCATGTTTTTTGCCCAACTTTAAATGATATTGATATAGAAAAAAATATAGTGTGTTATGAATTTATGGTTTGGACTAATGGTAAACACGTTCCTTTGATACTAAATGTATATTTTGCTTATGTAATACGATAGTATTTTCAATTATATCAACTTAACCGTGACTGCACTTTTGGCATTTTTTGCTCGCGGTGCCTAACTTTTTGACACCGGACGCGATCCTAACAACATGTGTTTATCTGTGTGTGTGACTTATTAGTACTAGGGGTTTTTTCGTGCGACGGGTTAATATATTTAGTATATCTATACTAATATTATAAAGAGGAAAGCTTTGTATTTTTGTATTTTTGTTTGTAACTAATAAACTGAAAAACTACTGGAACGATTTGAAAAATTCTTTCACCATTAGAATTCTACATTAGCGCTGAGTAACATAGGCTATATTTATTACTAGAAAAAAAATTGCTTAATGATAAATAAATAGAATTACGATTTGTTTGTTTTGTTGGTCATAGAAACTATGAAAGCGGTATGAAGTCCGCCGGGTCAGCTAGTTAAAAATACATTGTAATCACGTGACAAGTGTAAATGAAGTGACATTATAATAACAGTCACTGCCTTTTTGAATAAAGAACCCGAACTTAAAGTTTGTAGGTAGCGTACCTACAAACAATTTCGTTTGTACAATCAAACAGTTTCATTAAAAAAGGTGAAATAACTGATGGTACGTCGGCGCAGTATTATTCGACGGTGTGCTATTTCTCTCTACTCCAGAATAATCTTTTAATATCACTGTATCACCAAAAAGGTTACACAACCGAGTTGTACGTTCATTTCCACAAAAATAAAGGTTGCACTAAACCGGGGACCACGTAGCGGACGATCGCCCTCTTCCATTTGTCGGGATATTGCGAGTTACGTGACCTACGACGAATAGAACACGAGATCTGTGTGGAGTGAGCTTTATTTGTGGAAAACAGTGCGGTTAATAAAATAGTGTTGCCCACGAGGGCATAATAACTGTCAGGTGGGGCCCGTGTCAGTAGTAAAAAGCTCGAGAGAGTACTTCCTAAGGTTTTTTGGGTGTTTCGAATTGTCTTTGTGTGGTGGCTATGGGCACATGTATAAGATATAATTGAATCAAGTGCGGATAGTTTTAGGGTTTATATTAAATATATAACTTTTCTATTTAACTTTTAACGTTTAACAATAAGTTTAGATTTTGAAATAAATACGTATTTTTTTTTTTTGAACCAGTATTAAGTAGGTATAACAAAAGGCTAAAACTTAAATATTTTTTAGTAGTTTTGGAAAGTAATAAAACATGCTATAAACTGTTAACTTAATAATATTCGCTAGCTTGTTCGTTTGTGCTTCGAGGCCATATTGAACAGCGCTCTATGGTACTCAGTACAGCCTGAGCCCGAGTGGTTCACGGGAAAACGAATAGTGCCTCTTGATGTTCATTAGAGCACAAGGTTCATTTTGCTGTGTAAATTATTTACCCCTTCCCTTTTCAGTTGCTTACAATACTACAGACTTACACCTGTACTCACAAACATTACTATGAGGTCTCATAGTGGACGCGGACGCACAGGGTCTCAAAAACGTATTCATAGACAATATAGTATACTTGAGTGATGATCTGCACTATGGGTGCGCCGACAAAAAAATGCCAAAAATGCAGTTACGGTTAAGTAGATATAATTGAAAATACTATCGTATTAAATAAACAAAATATATATTTAGTATCATAGGGAACGTTGTCAGAACCATAAATTCATAACACGCTATAGTTTTTTCTACAATATCATTTAAAGTTGGGCAAAAATCATGAAAACGAGTGGCGGCGTTTAGTAGATTTCTTATAGTTTATCTAAATTATTGTACCTCTGATTTTGTCTAAACAATCATCAATGGATAAACTAAAAATTGATAGACTACATTTTCGATTTATCAAGTGGTTATTTAAATAATTATTTTTTATTAAGCACATTAAATTCCCCATACAAAATTAGTATGGCCGCGCGGCATCAAATAAATATGGACGACGGCATTTCAAATAAAACATATGACACTTGTCACTTATGGACGGCGCACCCTTATGAACGCATATATAAGGTAGCCAGCTAGCTATTTTAAGCAACGCATTACGGCAGCTTACGTCAAAAGTTAGGTTATGTTTGTTTCTCGAGGTTTGGTTTTGCTTTGTTTGAGGCAATTTTCGATTCTTTAACAATGGATTACAGGTGAAGAAGATTTTAATAATCATATTAATGAGCAACGCAGAATAAGTACCAGAAAACTGAAACGAGACTTCCAAGATCCTTTTGACTATTACAGTTCGGTTGAATTTAAACGACGTTACCGGTTTTCAGAAGATTGGGTACTTTCTGTACTCTTGCCACTGATAAATGAAGACCTAGAGAAATTTACTGCAAGAGGTCTTCCGGTGCCTCTTATTTATCAGTTGCTAGTGGCATTACGATTTTATTCTTTTGGCAGTTTCCAGGTACCTACTTACCATATAATTAAATAAATAAATGAGATAATATAATAAATTTAATTGTTAAATATCATTTATTCACATTCAAGACATAACAGTCACTTACATGAGAACAACAAAATTACATTAAAAAATAATAATTTACAAAATCGTTCGAACGAAAATTAAAGATAGATACAGTAGGCACTCATTCGGCACAGTAAAATCGCTTTGGTTAATAAATTAATTTCGTGAATCGCAATATTATGTTCATAAAATATTATCGTTACAAATTTGCAATCACATATTGCTTAAGCTTTGATTTAAATGCGCGAAACGAGCTCACATTTTTTTATATTAGACGGTATTTTATTAAAGAGTTGAGCGCCTTCAAAAGTAATATTGTTTTTTCCATAATTGGTCCGGATTTTGGGTAGTACCAGAAAACTTGCGCGGCGTGTTCTACGCTTGTTTACCTGTTGTGCGGTGCGAATTATTAGGCTAGATACATTTATAACTAAGTGTTATGTCCACAAATCGACGCAATAATAATAATAATACGAAATTGGTCATGCAACGCTCTACTGGGATCGCTCTATCATTGCGGACAGGACTATTGTCGCCAATAAGCCTGATATCGTGGTGGTCGACCGATCCCAGCGCCAGGCAATACTGGTTGATATCACCATACCTCATGTTGAGAACCTCGTGAAAGCCGAAAGGGACAAACTCAGTAAGTACCTTGACTTGGCTCATGAGGTTACCGCCATGTGGGATGTGGATTTAACCATTATTGTACCGATAGTCGTTTCGGCAAACGGTCTTTTAGCCAAGAGCCTCGATCAACACCTAGAGAGGCTCTCGCTGAAAGGTTGGGTCAAGGGTCAGATGCAAAAGGCAGTACTCCTTGGCACGGCACGTATTGTCAGGAGGTTCCTCACTCTGCAGCCCTGACCACCGGTAGTTTGGGCCCTGCCTCGCTGCTGGCGGTACTCTAGGATTAGGTTTTTATAATGTTTTATTGCTTTTATATTAAAATATTGTAAAAATCTAGTTTTAAGGAAAAAAATAAATAAAGAGTATAATAATAATAATAATGAACTTTCCTACACTCACACCAATTATCTAGCCCAAGAGAAGCTTCGTTATGAAACTCGTGAAATGGTTACTAGACAACGGATAAACATACTTAAAATACTTGAATACATACTTTTATATACATTGAAAACCCAGACCCAAGACAATTTAGAAAAACAATAATTTCTAAATTGATCCGACCGGGGATCGAACCCGGGACCTCAGAGATGGCGACACCATAAAAACCGGTGTACAAACCACTCGACCAAGGAGGTCGTCAATCACTAGTATACTTATAATACCACAAAACAAAGTAAAAGTAAACGTCAGGTAGTTTTATATTTGGTTTTATAGATTAAGCCATGAATGAAAAATGAAACGTCAAACAGCAAAGTTAACTACGTACACAAACGAACCTATCACAGAGCTCTATTCCAAGCAGTGCGTTCGCATACTCAAGTGTCATCTGAGTATTGTTTATGAATTGAAGACCTTGTCTTATGGAACGCATTGAAAATTGCCTTACTTCGCAAAGCAATGCTACTTTGCATAGACTAAAATTGTTTGTGAATACGGGTGTTAGAATCATGGTTAGAATAAAATAATAGAAAATATTTATTAGTTTTTTTATTCTTTTTTATTTTAAAAGGAGGCAAACGAGCAGGCGGGTCACCTGATGGAAAGTAATCACCGCCGCCCATGGTCACCCGCAAAACCAAAGTTATCGCAGATTTGTTGCCAACCTTGGAAAGGAGTTGGATCATGAGGAGGGAGTAGGAATTGGGAGGGGGGAGGGGTGAGAGATGGGCCTCCGGTACTTTCACTCACCGGACGAAACACAACAGCAACGAGTGCCGTTGTTTCACGCCGATATTCTGTGAGAGGGTGGTGTTACGCCGGGCGAGTCGGCCCATTTCGTGCTGCAACGCAGCGTGGCTCTACCACTCAGAAAACAGACACAATATACATATATCTACTCATGTGACAATACATCACAAATGACATTTACTTTAAAAAATATTACTAAAAGTAAGTGGCATTAAAAGGTGCCCGCTCAGCATGATGTCAAGCCTCCTAGATTATAGGAAAAACTGACGCTGTTCTTCCGCGAACACTATAGTGTGGGAGGGAACGCAATCATACACAAAAACACAAAGCAAGAACAATACACATCATTATATTTTACACAAGATAACAAAGATACATTGAAAATTAAAAACTTACCCTACTTACTAAAAACTTTTTTTTACACCATCAAAAAGTAGAGATTTTAACGAACAAAAAGCCTGCCGACTTTTTTAAAAAAGCAGATATTTTGACGCGAGAATTTTCGATTGAAAATTAGGGTGCTTTTTCGATATTAAGTCAACATAATGTGAAAAGAATAAATATTTGAAATCAAAAAAAATACTAACTTGATTGTAAAAGATAAAAATAAAATACCAAAAAACTTGTTTTTTTTTGTTTTGTTTGGTTTCAAAAATTATCGACCCTGTTCTACTATGTGTAAAATCAACTACCTATATATACTTCGCAAAATGGTTTTTTTGCTTGTTGAGGTTGTCCTTTATATTTTAAGTGTTTATTTGTAATAGATAGTGTATTTCTATGACATGGATTTTCCAATATTTTAATGCTGATTTTCTTGCCGGTTATTCCAAGTCTCCCCGCCGTGTGTAGACTTACAAACGATAGCATAGTGACATTCATCAGAGCTATTTATAGCCTTAACTGATTCATCATCATCAGCTCATTTTATGTCCCCACTGCTGGGGCACGAGCCTTCCCTATGGATGGATAGAGAGAACGCGCCATAAACCACCACGCAGACCCAGTGCGGATTGGTGGTTGTTAATGACTGCTATGGAGCCGGGACCGACGGCTTTACGTGCCTTCTGAAGCACGGAAGAGCTCTAGATGTAAAATTTTTGGTCACCCATCCGATGACCTTTACTAAAGTTCCTTAACCTCAGCACTCGCAGATCGCACGTTAACCACTGCGCCATCGAGCTCATCAAGCTCCTGCTCGCTAAACTGATTGATGATTTTGATTTTTTTATTTTTTTCTGTTTAATCTAGAATCTTTTTGCTCATCCATTGATTACGCTTCGGTGTACCCCGCACTTATCTCCCCATACATTCCGCGAGGCATGTCTGCGAATACATTAGCCGGCTGTAGTTCCGCGGAACAGCAGCTTAAATATTAACCCACGCTTAACTTTAATAAGCGACTCACAACACGGATATTGTTTGCTAATTTGTCAGTGCGGGACGCGATAACGAAGCTTCATAGCTTCGTAGTTGCGTTAACTTGTTAGGGGATGTCACGGTATTAGTTTTTAGGATTAAACTTAGATGAGCCATATCGGTAATTGACAAAGTTAAGATTATGCTCGTTTAATTGGTTTGGTTCACGGTTTTAGTGGAAGCGAAAATTTGATATTACATAATCATAGAACCTATTAAGTGAACAAAAGATTTATATACGCTTAGGCATGGAATCGGCAAAGCAAAATTTCGGCATTTACCACAGAATAACTACTAGTACTACGCATTTACGTATAAATAAGTAATACAAAAATATACAACAACATATAACACGTGTCACGTGATCTTTCTATCTTAACAAATTTTTTTCTGTAATACCATACCCTGGTCGTACCTGGGAACCGTCTTATTCTGGAAGTATAAAATTTCAAAGGCACATTAAAAATATATATATATATATGTACTACACAGATTCAATGTGCTTACAAATTTTTGATCCATATACCAATATTTTTGTTATTTAAAAAAAAAGTTTTTTGTAAATCCATTACGCAATGAATATCAAACGCAGACACTTTCCAGTCAGCCCCACTCAAGTTCCGACTCTCGTTTCACACATGCGCATGCACAATCTGTTGCGTTGTTGGCGGTTGGTGATAGTAGCGTTATGCTATCCCCTCTAGATACCTTTTGAGGATGTTTCAATCATACGGCTTGAGGAACGCTTTATGTTTCTTGCCACCCTCAAAACGGCCGGTTCCGCTGCTCTGTAAAAGCCATACGGCCAACAGCATTACCTACAAAAAAAATGAAGGTGTTGTTGTAGTTAATGTTGTCTGTGACCTTCGCCATCGCCTCATACTGCAGCAGGCCTAAAGCTCAATAATGAATTAGCTTCTTAACAAAAACAAGATCCAATGTCAACACATGTCACCCTGAAAGATTTCCATTCTGTCGCCGCCGTTGGCATGATTCATCAGAGAAATGGTTGACACCAACTACACTTGGCCGTAATTAAGGGATACTCATGAATTTTGAGCTGTGCAAATGTATTCGGTCGCCGGCGTGGAATACAAACGATGCGGGATTGCGTCCATTCATTAACATCGGCCGGACATGGTCAAGTACGCTGGACATGTCCGCTGAAAATCAACAGACGCCCCCTTTATTAGGTACGTGCTGTTATGGTTTCGACGATGGAAGTGCTAAGTATTTGCGTAGTTGGTCATGCATATTTTTTATTTTTGATGTATAATATCGTTCCGCTTGCTTTCTATATATACAATTTGTGGGAGTGATTTCGTAAAATGTGACGGAAGTAGGTGTAACAGTGTGACAGGAAGTCGGGGAAGCGCGCAAGCGCTTACCATTTTGTAAATTTAAAATCGATATTATGAACATGACATATTATTATTATGTGTGACATATTGTGTCATTTGACTATCAAAGGTCATTTTGATATGTCAAATGTCTTCTAATGAGTATTTACTGCATTTATTGTATAGTTATAAAATGATGTAATACCTGACCCATTTTTTTCAGAAAATAATCTTGAAATTAAAATGTTTATATAATTTTTAAAGCAAATTTTGTTGCGATAAAATTACAAAAACACAAATGTTGAAAAAATGGGTGTTAATGACGGTAGTTGTTGACATTGAATGGGCGCCTTTGGCTTTCAAAGTAAAAAGTAAATAGTGTTGAATAATTTCGGCGGGCTGGTTAGAATCACGAAAGCTCAATTGGGAGAGCACCTGACCCGGTATGTCAGAAGGGTGCGGGTTCGAATCCTGCTCGTGGAAATTTTTTCAACATTTGTGTTTTTGTAATCTTGAAATTGCTTATTACTAAGGTGAGATGTCAAATGTTACACATCTTGCGACTACTGTAAGGTTCGCTCGTCTTTTTTATATTTATTCCTTACTGGCAAGAGCTGGATGAGAGTAGCCGCGGATCGTGCTTAGTCGTGCACTTGGAGAGGCCTATGTCCAGCAGTGGACCAGTATAGGCTGATGATGATGATGGTGATGGTAGCACTTGCTCTTCATCTCACCTGATGTTAGGGTGATGATAAGGCCGAAGGTGGAAGCGTACTTCACCCGGGATCCTCAGCTACTGAGAAACTGGCTATCTTATCTTTAGCTGCCGGGACACAATAATGCTACTTACTTTGATGTTATGGCGACTGTTTAGTTAAGATGGTGGTAGCTAGCCGGGCGGACTTACATCCGCGTAAAACAAGCTCTACCACCAGCCAAACTCAGTACATATACATGTGTACCTCCCGTTGGGAATCGAAGTAAGAAAATGCAATATTCAACACTATCTTCTCATACTTTTTAAGCTGAAGGAGCCTTTATTCAATTCATGGGAAAAGAGCACTGCAATATTTATAATTTTACAGATTCACTGTTTCGTAAGTCTATCTACTCTAGATCTTGTACTGTGAAGAACCAGCAAGAAACTCAGCAAGTGTCCAGCTCTTTTCTCCCTTACAGCGTCAAAAATATTGGAAAGTGCCCTATCATAAAAGGACACTTTCCATCACAACTAAACACACAAAAAATAAAATAAAGGACAATCACAACACACAAAAAACAACAAAATAAAAAAAATCTAAGTTTGCAAAAATTACACCAGGTACCAATTTAAATTTTCACAATGTCATACAGTACTAATAGAAGTCGAAAATTGTCTAAGAAAAACAAAGTTAAAGTACTTATAAGTAATAATAAGTATGTATTTAAATATTTTAAGTATGTTTATCCGTTGTCTAGTAACCATTTTACCGAGTTTCATAACGAAGCTTCTCTTGGGCTAGATAATTGGTGTGTGTGTAGGAAAGTTTATTTTATTTCATTTTATTTTTTATACGTACGTATATTTGTTTTGGAAATATATTTAGTGGTGTTTTCTTCTATACCACTACTATATAAATCTGTATGCTCTGTCTGTACATGCAATTTCTCTGACAAATTTTGGGATAAATATTCGTTTTATGAATTATGACTCACTGACACCAATTCTACGATTTTTAAATTTTTTGTCTGTCTGTCTGTCTGCTTGTATGTCCTCTTATAACTCAAGAACGGCTTGACCGATCTTGATGAAATTTGTATGTAGTAAGAACATGAGATTGTGCAAATGATAGGTTATAAAAAATAATATAATTTTATTCACAAATTTTCGCACAGCTAAGCGAGCGAGTGACGGCTAGTTTAGATATATAATATATATTTATGAGTTTATACTATATGTCTGTCGTTATCCCCTTAATTTCCCTGCACCATGGTAGCAGACAGAGAGAGAGAAATGGCGGCAGGTTGTGAAACATGCCATCAATCCTTAAATTGTTGTTGATGAGCACGACCACTCTGCCAAGAATGTCAATGAGTAAGAAGGAAGAATCACCACCTCATTTTATGTGCCCACTGCTGGGCCACGACACCACTGGAAAACACACAAAATGCTTAATCGGTATTGAAGGGAATATTTAAATAATAGACAAAGAGGATAATTTAAATTTAAATTTAAATTTATCTTATTTGAACTACCTATCTGCGTTGCCTTTTTATTTTGTTTTTGTTTATTTAGATTTACATTGAAATGACTCGGCTGCTCCCTCAATCAAAGCATTCACTCATCATACCTACAAGTTTCTAATTTTCTATACGATTCACAGATTCACTCTTATTAGTGCATGGAAGGGCAGTGCAGTACGTCCATACAGCCTAAGAATTGTTTTTTTTTGGTTTCTGTCTTAGTACTATGTTTATTTTTGTTTCCGTATGTTTATTAATGATTTGTATGTTTTTGTTTCTATATTGTGCTATATATAGGTTTACATTTAAGAAAATTTTATATATATTTTTTTTCTTAGTGATAAAAATGTTTGTCTCTTAATAAAAATAAAAAAAAATTGAACAATATTTTTCTCGAATAAAAAATCAACAATTAATCGAAGCAATGACCAATGACGTTAAAAAAATTGAAAAACGGTTGTGAAAACTTTATAACTACTGTGTTTCATGCTAAAAAAGAATCTTATTTCATCTAAAAGTGTAATAGTAGCACGCAACATGGAACTCTAAAACTAATGCACACAAAAGACATATTTGAATTTTCCCAAAACTTTGGAAGTGTGATCAAAAGCTATGGAGGTCACTTATTACTTACTTACCTACACTAAATCGAAGAGGACTCGTTTACTGAGTTCGTTACGGAAGCTTTATTACTTGAGGTGCGACATAAAAGAACCTTCCTCCCGTCAAACGATATTAAACTGAATCACCCAATAAATAAAGTTGCGAATGTTCTCGTAAAATTTTAAAGGTCTTTGAGTTACTGAATCTGTTGGATAACTTGATTAAATTGTTGGATTAAGATGTTTTCCGTGATATTTAATTACTAGCGCCCGTTCGAATTATTAAGTAATTATTATGATAAGAGAGTGGAAACGGAAAGTTAGGGCGTGTATATTTAAATTTTGTTGACAAATAAATAATTTAAAGTATAATTTATTGTTTCAACTTAACTCGGTTTAGCCTTTATTGTTTTTAGAGGCATCCATTCTGATTTCATTAGGTAGGTGTTTGTTATCATTGGTGTTTCTTTGGAAAGATATTTTGTGCTGTTTTCTGAACGCCTCCATGGCTGAGTCGCGAAGCGCGCATCTCGATATTCGGACGTCCTGAGTTCAATTCATGGGTCAAATAATTACCTGGACGGGCAAGGTGTGTTCTGGATTGCCGATGCTAAGCCCGTGTTTTTGATCACAAACCCGAATTAAGCAAATCTATACTTTGTATGGTTGAACGTGCTAATCTCAGGAACTACTGGTTCGAATTAAAAAAATATTTTTGTGTTGAATAGTCCAATTATTGAGGAAGGCTATATGCTATATTACATCACGCTATGACTAATAGAACGCGGGTGAAACCGCGGGGCACAGCTAGTGTAGAAATAAATGGATTTCAATGATGGAGACTTTTTAGTTTAGTTTGCACCTAGCTTTTAAATTGTTACAGCATCATCGGCATAGCTTAAGTTATAATTTATTTTGTTGCGTACAAGTCGGTCGGTAGGTATTTAATTTTTTTCTCTCTTTTATTTTCATATTATTTTTTTACAATTGTACATTATTCCTTATAATAAACCCTCCGACTGAGCAGAGTATACATAAAACGGTTGATTAAAAAAACTCGAAGTGGAAGAGTTTATAAAAATCTAAGTTACGGAAGGCATAATGATAAAAAAAATATATTTTGACATATTATCACGTTCAAAGCAGTTCAGAATTACATTTATCATGTCTAAAAGAGGGATTAATATTTTTTTTCAGAGCTCCCCAATACTTTCTTTCGAAACTCCTTTTCAGGTCCCTGTCTGTTACTGGATTACAAAATGAAGGGTGGATAATACAAAATTAAAAAAGTCTGTTTCTTTTTTAATTTTTGTTCTATATTTCATCAATAAGTATTAAAAAAAAAAAAAAGTACCTAATTTCGTAGTATCAATAACTCAACATCACTACAATTGATGGGTATTGGGTTAATCACCACAGATCACCACGCTTACCAAATGTGGGTACTTAGGTGATCACAAACCCGGGCTATGCATCGAAAAATCCGAACACACTTTGCCCGACCGGGGAATTGAACCCGGGACCGTCGGGTATCGGGCCAAGCGCTTAGCCACTCGACTACCGAGGCGTTTCAATAATATAAAAGGTAAATAAAAACAACTAACGTTATATTAGCGTAACCATTTATAATATTAACGATGATTCTCCATGGATGATTTCACACATATATACAAATACAAGTAGGTACATTGTTAAAATCATTGTATTAAAATCAACAAGCAGTTTTTGCACTTCTAAGTTAATTATAAAAAACTTCAAGAGAGTTGGCTTGATTAGTATCAAACCACAATAATAAGACAGAGCAACAGTGTTCTATCTTACGAATCTATATCTATATTTATAATATTATAAAGCTGAAGAGTTTGTTTGTTTGAACGCGCTAATCTCAGGAACTACTGGTTCGAATTGAAAAAATATTTTTGTGTTGGATAGTCCATTTATCGAGTAAGGCTTTAGGCTATATAACATTACGCTGCGACCAATAGGAGCGAAGCATCAGTGAAAAATGTTTCAAAAACGGGAACAAGAGCCTAAAAAATTAAAAATGCTGCCGAAAGTCACTATTCCACGCGGACGAAGTCGCGAGCACAGCTAGTAAAAGAATATTTCTAATTTGCCAAGATTAAGGTTGGTAATACAATAAATTGGTATACCATTTTTTTCGACGAAATTACTATATTATTTAGTAATATAAATAATCTATTGGAATTGTATACTTGAGGTGATAGAACACAAGCTTTTAGTTACAAATATAGCTATTAAAAGAAAAACTTATTTATTACAGAAAAGTACAATGTTACGTCACCATTCGATGGGTACTTCATCGATTCACACCACGACTGGTTCGCACCACGGTGTGAATCGCAGAAGGACGCTTTTTGAATTGAGTGTTTCGAACCACGGCTCATACCGTGGTATGAATCAGCGAATGTCTTTGTTGGACTGGTGCGAATCACAGAAGGGCTCCTATTAGCTTCGTTGTTTTGGGCCATTACCAAAATAAATGTGATTTTTGTACTAGCGGATGGAAAACGGTTACTGAAACAAACAGTTGGTATAAAATATTTAATAGCTTTAACTCTTACAACTAATAAAATAAAATGTGACCACAAGACCTTCGTCACAAGTTTTATGACAACATTAGCATGCAGTTTTAAAATATTCATTAATTCACAAAAACCACAAGTTCAGAAAAATATTACGCGAAAACAAGAATATTGTTTTGTATGGCAACATTTTAACTCACCTTGGTTGTCATCAGGATTTTTTTGGGGAGATTTTGCTAATTGATTCAGACGGCATTTTCAGTGTCACCTGACTTTTTTGGAGGCGGCGAGAAACTTAAAGGGTTCCTCAAGCCGTGTAATAGAAACACCGTTAGCGTCTAGCATTGCGCGTGTCCCCTTTTCTTATTTCTCTGAAGGGATCGGGGACTTAAGGCGGACCTCAGCTCAAGCTAACTGAGTGGTGGTAAACCAGCGTCAAGGGTGAGCAAACGAAGTTTTGTATAGCATTAAAGCAGCGCTGCCTGGTGGGTAACCACGAGCTGTTACACCCTAAAGGACATTGTGAAGGTTAAGAAGGAACGAAAATTGTATATGGTATTTGCCAAGAAAATAGTCAACATAGTAAATAATAGAAATAAGGAATGATAATTAAGAGAAAAAGCAAGACCACAAATGTGGCAGGATTGTATTTCTTCTCAGTACAAGATCTCCCGCCCAGAGTAGATAGACTTACGAACCGATGGCATAAAATGACGTTCATAAGAACTATTTGTAGCCTAAACTGAATAAATGATTTTGAATTTTGAATTTTGTTACTAAAGTTTTAAATATTTTTTATGTATGCAAATAAATTAATAAACCAATAGCGCACCATGTTTTAGTCGGCCAGCATCACTGATCTGAAACCATAAAGTGGTGTGACCAGATTCGACTCGCAATATTTGAAAATAAAATAAGTGTGAAGAAATTCAAATAATTTTTATGTGTGACGAGATTCTACTATGACGAATGTGGAGCAACCCATTTGACATTTTGAACCATGCATGCGGCATAACATATTAAACTAAACGCACCTAATAACCATAATATTTATTAGAACTTTGGTTGTGACGTGTAATAGGCTATTTCTAGGCAGGCATGTTCCATCCTCGATCGCACCGTCACTTAACATCAGGTGAGGTGTAGTCAAATGCCTGCCTAAAACCAATAAAAAAAAAAAAAAAAAAAATGCGTTTGTACTTCATTTAAACTAGTGTTTTCATTGTCCAAACGAGGCTAAACTCGTCTCGAAACTCGGAGCCTCGGGGAGCCTGATGTTACGAGCCTCTTAAAGCTGTTTCTTTATATAGAAATATAAGTTGAGTACAATGAAAAAATATAATATATAATAAGTTTGCTTTTCTGTATATTAGAAATATAAGTTGAGTACAATGAAAAAAATATGAATACAAGTCATATTGATGTTTAAATGTTTATCCGCCTAATTTTGCTTATAGTTTTTTGACATTTTTTTAACAAATAAATATTTTTAATGTAATGGGTCAAATGACCCCCGCTGTCCTTTTTGGTAAGTGGTTTTTCCCGTCTTTTAAGTGTAAAAGGGTTTGTGTATCAAAGCTTAACATTTATTCGTAGTACCTAAGTATTCATGTTTATGTTATATACCTAGAATTGTTAAAGGTAAATAAAAAAAAAATAGAAATCGTTGTTACATTTTGCATTCAATAACGGGTGACAAAGGTACATCAAAGTGATGTAAATTCTTGTTTGATACATTTATTTCGTATTCTCCCGGCTTTTCAATTGTTGATACCATAGCAACGGATCATAATATATTACTAAACTTATAAAACCTTACAATGTTTTCTATCATAAAACTATCAGCATTTGCACTTCATGACTGTTTTTTTTTTAGTTTGTTTATTCCTTCATTAATTTTATTACATTTTCATTATTGGGGTTTGAACCCTGGACCTCTGGGTCCAAGTCCGCCAGAGTGGTCAACTCCGGATTCTCCCCATCAGATGACCAAGATATGCAGTAATTAAAATGAGCTGTAGAAAAAGATTATAGGTTCAAGTCTAGGCATCACTATTCTGTGTTACATATTTTTTTAGACAAATTTGTATTTATATAACTGGTCGAAAGATTTGTAGGTATTTAACTTTCTTAATGAGGTATGGTCGGGCACGTCAGTAAATATTAATGATCACTTAGCGATAATTGGGTTTTCTTTCAAAACGAATGCTTAGAACGTCATTATCAAATACTTTTTACAAAAACAAACAATATATTTGGTAATCATTAGAATATTTTGAGCTCTCCGAGTGTGGCAGTAAGTATCAAATTTTAGTAAACTTAAACATAGATAAATTGTTACGAATTAAAGACGGTAACTGATAAAAACAAAACAATAACACAAAGTTATAAAACTACCTACATTAAAAGTCTATTAACAATTCAGTAAATCATCATTTAGCACTCAATCCAAACAGAAACAATATAATACTTTTAAACATAACACTGCACTCTAAATCAGGCTTTGAGTATGCAAATAACTTAAGTTTGAAGATCTGAATCAACAACAATTACCAAATTACTCGTTATGATAATTAACGAACGTATCATACTGTTTGCATACATTAACTGTGGTGTCCGGGTTTCGTTGTTGACAGCCATAAGTTTAGTAGCACAATAATCATTCATGTTTGAGTACATACATATTAGAGACGCACTATTTTTAAAAAGAAATTGAAATAAGTTCCATTTAAAATTTTGTTAGTAAGAAGTTTGTGAATTTCAAGCGACTGAAAAGAAAGTCGTTTTTGTAATGGTGGCGAAAATGTTAATTCTAGTTCTGTGTGTTGTAGTCGAAGGTACGTTTGTAGTGATCACAACAAAAACATAATTTATGATAATTTATTATCCCATCAAAAACATAAATGTGTAATTAGAGCCAAGTTCAATATTATGAGATATGCCTTGGGTGTTGACTTCGACGACAAAATAAGTGAGATCTAAATGTGTGCCAGGTTCAATGGTCAGTCCTGAAATTTATTTATACAACATAAAATATTTTATAACAACTTAAAATATCATTTCTTCGTATAACTTGGAATAATAAATTTAAGCCTAAGGTCTGACTTCGCTAGTTCTCAATATACGAATTATTATTAAGTACCTACTAAAACAGTCATGGAAGAGCCCTATGTTCGATGGCTAGTTACTACCAGCCAGCCAAATTTCCGGAAGAATAATATAAGAACTTACAGCTTTAGAACTTGCGAATTCGTATATGTAAACCGTCACCCGCCGGCTTCGCTGTGCGAGAATAATGGATCAAAGAATGCTAATCAAAATAATTATTAGGTTTACCAACATCATATATAGCCTATAATTTGCACAATCTCATGTTCTTACTACATGCAAATTTTCATCAAGAGCCGTCACCCACCCGCTTCGCTGAGCGTAAACTTGTAAAAAAATTTCATTTAAAAAAAAATATAGCCTATCATTTGTACAATCTCATGTTCTTACTGCCGTACTCAGAGACGTCAATTAAGATTTGATGACAATTAAATGTCTTTCCTTCTCTATTTAGCACTATACTTAGGAAAGTGACAGCAAGAGACTAAGTAATTGTCATTAAACTTTATTGACGTTTCTGAGTACGGCAGTTAGTCTTACTCTATACAATTTTTTATTAAGATCGGTCAAGCCGTTCTTGAGTTATAAGAGGACATACGTCTGTATGTCCACATGTCTGTATGTGTATACGATTTTTAATTTTTTTATATGTCTGTCTAGACAGACCTTAGACAGACAGATAAAATTTTCAATAATCGTAGAATTGGTGTCAGAGATTCATAAAACGAATATTTATCCCAAAATTTGTAAGAAAAATTGCATGTACAGACAGAGCCTATAGATTTATATAGTAGGCAGTATAGATTAATTACTTGTGTTTCAGTCACGCCAGCAAATTTATATAATAAAGAATTGCGTTGGACAAATTTTACGAGAGTCAAACGGGTGAGCGTGTTGTAAAATAAATCTTTTTTAATTTAATAATTTTTAATTTCAATTATCGTCATCATCATCAGCTCATTTTATGTCCCCACTGCTGGGGCATCTAAAACTAGGTACTTAGACGGTGATTAAAATTTCGCCTGCCCGTCATAAGATGGGTGACTAAAAATCATCTCGAGTTCCTCCGTGCTTCGGAAGGCACGTAAAGCCGTTGGTCCCGGCTGCATTATAGCAGTCATTAACAACCACCAATCCGCACTGAGCCCGCGTGGTCGCCCTTCTCCCTATACATCCATAGGGAGGGCTCGTCCCCCAGTGGGAACATAAAAATGAGCTGGTGATGTGATGTAGGTACAGCTCTTAAAATTTGTTTAAAAAAAAAGTTAAAAAAGTAAACAAATATATGTATATTTTTAGGAATTAGAGCGATGGGTATGGGGATACGCTACTGTTGACCAACCGGACGTAAGTCACGATACTTTTATAATTGTGCTTTTATCAGTATTTTAACCATGTCAGGGACAGCCATTATCGGTGTCATTTGCTCTGGCAAGTCTGATGTCGATACCCGCAGCTTCTTTGTGTTTGGAGTATCTCTTTTTTATCCCACGATGGCGACCATGATAATTCGACTATTGTCTGACTTTTTTGAAAATAAATTATTAACAATTTAAAAGTAAAAGTTGATAAGTTTCGGCGGGAAGGAGAGAACCACGATATAGTTGGTAGTGAACCTAATATCTAATGATATTCCTATCATAGGGTGCCAGTTCAAACCCCGCAACTGACATTTTTTGATGCTTTTAAATTTATAGGTAGTTACTTATTAGCAATACATTTTATAGGTACAAAATTGGTAAAATATATCTTCAATTATTATTAGATTCATATTACCACAAATCAAATTAGCACATAATAATAACAATAATACCTAATTTTTCAAATTGTAATTTGTTCGCAACAATTTGCGTAAAATTTTAAATAAGCATAATAATATTAAATAAAACTAATGTATAAAATAAACGCGAGTAGATCCGTAAAAGTAGTTTCATTTATTAAAAATAATAATTTAATTTTATCGTTCTTAGAGGAGTGCTGAAGTAGTAGACACTGAGAGACGCATCAATGCAGCTGAAGAGTGGGACCCCTGCCTGCCTGTTGAGCGTCCACCAGCTCCAAACTTCAACGGGGCCGGCCGAAGACTTAGCCAAGTGAGTAAGTATCGGTCATTTTTATGTTAAAATAACTAATTTTGCCTTAAAATTTATTTTCTCAAAGTCCAAACAGTTTTGCTATTCTTGACTTGGTACTAGTTATCACATGCTGGCAAGACAATGCCTAATTTTTTTATTGAAATGAATAATGAATATTTTTTTATTTTACTTAATTATAATATACGACACACACAGCAATACTGTGCCAAACCGTGAAATGGTTTACTCGCAGTAGTATAGACACTAAAGAGTACATAATATAGAAACATGAATGCTATTAATAAAAAATACAATAAACTTACAATTCTTAAATTTAGACAGATAGATAGTTATATAGATAATCACTTTATTGCTTACACAGTTATACACAAAACAAATAACAGGAAATTTTAAAATAATAGTATGTAAAGGCGTTCTTATTGCTGAAAGCGATCTCTTCCAGACAATCTTTGTGGCATAGGACAGATTAGGAGCTACTTGTAGCCTAATCACATCACATCACATCACTAGCTCATTTTTATGTCCCCACTGCTGGGGCACGTGCCTTCCCCCTCCTGGATGGATAGGGAGTACGGGCCATAAACTACCACGCGGGCCCAGTGCGGATTGGTGGTTGTTAACGACTGCTAATGCAGCCGGGACCAACGGCTTTACGTGCCTTCCGAAGCACGGAGGAGCACGAGATGATAAATTTTTGGTCACCCATCCGATGACCGGCCTTTGCGAAAGTTGCTTAACCTCAGCACTCGCAGACCGGGCGCGTTAACCGCTGCGCCATCGAGCTCCTTGTAGCCTAAACTGAATAATAATTTTAAATTTTAAAATTATTATTTTTTTTATTTAGGAGACAATGAGGGGTATACAAATCTTGAACCAATAGATAAAACAAAAACAAATATTACTTAATTTAACTTGAAAAAAAAAACGAAAAATATTTAGAAAATTAAAAACTAAAGATCTATACATAAAAGACGTCCTCCAACTGTGGGCTCATGGGAACGGTCCCAAGAATGCTGGCAACATCTTCAGATTGCCAAACTAATACGCTGACAGAGGTAGCTGCCAGCCTTCTTGTCACCGGAGGTCTCGATAAGGCGAGCACTTAACACTTTAACAAGCTGCTTTGCCTCCGGCCCCCATGGACCCAATGTTTCCATCGCAAACGGAAGTAATAAATAATTTCGACCTAGGTTTGCGTATTTGTGCCGTTTGCGATTTTCAGCGCTTACCGCAGCAGCCCCCACATGAAATGAAGTGGCGCGCACATGCGAGGGAGCCACGGTGTCAGCACAGGTTGCATCCCACATCAACGGCCTGCCAAGCTTCAAGGGCCCAATGGTCATTCCGTCAGGTCTCTTGCCATCATTGCGAGAGATAGCAGCTGGCTCTAAGACAGCCGGTAAACCAATGGTGGCAAAAGCACTGCGGATGATGCTGTTTAGTGTCGGGTGACGCATCATATGGCCAACACTACGAGCGCAAGAGAGGCCGTGGTGGCCAAGCTCGTCAACAACCTCCCCACACACACAGTGGTGAGGTCGGACTAAACTGGCGCCTAAACAGAGGCAGACCGCTAAAATAAGAGATGGCCCGTCCTACAAGGTACCGACATTGGCAGATGGCAATGCCTGGAGCCAGTGGCCTGAGTCTCTCTCGGATACGGCAGTGGGACGAGCGAGTTCGGCCGTGTCAGCCGATGTGGATATAAGCCCCTCCAAAACTTGTTTGCATAACGGCTCGTCCCATTGCTTCTGCGATTGTGGTAGTAAGGGTAGGCTAGAATTTTGACAGGTGGATAACCAAGCGTTACTAGCATCATCCTTGCCCGACCACTCTACGGAACCCAAAAATGGGTTGATAATCTTCCTGTAAAGATTGTACGTGGGCAGAAGACAAAAACGCTGGCAGGGCCACACTGGGTAAAGTTCTAATTCCTAGGCCTCCGAAGCGTACAAGAAGCGAAGCCTGTAACCAAACGCGGTCGTTCATTAAACAATTTAAAACTTTATTATAATAAGAATTTCTCTTAACAAATTATCTAAATTGGATAACATTGCTGAAAAAAGCTAAAGTTGGGAGCAACGTAGAATATATGTAAATTTAGAAACAAAAAGACAAAAACGAATAACAAACAAAACCATGTGTGGATTAGTTTGGAATAACCAGTCTGCAGTTGAATTGAATTTAGTGATCGCATCGTTTATAAAAGCAGGGATGGCAGCATCAAGAAGCGGTGAGCCTAATAAAAATAATGAATCATCGTTAAGAATTTTGATGTTGGGGGCCAGGCGATTTGTGCTCTACGGTCCGAGGCCACGGAATTCGAAATGTATAATACACATTTAGAAAAATTTTGCTTCAAACCTATAGTGCCAAACTGGTTTATCAAAGTTTGTAGGTCCTCGAGAACTAAACCAGACTTTCCCCCTAAAGTGCCATCATCGAGATACCAGACATTAAATTTAGAATTTAGATTCGAAATTATTTGGTGTATAGTTAAAGAAAAAATAGCAGGTCCCAGAGGGTCAACCTGCTGGCAACCAACGGCGGAACGTAAAAGATTGTTACGGTAAATTAAATTTGTTGGTTCACCGTAACATTGCCATAAATATTTATAAAAAAATGGAATTTCCTCTTTCACTTTCGCCAGCAGAGCACCTTGTCTGCGGAGTTGAAGGCGTTCTTCACATTCACCTTCAACAGCACTTCACCACCATCATTCAGCAAGAAGGTGCGAGCTGAGTTAACCGCAGCCTCACAGCCTCCCTTCGAGCCAAACCCGAGCTGAACTGGCTGAAATTTAGAAGAAAGGTCAGACAGGATGTGCTTGACACAAATTTTGGAAACAATGCACCGGATGGTACACCCTACGGCAATGGTACGAAATGGTAAAATGGAAATAGGTCTAAAAAGGGAGGGTAGAGAGGGATTTGAGGTTTTAGGAATAGGGATGACTACACAGCGCGACGCCAGCAACTCGCGAACGTACCGGTGTCGAGTGAAAATCTGAATGTGTGATAAAGAATGGGGATGACACCAGCAATACAAAGTTGAATTATCCGCCGGCTTATTCCGTCGACTCCATCCGCGTTGGACTTAATAGCCAGAATGTTTAGTTCAACTTCACGCTTAAACACCGGTCTAAAGGAAAAGGTGCAATGCTGCAGAGAAAGAGTAGAGGAAAGAGTTTGGAGCGTGGCTCGTTTAATATTATGAGGAATGGATGAAGGCGATGTGAAATGGCAGTTAATGGAGTCAGGATTCAGATTATGAGGAATACTCGACTTAGGCTTACCAAGACCAAGTGAATTGAGGAAAGACCAAACCTTAGCAGGATCACCATTAGCGGCTGACAAGGACTGATAAGGCTAGTGTTGAGTATTACCAATTTTAGATCAATAGTTGGAGCTTCCATTACCGCATCCCAGTCAATATACCTAAGATCAGACATAAAACGCTTACTGACGATATTTTTATAGTTACGCTGCAAGACCACCCAGGGTTTAAGACCGAGGAGCTTTAACCAAACACACCAAATCAGTACAATGAAAACTCCAAAAGAAAACAAATCTAAACCACCCCTTGCACCGAAAGAAACCATAACTTACCCAGTTGGCCTGGCTTTTGTTGAATTAAACTAACTTCCACGAACAAATCGACACCAGCAACATATGTGCAGATGGATTTCACTTTAAAAATAATACATCTCATCCAAACACGAACAGATAAAAGAAATGAACTTCACCAGCAGCCGAATCAAGAATGCAATAAAATTCTAAAAAATGGCGTTGACAATGCAAAAAGGAAAACGTAATTTTCAAATTCAAAATTGACGCTACAGAAATAATTAATAACTGCCAGCAAACAACTACAGAGGTTCGAACACACAAAAGAAACATTCGCGACACCTGGTACTATTTTCTTTGCACAATATCAAATAAAGGAATCGAATCGCGTCGCAATACGACAAACTAGTAGCGGATTAAATATTTAACGCTACAGTACATTACATTATATATTAGGTACACTTAAATTATTCGTTTAAAAAGTTGATACCTACGCTGATAGATAGATGTCGACAACATACTAAAATAAAAAAAGTTGTAACAAAGTGATGCTATTTTAAATAATTTATATTTTTTTGTGTTAATTGCTAAAAAAAATGACAATAAAATTGTGTTTTTGTTTCAGAGTGCTACGAATACATTTGGACAATGAAAATAATAGCAGATGAAGTTAAAAGACAAGATGAATGTGAGTACCCGAGTATTGCAAAAAGTATGTAAGCGTAACTTTTGATTTTTATAAAAGTTTAAGCAACTTTCTCAAAGGCCGGTCATCAAATAGGTGACCTTAATTTTTCATCTCGAGCTCCTCCGTGCTTCGGAAGCACGTAAAGCCGTTGGACCCAGCTGCATGAGCAGTTGTAGCAATAACCACCAATCTGCACTGCGTCTGCGTGGTGATTTATGGCCCGTTCTCCCTATCTATCCATAGGGAAGGCTCGTGCTCCAGAAGTGGGGACATAAAATGAGCTGATGATGAGGCTAAGAAAATTTTATTAAAATTGACCTTTGGTTTGATTTTTTCTAACTTAAATGTTTGTGATTCCGAAATGTATAAAAGCTCTTAATAATTCAGAACATATTGACCCTACCTGACCACCTGATGTTATGATGATGATGATGATGAAGAAGAAGAAGATGATTATGATGATGATGATGATGCTTATAATGAATGATGATGGAGATGATATTGACGATGAAGATGCTAGTAGACAATGTATAAAAAATCTTCTGTTTAAGGTGCGAATAACCTGTTGGACATCATTGGCGGGAGGAATTCCTTACCTCAAGAGTTTCCGCACATGGTAGGTAATCTCTTATCGTACTGAAACTGTCACTCGTTGAACCATCGGCGCCCTGTCAGGGCACTGCCCACTATGCCTTATTATAAATGCTCCACAATGAAAACGAGTCATTGTAGCACTTCCGGTGATACTGTAGCTCTCTGACTATTAAAAGAATGGGATCCTAGGTTCAGCCTATCCAAAACCAGGAAACTTAAGTCTATTTGCTCACGGCTGTCACTCAGGAACAAGAGTGGCAGGATAGGGTTGCAGAAATAGAAAGTTGAAGATTCCGGTTCGGAAACTCGTAAAATGTTTTCATTTCTTTGTTAAGTTTATTCGTAAATTTAAAAAAAGCACTATAACAAAATATCTTCCAGGCAGCTATAGGGTGGAGAGCAATCCACGGCCAGTGGGCGTTCAAGTGTGGCGGAGCCCTCATCAGCAGCAACTTCGTGCTGACCGTCGCGCACTGCTCCAGCGCTTCTGACCGTGACGGCAGCATCGCCGATGTAGTCCCACAAATCGTTAGGCTTGGAAATATTAAAATCAGTATTGTAAGTAAGAGGTGCGTTTATTACTTGACTGGCTATGCTCGGCTCGAATTTGGCTTTTTGCTACAAATTTCGCGAGGAATTACATCAGAAATAGAAAGATCTCTTGATGTTAATATTAAGTTTAAATAACTGGTTTACCTTTCTGAGATAAAATCTAAAGTAGCACTACGTCTTCAAACTGGATAAAAGCTTTGAAAAGAAAACTAAAGAATTAGACTGAGTTGACAGAAGCGTTTGTTCAATACCAAGTAGTACTTACAAAAATTAAGTAGTTATTAGCAATAAAAAACACATTGCCGATAATTATGCTAAGAACGAAATGTCAGCACTGTCCTAGCATGTTAAATTATAATAGTGTATTTGCTTTGGTGTTTGTATAAATATAATACGCTTGACGCCGTCGATAATAATGTCAATATTGTTTGTGTATTGTTCATAAAAATATGAGCATGTCTATTAAACTGTACGCAAGTCGTTGACTTGTTACTTTACCGTTGTGCGTCTATCTGCCACTAGTTATTATATAATTCTTGACGGAATTTTTACCATGTTTTGTTGTTTTTGAGTGTCCGAAGAATCTACTTGCGTTAGTATATCGGTGGTCGTGGTGCATGCAACTGTGCACCTTCACCTTAATAATTACTCTTACCGTAGTGACCATAAAATATTACTTTTCCAGGACGCGGTAATCGATGTTAAAATCTTAAGAATCCTGAATCATCCCTATTACACGCCACCGAAGAAGTATTTTGACATTGCCCTCATACAACTTGAAAAGGAGGTGGAATTTACCCAATTCGTCCAGCCCGCTTGCCTGTACACTGGTCCTGACAATGTCCTGGTTGGACAGAAGGCTTCACTTACGGGATGGGGCGTGGTGGAACAAGGTACTGAAACAACTATTCCATTAAAATTGAATATAGACATAAATCAGGATTCGTTACACAAGAAGGCCACTTCCAGTGCACATTGGTGGAACCAAAAGCCAAAACCTCAATGGTTTTTGGTCTGCTGTGATGCAAAACTACTGTATGTATTAAGCGTAAATAAATTAAAAAAAATACATCTAATAAGCAATTTAAGGCTTCTAAAACAATCTTAAGTTGTTAAAAGACATTTTTTTGATAAATTTCTTGACATGACAAGGACAAAGTTGGAATGAAAGGCTGTTCAAATCTAAAACAATAAGATGTAAATTTTTCTAAACAGTATTATTTTTGGATCTTAGGTAGTCAAGCATCCTCATCTGTATTGCAAGTAGCTGAAGTAGACGTACTGGACTCCCGACTGTGTGACCAGCTATTCCGGCGGTCTTGTAACAGACTTTGGTGTGGCATGGATCGGAGCCAGATCTGTGCCGGAAAACTAGCTGGAGGCGTTGACGCTTGTCAGGTAAAGGATACAATATGATATGGTTTTTTTTATGTTAAAAGGAGGCAAACGAGCAGGCGGGTCACCTGATGGAAAGCAATCACCGCCGCCCATGGACACCCGCAAAACCAAAGTAATCGCGGATGCGTTGCCGACCTTGAGGAAGGAGTTGGATCTTGAGGAGGGAGTAGGAATTGGGAGGGGGGAGGGGTGAGAGATGGGCCTCCGTGCATAAAGTTACTTTCCTTTCAGTGATAAGCATTGATCAGAGCCCTAGACGAGTGGCATAACGTAAATAGAATAGAAACATATGGGATTGACATAAGCTAACGATACATTTAAATACCGCTTGTTAGGTTTTATGTTAATCCCATACGTATATTTATCTATTCCATTTTCTATTCTACTAGAGCGTTATGTCACTTGTCTAGCAAGGGGAGCAGATCTGTGCTTGAAACTTGCTAGAAGCGTTGATGCTTTGCAGGTAACGGAAATTAATGAGGCAGTAAAGCAGCTATAGGGGTCCATCATGGGATACAGGTGTTCTTAAGCGGACGAATGATTTCTTTATTTTGTTGTCATGGAAACTATCAAAGCGGTACGAAGTTCGCCGGTCAGCTAGTTGTCTATAATAATAATTAAAACTTCTGTCTCCTCATCTCGATTGAGCTGCAAAGTCAACATTGCCTGCTTGAAGTTCGGCAAATTTCTCAAGTAAACACGTTGGTTGCCTTACACCCTGACATGTGTAGATTTGCGTTCACAGGTCAAACACAGCCTAATAATGTTTACTATTGACGAGTTTTACCCTGATGTCAGGAGAAACAGCGTCTATATAATTTTTATTCACTAAAAGTAAACACTTAATCTTCATCTCACTCACCTGATGTTAAATGATGATACGCCGATGGTGGTAGCGCATTACAGCTCAACTGCTGAACTGGCTATCAAATCTTTAAATGTCGGATTACAACAATGCTACAAACACTGATGTTATGGCGACATAATATTTAAACAAGATGATAGTAGCTGGCTAGGCGGACCAACAAGCCCTACCACTAACCAAACCGAATATGAGTTTATACATGTACCCCCGCAGGGAATCGAATCCGGGTCGTCTGGGTCTAAGGCCGGTGGTAATAACAAATATACCACAGAGGCGGATACGAGCGTTCCAGCATGTCACAGTTGAAATAAAACAATTTGTTACGCCCACTGCAGAGACAAGCACAGGCTGATAAATGATAATGCTCCATATTGACGAGCTTTGATGTCATACTCGTGAACGGGTGCCGCCTGTGGAGGCTGGTCTGCTCTTGCATACTTGTCCTATTTTTATTATTATTAACTATAGTTTAACTTTGTTTTTTCTTAGACAGGTTTTGACTTTTACTAGTACTGTATGACATTGTAAAAAATTAAACTGGTAAATGATGTTTTTGCAAACTTAATTAATTCATTTATTTATTTTTTCTTTTTTGTGTTTTATATGTGATGGAAGGTGTCCTTTTATGATAGGGCATTTTCCAATACTTTTGACGCTGTTAGGGGAGCAAAGGGCGTGACACCTGCTGAGTTCCTTGCCAGTTCTTCTCAGTACAAGGTCTCCCGCCCAGAGTAGACTTACGAACCGATGGTATAATGACGTTCATAAGAGCTATTTGTAGCCTAAACTGAATAAATGATTTTGAATTTTTGAATTTGGCCTGAGGCACAAAACATAGGAGACCACAGCAGAAAAGCTTATATTAATACATACTGCGCTCGAGTAAATCACACATAAACCATCGCGGACCATTTCAAACCAGTGCGAGTGCAGCTGTTGCGAAATTCCATGTCCGTGAGTCCGTCTTATGTGTGCATAGCTCGAGCGCTTTTGTATAAAGCTTACCAGCAGCCTCCTCATTTTGTGGCTGAAGTTAGAAGCCCCGCCGCGTCTTTACTAAATACTAGTGGTCGCCCAGTGGTCGAAACTCGACCGTAATTTTATTAAGGCTGCACGGATGTATAAATTAAAAAAAACAGAATATGAGTTTGGTTTGGCATTGACAGATTTCGACCGCTCCTCTTCCATTTTTGAAAGTTTTGAAAAGAATATTTATGCGTCTGTGTCTAATACATACCTATGCGTGTGTGTTAAATACAATATGGTAGTGTTTGGAATGTTTGTTTTATTGATTTAATGTATTTTTATGCATAATTAAAAAAAAAATAACATTCGGATAACCTTCTCTATATAAACTATAAGTGTACGAAATTTCATACTCCTCCGTCCGAGCAATTTTCGTAAAAAGGTGTACAAAGTTATTGCTTAACGTATTAATATATTGATACCTTGTAGGGACGCCGATGACGTCACGGACCTGGCCGACTTCGGGTATGGTTAGGAAAACAATTTTATTAATTGACCACCGCTAAATGTTCCTTACCAAGACACAGCAACTCGGGTATATTTGTAAAACCATTTTTGCTAACTATACCTGACCTAAACTCTTATAAGGATTTTATCCACAAAGTACGTTTAGCTATTACGCAACCTCGCCCATAACAAATACATTGATGAATTGGAATTTAAATTACATTTCTGATTTCAGGGCGATTCGGGTGGGCCATTGCAAATAAAAAACGCCGTCCCTACCGGCAGAGGACAGATTTACCGGCTGATTGGTGTGACGTCATTTGGAATTGGGTGCGCACAGCAGGACCTTCCCGGCATTTACACGAGAGTGTCCAGCTTTATCGATTGGATAGAAAATATTGTATGGAATTGAATTAGTTGAAATGGAATATGGACATAGTTTTAAGAACGATAAATGAGTGTGAAAAAAAACACTATGTACGGTAGATGATGTGTAAAAATGGTAACAAGAGTATTAAGATTTTGCGTAGACTCTGTCAAACATTTGTGAATTGAATATGGAAAATGAAAGTTTGAAGTGTACACACGGCGGCAAATCAACCTACCCAAAACTGTCAAAATTCTACAATCAATTTTGAACTTTATTGTTTGATTCTAAGGATCAATATTCATTGGAGAAATTTGACAGGTTTGGGTAGGTTGATCTGCCGCCTTGTGTATATACTTTTACATTACACCTACAGATAAAAGATATTTCTTTTTACATTTGCGACTTTTCATTAAAATTGAGGTGGCACTATTAAAATTATTTTGTGTTTTCATTATAATCGATATTGTTAAATAATAGTGTGTATGATTATCAATTGAACTTAAATCAAATTTGTTGATTCAACTAATAACTAATTAACCCATACATATGCATGCATATATAAATTCACATTGATGATCACCCAGGCTCAAGCGTCAAAAAATCCGAATGAACCCAAGACCTCCGGATATCCGCTATATAAATAGTAGTAGTAAGTTGCCTATGACTGACCCACTGCTGGGCAAAGGCCTCCATCATTGAAATCAAATCAACACTACAATTGATGGGCAATGGCTTAATCACCACGCTTGCCAAATGCGGGTTGGTGTTCACAAACCAGTGCTATGCATCGAAAAAATACGAATCGCGCTTTGAACCCGAGACCTTCGTGTATCGGGCCGAGCGCTCTGCCATTCGGCCAACGAGGCTTCCGGATGAATAGGTGTATTCAACTACACTCGTAAATTCGTAAATAATGTCTATAATTTAAAATTACTTGAATATGTAATGCCTAACATACTTATATTATAAAGTGGAAAGCTTTATATTTTTGTATGTTTGTAACGATTAACTTAAAAACTACTGGACCGATTTAAAAAATTATTTCACCATTAGAATGCTACGTTAGTGCTGAGTAACATAAACTATATAAAAAAAAAATCCACCTGTGCGAAGCCGGGAAGGGCCACTAGAGATGAAATAAAAATATGATACCCAATAAGTATTGACATTTTTACCTCTCTTCGAGTGCATTTAAAAATATATTAGTGAATTACTTTTAAACTTTCCCAGCACACCTCGCCAAAAAGTCGTAGGTGATGTACTTATTTTTTGTAAGACAATCCTTTTAAGCATGTTAAACTTTCTTAAGTTTTATTGTTCTCCTAAGGTTCTTCTATTAATAGTTATGTAGTCACACTAATATTATAAATGCGAAAGTTTGTGTGTACGTGTGTGTGTATATTTGTTGCTTCTTCACGCTGCAACGGATCGATGGATTTGGATGAAATATGGCACACAGATAGTTTATAACCTGGATAAAAACATTGTATACTTTTTATCCCGCCATTCCCACGGGAACAGGAACCACGCGAGTGAAACCGCGAGCGGCCGCTAGTATCTGAATAATAACACAAATGTTAGGATAGTAATGATCGGCGAATAGCCTGTAATCAGCGAACATATTAAAACTAAAACTTTTATATCCAGTAGGTGTGTTTCATGTTTTATTTTTATTACTATTCTTAGTTATAAGTTTAGTTCTAGTCTGGGCATCTTCGGAAGACCAGCGTCGTAGCATTACTAAAGTACTATGACACATGCTGAGAAGATGCCTTTTCAGTATCATATACCATGGTATATGATAATATATCATATCATATCATAGTAATAATTCATCATAATTCATCATTTTAATTCATAATTTAAGGTATATGTACCTTAAATTATGAATGCTTTACTTGTTTGAATGTTGTTTTGTGATACTGAATGAATGTTTTCTATACTATTCTATTTGAAAATATTAGTGTACTTCTTAAATAAGAAATAAATAAAGGCCCAGGCCCGACGCAAGTGAAAAGTATCTTATTTTATTAATTTAACTAAATGTTATGCGTAACATATTTTATGTTATGCACAACATTTTCTTCATCAATCATCATCATCGTCATCAAATTGCTAATTGTTTTTATTCGGGGAAATCTTTATATATATAAATCTACTGTGCTTGTGTATGTCACTGACTCCTTCTAAACGGGTTGGACCGATTTGGTTGAAATTTTCAGTGTGTTCAAGTGGATTCAAGAATGGTTTAGATATACAATTGGACCCGGTAGGTGGCGCTGCTATAGGGGTCCATTATGGGACACGGGTGTTCTTAAGCGGACGAATGATTTGTTTGTTTTGTTGTTATGGAAACTGTCAATATTTTGTTTGTTTTGTTGTCATGGAAACTGTAAAAGCTGTACGAAGTCCGCCGGTCAGCTTGTTTTGTATAAAATTATTGATTGCCCGTTCAGGGTCAGGCCTGTCTAGTGCGAGGTTCATTGGCCATTCGATCACGTTAATGTAAACAAGAATTAGCGTTGTAGACACTGAAGCAGCGCCGCGCCAGGAGGTCTTACTAATTTTCTTTTCGTAAACGTAAACGAATGATTACGGATAGTACACAAAACTCACATTTGGCACCCTGATATTTATTTATTTAAAAAAAATCTTGCAAGCTTACAGTCACTCAAAGCATGCTTTAAGCCCAAAGCGCTTACAAGCCAAAATTAGATAAACATTGTAACAGCCTATAACTATCCCACTGCTGGGCAATGGCCTCGATCATTAAAATCAAGTCATCGCTACAATTGATGGGTAATGGCTAAATTACCACGCTTGAATAATTGATAAATATTGTATTAAAGCTAAATAGTCATATCTAATTCATTCACAATGCAGTTATTGAGAATGGATTAGACTAGAATATTGAACTATATTTTTTTTAATTTATATATTAAACAAAACTTATCACAATATTACAAATTATTAATGCCACAGAAACTAGAAAGGTTTATTCGTACACTAAGATCGTCTTTACTCATTTCGTACGCAAAAACTTAATTGGTAGGTAAGTACAGAAAAATCAGAAAAACGACTAGGCTTACAATAACCGAAATCTCCCGCGCATCTAGCTAGACCAGATATAGATTAAACTATAACGAAAGTTATTGCGGCTTTTATGCAGGATCCCTAGAAACTACCCCTATTATATAACAATAACTAGCTGTGCTCGCGACTTCGTCCGCATGGAATAGTGACTTTCGGCAGCATTTTTAATTTTTTAGGCTCTTTTCCCGTTTTTGCAACATTTTTCACTGATGCTTCGCTCCTATTGGTCGCAGCGTGATGTTATATAGCCTAAAGCCTTCCTCGATAAATGGACTATCCAACACAAAAAGAATTATTCAATTCGAATCAGGAACTATCCTGAGATTAGCGCGTTCAAACAAACAAACAAACAAACAAACAAACTCTTCAGCTTTATAATATTAGTATAGATGGGTGTTTTCTATGTATAATAAGTATGTATTTAAGTATTTTAAGTATGTTTATCCGTTGTCTAGTAACCATTTAACGAGTTTCATAACGAAGCTCCTCTTGGGCTAGATAATTGGTGTAAGTGTAGGAAAGTTTATTTATTTATTTATTTTTATAGCAATATCTTACATTGATAGAATGATTTTACTTATGATGAATATTATTACTTGGTTTTGCTAAAATATGAGATACTTTTCGCTTGCGTCGGGGCCATGAGTTTAAAAAAAACGACGGTCACAGTCTCTTTTTTAACGTATAGCGTTCGAGTAAACACTTTTTCTATATTAAAATAAAACCTGTTTTACTTTGCATTTAATACTATTCAAATTGTTTAATTGATATCAATAATTTGTGCTGTTTTTTGTGTGCCTTTGAGGATGTTAGTTCCCTATAATCATTCAAGTTGAAACTGACTATAAAATCGCATGTTTCTGTCATAACTTTAAGACTTAATTTGAGTATTGTATCAATGTATTTGTTTTATTGTGCATCCTTTTAAATTATTGTGTTAACATGGAGCGATTTGTTGTGCTAATAAGTCTTATTCTTGTTCAAGGTATTTAAACAAAATTTTAAGTTTTAATGAATTAGTATAGATTAAAAAAATGTAAAAAACAAAATAATATAATAGCTATATTTGCAAGAAAGTGGTTTTGTGAACAAAATGTGACAGTTTTTAAAATAAATGTTTTTTTTCCCATTTGTTTTAGTTTTATCTAAGCAATACACGTTACAACATAGAGTGTATAGAAAAAGCCTGGTAAGTTATAGCTTTTAGAAAAAACACATTTAATATATAGGTAAATTTCAAATAGGTATATAGCTTTGCATGGGTAGCTTAATTTCTGTTGAGTGTCCTTACTTTCATAAATACTTATGTTATATCGTAAGTAAAAAGTAAAGTATAATAACCTATTTAATGAAGAGCCAAAACATTTTTGCCCGACTTGGGGATTGAACCCAGGTTCTTCAGATGTCGTGCCGAACCCTTTGCCACTCGGTTACCGTCGTTGTTACACTAACATTAGTTAAACTCAAAAGGATTTGCCCTTTGTTGATTAAAATCTTATTACTTAGTAATTAATGTCATATAAGTATATCATATGCGGAGGCAGCAGAAGGCAGGCCCGATTAACCATCGGTGCCTTGACAGGGCACTATGCCACAAAACAAATGCTTCACAGAATGCACCTTACAACAAATAGTTTGTGTAGGGCAAGTGGAGAGCAAACGGAGTCAATGCAGCACCTATTGTGTGACTGCGACTCTCTGGCTAGGAAAAGAATGGGACTCCTGGGGACTTCAGGCTCTTCGCTCTTAAAGACGTTGCCAGACTTATGGCATCTATCTTTACAGAGGGAGGAAGAGTGAAAGGATGGGGTTGCACAAAAGATTCCAATGGGTCGAAGTGTTACTGGGCAAGGGAAACCTCGGCAGGCCCCACTAAGATAAGATAAGATAATTAATGTCATAATACTTTTTATTTTCTATTTTAAGCTAAATGAAATGTGTAGCAGGGATGTAGCTGAGTCCACGGAAACTAACGTAAGTACAAACATTTAAAAAGCATGGCGACAAATATCTACATAAATATAAAATTAATTATAATTTGGCCGCCTCTGTGGTCTAGTGGCTAAGACCACCGGTTTAGACCCAGAGGTCCCGGGTTCGATTCCCAGCGGGGGGTACATGTTTGTGTACTCTGTTTGGTTTGTGGTAGGGCTTGTTAGTCCGCCTGGCTAGCTACCACCATCTTATCTAAATATGTCGCCATAACATTAATGTCTGTAGCATTGTTGTGTTCCGGCAGCTAGAGATAAGATAGCCAGTGCCTCACTAGTTGAGGTTCCCGGGTGAAGTGCGCTTCCATCATTGGCCTTATCATCACTTTACATCAGGTGAGATCAAGGCGCTGTGATAACCCGTAAAATATTAAAAAAAAAAAATGTTTCCACATGCGGGATTTGAACTCCATGGCATACAGGATTAGGTGCACTACCTTTATGCGATCGTGGTTCAGTCCCACCCGCCGTTCGTCAACACTATCTACTCCTACTTTGCTAACCAAAGGGGCCATATTTAATGTAGACAACAACGTCATCTTAAACTCAGTTGTCGCCAACTCACTCAGTATCCTGTCTCCTTCTTTGAGACTGACTGAGGGAGAAAGGATGCGGTTGCTTTTGCTTACTTTTGTTCCGCGAGTCTTCGGGGCGCTAGTAACGTATATCTACTTTTTAATTTACACAACACCATTGTAGTGTGTAAACAAAAACGTATGCCTGACTGCTCATATTCAGCCGCCGACTTAACAGTCAGTCAGCCCGCAGGTTCACCATACCCTGTTAGTGGTCAGCAGTTGGGTGTGAACGCGGCCTTAAACTGTTTTCCATTTGCAAACAGTGAAGTACTTCCCAATCAAAGAGTAACGTAAGGAAGTAAAGTCATCAGTACTAAACATACAACTATATAGGGACTGATGTTACGATGCTTATATGAAATGTGTTAAAAAAATGATCTTAAATTTAATAGATAAGTGTTGATAACTTTACATGGGCAGAACAGGAAGCGTACCTGACTCTGATTGATTGGGTTAAATGCGGTTTCAAATCCCGTTCTAGAAAAGTTAGTGTGTAACGTACAAATAAACACCTTGTTGCAAATCTCCAAGAAGTAGTGAACATTAAGTTTAACTGATGTGATGTTTGCTTTGGTTGCAAACAGCTTTTACATAGTCACCGACAATAGAACATTAAATGGAGCTTACATGGTAAAGAGCTATCGCCCGGGTTCGATTCCCACCGAAGTCGTCTTCTTTCAATTGTTATTTACAAATTCGATAAAACAATAGAGCTCGTCATTTTATAGTCAATCTGCACTATTTCATAAGTTTCAAAACTAAACCGTCACATAAGATAAATAGACTGCAAAAAGTATGCTTCATATAATTCATATACCTATGCTAGTTTTATGGACACAGTAGTAGGTATTTAGAGTTACTGATACATTGTGCTGACTGATATTAGTATTCACAGAGAAACTCCGATGACACCGAAACAGTTACACCGACAACAACGCCAGCAGCAACACCTACAACAACATCTACGGCAACACCTATAACAACGCCCACAACAACATCTACAACAACACCTTCAACAACAACACCTACAACAACATCGACAACAACACCTTCAACAACAACATCTACTGAAACACCTATTACAACGCCCACAACAACATCTACAACACCTTCAACAACAACACCTACAACAACAATGCCCACAATAACCACAGAAGAGCCGAATCCGTGTAATTTACCAAAATTTTCACCTGAAATAAAAACGTCAGGCCAAAGGATCAGTGAAATAAGTAAGTATCTGATGGTAGTCTCAGAGTTTGTATCAAAACTTCATATGGTTAACACATAGTCAGGCTGCTTTTCCACCAGAGCTGTTCGCCATCTACCAATAGAATTACATTCAATTACAATTACATTTTACACTGCATGAAAAAGGAAGGCATCCTATTGGCGGATTTTTTCTTGCCCACCACTTAGCTGACTCGCACAGTTCTGGTGGTTTTCTACCAGAGCTGTTTTTGCAGCTAATAAGGAAATTACTTTACTGGCTGCATTCAACCTTGTCTGCACTCAAAGCGAATGCTTGGTACATGTTTTGTTTCAACACTGCTCAAGGCCTATCGAAATCATAATAATAATGTGTTTTCAGAATGTTTTGAATATATTTGGGAAGTTGAACAAAAAGAGCTCGAAATGGAAAGAAACTATGAATGTAAGTAAACTACTTATTTTTTTGAGATGGCTTATCATAGAAAGATTAAAAGGACTTAATGAAAGACTTAAATATATTTATAAAAAAAAAATTGGTTTTTACTTCAGTTTTTTCTAACATGTAATATTATTCAAATTTAAAAAAAAATTAAGATTTAGATTTCAAAGATTTAGATATTTGAACTAGTTATAGTTACATGTTAGAAAAAACTAAAATACCTAGTTTATCAATTTTAAAATCAAAATTAGATTGTACTGTGTGTTCGTTCATTGACATTACAACGGTCAAGGGTCTTTACTATTATATCATAATACATAATTTCAAAGTTCTGTTTCTTTTGCAAATTAATTATAGTGATTTGATTATGTGCATTATTTAAATTTTAAGCTTATAATGTAAAATTTCTCTATAGTAAATTTATAATAATTAATTTTGTTTTTCATTTAGGTCGAGAATACCTTTTACAGAAAAATAATAAATACTATGTACCGAAACTTATTCCTATGACTATTATTGGAGGACGAGCTGCTTCTATACGAGAATTTCCTCACATGGTACTCTTTTTAAACATATCTCTTAAATTGTTTTATCTTAATTTAATTTTATTGTGTTATTTGGGCGAATTGGGCAAGTATGTCAAAAATTATTCAATTTTCTCGAGCTCGATGCTCAATGGTTAGAGCCATGGACTAATTATTAGTCCACGCTAAAGCTAAGCACCTTTCGCAAAGACAGGTGATCAGATAGTTGAACAAAAATTTATCATATCGAGCTTCTCCGTGCCTCGGAAGGCACCGTAAAGCAGTGGGACGCGGCTGCAATATCAGTCGTTAACAACCACCAATCCGCACTGGACCCGCGTCGTGGTTTATGGCCCGGCTCCCTATCCATTAATAAGTAAGGCTCGTGCCCCAGCAGTGGGGACATAAAATGGCAACCAGCTCATTTTAGCTGGGGGTCATGCATCATTACCACCAAGTAATGATGCTGAATAAAGGATTGTTAATAAAATACAGTTACCATAATACTAATATTAAAAAGAGGAAAGCTTTGTATTTTTGTATGTATGTTTGTAATGAATGAACTCAAAAACTACTGGACCGATTTAAAAAATTCTTTCACCATTAGAATGCTACATTAGCGCTGAGTAACATAGGTTATATTTAAAAAAAATGTCAACCCGTGAGAAGCCGGGACGGGCCGCTAGTTAATAATAATCTTGGAGAAATGGGCAATGAAACTCATACTCACAATTTCTTTCAGGCTGCCATTGGCTGGAAAGCTTCAGTTGGGACGTGGGTATTCAAGTGTGGGGGATCCCTCATCAGTAGAAACTTTGTGCTGACTGCGGCACATTGCTCCCAGGCATCTAATAGAGATACCACTATTGCTGAAGTAGATCCCAAGATAGTGAGACTGGGTCACATCAATATTGTTGATGTTGTAAGTATTTATAGGACACGACAAGCGCCTTTGTAGTCTAGTGGTTAACACCACCGGTGTAGACCCAGAGGTCCCGGGTTTGATTCCCAGTGGGGGGTACGTGGATGTGTACTCGGTTTGGGCGTTAGGACTTGTTTACCTGCCTGGCTCGCCACCACCATCTTATTGAAATATGTCGCCATAACATCGATGTTTGTAGCATTGTTGTGTTCCGGCAGCGAGAGATAATCTTATCTCTCGCTGCCGGAACACCAGCCAACCAGGCAACGGAAGCCAGTGCCTCATTAGTTGAAGATTCTGGGTGAAATGCGCTTTCACCTTCGACATCTTCGTCACTTAACATCAGTTGAGATGTAGGCCAAGTGCTGTAAGTAAAACATAAAAAATAAAACAAAGAAAATAAGTTTTGAATAATCTGTTGTTGTTGTTGTAATACAAGTGCCATTTTATGCATTGGGTCTTTTTAGGTAGTGCGGATATAAAAGATTTTATACTGACTTCCTTTTCCGTGAAGCTTAGTGGCGTTAAGTATATTATTTTGTATGTTGAACAAATTGAATAAATGTAGCATGTCAAGATGGAACCGCTAAAGGATGTAATGCGCTGAATGCGTATGTGTTTCCTGTTCACTAAGACCTAGGTATCTTCAAAGCAAGAGTGAATAAGCATTTCCTGTCTAAGCATGTAATAAGGTACCAGGATGTAGCCTAAGGGCTACATCCTGGTTACCATCAGAGTAACAGGGTGGTTGGTGGCCAATTGCTACAGTGTAAAAAATGTGAAAAATAAAAATTTTGTTTCATAACTGAGCAGCGTTTTGCTTTTATTTCATCAGAACCTCGATTAATTTTAAAATGTCCAGAAACGTGTCTCAGCTTGAGATTATTTTGAAATTTTTGCGATAGTCGAAGTTTAAACTGAATCTTTTAGCATAGCAGAGTCGAGGCTCTAACCGTAAATGACGATAAAGCCGAAGAAAATTAATGCTTTACAAATAAATCAATTTCTACTCTTTTCAGACCCCATTTGAAGACGCTTCTGCAGATGCAAATATAGTGAGATTCATAAGTCATCCGAACTATAACCCGCCGAAGAAGTATTTTGACATAGCTCTTATTGAGTTGGAAAAAGATGTGGTATTCACGAAAGACGTTCAACCCGCTTGTCTCAATACAGGTCCTGACGATGCCTTGGTTGGCAAGAAGGCTAGTCTGGCGGGATGGGGAGTTGTGGAAACAGGTAAATAGAAAATAAGTCTGTCGTTTTTATGTCGACAAACAAGACTTAGGTACCACTAATCAAACCGAGTACACAAGCCTGTCTGAGACCAGCAGTGGTCTTAACTGCAAGTCATACAAAAAGTCTCAATTATGTACAGTTGGCATTAAATTGATTGATGATACTGAAATGTTTAAAAAAATCTGCTATTTTCAAATTGACAGAAAGAAGGAATAGTTTTTACTTACTTACTTTCTCTGCTGGCTCAGTGATCCGTAGTGGATCTTGGCCTCCGACACAACAAGACGCCAATCTTCCCTACTTTCTACCCTCTCAGACCACGGTTGATCTGGAGCCCTTGTAGGTCTTTCACAACTTCATCCTTCCAGCGGTATCTAGGACCGCCAACCGGCCGAGACGCCCGCTTGGCCGTCCCATGTAAGCTCTCTTCACTGCCCAATCTTCTCCCATTCTCTCCACGTGCCCAAGCCAACGGAGTCTAGCTGACTTGGTTTCTCCGATGATGTTAGGGTCAATTACCAGCTCTTCGATCTCCCTGTTTTAAACAATTGGCATTATTAGATATACCATGTCGTGAATCTCAGATTCTAAGAACAATAACTTCTTAATTCAGTAAAATTGCAAAATGTTTATCCTGTTTGGAAAATTCCATAACTGATGATTGTCATTTTCTGTATCATGGACGTCGACGTTCAATTACGAGAACCTTGTATCATAGAAACTTGTATATTAAAAAATCTTATAGTTCGCCATGTCATATAGTCTGTCAACACCAGGCTCTTATTCGTCTGTGTTTATATTTTATCTTCTACATTTATAAACTTCTTTGGATGTTTTTTTGATTGATTTTTTGCTTGAATAAGTTTTTCTTACATCTTCAGCTGGCAAGACTACATCTCCCTTACTGCAAACTGCGAGTGTGGACGTGGTAGACTCCCAGAGATGTGACATGCTCCTTCGTCCGTCATGCAACAGAAACTGGTGTGGAATAAATGAGACCCAACTATGTGCTGGGGTATACTCTGGGGGAATCGACGCTTGTCAGGTAACATTCTATTCTACAACAATAAATACACAATCAAAAAGAGTAAGTAAGTTTGTTATACATGTAATTCATGTAATACATGTAACAAACCCCTACCTACTCATAAACACACACAGCGTATTATAAGAGGCTAGATAGACATTATTATTGTTTTACCCATACTAATAAATAAACGATCTTTGTTAATTGCAAAAAATTGCATAATAATTCCTTGGCTTTCAAAGTAGGTAACAATTATAGTTTGATAAATTGGCACGGTTAAACAGACGTATAGCCTAATTGGTAGTGCACCTAACCCGGTATGTAAGAGGTTGCGGGTTGAAATCCCACTCGTGGAAACATTTTCAATACTTTTTCGATTTATAATATGTTTATCTCCTTAATGTATATACTTTTTAATATTATAAAGAGGAGAGCTTTGTATTTTTGTATTTTTGTTTGTAACGAATAAACTCAAAAACTACTGGACCGATTTAAAAAAATCTTTCACCATTAGAATGCTACGTTGGCGCTGAGTATCATAGGCTATATTAAAAAAGAAATGTACACCCGTGCGAAGCCGGGACGGGCCGCTAGTCATATTATTATTAGATATCATCATGACTCAAGACTTGAAACTGGCACTCTAAATTCGAAAATTAATGCCACCGCCCGTCATGGCACGTCTGCTCATCCAGCTATCCAATTCAATACATTTACAACCATATCACTGAAGCATAAAGTTCGAAGTCTACTGAGGAAATTTGACAGTTTGTTGGTAGGTTAATGTGCGTACGTGTGTACGTTAGATTAATAAGAGAAGCCGACGACTAGATTGCGAAGGTCGTGGGTTCATGGCTGTCGGTTTTTTTAAGCCTTGTATAATTTTCGATAGTAGAATAGCATTAAGAATGCAAAATTAACAAAATTAACAAAAGATACTAGTTGCCGCTCGCGGTTTCACCCGCGTGGTTCCCGTTCCCGTGGGAATATCGGGATAAAAAGTTAGTTAAGTCCTATGTGTTATTGCCGGTTATAAACTATCTGTATGCCGGATTTCATCTAAATCCATGAAAGAGTAACAAACATCCATACTTACAAACTTTCGCGTTTATAATATTAGTAGGATTCATGGTAAATCAAGCATTTTTTTTTAAGTGATAAAAATGTACTCTAGGCCAGGCAATGGCTAGGTTCTGACTTACAAAAGGTCAAGGAGAGTTGAAATTTGGTAGATTTATACAGTTTGGTGTCCTTATTAATATTCCAAGTGAAATTTGCTGAGCTTGACTCCGTTGTAACTCGTGAACTATTTCTTCTGATTGAAGAATGTTTCCTACGAAGTTGCCGGAATATTTATGCTCTATAATTTTTGTAATAGTTATTTTTAGACTAGGTGGCGCTGGAGACTGGTTTTCGGTACCATTTTTGCAATGTGGCGATGCGAGCGGCGGTCACTCAAGGTCGCAAACTTGGAATATTAATGAGGACACCAAACTGTACGTACTAAACTACCAAATTTCAACTCTCCTTGACCTTTTTTTGCATAGCCCTTTTTTATGCCTTCAGTGACTGGCCTCTGTGGTGTATCTCAAACCCAAAGGTCTCGGGTTCAATTTCCGATATTTTGTAGGTACTTGGTTTGGTAGTTGTAGGGTTAGCTCTTAAGCCACCTGGCTAGTTACCACTGTTTAGATTTTAATTTAGGTTTTTAATTATAACAGAAATGTACTTTATTTTTGTATATAAACTCTCACGACCTTCAAGAGGTAGACAGAGCGATTTGTTAGATGGGATCCGCGAACGCATTTTTTCAATGCAGCGTTTTCCCAAGTCGCATTTTTCCGCGATCGGTCATTTTTCTTGTCGTTTTTTTACTCGTAGTTTTATTCAGTGTCTCATTGTTCCGCAATCGCTTTATTTTCGCAAAGTTTTTTTTCCCGAAACAGAAACATTTCCCTGATCACCTTTTTACTCGCAGCTTTATTTAATCTCATTGTTTCGCATTTGCTTTGAAAATGACCGATCGTAGAAAAATGCGTTCGCGGAACCCATCTAACAAATCGACAGAGCGTCAATTTATCAAATATGATGACTTAAAATGATGAAAATCAAAAGTATTTTATTGTCATCATCATCATCTCAGCCAAAAGACGTCCACTGCTGGACAAAGGCCTCCCCCAAGGATCTCCACAACGACCGGTTTTGTGCTGCTCGCATCCAGTGGCTTCCAGCGACCTTCACTAGATCGTCGGTCCACCTTGTTGGAGGCCTGCCCACACTGCGTTTTCCGGTACGCTTTCCGCTTTCCGGTATTTTATTGTAAAACCTTTTTTTCTTATCTTCCAGGGAGATTCTGGAGGTCCTTTACAAATCAGGATGTCTACCTTACACAGAAGTACCTCCAGCGTTATAGGAGTGACGTCATTTGGTGTAAACTGCGCGCTGCCGAACCTGCCTGGCGTTTACACAAGGGTGTCCAGTTTCGTTGACTGGATCGAAGATATTGTATGGAAACAATAGAAAACTTACATAAAAGCTTTGTCTTTAATTGGTTCTTTTTCAAAAGGGGAGCTAAGGCCGGGTCGTTACGCCGTTCAAATCACGGTATGATATTAATGTTATGCAATTTCAGCGACACCCCCCGCTCACAGCGTCCGTTCATAGCCAGACCTTAAGGTCGTTAGGCTGTTTGTACCACGGTTTGAACGGCGTAATATAAAATGGGCATTAATTCGTACCACGGTATGCCTAATGCCCGTTTATATTACGTGGTTATTCATACCGTGGTACGAACAGCTCGTGGTACGAACGGCCTAACGACCCTTAACGCCTGGCCACGAAGGTGTCTCTGTGAGCGGGGTGTCGCAAAAAGTGCATAACATTAACAATCATATTTTTTAAATCCTTATCAGACTTTACATAGCATTAAAACAGTTTTGAGTTTAACTGAACCATGTTTAAATGGTGGAAGCGCACTTCACCCGGAAACTAAACTAATGAGGCTATCTTCTCTCTGATCTGGCAGAACCAACAATGCTACTACCATATATTTAAATAAGTTATGGCAATACCACTATACATACATATATATACTAATATAATATTATAAAGAGGAAAGCTTTGTATTTTTCTATTTTTGTTTGTAATGAATTAACTCAAAAACTACTAGACCGATTTAAAAAATTCTTTAACTAATAGAATGCTACATTAGCGCTGAGTAACATAGGCTATATTTAATACAAAAAAATTTTGCTTAATCTATTTCTATTATAATAAAGAGGTAACGTTTGTGATAATGTTTGTTTGTTTGTTTGTCGGGGCTAATCTCTGGATACTGGCCGATTCCAAAAATTCTTTTACTCATAGAATGCTACATACCTAATTGCGGGAAACATAGGCTATATTTTATTTTGATAAAGATTAGTCCTCAGCTTGAAATCTCTAAAATTATAAATCAAACCAATTAAAAAAGCGCGGCTTGAAGTATGATTCTGAACTCCGCTGCACGCAGCAGTGTTGCCGCAGCAGTGCTGCCGCAGCACTACTGGTCCCCATATATTCTCTATAAGTTTATATGAGATTACATTCCGACCTACGCAGCAATGTCGCGGCAGCAATGCAGGACCAGTAGTACTGCGGGCAGCACTGCTGCGTGCAGCGGAGTTCGGAATCATACCTTTAGCTTCTTCATCAGCGTACGCTGACCAAACGGACATGTTATTCATCAGTTAATGAAAAAAAAGTCACTGGTACGATATACCTAGCTTTTACCCCCTTATTCATAAAAAAACTATGTTAAGGTAGACCACCAGCATGGCTATTGGGTTTGCGGGGCCATCAGCGCAAACGCCAGCTGACAAGGTGGAGTACCTGTCTATTCAGGCGACACACCTAGATAGACCTTTTTGACTAGCCGGTGCCTTAGCTGGCCACTTCTCCGAGTGGCTTATCTTATTTATCTTATCTTAGTGGGGCCTGCTGAGGTTTCCCTCTCTCAGTAACACTTCGACCCATCGGGATCTTTTGTGCAACCCCATCCTTTCACTCTTCCTCCTCTGTAAAGAAAGATGCCATAAGTTTGGCAACGTCCTTAAGAGCGAAGAACCTGAAGTCCTCCGGTTTCGGATAGGCCGACCCCAGGAGTCCCATTCTTTTCCTAGCCAGAGAGTTGCAGTCACACAGTAGGTGCTGCATTGACTCCGTTTCCACATGCCCTACACAAACTATTTGTTGAAAGGTGCATTCTGTAAAGCATTTGTTTTGTGGCATAGTGCCCTGTCAAGGCACCGATGTTTAATCGGGCCTGCCTTCTGCTGCCTCCGCAAATGAACTTACTCCGTCCTAAGGCGTTTTCGCTTAGGAAGGGTTTGGAGTGTTTCATACCCGGCAAATTCCACGACCCCAACTCAATCTGACACGACATGACATCTGTAAGTTCTCATCTTGCGGTTGTCATTTTTGTTTTTATTTTACGGCACCGCGAAACTGACCTGCTTGGTCGAGTGACTTGCACACCGGTTTTCATGGTGTCGCCATCCTTGAGGTCCCGGGTTCGATCGCCGGTCGGATCAATTTAGAAATACCTGTTTTTCTAAATTGTTTCGGGTCTAGGTGGTTCCTATGTATAATAAGTATGTATTTTAATATGTTAAGTATGTTTATCCGTTGTCTGGTTAACCATTTCTCGAGTTTCTTAAGAAAGCCTTTCTTGGGGCTAGATAATTGGTGTGAGTGTGGGAAAAATTTATTATTTATCTATTTACTTAGCGCTAATTAATAATATTTGTAGGTAATGGCACAGTTATTGAACACTTAATAATAAAAAAAGCTTTGCGAGACAAGCTGGTCAACGCATATTCCTAATTAAGATCTTTTTTCGTCTTTTTAAATTTATAAGTCTTGGGGACAAACATTCGCATAGGTGAGTAACGGATTGAGAAAAGGGTGCATTTCTCATGAACAACTATTTCGGCTTAACCCGAGTGCTATTATAGTTTTTCTACCAAAACAAGAAATAACAAACATTGTTAATAATTAGTTACTAATATGCTTTGTATTGAAGTAAAATAACAAACTTAATTATGTGGAAAATGTAAGTAGGCATTACGAGTACTATAAGATTGGGCGCTGTGCCTTTAATCTGTAACTGTGCGCCCATTACTTAACTCCTGGACCAAGCGCAAACATGGAGCCTGCTTTAGATCGCTTAAAAAGAGAGGCAAGCCCATTGTGCCACCATTAGACCGGAAGATACTGCCACAGATACTGCTCAGCATTGCCTGCAGGAGTGCACTACTTGGAAGCAACAACGCCGCACCGGCGTTGATTGGCTTCTACCTCTCGCTGGTCACGGTGGTAAAGGCCTTATCTAGTAACTTTTCGCAAAACTACCCATCGCTGTGATGGGTAGTTTTGCGAAAAGTTTATTTATTTATACAAGAGATAAAGCTTATTAGATGTGATCCATCGTTAGTTTTGGGTAACACCCCTCCAGCCTCCCCTCCAGTACCATCTTGGGAGAGTGGAAGTCTCACATAACCGCCGTGTTTTCGCAAACGTAGTGATATGCGAAATGTATGCAAAAGAAACAGTTGCTATAATAATTCTATTTATTGATTTGGGAACCGTAGTATCAATATTTGTGTACGTAAAAATACGAAATCTACGTAGACGATGTCGCGGGCAAAGTGCTAGTCTATATCTATACTATCAATAAAGAGGTAACGTTTGTGATGATAATGTTTGTTTGTTTGTTTGTTTGTTTGTTTGTTTGTTTGTTTGTTTGTTTGTTTGTCGGGACTGACCTCTGGAACTACTGGTCCAATTCCAAAAATTCTTTCACTGATATAATGCTACATACCATGCGGGTAACATGGGCTACGTTTTATTTTGATAAAGATTAGTCTTCAGCTCGAAATCTCTAAATTTGTAAATCAAGTCATTAAAAAAGCGCTGCTTAGCCACTTTATCGGCGTACGCTGACCAAACGGATGGGTATACATAAAAATAATGTACTACAAAATGTTATGCGTCAGTAGATAAAAAAGAAGTCAGCGACACGATATAACTAGCCTTTATAGTAAAGCTACAGGAACGTTATTTATCTACAGTAATGTTATGAAGAGATATAGTTCGTAAATTTGGACTGAGGAGGTAATCCGTAACTACTGATCCAATTAAAAAATATATTTTTCCAATATTTAGAATGAAATTTTAGGGTGGACATCGGTTATAATTTATTTTGGTAAACAATAGTTTACACTTCCGAATCTTAAAATTCCCTTATGAAGTCAAAATAAAGAAGCGCAACTTGGCTGCTTTATCAGCGTGCGCTGACCAAACGCTTGTGTATACATACATAATATTAGTCATCAGTAGATCTTTAAATAACAAAAAAAAAACCGACTCCAAAAAATTAGACTGATAAAATTGCACTAAAAAGTAAAAAATAAGCGTTAGACTTATATAGACAATAACTTTATTAAGAAAATATATAGGTACAATTATTGTTATTTTTGGGGCCGGTGCCAGCCAACGAAGTTTTTGAAGCCTGTGCCAGTCCGCGTTTGTAGTCAAAATTTCATGCATAAGATTGAATGTACAGTCGGCGGCAGATCAACCTACCCAAATCTGTCAAATTTCTCCAATGAATATTCATCCTTATAATTAAAAAATAAAGTTCAAAATTGATTGTAGAAATTTGACAGTTTTGGGTAGGTTGATCTGCCGCCGTGTGTACTATTATGATTATAATATAGTATGTCGTTAAATGTTTATGTTAAAGTTACCTTGGCTGGCACCGACTCCAAAAGTAACAATAATTGTACCTATATTTTTTCTTAATAAAGTTATTGTCTATATAAGTCTAACGCTTATTTTTTACTTTTTAGTGCAATTTTATCAGTCTAATTTTTTGGAGTCGGTCTTTTTTTGTTAAAATTCTTGTTCATTTCTCGCTTTTTAGTGATTCGTTTCGATCTATTTATCAAAAGCTAATATGGGTAGACCTACTAAATACGCTGCTCGTATGAGACAGCGCCGTTTAAATGAGACAAGCGAAGAAAACGAGAAACGCCTATCTCTAAGTAGGAAATCAAAAACTGAGTTCCGGTGCCTGTTTTCTTTTGCTTCGTCATAGTCGCTTAACTATCTTAATCGAGATATTTTATCGCCACCCGTGAAATACTTATCATTGAGGAGTTCCGATTGCAATCTGTAGTCTTTTTCATCAGTTACACTTCATCAAATGATACTTTCTGAATGCAAATGCTTGACTTATTTCTGAAAATACCAAAATCGCGATAGGTATGCTTACAATATTCGAGGAGTGCCCTCAATTCCTTGAGGATCCCATCATCAGAACTGAACCAAATTAAAATGGGACCACACGAGAAGCACCAGCTTTCAAATAAAGAAAGAATCATCAAAATCGGTTCACTCAGTCAAAAGTTCTGAGGTAACAAACATAAAAAAACAAAAAAAAAAACAGTCGAATTGATAACCTCTTCCTTTTTTTGAAGTCGGTTAATAAGTCAGCGTGGGAATATCGGGATAAAAAGTATTATATGTGTTATTCCCGGTTATAAACTATCTTTATGCCGAACTTCATCCAAATCCATCCATCCGTTGCAGCGTGAAGAAGCAACAAATATACGAACATACACACAAACTTTCGCTTTTATAATATTAGTAGGATTAAACTACAGTAACGTTTTTCATGTTAAAATTATATAATTTTAATGTGTATTTATTAGGCACAATATATTTATCTTTACTAAAATAAATAGTTTCATCACGCGAGGAATTTTATGAAAGATAATTTTTTTTCTTTACAGAGCGTCTAAATTCTGGAAATATTGCGAAATCAGAAATAAGTCACAGAGAAATACATGCAAAATTTTATTATTTCCCTCTTTGACCCATGTACATAAAGATAAGATAAGATTTTTTTGCAATTACATTGTTGTTTTTACGACATAATAAGATAAAATGGTTGAAACAAGCCTTACAGACTTAAAACAAGCCCTACCTAAAATTTAAACTGGGACCTGTTTGTACCAGTAGACCCCACAGGCGATTGCTGTTCTAACTTGGTGAAAGAAAAATCCCTTCTCCAGCACTAATGGCAGTGATGTTGAAATCGAACTGGACAACAGATTGGCTTGCAAAGTACATAGTAGGTATAGAACATCTTATAGACGCGATATATCTCAATCTGATTACAATCTCCATATTTGGAGGCCGAGTATTATCCAGATGTCTTGGGTACAGTAAATCAGTTGCCAAGTCGGTAATGTGTGTTTATGATTTTCGGAAGTTTTTTTCTTAAGGGTAAGAACTTGGCTTTCGTTTCACTTGATGTTAAGTGATGACGAAGGTGGAAGCGTACTTCACGCGGAATCCTCATCTACTGAGGCACTGGCTATCTTATCTCTAGCTGCTAGAACACAACAATGCTACACACTTTGATGTAATGGCGACATATGATAAGACGGTGGCAGCTGGCCCGGCAGATAAACAAGCCCTACCACCAACCTAACCGAGACAAACATGTACCCGCTTGGAATCGAACCCAGGACCTCTGGGTCTTAACCACTAGACCACAGAGGGGGTTGAAAGTTTGTTTGTTGGAAGCTTTAGATCACCAACCCGCATTTTGAAAGCTTTGTGATTATCTGTAGGTAATAATAAACAATAATAATCTTTCCTACACTCACACCAATTATCTAGCCCAAGAGAAGCTTTGTTATGAAACTCGTTAAAATGGTTACTAGACAACGGATAAACATACTTAAAATACTTAAATACATACTTATTATACATAGAAAACATCCAGACCCGAGACAATTTAGAAAAAACAATAATTTCTAAATCGACCGACCGGGGATCGAACCCGGGACCTCAGAGATGGCGATACCATGAAAACCGGTGTACAAACCACTCGACCAAGGAGGTCGTCAAATGTAAGTAAGTAATGGTACAAAACTAATAAAAAAATTATATTGCGAGACAATTTAATCGTAGCGATTATTCTAACCTTATCAGAAGCTGCTCTACGCATATTCTTAAATAAATCTTTTTTTTCTATTTTTCTATTTGAAGTCTCAGGGGCAAATATTGGCTCTGGTGGTAAGCGAATTGAGAAAAGTGTGTATTTCCCATGAACAACTATTTTTGCATATGCCGAGTGCTATCATAGTTTTTCTACTAAAACAAGAAACAACAAACATTGTTTATAGAAAACCTTTGTAACATAGTTTTATTGAAATAAAATAAAAAAATAAAATATGTGGAAAATATAAGTAGATACTAATATAGGATTGGACGTGGTGCGTCTTTAACTCCTTGGACTAAGCGCAAACATGGAGCGCTAACATTTTGTGTGATGCAGGTACTGTCAGGACACGGATGTTTTTTGAAGTACCTGCATTAGATCGCTTAAAAAGCGGCAAGCCCATTGTGCCACCATTATACCGGAAGATACTGCCACAGATACTGCTACGCATTGCGTGCAAGAGTGTACGACTTGGGAGCAGATACACCGCATCCTAACGGCAGTGATTTGCTCCGATCTCTCGCAAGCCAAGTCCATAACTGAGCATCGCTATGTGATGGGAGAGTTTTGGGGGTAACCCTCCCTCCCCCCCTTACACGCATGCAAAAGAACGAACGACGAAGTGGACGAATTCGCGGGAAAACTGCTATTGATAAATAAATAGTAATACGATTGGTTTGTTTTGTTGTCATAGAAACGGTCAAAGCGGTACGAAGTCCGGGATTACTTTCGTTTCGGCACCTATCCATTTCGGCAACCACCGCCCGCGCCGGGTCAGCTAGTATTTAGATAAAGTGGTGGAAGCTCGCCAGGCGGATTTAAACCAAGCCCTACCGCCAAACAAACCGAACACATTAATTGATTTGCTATCCGTATTCATTCGATTCCGTTTACGGAAACGTAAATTGGTATGGCAAATCCTTACCTATGCAACAGACGTTTTGTATGAAGATTTTTTATAAAATTCATACTAACGCTTTTTTTATTTTCTTAGCATCTATTTATGTTAACACTATAAAAATTGTAGAGCAGTGTGTTTATTTCACTAGCTAAATATAGCAGACATTAAAAAGAAAAAAAATCAAGTCCCTTCAAAGCTACAATGAAACAAAAAGACAATCCGCGAACATAAAAAATAGGTAGTCAATTTTTTCAAAAAATTGGGCGATAATGACACAAAATGAATAATCATTGTTATTACTGAAGCGTAAGTAACATAGTCCTAATTAAAGGTGTATAATAATATTAACAACCGGTATTGACTTTTAGAACATTTAGACCTTTTAATAAGTGAGAAAAAAAACGTCAATTTCATAGGTAAGGACCTAATATTTTAACTCTTCTCGTATGTCGCCAGGAGGCGCTGATGAGACGTGATCGAATGTCGAATAAACACTACACACTATATACAAATCGGAGAGCTTACGGGATTGTGGAGTGAATTTATTACCGATCTCCAGCATCGAATCTATCACTACGGGTACCTTGCTTCCAGCTAACCTGAGTTGAGTGTACGGGGTGTTTATTCGTTTAAAAATAGAATAGAATAGATTTATTTGCCTCTGAAATATTAGTAAACGCTTATGAGTATTCATTCGATTACGTTTACGAAAACGACAATTGCTATGGCATTGAAGCAACAACTCCTCCTTCGGAAAATCTAGTAGGGCACGGGGACACGCACTTTTGAGCGTGTGATGCCGTTCTCTCTAGAAAACCTCCGAAGGTGATTCGTTTCACACGGCTTGAGGTACCCTTTACGTACCTTGCCGCCCCCAAAAAAGGCCGGTGACGCTGAAAATGCCGTTTGACGCAATCTGCAATCTCTCTCAAAAAAAATTGCTTCCAGTTAACCTGAGTTGAGTGTACAGGGTGTCTAGGTTTTTTTTACTATCCGTATTCTTTCGATTACGTTTACAAAAACAATAATTGCTATGGCATTGAAGCAACACCTCCTGACGACTTATGAGAAGAGTTAAAATTGTGCTAAACTTACCAATTTTATTCTCGTTTTTGTTAACGTGATCGAATGAAACTCGCTCTAGGCGCTCTGGACATGTGGTTTTGGTACGGCTAGTCTAGTAATCAACGAATAAACTTATGGATGTAAAGTCGATTAGTAAAATCTCGGATATTACTCATTGGATTCCAAATTTATAATAACTAGTGGTCGCCCAGTGGGTAATTTTTTTTATTAAAGCTGCACGGATTGTATCTTAAGCAATGAAAACTTAAAAGAGATAAAATGTGAGTTGCCTTTGACAGACTTCGGCCGCTCCTCTTCCATTTTTGAAATTTTTAAAAGAGTATATATGCGTATGTGCCAAATACATATGCGTGTGTGTCAAATACATGGTAGTGTGTGTAATGTTTGTTTTATTGATTTAAAGTATTTTTATGCATAATTTAAAAAAATATATTAACATTCGGATAACCTTCTCTATATAAACTATAAGTGTGCGAAATTTCATACTCCTCCATCCGCGCAATTTTCGTAAAAAAGGGGTACAAAGATTTTGATTTACGTATTAATATATAGATTTTAGAATTGTTTTAAGGTTCCGTCGCTGAATATCATAAAATCAAAACATGATGTCCGCAAAATTTGCAAAACACGTTGGAACATATTTGGAACCACACAAATACCAACCTTTTGAACCAGTTCAAATACTTAGGGTCAATTATTAGCAATGATGGCATGATTGATTGCGACGTCGCCCATAGAACAACAACGGGCTGGCTAAAATGAAGACAGCTCACAGGCGTAATGTGCGATAAAAAAATGCCACTAAAACTCAAAGGCAAAATGTACAAATCAGCAATACGACCAGCAGCATTGTATGGGTCCGAGTGTTGGGCAACCAATAAACAACACCTCAACAAATTGCACACTACAGAAATGCGTATGTTACGCTGGTCAGCGGGCGTCACATTATTAGACAAAATCCGAAACGAATACATAAGAGGAAGCTTCAAAGTCGCACCTAGAGTTGACAAAATTAAAGAAAAACGCCTTCGATGGTATGGGCACGTACAGAGACGCCCCGAATACCACATGGTAAAGCTTGCCAACGACGAAGCGTGGACGCGGAAGACCACCTGGCTGACGACGGTCGAAAAATACCTAAAAACGCTTAACTTGACACTAGCACTGCACAAAACCGTGCGCAGTGGAGGAAACGGACAAGGAAGGCCGACCCCAAGTAAATGGGAAAACGGACGAGGATTATTATTTTTCAAAATTATTCTTATTCAAACAATTTCTTTACCATTTCTTCACTAATTACTAATTTTATTATTAATTTTGTTTAGTAGTTTTTTCTTAGTTATTTAGAATTCACTTTGAGATAACATGTAGTTTTAAGATAACTTAAAAAAGTTGGTAGTGACTTCCAGTTCGTTCTGAATTTCTTTATACAGTAAATTGTAGACGAATTTTATTAAAACTAGTGGCCCGCTCACAACTATGTGAAAACTCAGATCATACCCCACAAACTAAAATAATGTTTTCTATATATAACATCGTGATACTTACTTTTTTGCAAATCACAATTTTTGTTTAAGCGATCAGTCTGAGTCAAGGGTGTTGAAGTCAGGTGAAATATTAAACGTCAGGCAAGCTTGAAGGTGATTAATGGGAACAAGAGACCGTCCCGTGACGGATTAGAGCCTTCCACTATGATCGGTGTAATCGTAAATTTTGTCGAAGTCAGCTATATAAAATGTAGAAAAGGTTCATTTACTTATAGATTTTTACATCGGTTAATAATTGCTACCCTCCTCTTTAGTTAATTTTTAAATGTTTTTAGGGATCGCGTTCAATAATTCTTTAAAGTCCACTATGCCAAATTACCTTAAAGCGTAGATCGTTTCACAGAATTGGCCTTGGCCATCCGAGGAGCTCGATGGCGCAAATGGTTAACGCGCCCGGTCTACGATTGCTAAAGTTAAGCAACTTTTGCAGTAGCCGGTCATCGGATGGGTGACCAAAAATTTATGATCTTGAGCTCCACCGTGCTTCGGAAGGCACGTAAAGCCGTTGGTCACGGCTGCTTTAGGGCCTGGGTGGTGGTTTATGGCCCGTTCTCCCTATCCATCCATAGGGAAGGCTTCTGCTGCATCAGCGGGGACATAAAATGAGCTAGTGATTAAGTGCTTAGTCTTGTTCTAATTGTTTAAAAAATATTGTACCTAACGTACCTATGCTAAAGTTTGTAATCGTTTGAGATATTTTTTACTTCATAACTTTACAAAAACTTGAAAGCTCTTCAAGTTATTACGAGGTGCTTGAGATACCTTACACCTGGCAAGTAAAGCGGTTTAAGTGAGACTCGTAAAATAACAACAAACAATAAAACTAGGCTTCTCAGCCGGAAGAGAATGTCTGAGGACGTTGGCTTAACCAGGCACGCTGTCACACAGCAGCGTAATCAATATTTGAACTATGTTAAAATTTTGTAATCCTTTAAAAAACAAAACTGTGTAGACAAATGGAAATGCTACTAGAAAAGCTTAACCAGTACCGCACAATAATTACAAATTCATATTCATATTCATGTAGGTAAGTATCAATAACTTGTCGCACGTAAAACATAAATTTTAGGTAGTACAACTACCTAGGAGTCTTGTTTCAAACAATCACAATAGAAAACCTTAAACTTAAACTACACAATTCACAGACTACCTGTATTTTTGCCGTACCTATATGAAAAATAATACCGATAAAATCTCATACGGAACTATTCAATAAGTACTGAATTAATATTATCTTTACTACTTTTAGAAAAGTAAAGCCCTAGCCTATGGTCACCAAAAGACAGCTCCGGTAGCTTCTTCAAAGCCTCTTTATCAAAGCTGTCAAGAATAAAGATAGTATTATAAAAATAATTTAACGCGTATCATTTGGTCTAATCGCGTCCTAGTTAATGGAAATAACGAATATAGCAACCACGAAGATGGACTTAATCAGTCGGAATCTAGTGAAATATCTTAATTATACAACGTGCAACAGAAAGGTGTAGTCCAAATAAAAAGATCCAAAGTGTATCTGGATCGTGTATGCAGAGTTACTAAGACATAATTTATCAACCTTTATTTGTAATGTAATTTTTAATTTAATATTTCTATTGTGACGTCACATCAAAATAAACAAGTTACAGGCTCTAGTGGTTTAGTAACCTCTGTGTATTTACATTTAGGATCACTGCAGTTTGTTTATACGCGCCTGACGCGTATAACTTCACTAATATAAATATTTAATTCACAATTACAAGACAAATTAAACTAATAATTATGTCTTAGTAACAACATTTACAAGATCTAGATTGAATACAATTTGGACCTCTTAATTTTTACCACACCTTTCTCGTATATAAAAAAACGAATCACTATTTTCTTTGGTCACGACGACATTACGCGTGAACGGCTGGACTGATTCGCTAATTTTTATTGTTGTGTTTGTTATTGTCAGGAAAAGGTTCTTTTCACATAACTGTCAGTCATTATACCAATTCGAACTCAATATTCATAGATAAGAAAGGACAACGTTTGTCGGGTCAGCTGGTGTCTAATAAAAACCGCTGTAGTGCCGATATGATCTGATAAGGTGAGTGTAACGCGTCGACAACAAGCTCATGTAATAGTGACTCAGGATTAAGGTAGTACAGGTCAACCGCAAAAAAACACTAAGAAAGGCGGAAGATCACTTTTTCCGCTCATAGATATCCACCCTCGCTTAATATCACGACTATATTACAATAAAAATCATGAACATGAGGCATGCTACTAGTGTGCTTAAACATTTTATTTAAAAACAACAGAACACGGTAACTATTCCATTAATCGCTAACTCTATTCTCTCTATTCTCTACTCTGTCTAATTTTACTCGTAGCTTAAACATTAATTAACAATATTTATTTTACGCAATTGGTATTTTTATGAAAAATAGATGGCTTAAGAACATTAACAATATTTGCATCGTTACGTTTCGGTGTAACAGGGTGCCACAATAACAGTAATCTTCCATTTGAGGGAGCGATTTGTCTAGGAGACGGATAGTAGCTCGCAAGCCGCCTGATCCGCGCCCGTTCGCTTCGGGACGCATCGCTTATTGCAATTGTATGTGGGCCATGTTTGGGATTACTGAGATATAGCATTATGCCGACTGTGTCGGTCTGAGCGATATTCCATTGTGACAAAACAATGGGAACGTTCAATTTTGAGATATGTGTTTCATCATTGCTTTTGCGGTATTGTGTTGTATCTGTGATGTTTAATGAATTGATGTTTCTTGTGAAAATATTTACATAATATAATATACCTATAGCGAATTATTTGGTAAATATTTTATAAGTTTATCTAGCTATACTCGTATGTGCTAAAAAATACTAAGTATGGTAAAGTCTAGCAGAACTGATAGAGTTACACAAAATGGTGTTCACATTACACTCATTAGACTCATACTCTTTATAGTAGGTACCTTCTAATATACATACCTTTGACGAGATTATAATAAAATTTGAAAGCTTAGATAATGATTAATAAATTAATTATGATGAGTAATGTATGGAGGTAGATGCACTGATACTGTTTCCAATACTGAAACTGGCAGCCTATACATATTTATAGTTTTACTGTTCTTATGTTCCCTTTTATACTCGTAGTTACTTCTAAATTTTACTTTTTCATGACATGTCACATAGTTTGTTTAACAATAAGTTTTATTTGGTTCACCGAACCATTCAGACAAACTATTCGCCTTTACGTGATCTACGGCTGCTGAGTTTAGAGCCTACTAGACGATCTGCAATAAACAAGATCAACATAGAAACTGCGTAATGTAATCACAAAATCCTCGCTAATAAAACCTTGTATCTTATCAGACCTCCATGAATCGGTCTCATGTGAAAAATATGCAGATTCGTTTCGAAACACGTCTCGATTACGCCGGCACGCCGAAATATATGAGTCGTAAAAATAGAATAACAAATGAGACCCCGTAAGAGGGCGGCCAAAGAATATGTAGCAAACAGTCACTGTGTTTGAGTAGAAGTAAATAAGAATTAAAAATGTTCTGTTAAAAAAAGCATAACCGTTCTTTAGCCAATTTAAGAGTTTTAACGCTATATATTCCTTAAATAAACTAAAGCTGTAGAATCAAGAATTTAGATACTGAGCTTCCAAATTACAAACAAAGTGAGTAACGTTCCAAAAGTAGCAATAATGTAGCAGAGATGAAATTCATAAGTGAATAAAATGGTAAATTTAACAAGCTTTACATCGTAATGAAAAAAAAACAAAGCAGGAAAAGTCTCAAAAAAAAAACTCTTTCAACGAATTCCCAAATTATATCACCCCAAGGTATGAGCGAGTTAGCGAACCTCATTATTAAAACTGAATCAAAATTCAAATCGAGCCTTAATTAAGTTTAGCCACGATGAAAAATAAATTAAAACGGAACTTTTTACATGCAAATGACGGCATCAACATGTGTCCCAAAGAAAAAATGCTAATCATGACGGCGCACATTTAAAATATTCTTTTTACGACCATCCATAAATTTACTGGGAAGGTTTACAACTAGGGTTTATATCCAAGGCTTTGATGCCACATGGGTATCACCATCATACAATTTACTAATTTATTCGTCATCGTAAAGAGACTGTTTCTCTTTATATACTCTGCTAAACTCAAAATATTAATCCTTTTAGCTGCAAAACTCTTCATTCTTTGTTTTGATTGCACACAATGTGATGTACCTACCTAACAGGAATTATTGTGATAGTAAAATAACGCTTTCTGTCTTACAGTAAGTGACAGAACGAGCTCATATATAAAATCTATGTGCAGAAGTTTTCTGGTCTCCGTACCTACCTTTTGTACGTACCCTATGACATTTCATACACTCAAAGTAAAAAAAAAATGGCATTTTTTTTTTGAAGTCGCATTTGTGTTGTTATGTTTTTGTTTGTAATAAACTGATATGTGTTTTTTTAAAGTTTTTTATTAGGCTTTGAAATGACACCAATATTGGTGAGATTACATACGTTGCACCCCTACGAAAATAACTTTCAAGCCTTAGCTTGAAAAGAGGTGCGATTTTTTTGATGCCGAGTATATTTGCGTGATGGAAAAACTAAAATGTGAAATGTTTTGAAAACAATATAGCTTTTAAACAATATTAAAGAAAAAATTAAATAAGATAACTAAAAAAAACTTTAAAACAAAAAAAAACTTAAAAAAACTAAAAAAAAAACTTAAAAACTTAAACTAAACAAATTAACTTAACTTAACTTACTTTTTTAAACTTTTTTTAAACTTTTCTTTTAAACTATCATGGTAACTTGACTTAATTGCATTAGGATAATTATTAACGGGATTCTAACCATGTTTTTCATTATATATGAATGAGAAGATGATGACGATGATATTCCCGTACAGCTTGCGCATGCAGCATGCGCCATGATAAGGATGTAATGTTGAATAACAATTTTATCTTAAAAGTTTGTTTATTTCTCATTTATTTTAAAACTACGTCTTCTACAAAGTCGAGATACCTAACTAAATATCCAAATATAGACACTACGGTTGGCATATAAAGAGAGCTTTGTTATTTCTACGAGTATAGCTCAGCCTTTCCCCAATGGCGTACCTAACTCTTGCAGATGAACTGTCCACAGGATATTACAAGGAGAAAACTCCCTCAATCGACAAACGCAGTGGTTAAATCACTATCACAGACTCAGGTGTCTATTATTGAACTTGAAAGTTTTTTAATTGTGTACGCCCGTAGCACACCTTCGCTGCGAAATACGCTGGAACCGCTGGAGGAATTCCGCTGCGATCAAGTGTAGTTTGAGTAGCGGAACTGAGCGTCGGAACGTTACACGAGTCAGTTGAGTTGAGGCAATCGGAGCAAAATGTCGTCGTTATCAGAGTCAGAGGAGGAAGCAATATTGTTGTGGACTCTAACTTTGAAAAGGCGTAAAACTCGTAGAATTTGAGTGCACGAAATTAATGAAAAGAGAAAGAAATTAGGAAAAAATCGATTATGTAAAGAACTAGCGTCACATGAAGATCGTTTCTATACATATTTTAGAATGAGCCCAGAGGGTTTTAAAGATTTACATAATCTTTTGACGATCATAATATTTTTACAAATACTAAAGATCAGCTAAGGCGACGCACCGCTAAACAATAAATCTCATACGTTTTGATATGAGCGGTACCATAAGAAAAACTGTTTTTTTCCTTTAAATTAAAACTACAAATTATTAAAAAAAAAAAGAACAACAATTTGAATTGTTAATGTTAATTTAAGTGAATTGCAATACCTGAAAAGGGTAATTAAGTTTATAAGCCACCTACATTTTACCTAGAATAAGATCTTTATATACACTTAATAAGCAATAAATATATTTCTATTTCTATTTCACATATTATTACAAAACAAAATACAAGGTTTAGGCAAGCTATTTCTAGCAGAGAAAGATTAGCCTTAACTTTGAGGTAAGTAAATTATTTATTTATTAATCTTTAATACAAAAAATTGAAAGGAGTTGGAGGAGGCCTATGCTAAAAGGCACACCGAGCTTAGGGATTTTTTATAACCCTAAACAAACAAACAAACTAGGTAACTAGTAACATTATTAATATGCAACCTAAGTATTGGAATTAAAGGCTATTATTATTAATTATTATTATTAATACAAAAAATAATGCTGCATGTAACTCCACGATCAGTGTATCATAAGTTACTATAGTAAAGGATTTTTTCTTTACCTTAATTATTTATAGAATCTGAGAAAAAAAGATCAAAATATGTAGTTTCGCTTTTTATTTTTGACAACTTCCACAAACACGTGCGAAAACAACGCGGTTCCGCAACAAAATGGCGGCCGGAGGGCGGAAGTGTGGCTGGCGTCGGAGCAGATTGACGGAACCGGGCGGGGAAAGAGATAGAATTATAGTCAAATCTATGTGTTAGAACAGGCTATTTCGCTAGTGTTCCGCTTCTCCTACATACGGACAAGACATGGCGAAATTGCTACGGTTCCGCTGTTATGGTTTCGCAGGTTTGCTACGGGCGTTATTGCATGATTTGGTAACGACAGACTTTTTTTTAAATGTCGTTACATTTATAAAAGCTGTGTAGTTGCTTACGCCCATTCTTCTGCACAGCTATAATAAAAACGTGCTTAATGAATAGTAAGTATAAGTATAAAAAAATATTTAGTTTTTTTTTTATTCAACGGGTAAGCACAGTGCCTTGATCTCACCTGATGTTAAGTGATGAGAAGACCAATGATGGAAGCGCACTTCACCCGGGTTCTTCAACTAGTGAGGCATAGGCTATCTTATTCTTATTATTATTTTTTTTTTTTTTTTTATTTTTTTTTTTATTTTTTTTTTTTTTTTTTGGAGAGAGACTGCTGGTTGCCGAGGGGCATTTCCAGCTTCACCGGGCTTGTTTTAGGGGCGGCGAGGTACGTAAAGGGTACCTCAAGCCGTGTTGAAACGAAACACCTTCAGAGGATTTCTAGAGGGGTACGGCATCGCACACTTAAAAGTGCGCGTCCCCGTGCCCTTCCAGAGTCTCCGAAGGGTTCGGATCGGATCGGGTATTCTTATTACCTCTAGCTGCCGGAACACAACAATGCTACAAACATTGATGTTATGGCGACATATTTAAATAAAATGTTTGTTCGTTTAAACGTAATTTTAAAAAGTATTTTCTCCATCAACAAATAAATCTGTAAAAGACGACTGACTGTGTTCTAGTTTAAGATAAAAAATATTATTACCAACCAATTTTGTTTGTTACTTCTTGCGTCATTAAATTTAATAATATAAGTATAATATTAATAATATAAGTTTATTTTATATAATGTTAGCAACTATTTAAAAGAGTAAAAACGAGGCGCTTCTGGCCCCTTCTGCTTATACTGGTCCGCACACACACACACACACACACACAAACAATAGGGCTCCTCAGAATATCAGCGTTGCTGGTGATGTTCATGCTGCAACATGTGCTGAGTGGGGTCCTTTTCGGTTTCGCTTCTTTATTTTATATTTTATTTTTGTCTATTACTTTTAATTTGAAACTGAATAAATATTTTGATTTGATTTGATTTGAAATGGTGGTAGCTAGCCAAGCGGACAAGCAAGCCCTACCACCAACCATACCGAGTATACAAACATGTACCACCCGCTGGAAATCGAACCCGGGACCTCTGGGTCTAAACCGGTGGTCTTAGCCACTAGACCACAGAGGCGGTCTCTATAAAATGTAGGTAGTCAGTTTGGCTGATGGTAGTATTTATTTTCTGCCAAGCCACCACCATCTTAAATGTTAGTTTATCATGTTGTGTTGCGTCAGCAGTATTTATAGATCTGCTAGTACTATGAACATTGGTCTGTGGGTCTAGACAACTTATAGTGCTGTTATCTCAGGCCTTATCATCAATTTTATTATCACATGGTAAATAGATAATAATAAAGTTTCTATTATTATTGATCTTATTCATAATCTAATTGAGACACTGGTGATTTTATTTCAAACTCGGAAAAGAATGAAACAAAAACTCATTTGTTTCGCTTTTGATAACTTTGCGGCGTTTTTTCTGAATATTAAAGCAGGTGTTGTTCGAAATAAGAACAAAATTGTAATTTCATGACTTTCATGTTTCTCCAAACGATGGTTCTATCCAATCCATAGGCCTTACTATCACCTTTAACAAAACTATCATGTTTCAAGAAAGTTTTATTTCAAGCATAAAGTAATAAATGCATCAGGATGCATGCGACACAGCGGTGATTTTTTTAGTGCCTGCACTTAACGCCCTCCTTGTGGCTTACTCGGATTTTGACGTGTTTGTGGACAACCTTAAGATATTTTTAAGCAAAATAGATATTTGTTTGTGAACTAGTGCTTAACTATACTTACTATTTGTGCTTATATACACTTAACTATTCATAATTATGTAATTGGGTTACGCCCGTTTAATTATGTTTAATAAATAAATAAATAAGTAGTACCTGGATAACCGAGCTTTGCTCGTTTTTTGATATAATGTTTTCTAAAAATTAAACCTAGTTAGATCGATTTATCGCCTCCGAAACCCCCTGCATACTGAATTTCAGGAAAATCTTTGGAGCCGTTTCCGAGATTTAGATTATATACAATGTTAATATTTACAAAATTTCAAATAAAGTATACCCTACTGAAAAACAACGGGACAGAACAAAATGCTTGTAACTTCGTGAGTTTTCAAGATATATTTTTTTTTTGTACTGATTCTTTAAATGAAAATATTTGACCCGTGTTTTGATTTTCGTATAAACAAGAATTGCTCGTTTAAAGGTATAAGATAGATAGATAACTCAAATCCATACCATGACCTCCGCATAACAAGATTGTTTTATTCCTAATAAGGAATGAATGGTTTAATATTGTTGTCTATTCCCTGCTTGGCAATACCCATGAAGATGTAGGTAGATAAAAATCAATTTTACCGATAAATGGGTATCCTTACTATCCTTATGTAAAACTAACAGCCGCTCGCGGTGTCACCCGCGTGGTTCCCGTTCTCGTGGGAATATAGGGATAAAAAGTATCCTATGTTTTAATCCAGGTTATAAACTATCTGTATACCGAATTTCATCCAAATCCATTCATCCGTTGCAGCGTGAAGAAGCAGCAAATATACACATATACACACAAACTTTCGCTTTTATAATATTAGGTCCTTACCTATGAAATTGGCGTTTCTTTCTCACTAACTAAAAGGTCTAAAAGTTCTAAAAGTCAATACCGGTTGATAATATTATTAAACACCTTTAATAAGGACTATGTTACTTAAGCTTCAGTAATAACAATGATTATTAATTTGTGTCTTTATGGCCCAATATTTTTTTTAAATTGACGATTTTTTAGGTTCGCGGAATTGTCCTTTTGTTTTATTGTAGCTTTGAAGGGACTTGTTTTTTTTCTATTTAATGTCTGCTATATTTAGCTAGTGAAACAAACACACTACTCTACAATTTTTAAAAAGTTAACATAAATTTATGCTAAGAAAATTAAAAAAAACGTTAGTATGAAAAATAAAATTTTATAAAAAATCTTCATACAAAACTTCAATTTCATAGGTAAGGACCTAATATTAATGTGATTAGTAATCTTTCTTTAGAGCACACGTAAAATATTATGCTAATTGTATCAATCTTGTTTGCCTCCTTTTAACATAAAAAAAAAAGAAAAAAAAAGAAACTTTGACTGGTTATAATTCTTAAACTACTGGTTCAAATTGAATGAAATTTTAAATATACATATATGTTTATATATTAAATGCCTGCTTGGTTACTGGTTACTGAAATTCAGGCTTCTAGTTTTATACACAACGAAGTTATAGGGGGTCGAAAATGGACTGAACTGTTTCGAGAAAAGGATGCATAGTACGGCCGCCGTGCCGCTTTGTTGCTCGACTTGGCGGGGGCACTGCCGTGCCCCCAGATGGCACGGATAGGTCAATGTAGTGGATTCTGCATCTAATAACTTGCCCTACAACTAGACACTGGCTAAATCATGACGAGAGCCATCTTAAACGAAATTGTATTGAATTGAATTGAAGTTTTCAGACTAATAACTTCACATTACAGATCATTTTATCAAGAAAAATGGTACATAAATGTGTAGTGCGTGGTTGTAGAAGTACATGATAGCCAGAATGTGAAATAAAACGGCAATTTGTAGTGATAAATAACGATTTTGTTAAATAAGACTGAAACACGGTCATCACAACACATCAAACAGTGGTTTTAAATAAATTCTTGGGCTATATACCCATGAAGTATTGAGTTAAAGTGTTTTCTATATGTTAATTCGTTTCGAGTTTAAGTTTCACTGAGATTTAACGTAAAATATAATGATTTTGCAACAATTCAATTGTGTGACCATGACAGAGTTCTTTTAGTTTTCTTTGACTGTATATTGAATTCTGCTTATTTTTCTTGAATAAATGATTTCAGATTGATTTCTTATCATGCTCTTTTATCTTCTCTTACCATACCGTCCCCTTTGGTCTAGTGTTTAAAATCACCAGTCTCAGACCTAGAGACTCCGAGTTCGATTCCCAGGGTTGGTGGCAGGGCTTGTTTCAAGTCCGTCTGTCTAGCTACCACCATCTTATCTAAATATGTCGCCATGACATACATTTTAGTGAAATTGTTGTTTTTCGACAGTTAGAGATTAGGTAGCCTTTGCCTTACTAGTTAAGGATTCCGGGTGAGGTGTGCTTCCACCTTCGGCCTCATTATCACACTAGCGACCCGCCCCGGCTTCGCACGGGTGCAATGCTGATTCACGCAACCGCTATGTCCCTGCATTTTAAATCTGTAATATCTTCGAAAATATTAATTTAAATTACATGCTGCAAATCGCCATATTGATCTATATCAAATACACAATATATTTAAGGTACTTAATTGAATAAGGATTAATGCTGTTTTGCTTAAAATCGCTTCGTAAATAAGCCATTATTTCTCGTAAAAAGTAGAGGATAAAAAATGATTATTGTGGGTTATCCCTAAGAGATAGACATATTTAAACCATCGCGGACTTTTTTGTAGACCTTTTCAAGGTGTACAATACTGTAGTATATTATTTTGATCTCTCTCGAAGGGTTCAGCCAGCGTTTGCAATCTAAGCGCAAAAAAATGTGAAACCTCTTAAATTATCAGTGTTATACATATAAACCTTCCTCTTGAATTACTCTATCTATTGAAAAGAACCGCATCAAAATCCGTTGCGTAGTTTTAAAGATCTAAGCATACATACATACATACATAGGGATAGCGGGAAGCGACTTTGTTTTATACTATGTAGTGAAGCAACGTAAAATGACAATACTAGAAGGAGTATTTTCTGAGTGCATTTATCCTTTGTAACTCCTCCTCTTGAAATAACTGCTTATTAGTATAAGCTGATGATGATGTAGCTCAATATGTTGCTCTTCGTTAAAACAGCAAGCTAAATTGTATTAGAAAAGCCCTTGCTGAGCTTTCAGCTGGTTTTTCTCAGTACAAGGACTAACGCCGTATTATATACGTGTTAAGCATTATTATATACCATGGAATAGCACTACATATAGTGATTTAAATTTAAACATGATTTAAATAGAAGAATGCAATGCTGTCACAACTCAGATATATTACTATTACACTTTTCAACAACAGCTGTTATTAATTTAATTTATTTTTTAATACTAGTGGTGGCCCAGTGGTCGAAATTCGACCGTAATTTTTACAAAAAGCTGTTTACTAAACAATATTTTATTAAGGCTGCACGGTTTGTATCCTAAGCAATAAAATACTAAAAAAGATAGTTTGGATTGGAATTGTAATATTTCAGCCGCTCCCCTTCCATTTTCAATTTTTTTTTAAATGTATGAAACAATGTTTATTTAATTTAATGTATTTTTATGCATATTTCTACTTAAAAAAAATAACATTCTACACTTCTTCTCTTTATAAACTATAAGTGTGCAAAATTTCATACTCCTCCGTCCGCGCAATTTTCATAAAAAGGGGTAAGTAGGTACAAAGTTTTTGCTTCACGTATTATATAGATAAGTCAGAAGTCTACGACGTCATTGACGCAAATTACTTAGTAACCACGGAACCAACACCAGTTAGAAATAAAAACAAAATGCATTTTATTCTAATGTGTTATGTATAAATAAATTACTCTAAGCAGCACTATGATGTTTTATTATATAGCTAAGAATGTGCCCTTTGAAGCGGAGCGAACTTTCAAATAGCACTATATTGACCCTACTAGTGAACTAATTGAGTTACTTGTAGTAAGTAGCACTTTGCCGCATTGCCGCTCGGCCATCGAGGCGTTTGTATATACTTTATTAATGATTATTTACATTAATTTTACGCAAATTTTGTTGCGAACAAATTACAATTTGAAAAAAGACATTCTAATATTCTTACACAATTCTACTATGAGCCACGATAGCATAGTTGGTAGTGCACCTGACCCGGCATGTCATGGGGGTGCGGGTTCGAATCCCGTCGTGAAATTTTTTCAACACTTTGTCTTTTTCAAATATTTTTTTTAATCTTACCTTAAAAAAATTTTTACTTTTTATTTTTAAGTGCTAATTGCTGTACTGAAGCTAAATTAAATATTTATAAAAATCACAAAATACAGTGAAAAAATTAAACGCCTACCCGACCCAGCCAGGAATCGAACCTGGGTCTTCCGCAATCCGGGCGGCTGCACTGACCGCTATGCTACCGGGAAGGCTGACGTAGACGCTGAATTTTGTCACTGCTTTTTGTAATTTTTTACAGTGCTAATAGCGGCACAGCGCGCCATCTATCCAACTGTCATTGCATTTTTTTTTTTCACTGTATTTTGTGAATTTTATAAATATTTAATTTAGCTTCAGTGCAGCAATTAGCACTTGAAAATAAAAAGTAAAAATTTACTATAGCGTTGTGTTATCAAATTTGTAGTATTTCATCTGCAAAGATGAATCTGCATAGCCAACGGTTGCAATGACAGTTGGATAGATGGCGCGCTGTGCCGCTATTAGCACTCTAAAAAATTACAAAAAGCAGTGACAAAATTCAGCGTCTACGTCAGCCTTCCCGGTAGCATAGCGGTCAGTGCAGCCGCCCGGATTGCGGAAGACCCAGGTTCGATTCCTGGCTGGGTCGGGTAGGCGCTTAATTTTTTCACTGTATTTTGTGAATTTTATAAATATTTACCTTAAAAAGATAAAATGTTTTTTTTTTGATTATTATTTTTAACGCAAATTTTGTTGCGAACAAATTACAAAAACACAAATAAATAGTTAGTAGTGTTGAAAAATTTCGGCGAGCTGGTATCTAACCACGATAGCTCAATTGGGAGAGCACCTGACCCGGTATGTCAGAAGGGTGCAGGCTCAAATCCCGCTCGTGGAAACTTTTTCAACATTTGTGTTTTTGTAATTTGTTCGCAACAAAATTTGCGTTAAAAAATATATATACAAAACAAAACATTTTATAAATAGCTTGCCTACTTCTTAACTGATCTTTAGTATTTGTAGAAATATTATGATCGGATGTTAATGACGGTAGTTGTAGACATTGAATGAGCACCTTTGGCTTTCAAAGTAAAAAGTAAATAGTGTTGAATAATTTCGGCGGGCTGGTTAGAACCACGATAACTCAATTGACCAGGACCCGGTATGTCAGAAGGGTGCAGATTCAAATCCTGTTCGTGGAAATTTTTTCAACATTTCTGTTTTTGTATCTTACCTTACCTTACCGAATTTTATATAGGTATTTCAAAAGAAGTAGGAATTAATTGCATTTTAAGATTACAATTTAAGAGTTTGATAAACCTTTTCAAAAGACCAAGTCGATACTGCAAACAAATCTACTTCCGAGAGGTGTTTTTTATACGAGGCCATAACTCTACGAGTATACAGCGGATCGTGTTTAACTGTATTTGTAGATATTAACTTTTTTAAGACAGAACGGTTTCTGAGCATACCTATAACGGATGCGTTGTGATTTTATTACTAACTGCCGCACTCATAGACGTCAATAATCATTAATGATTACTTAGCACCTGCCTCTAACAGTGCTTATAACGTTACTGTTAGAGACTATTTTACAATAGACAATTTTAAGTGCTAAGTAGTCATTAATGATAATTGACGTCTGTGAGTGCAACACTTAGGTGCGGCAGTAAGAGTTTGATTGATTTTCAGTTAAGTCACAGCAATCAAAATTATTATTAACACTTTTAATTAGGAAAACTAGTTCCAGCGAAGTTTTTCTGCTTTCTTAAGCAGATTAATAGAGATTTTTTAAATAAAAGTCATTCATACGACTTGGTGTATCGACATTTTATATCATACCCTTCTCAGGAACTTTTAGATTTGAATAGTTACAGTGTTATTTTGTTATATTTGGTGAAGTGAGGGTTCAAGCTGGTGATTACACCAGCTTGAACAAATTTATTAATGACAATACGGTAAACATTTTAAATAAAACTATCCACATATTTTTTTTATTAATGTTGTCCAAAATAAAAACAAAATTAAATTTCGTGACTTTTATTTATTTCCAAACGATGCTTTCTATCCAATCCAGGTAACTGGAGACCCTCGTGTAGACGCCTGGTAGGTTCGGCAGCGCGCAGCCTATGCCGAATGACGTCACACCTATCACCTTGTGCATTCGCCTGCAGGAGTTGGTGGCTTCACAGCTGTAGATACAAACAGATGCTTCACAGTTATAGTAGTATTGCGTATAACATTATCTGCTTTAAACGTTGCTATTTTGGTATAAATCAACATAAAACTCCATCTTGACTTCACCAATTATCCGAAAGGTTGTTAATATTAGGTCCTTACTTAAGAAATTTACCTTTTTTTTACACTTATTAAAAGGTGTATTACTTCTAAAAGTTAATACCGGTAGTTAATATTATTACACATATTTGATTCAGACTATGTTACTTAGGCTTCAGTAATAACAATAATTATTAATTTTGTATCTTTATCGCCTTATCGCCTTATCGAATTGTCTTTTTGTTTCATTGTGTTTTGTGTGCTTTGTGTGATTGTGTGCTTTGAAGGGACTTGATTTTTTTTCTTTTTAATGTCCGCTATATTTAGCTAGTAAAACAGACACACTACTCTACAATTTTTATAGTGTTGACATAAATAGATGCTAAGAAAATAAAAAAAATGTTAGTATGAAAAATACATTTTTATAAAAATCTTCATACAAAACGTCAATTTCATAGGTAAGGACCTAATAGTTATGCAATTTAACAACCGGGATCAGACAACCATATAGTATCTAAGTAGAGTTTTTAACTTTATCAATGATTTCAAAACATAACTCTCTAAAGGTGGTTGAATACATTGATTGTACCTACTTACTTTATTTTAGCTTGTGGCAGTTTCATTTCAATTTGTAAAGGACCCCCTGAGTCACCCTTCGAACAAAACGAAAACAACATTCCATTAAAATCATTTATATCATCAAAACAGACAAATATTAACAGACAGTCATATACTTAAGAAGCTAAATAACTATCTGTTGTAATTGATAAATAAGAGAAAGAGAAATATGAATCTTTAATATTCAGAAGATCTGTTTCAAAAGCAGGAGAAATAATGTCCTGGCTTAAAAATTGCTCAAGTGGTTTATCAAGAGCACCCAATCAAAGTTACCAAGATGCATTGTCTAAAAGTCAAGTTGCTGCAAAAGTACTTTCAGATTACTTTTATTAAAACTTTTGAACAGATAACTTTAAGATAGACCCCGAAAATTGCTTTTTAATTTCCAGTGAGGATAATTTATTCTTAAGCAGCGTTCAATGACTCACTTACGCTCATTGCAAGGTTAAATTCGTAGGTAATGGGTTTTGAATTAAGTTCTAAAGTTGGTTAGTGTTCCGTTTATTGCGTTTTTTTTGTTCCTCTATTTTGTGACCTTCTCATTACAAAGGATAAAAAAAATGTAAATGCAGAAACCTGTAATTGGCTTTACTTATTGTAGAATAAGTATACATTGTAATAAGCTGTTGGTTTCTATAAATAAATAAATAAATAATTAAGTAGGCAAGATGATTTGGTTCTTACTGATTGAAATTGGTTTATATCCACTTGGAACTGGCTATCTGAACTATGTATGGGTTATTTAATATTACTTATACTATGTTGCACATCATGTTCAGTTTTCGGCAACGCAGCCTTTACGCTGGGTGAAATTCAGCGCTTAATGTCTAGGGTGCCTATTCACTTACGCGATAGAAATGGGCAAGTATGCCTGAAGTTGAGTTGGTGCCTCAGTATAAACAAACATATTCCTCATTTTATTTAAAAAAAAGGGCAACTGAAATTAAGAAAGTTCTACCTGACATGCATCAGCCCCCCCTGCCAGCTTTCCAGCACAGATCTGGTGGTCCTGCAATCCACACCAGTTCCGGTTGCAGGACGGCTTGAGCAAGCTGTCACAGAGTGTTGTATCCAGTACGTCTAGCAAGACCGCTTGCAGTTCAGGAGATGTGGTGCGGTTTACTAGAAATTAGAAGAAATTATACTATTATCATCACCTCAGCCGGAAGACGTCAGCTACTAAAGATAAAGTGTTAAATTTTTTTAATAATCACAATTCTCGTTTTACTTGTATCAAGAACTTTTTATATTTTATGTACATGATACTAGCATGCTGACTGATTTATATTACTCACTCTGTATATTTATCCTATTAATATTATAAACGCGAAAGTTTGTTTGGATGTTTGTTACTCTTTCACGTAAAAACTACTAAATGGATTTAGATGAAACTCGGCATACAGATATATTATAACCAGGAATAACACATAGAATACTTTTTATCCCGATATTCCTACGGGAACGGGAACCACGTGGGTGAAACCGCGAGAGGCCACTAGTGACCTATAAATCTAAAATTTTCCTAAATAAAAACGTATTTAGTAAGATATTTATAATTAGGAAATAAAACGAAATGTTTACCGGTTTCCACTACCCCCCATCCTGTCACCATAGCTTTCTGACCAACCAGAGCTTCGCTCGGCCCACTGTAGAGGCACGCTGGTTGAATGAAAGTGGTAAAATATACTTCTTTTGCTAATTCCATAATAGCTATATCGTTGTATTTTGCCGGTGGCTTGTAACTGGGATGGCTGATGACTCTTGAAATTTTAACATCTAGATGATCTTTATTGAATCCATTTTTATCGAACTTCTGAAAATTAAAGATTAAAGAGGTTTTGTAGCATCTACTGGGAGCTTGTAAATTCAATGTCAAGTTTTTCGCTTTTGGCGACTTAAGGAAAAATTACTAGGTATAAACATAACTGTAACGTGATATTGTCAAGTTAGAAAATTGGAGAGATGTATTAATAACTAAGTATAAAAATGCCGACATTTAAAAAAGTCTAAGATTCGCATTTGAATTTTTTCATTCACAATGCTAAGTAGTTACAAGATATGTATTTGTCAATGTCAGTTTTCTTACCCGAAACTGTCTTATGAACTGTCGGTATATTTATTTAAACTATGTTACAAACTCCTACGATCTTGTTCAAGCCATGATACTGAAAACCTTTCTCAATGATAATGACTCAATCATTGTTACAATGTAAATTGCCTTTTTTCTTACCAGTTAACAGACTTTATACATAGCGTAAGTGGTCTAGCTCACCAACAAGCTAGCACCAAACAAAAGAGCTTTCTTTACCAACTCACCAATATATTTTTGTCAGCTAATCTCACAATTTTGGGATTGACGTCAGTAACGGTGGCGTCTCTATCTGAGGCTTTGGAGCAATGCCCGGCGGTCAAAACGAATGTTTTGCTTATTAGAGATCCGCCGCATTTGAACACCCAATTTCCAGAAGCTGATTGCCAACCAACGGCAGCCTAAACAAGCCAATCATTATAGAATCATGTATACATTCAATTCACAATGATTTTGTGAGAGTTCTATATTTGTGATAATTTTAAGTGAAACGAGCATTTGGCCCGCCTGCTAAGAAGTGGCTACAGCTCTCGTGAACTCATACAGCATCATACAGCATCATTGCTTGCGACATCAAAAGAGTTATCATGCGCGGGTAGTTGACTTTGATGTTTCTGTACTGCATGCTTATGTGCTCAGTAATTTAACTGGATATAGTACCAATGGAACCGGAATACAGCAATGAGAAATAATGCTGTATGAGATTAAAATAGAATAGAATAGAAAGAAAACCATTTATCAGTGACACAACACAAAGGACATCACTACATAATATTTGAACAATAAGTAAGTGGCACTGGCAGGTGCCCGCTCAGCATGATGCCAGGCTTCCTAGATTATAGGAGAACCTGACGCTGGTTTTCTACGAACACCTTAGTGTGGGTGGGAGTGTAACCATACACAAAAGCACAACACAACGTTTTACACTCGTGATAACAAAAATACATAAAATATTAAAAACTGACTTTAACGACCATCTGATCGCCCAGCTGCTATTATTATTGTTATTAAACATATTTAATGTCATGCCTGTCGTATTGGTATAACGGTGACAATACTACTTTTGTTGTTTCGTATAACTATGCCGTTATTACGAAAACCATTTGAGATTATATATCTGTGCCTCAATTTAGTTGTGCTTAAGCAATGGTAATTAACTAACAGACGTTAATATATAAACCCTTGGCGTCAGCGTCCTGGTTTTCCGTCAGGCGTTACGCTTTTCTCTCGGCTAGGTAACTCCAATATTACGTTGGATTGGTAGCAACCCAACGTAATATTGGATAAGTAAAGTAACCTTTACCATGTGAGGAAACTCTCCTGGCAGAGTAATTCTTCCACCAATGCCGCCATTGTAGACAACTCCTTGTTTCATACGGTAAGTGATACCTGGAAAAAGAGGATTTTATTACGTTCTATCTTTATATATAAAAATCTTCTATGCGTGTGTATGTTATTGAACTCCTTCTAAACGGCTAGACCGATTTGGATGAAATTTTGTGTGTTCTTAAGCGGACGAACGATTTGTTTGTTTTGGTGTCAAGGAAACTGTCAAAGCGGTACGAAGTCCGCCGGTCAGCTAGTATATTTATGAAATGTTAACTTACTTTTATAAGAAAATAAAATAGTTATGTGTGGGCTGGCCACCCACTCGCTGGACTGACGATCTTAACCCGGCGAGAGTGTGGCAGGGTATGTCATACCCACCATGTTCATTATTTGCGTATATTTTTTGTGCGTGACCTTCAAACGTGTTGTCCTTTTGAGTAGCTGGAATTACAGGGATGCGGGAGGGGATAGTGGCGTGATCACATTGTCGCGGCCGCCTGCGCTCGAGTTACACGCTTGCAAACTGCGTTCGGGTATGTGACACCCTGCCACATAGCAGGTAGGTATGTATTTCATGACAAAAACTTTCATTGCTTTTACTAATATTTCTACTTATTTTCTTTGTTTAATTGCAGATTTAAATAAATAATAACTTTCCTGGTCGTTATATAAGATGTGGAGATTGCCCAAACAAAAAGGATCAGAAGACAAGATACTCATGTGCAAGCTGTGCAAAGGCTATTTGTATGGAGCATGTAACGTTTCTTTGCAAAAATTGCGCTGATTTCAACTCCAGTTCCTAAGATGTTCCTATGATTTTTTGCTATATTTTTTTAGTTTATAATGTTAAGTATTTCATATTCTATCGTAATATTGAGATTTTTTTTCATAAAACTTGTTTTCTTTTCGTCACTTTTAGTTTTTGTGAGACTGAAAGTTTTTGTTTGAAATTTAGACTGAATTATTTCCATTTAAGAAAAGAAGTAAAAATTTAAAAAAATTCGATATTTCTTTATTCTCATTGCGTTGTAATATGATTTTCTTATTAAAAAAATAAATAAATAATATAAAACTTTTTATTATACAAGTTTTATAGGCAATTTTGCATATGGGTACGTCATGCCCTGCCACATAGTTCTTGTTACATTTTCTCACCACACTCTCGCCGGGTTAAGAAGACGGCCGGCGGCGGGAAGTAGTTGGATGCGAAAGGTGGAGGACCGGGTGTAATGGCAATCTATTGGGAAAGCCTATTGTTTCATGATTTTTGCCCAACTTTAAATGATATTGTAGAAAAAACTATAGTGTGTTATGAATTTATGGACCGGAGGATTTGTAAACACTTTTCCTTTGATACTAAATATATATTTTGTCTATTTAATACGATAGTTTTTTTTATATTTTACGAGTAAGCACAGAGCCTTGATCTCACCTGATGTAAAGTGATGATTAAAGGCCAATGATGGAAGCGCATTAAATATTATATTATTATTATCGTATTTTCTATTATATAAACTTAACCGTGACTGCATTTTTGTCATTTTTTAGTTGGCACACCTTTAACTTTAGCAATCGAATTGTTCAAATTTTTCAATCTTTAATCCGCGTGGTGACGGAGAAAGAATACTATTCACCGCCTCTCTCCTCCGGCGGGTATCATAAGAGGAGAATAACGGATTTTCGAGCTTCCATATGCTCCACTGCGTGGTAGGGCTTGGCCCGTCTGGTTAGTGACCACCGTACGCATGGTCTAAAACCCGTCAAGTGACCGCTTGTCGGTCGCGTTTCGGGATCAGCCAGCGTATAACCAGAGCTCGAGTGGATGTTGCTGCGATGCATAAGGTCTGCGGAGGCTGCCGTCAAACCAGTGCCAGGAGGACTTCGTTAACCCGCCGGCCAGGGAGACCCGTAGAAACGGGGGCCCAAGCCAGCCTAATCAGCTCGTGAGGCTGCCTCACCATGCCACGCTTAATCTCGGGGTGGTCCGTCGTGCCGGTGGGTGACCGGAAGGTGGGGTCCCGACGGCCATTCCCGGGGGGGTTCGGGGGCCCTTCCATTCGGCGGGTTAATGAAACTCTTTTGTAGGCGTTCCCTGGTGAAACATGCCGCCACACTTTGACCATTCGCATCAAAGCAGCATTTCCTTGATTCCCGTCTCCCTCTTTTCTTACACCATGATAGCGCATAACATTTGAGCTGGTACTTTAGTGGTGCACATCCCCACCACAACCTTACGTTGTGGTGGCGGTGTGCACCGCTGAAGTACCGTTTGAGGTGGTCTAGTTCGCTAAAATCCACGGACTCCATGCAAACCTCAATGCCGTCCACCACCATCTTGAAACGGCACGGCCAGCAATGTTATTCTTGACGGAGACGCAAATAATCTGTCCGGCTGACAACTCTTACCTGCACTATCTGTGATTTGTGCTTGAAGAATCCTTCAAAGCCAAAGCCGCAGTTTGCTTATTCGTTCGGATGTAAGTTTGATGTCACCAACTGCGCTGTCTGGAGGGAAAAGGAAGGGGCTTTTCCCTCCTTGTGGTATACGTCAACTTAGGCTCTCATAGCCGTGCCTACGTCTGCGTCTACCGATCCCATAATGGTGACTTGGAGATAACTCGACTTATGGAACAACTTAGTCGGGTAGCAGATGAAGCGCAGGAGCGGTTTCCATCGGCGGAATTGGTGTTTTTGGGGGACTATAACGCTCACCACGAGTTTTGCTTAAGTTCCTCCAAAACTGACCATGCTGGTAGAACTGCATTCGCTCTCACGCACGATGACTCAACTGGTGAACCAGCCCACCAGGATCCCAGATAAAGTCGGTCACGCGCCTTCTTTATTGGACCTTCTGCTGACAAGCCGCCCAGCTGGTTACCTTGTGGAGGTTCGAGCTCCTTTAGGATCTTCGGATCACTGCTTGGTACCCAACAAATGCCTGATTTGGCACAAATCGTCGTCAGGTTGGGATGGTATGTGGGACTATTTTGCATCCGTTCCTTGGGACCTGACAGCTAGTACGACTGCAGTTGCTGATGAGATAGTCTTAGGAATGTAATACTATATTCCACATCCCTATGTCATCAGCAAAGGCAGGCGTAACCGATGGTATGCCAAGGCTGTTGTTAACAGGCAGGCAGCATACCGCGCTTGGACCAGGTACAAGCCAGGTACAGCCAAAAAGAATCCTGAGACCTACTCACTAAAAGCAGCCTATAACAGTGCCACCAAGTCCTGCAAAACGGCTTACTTTAGATGCCCAGAGCGTTGCACAGGTTGGTCAAGAATTACTGACACATCCTACGGGCAGCCGTAGCTACTAGCGTCTCGCCAAAGCCGTGCAAACTAACTTCTGCCAACCCCCGCTGCCACATCTGAGATGTCCTGACGGATCTTTAGCTCACAAGCCGCAGAAGAAGGCCGGACTCTTTGCGGCTAACTCCAGAATCGATGACTACAATGCATAGCCACCTACAATTCCTCATTGTGGCCACATAATGCCCGATATTAAAATCAGGCAGTGTGATGTACGTGCGGAGCTGCAGTCAATCGATGTTCGGAAAGCAAATGACCCTGATGGCATCCCAGCAATAGTTTTAAAAATGTGTGCAGCGGAGTTGTCTAACTCGTTTTTACCGTATTTCGCTCTCTTCGGGTCGTGTGCCGGAATCTTGGAGAGATGCTAATGTGCAACCGGTTCCAAAAAAAGGAGATCAGTTAGATCCGTTACTTCAGTTTTGTGTAAAGTCATGGAACGGATTCTAAATAAACAGCTTATCCGCTACCTAGAAGACCCCCTCCCCCACCCCTTAGTTCAAAATCGCCAATACGGGTTTCGACCGAAACAGTCAACGGGTGATTTTCTAGCGTATATTACACATCTCTGGGGTGAGGCTATTGACAAGCGTGGCGAGTCGGTGGCTGTTAGCTTTAACATAGCCAAGGCTTTTGATCGGGTCTAGCACAAAGCTGTTTTCTCCAAGCTATACATACGGTCTGCCTGCTCAGTTCTGCAACTGGTTCGCTGGCTTCATACATGAGCGTAGAATCCGAGTACTCTCAGGCGGATGCGCTTCGCGGTTCATGTCAGTGAACGCTGGTGTCCCTCAGGGGTCCGTTCTATCCCCCACGCTGTTCCTTCTGCATATCAATGATATGCTTCCACTTGGAAATATTCATTGCTATGCAGATGATAGTACAATGCACGGTGGTTTTAAGATCACCTTGCAGCTGGGCGAGTCGAGACTGAAGAGAAACGAGTAAATCTTGTCATTGAGCTCAATCGGGTATTGGACCTCATATCTTAATGGGGCTCCAATAACCTTGTTGAGCTCAATGCCAAGAAAACATAAGTATGCGCTATACGCGTTATCGGCAATGCAGAGGTCACTAATACTCTCGAACCCCTGCAATTGCGTAGAGATATAGCGTCACTCAGCGTTTTCTACCGCTTATACCACGGCGAGTACTCTGAAGAACTGTCTTTAACATTCCATTGGGCACAAAGAAATTTAGTGACTCGTTTCTTTGTCGCACTTCCAAAAGATGGAATAGTCTACCAGCACAAATTTTCCCTCCTTCCTATGACATGGGGTCCTTCAAACGAGGCGTAAAGAAGCACCTTGTAGGCCGGCAGGGTGAGGGTTGCGTTGTTTTCACGCTGCACCAGTTCTGTTGTCTTTGCGTCTGGACTCCGTTTCCACTTAACATCAGGTGAAGTGGAGTCATTTGCCGAGCCAGGTATAAAAATAATCGCATACCAGGCGCGTTAACCGCTGCGGCATCGAGCTCAGCAGTAATACGTATAAGCTGATGATAATGATAACAGTACTCACATGCTAAATTTCTGGACTGTTTGTCCTCTCTTTCTTTGATATCCCAAATATATTCCAAACATTCTGTGAAAACAATTTTTTTTCTTTATTTAACTTTGTCAATTTTGATTATTTATTTGTAGCACTGGATCCACATACGATTAGTTCTAAATTCAGATGTTGGTCCCCAGTTTAGTGGTGGTAGAGTTGTTTTAAGTTCGTCTACTAGCTACCACTATCTTATCTCGCTAATTCCTTAATGGATGAGTAATTTGGTTAAAGTGCGCTACCACTAAATAATAAAAAAGTCCTTGACTAAGTGAAAAGGTAAGGTACTTACTCACTTCACTGATCCGGCGTCCTGGTTTCCTGAAATCAGGAACCTTCGGGTCTGGAATGTTGCATGGATTCATTTCTGTTGTGGTTTCCATTTGTTCTCTAGGTTTAACATCAGACTGATTCTGAAAGACACAGAAATATACGTATCCAGATATCTAACGAAAACCCTAAGGAATTGACTAGCGACAAGTGTAATAAAGATGTTCAAAAACTACTCTAGAACATCTTAAATTTGAGACAAAGAAGTAACTAGTAATTATTGCAAAAAGTAAATAAAACAATCTTTCTTATCACAATCATTTTCATCTTTTGGGCCGGCAGAGTGAAGTTGACTGACGCTACGTTTGTTTCCACGCTGCACCAGTTGTCTTCGCGTCTGGACTTCATTTCCACTTAACATCAGGTGGGATGGAGTCATTTGCCGAGCTAAGTATAAAAAAATAAAACATCACTTTTGGAACCTCAGCATGTGGCAATTCGAATACTGCGACGGCAGATAGCAACTTTTGTCTGAAATAAATTAAATATTTTGTTGTTCTTTGTTGTAGTCGGTTGTCAAGAATCTGTCCCGATTCGTCGTATTCCTGTTTCGTAGGATTCCTGATTCGTCGGATTTTCAATATCAAATGAAACTATGGAATTACCGTGACTCCACTTCTGTATTTAATATTAAAAACTAAATATCTATCTATATTATTAAGGCGACGCATCGCTAAACAATAAATCTCATACGTTTTGATACGAGCGTTTGCGCCCCGTACCATAAGAAAAACTGTTCTTTTTTCCTTCAAATTAAAACTACAAATTATTTAAAAAAAATGAACTACAATTTTGAAGTGTATGTTAAGACTAATCTACTAAGAAAATTTTGATGCTTAAATCTGTCTGGTTAGCCTGTAAAATGTGAATCTATGTTTTAAAAGAGGTTACTTTGATATTTTTTTCTCTGTTATAAAAGTTGAAAAATTGTGTTTCTGCAACTAACAAAATGAAGTCAATTAAATGAAAAATCATGTCGTCAAATATCACTTTCATATGTTTTGTAATTGTTGAGAAAAATCAAGATCCCCGCCACGTAAATTACCAATGCGTCGTCTTAAAATGAAGCACTGAAATGTATGTACGCGCATAACTGCTCGCATAACCGATCGACTGCAAAAATTAAATAATTCCTTTTTTATTGAATTTGTTATTGTCAGGACAATGTTTGTACAGAAGAAAATTGAAAGAAAAAAATATATTTTTATTAAAATAAGATTTTTTTAAATATCATGCTACGAGTATGAAAAGTGAGTGAGTGAATGTGACAGAATGACGTACAGTTCTTCAGCCAGCATTTGACAACTTCAAACGGACAATACGTCATTACCGCTTTTTTTGCAAAAGTATTATCGGTGTTTCGTGTGTTTGAAGGTTTATCGTAGTGTTATATAATGTTATTGGTTTAAAAACTGAGGCGTCAAAATATCGGTCGGCGTACGCGTAATGCAAGTCGAGTTTACAGCACGGTCCATGAATCATGTTCTTCTTCACTATTTCATACAATTCTAGATTTACTTCCTGCTTCCCTTCCTAGGGAATTCCTGCGCAAATTATGGAGTCAATTTCATCTGGTCTTATTTTTTCGACCATCCACAAAAGGATATGCGCATGAGGCAGTCCTCTCTTCTGCCACTCTACAGAGTACATCCAACATCGTACATGATATTTTACAATGAAGTTCATAAGCGCTTTGAGTTTCTGCTTGAACACTTGTGCTGTTATGTCATGACGATCGCTGGATGATTGACCGGATAATAACAGATTAGTGATTTTTATCGATTTTGGGTTTCACGTGAAAGTAATAAATAAATCTGGTCCCGACTATAATGGCGCACGTAGGTCATAGCATCTTGCGCATTATTCGTGCATGTGTCTCGGGCTTCCCAAATACGTATAAAAATATACATAAATATATAGAAAGATAGATAAAGGTAGAATAATACGTATACATATTCTATCTACTAAATATATAAAAATTAATTGCTGTTGGTTTGAGTCGCTAAAACTCGAAAATGGCTGGACCAATTAAACTAATTTTGATTTTGAAATATTTGTGGAAGTTTCAGGGAAGGTTTAAACGGTGAGAAACATAAATAATAAGTAATTGAAAATACTAAAAACGACAATTTAACTTTCCAATACAAAACGATTTGTTTGTTTTGTTGTCATGGAAACTGTCAAAGCGGTACGAAGTCCGCCGGGTCAGCTAGTTTACAATAAAAACAATTTGAATTAAAGGTAAGTCGGTAAAAAAATGATATATGCATACAAAATGTTTTTATTTTGTTTATATAATTTTTTAACGCAAATTTTATTGCAAACAAATTACAAAAACACAAATGTTGAAAAAATTAAAACTACGATAGCTCAATCGGGAGAGCACCTGAACCCGTATGTCAGAATGGTGCAGGTTTAAATCCTGCTTGTAGATTTTTTTTTAACATTTTTGTTTTTGTAAACAAATCAACAAATCAAATTACAAATCAAATTAATATAAAGAGTGGTTTTTTTAAATATTTTTTTCAGCCGGAATTTATAATAATAATTTATTTTTATAATTTATGTAAATACTGGTTTACCGCATGATAGATTTAGTTATGTATTGATAATTCCGACGAAACAAGAAAACAACGAATCAGGAAGCCGACAAAACAGGAATACGACGAATCAGGACAGATTCGACAATACAGAACAAATTACTCATTTGACGCTACTGACAGTCTCCTCGTCACTAATTTACTCACGTCAGATAGCTTGTCATCAGCGTTACCCCAACTCCATTTGTCATCTTGCTAGAAATAAAACATTAATTTGTATTTAATATGTTTAAAAAAATTAGGAACAACCCACAAATAAACATTTATAAAATACAGTGAAAAAATTAAATGCTTACCTAGCCCAGCCAGGAATCAAACCTGGGTCTTCCGCAATTGGGGCGGCTGCACCGACCATTATGCTACCGGGAAGGCTGACGTAAGCACTGAATTTTTTCTCTGCTTTGTTTTTTGATTGTGTTTGATAATTATTAAATACAGCTCAAGTGCAGCAATTAGCACTTAAAAATAAAAAGTAAAATCCACAAATATTTTTACAAAACTAAAACAGTTATAATAATATTGAAATAATATGAAAGTATATTAATGTGTCCAGAAACTACCACAAGACTGTGATCAGCTTATTACTTATTACCCGACTGCGTCAGAAGGAGGGTTATTTTGTTTTTAATATTGCAGAGATAGCGAACAGACATACATACGGCCTGCCTGATGGTAAGCGGCTACCGTAGCTTTGCATGACCAGAGTCTAAGATCAGAGTATTATTGAGAATACGACGGTGAGCGGTGCGATAGAAGAATGTAACCGCAGGCATCATGTCGAATAATTCCTCCAATCAAACCTCTTGTGAGCTTATAATTGCTTTCAATTTCCAAAGCATGTCTTTGAACCGTGTCAAAAGGTGCTAGCTGGTATCCTACTCCTGAATACAGGTAACAACAGTACTCCATGTAGGCCCTGACCTGTAGCTACTATAGAAGAAGTCTTTACCCCGGAGAGTAGTACCAGAGTGAACGGAGAGTGCGGCAACTTCATACAAGCGCTCCGAAGCGCACGCACACAAGCTCGTAGTTCACCTACATTAGCACACAGCAAAAAGCATGCGAAAGGAGTACGCGATGACGCGGGCTGTCCCCGCAAACGCGGATCGGGCAACGTATGTTGCTGTAGTAACGGAGAATAACAAGTATGTCACTGAGCGCTGCCGATCAGTAGATATACACGTATTTTTCTTGGTTTGGGTGTCGCGATTGCGAGTATTGTTGCATATAGGTGGGTGCCCATTAAAAATGTCTAGAAAAAAGACCAGTTGTGTATGAGGATGTCTTAACACACACAACCATAATCCCAGTTTGTCCTTTTTTACTTTGCCGACAGATATAACAAAGTAAGTTAACTATGTAAAAGACACCCAAATTCACATAATAATAAATTAACTATGTGCGACTCAACCCTAGCCGGTAGGTACAGCTCGGTACGTCGACTCAAGGTCACGGCACTGTTGCCGCACTCTCGTTCACTCTGGCAGTACTCCATGTAGGCCCTGACCTGTGGCTACTATAGAAGAAGTCTTTACCCCGGAGAGTAGTACCGCTTCGCATTGTTGAGCACGAGTTTTTTGTAAACCCTGATCTCTCCAAGTGCTATTGTTGGTCTTCTACACACGCTGACCCAGTGTTGTTTGGAAAATTATAACGACCTGCTATCTTACGACAACAACTGTCATCAACGACATCGGTCCAAAAACAGTTGAGCTCGAGTTTTTATTTAATTTTGTTACCCTGCACAGCAGAAGGACTTTTATGATGATATTTAGTTAAAATTGGTTTGTTTACATGATCCCGTACACATATGCCTGCATCGTACACGGCTGAATATGTTGCTACGTTGATATAGTATGCCGCACAGCATGATGTCAGCCACGAGACTGAATTTTTTGACCTGAGGTCAACACAACCATGAGTAAGGCAAACCTGTTTTATGATACAATCCAAAGCCATTAAGAATCTCATTAGCATAGGTACATTAGGTTTACCTGGTAGCAGGAACAATACTGGTAGGAACAATTTGTGTCAATATTGTTGAGTTTTGACATCACTGATACCGGGATGGAACTCTTGTTACGGACCTACTAATATTTAATCACCATCACCACCATCATCATCAGAGCCAGCTCATTTTATGTCCCCACTGTAGAGGCACGAACCTTCTCTATAACCTTCCCGATAGGGAGAACAGGCCATAAAGCACAAATTGTTAACTACTGCTGGTTAATTTCACACAATAGTATTTCATCACATTCGCTATTTCATATAGTCCTTGTATCCGTGTGATCGTGTGATCATGGTGATTTTTCACTTAAAAATCTTATTTTTTTATACTAAAAGTAAGGTTAACGACCAAGTGGGTCACCTAGTAATAAGCAATCACCACTGTCCTATACATATTAATCACCGAGGTGGTCGCAGACGTAATGCATACCCAAAGAACTATGATAGAGAGTGCCTCTGTGCCTACTGGGATTTGTGATATTAATTTTACTATTAGCAGTTAAGAGTAGTGGTATCTACAGAAGCAAACTCATGCATTTTGCGTTTTATGACAAATAAAAATAGGAAAAAAAAAATCGTCCTCAACCTATAATCGTTCCACTGCTGAGAACTCCTTTCAACTTTTTAACATGAACAACAAGCACATTAGGAGATGGAGACATAACCCATCACTTGTAACTAACGCGGGTTGGCGAGCCTTTCTTCTTTCTCAGCCGCCAGCCACCCAATGTTGAGTGTAGATCTCTTCCTATGCACGCCATTCCCTCCGGCCTTTATAGACTGTTTTAAGTCTTAGAACGACAACAGAGTCTAACAGCTTAACGAGCCTTCGAAGCACGAGGATAAAATAAAACGTAAAATATAAAAAGATATTATTTGTAGGTACTTCTTTAAAATATCTTTTACAATGAATTGACATGTTCAAAAAATAAGGTTTTTGATACTTACTCTTTTAACTCGCTCTTTTGTATACATTGATTGTGATGTAGACAGCACTGCAAGTGATAATAGCTCTGTATTTTTAAAAAAGATAATGTAGACGAATTATCTTAAATTATTATTTTGTTTTATACATTCTAGATAATTCTAAATATAAATATGTATGTATTGTTAATGTGTTAATGTGTTTACTGTATTGTGGCATTTTTTTTTTAAAGTAGAAGAATTTTTACCTCCCATAAGAAACAAAGTAAATTAATGAAATCGATAAAAAAACACTCTCAAGCTATCCTAATAATATTATAAACGCGAAAGTTTGTTTGGATGTTTGTTACTCTTTCACGTAAAAACCACTGAGTGGATTTGGATGAAATTCGGCATACAGATAGTTTATAACTGGGAATAACACATAGAATACTTTTTATCTCGATATTCTCACGGGAACGGGAACCACACGGATTTAACTGCGAGCGGCCGCTAGTATTAAATAAAGATAACAGTACTTAGATTATTTTTATTGAGTTTATTAGACATTACATAGGAACAATAATGAAATAATACTATACATAAGACAGCGACAAATTGGTTACCGGAACACAGAAAACAATCATCGAAATTATAATAACCGAACGAAATCCAAATCAAATTTTTATTGCAACTAAATGTATAAAAGGTATGTATAAATCTACGGGAACGGGAACCACGCGGGCCAAACCGGGAACCACGCGAATGAAACCGCGAGCGGCCACTAGTTTTATATAATAATAATAATTAAGGAAAAAAATGAATAAAGAGTATAATAATAATAATAATAAAGTTTCCTACACTCACACCAATTATCTAGCCCAAGAGAAGCTTCGTTATGAAACTCGTTAAATGGTTACTATAGACAACGGATAAACATACTTAAAATACTTAAATACATAATTATTATACATAGAAAACACCCAGATAATAATAATTATAATACAATTCAACAACCAAGATTTTGTAAATATCAGTGAACTTGATGGCAATGATAGCTTTTATAATAAAAGCGATTTCTTGAATTTCCGTTTCAACGGTTCTATGTTCTGTTCTCAATTTTTTTAAAGCTTCGTATTAAAAGAAAACGATTCTCGTTCATTATGAAATATTGGCACCATATAACAGAAAAAGGTAAAAAAAATACTATACTTAAAAATCAGCAAAGTAAAAAAAAAACAATAAAAAATTTTGTAGAATATTTTACTATTTTATAAATTGAATAGATAATTATACATAAAATTTATAAATGAAGGAAGTTTTATTAAAGTTTAGTATTATTCTGGAAAACGAGAAGTTTAAAAGAGTTACACATACCATGAAACAGCACAACACACAATAATACAAACTTCAACATGATTTGTTTAGAAAAGCGCAATGCTGCCACAACCATGAAGACTAATATTTTTATTATATCTTTTAAATATTTTTATTATTTTTTTAAATCTGAATATTATGTGAGACGTCCATATTGCGACGTCATTTTAGAACAAATAAGCGAATAACTAAGTGATGGCTACCATGGAACCAGTTTTGCGTCGTAAGCATGCAGCAATATTTATTGATGTGCTAATGAACCCGATGATGTAAGTACATCACCAGTTTTAAACAATATATTTCCATGTTTACAAGAATCATAAAACTTTGTTTTTATTATCACCTCTTATACATTTAGTAAGCAATAAAGATTTGATTTGGATTTCATTCGGTTATTATAATTTCGATGATTGTTTTCTGTGTTCCGGTAACCAATTTGTCGCTGTCTTATGTATAGTATTATTTCATTATTGTTCCTATGTAATGTCTAATAAATTCAATAAAAATAATGTAAGTACTGTTATCTTTATTTAATACTAGCGGCCGCTCGCAGTTAAATTCGCGTGGTTCCCGTTCCCGTGGGAATATCAGCATAAAAAGTATCCTATGTTTTAATCTAGGTTATAAACTATCTGTATGCCGAATTTCATCCAAATCTATCCATCCGTTGCAGCGTGAAGAAGCAACAAATATACACACACACAAACTTTCGCATTTATAATATTAGTGTGATTAGAAGATATAATAGGTTTTTAAATAGTGTCATTAATAGAACACAAGTTGTACAAATATTATGTACAAAATAATGTTTGAGCTGGTTTTACGTCCAGTCCAGTATAAACATGCTATAAAGCAATGTGTTTCGACAGATAATGGTAAGATTTCTTGTGCCTCAGTTTTCATATTAATTTCGAGTGAAGTGGAATGTTAATAATGAAAATTTAATATAGTGGAAAAATATGAAGTTAAGAAAAATCCGGATTTATGATGATACGGTGATTTAATTTCAAAATTAAAAACAAAATTAACTTTTTCAATAAAAACAATTTATTTCCAAACGATGCTTTCTATCCAATCCAGGTAACTGGAGACCCTCGTGTAAATGCCTGGTAGGTTCGGCAGCGCGCAGCCTATGCCGAATGACGTCACGCCGATCACCTTGTGCATTCGCCTGCGGGGGTGTGTGAGATAACCGCTGTGGATACAAACAGATGCTATATTACAAAAACACAAATGTTGAAATAAATTCCACGAGCAGGATTTGAACCCGCACCCTTCTGACATACCGGGTCAGGTGCTCTCCCAATTGAGCTGTCGTGGTTCTAAACAGCCCGCCGAAATTATTCTACACTATTTACTTTTTACTTTGAAAGCCAAAGGCGCCCATTCAATGTCAACACGACGACGACGGTGACTGATGGTAGTAGTGTTGAACAATTTTGGCGAGCTGGTTAGAACCACGATAGCTCAATTGGGAGAGCACCTGACCCGGTATGTCAGAAGGGTGCGGTTCAAATCCTGCTCGTGGAATTTTTTTCAACATTTGTGTTTTTTTAATTTGTTCGCAACAAAATTTGCGTTAAAAATTAGATAAACATTTTAGATGCTATACTTATTACTGAAATGCTTGTAAACTTAGTGGCTTACAAAGTTCTATTTGTCCCCCTAATAAAGACTGATAAAAACGTGTGACAGATGAGAATATTCCATTATTTTGCAGTGTTGAAATAAAATTAAAAATTAAAATATAACTCCATATTGACTAAAAACTTAAGAAGTTTGCCATCGATAGGGTTTCCAGCGATCAATGATTTCATCACAGTCTAAAACGATGTTCAAGCGTTGATTGTACTTACAATGAATTAGGTTGTGGAAGGCTCATTTCCATTTGTAAAGAACCTCCAGAGTCACCCTGAAAACAAAACAAAATCAAAATTCCATTTACATTTGAGATCATTATCATTATAACAGGAAACTGGAGAATCTGACTCTTAAAATATATATCAGAAAAGAGTTTTTTTTATTTATTTTTTTATTTTGGACCACAAACACTGCTTTACAATGTTTGATTTATACTTAATATGACTTTACTTATAATTTATTATTTATTGTTAGCCCAACATCGCTGGTCACAATTTATAATTAAAGAGCTTATTTAAGTGGAGCAATACATGTACTTTTTTATTCTAATAAAAAAGTACATGTATAGTTTTTTATTTATTTTGGGTCTTCTGCAATCCGGGCGGCTGCACTGACCATTATGCTACCGGGAGGCTGACGTAAGCACTGAATTTTTTTCATTACTTTGATTTTGACTGCTATTAAGCGGCAGTAGTGCTATCCATCTAACGGTGATTGCAACCGATTGGCTATGCAGATTCAGCTTTACAGATGAAATACTGACAAATTTTATTTTAAATTTTTGAGTATTAATTGCTGCACATTTGTAAAATTAAATAATTATACAATATAGTAAAAAAATTTAATGCCTACGCGACCCAGGCAAGAAATGAACCTGGGTCTTCCGCACTGACCACTAACTTCCTAGCTGAGTTAGGTAGGCATTTAATTTTTCACTATATTTTATAATTCAGCTTCAGCGCAGTAATTAGCACTTAAAAATATAAAATAAAATTTAAAAGAGTAATAACCTGGTTTGTCAACAGCACCCGCTCATAATTCGAAACATTATCAAAAAATTAATTTATCTCTATACATTTTTTGTTAAAAATTGCATCTTAATACTCTGAATCCAACACATAAAAGCTATTAAATAACTCAATTAAAAAGCAACATAGCCTTTAAAATAACAAAATAACAGTAATTTACAGTATTTACAGAATAGTAAATAAGAATGTTCACCTGACATGAATCAGCCCCCCCTTCCAGCTTTCCGGCACAGATCTGATGTACCTTTATCCCACACCAGTTCCTGTTGCAGGACGGCTTGAGCAGGCTGTCACAGAGTTTTGTATCCAGTACATCCAGCAAGACCGCTTGCAGTTCAGCAGATGTGGTGCAGTTTACTAGAAATCAGAAGAAGCTAACAATTATGCGCTACTAAACTTATCTCACTAAAACTTATATGGCAAAATTTTACAGTTGAGCAATCTAGATATCGTGATGTCCGAAATAATAAGAGATACGAAAATATGTCTTTAATTTTATATCCTACAAAGCTTACCATAAACTTCTATAAATAATATAACTTGTGTTTCTTTATGTTTAAAATACAACTTGTTTTAAATGTTTTTAAATATTTTTCTGGTTTCGATTCCCGATTGGAAAGGTATGTTTTTATTTGCAATTATTTTAGGAATTGACATACCGTGTTTATACAATGCCTACATGGTTACTGAAAATTCAGGTTTCTAGTTTAATCCACAACGTAGTTATAGGGGGCCGAAAATGGCCTAAACTGTTTCGAGAAAAGGATGGTATGGCCGTGCCGCTTTTTTGCTCGACTTGGCGTAATAGTTATTTTAGGAATTGATTGGACACATGCATATGGATTATGAACCCATATAAATTGTTCATTCTGTATATTTAGGAAAAAATAAAAAATTAAAATGTGCTCAGTGGAATGTTTATGAGTAAGTAGCATAATACAATATGTTAACCAGTTTCCACCACCCCCATCCTGTCATCATAGATTTCTGTCCAACCAGAGCACCGCTCGGACCAGTGTAGAGGCACGCTGGTTGAACGAGTTTAGTAAATTTTACTTTTGTCTCTAATTCCATGATAGCTATATCGTTATATTTTGCCGGTGACTTGTAACTTGGGTGGTTGATGACTCTTGAAATTTCAACATCTAGGTGAGCTGTTTTGAATCCAATTTCATAATTAAACTCCTGCAAATAACAATCAACAAAAGCTTTTTATTATTCGGGACGATACTTCATTCCTTATGATAAGTGACGACAAAGCTGGTGGTGAAAGCTAACATTGTCGGGAACTGGCTTTATAAACTTACAATGCTGCTAACATTGTTGTTATAGTGGACGACTTTGAACAAGCCTAACATAATAAAAGCAGTCACATTTTGGAAACCTCTACATTTTTCATTTCCAGCTAGGATTTTGTACACTATTCGTACTAATAGTAAAGTCATATATAATATTAAAATTCTCATTATCTTTCTGGATAATTGGTACAAAAATAAACTTTAAAATAAAATTATTTTGCCATGGTCACTCCACGGTCGACACAGGCAAACATATTTTATATCACGTTCGGAAACATTGATTAAACAAAATAAGTTAGAAATGTTTCAGACTATCTTTCCTTAGTCTGTGCATGAATCATTTTTTCTGTTCCCTTACGAGATGTATGCGTAAAACATTTAAACATTTAGAATAGAATTATTTCGTTCCGCATGTATATTTTTTTCTTTCTTTCTTTTTTATTTTTATGATCGGAAATATCGGAATCTCCTGCGCGTACGTTCCTCGATTTCTCTGCTGTGATTTTCGGCTACTTAGCTGCTAATTCTGGATTTTTGATATCTTCTATAAACGAAAACTCGGCATTGGTAACAAATTCTATAAATCATCGACACAAGTCAGAAACAGTGACATTTAGCTTAACAGTTAGCTTATTGCGATGTAATTAGTTTTTAGTCATTATATTTATTTTTTGCTTGTCTATGGTATAGTGTTACAAAGTCCTAGCCAAGCCTCCATACAAAACTGAAAAATATTCTTTCAATAACAATTTCATCTATTCATAAATAGTTTTTACTGTGTTTGAATTACTCATCAAAATTTCTAAAATAATCTATCGAGGTAATAGGTAATAAAAATAAGTTCAGACAAGTAAATTACATTACATTATAAAAATATTAAAATCGTAACCAACAATAACATCACATGTCACAAAGTATTGTTGGATAAATTAATTCATAATAATTCATCATAATTTTCATTTTATTTTAATCACATTTGATTTATAATTGTACCATATCCTATTAAGTGCCATATGAAAAAACACTGGACACACAACCATAGGAAACAAATCATTTACAATAATGACGACAGTTCATCCACTTAGTAGTAGCACTTTTCCAACAAGAATGTTTTCAAATAAAGGCTTTTGTAGCAAGATATTTTTTTTTTACTTATTTGTAAATTAGGTGTTTTTTGGTGTCGTACTAGGATAAAAATGACGATAAATATGTCACTTTCGTATAGGGATATGCGGTTCATTTGAAAATTCTAACACATTTTTATTTATAATTATTTTTATGGTAATTTATAAATTTTCCAAGAGACTTGTGACATTGTTTCGGCGATTTTTGAGTTTGCTAACCCCTTTGCTAGTTCGTTACTTATACTTTAGTCTAGCCAACTTGATTACTGCATTTTACATAAAAGATATTGTCAACATCAGTAAAAACGTTATAATACGAAGAACATAAAAAAAACGTTAACTATTTTCACTTGTTAACCCTATTAAACAAATGTCATTACTAAAATTGAGGTATTCTAAACAATTCCGTTATTATAAACTAGCATTCCAAATGAAGATGATACTAGTATCCTTATGGGGTCGATTATCTATAATTAACTACCTCTGAAATCTGCAGTTAAACCACATCAGTGCATTTGCAATGCAAAACAAACATTCATGAACAAACTGAATTGACGTTAAAGAAAATAGGATTGTATTCTAACAGCAGTTGACTAATATTTATATAATAATAAATTATTAAATCTTCAAGTGCAGTGTTTTAATTATTTCAAGGTAGCTAATTGTTATTCATTCACATAGGTTAAAACTAAGCTATGATTGTACTATAGTTTTTGCTTTATAAATTTTTCTTACAATATTTAATATAAATAAATCTTTAGATAAAATGTTTCCTGTTGACCAACTGGAAAAGGTTTTTTATTTTTTTTATATTTTAAATTAAAAGGAGGCAAACGAGCAGGCGGGTCGGTCACCTGATGGAAAGTAATCACCGCCGCCCATGGACACCCGCAAAACCAAAGTTATCGCAGATGCGTTGCCGGCCTTGAGGAAGGAGTTAGATCTTGAGGAAGGAGTAGGAATTGGGAGGGGGGAGGGGTGAGAGATGGGCCTCTCGCTTTGTTGGTAACAATGTTGGTAAACATTCTTTATCGAATTTGGCTATAGATAGTAGCCGACTTTACAATTATTGTTACCTCGCATTCACTCAACTTTATGAAACACTACGAGTAGCAGCCTAACGATTTTAGGATTGACGTCAGCAACGGTGGTATCTCTGTCCGATGCTTTGGAGCAATGGCCGGCGGTCAACACGAATTTGTTGCTAATGAGGGATCCGCCGCATTTGAACACCCATTGTTCTAAAGCGGATTGCCAACCAATGGCAGCCTGAACAAGTATAAAATACACAATAATTTTACATAAGGATGTTTTGTTCAAAAGTTAGCATAGTTGGTAGTGCACCTCACCCGGTATATTATAAGGTGTTGGTTAAAAAACAGTGCGTGGATATTTTTTTTTATTTTTTAACCACTTGAGTACATACCTAATGTTTTCGAATATTTTTTTATAATACTCTGCAGGTAAACCAGTAAGCTCCGCTTATCATTGTGACCGCCATCAGGACGACTTGCTCGTTTTTTTTAAATATTTACAGTCTACAAACGAGCAGGCCAGCCGCCTGATCGTGCCCCTTTTAAAAGAGTCCATGTCGTAGCTTAATGGGAAAACCTCGGATTGCAGCTCATTCAGTTTCACATTCACATTCAGTGTGCGTGTGCCCTGTTCCGATGGCGAGCGGTGCGATGGTAGGAGGAAGTGGGCCCAAATTAAAAAGTTCCTCAGAGCATTCTCAATTATGAAGGCGGTAGAACACATACAACGAGCCGATGTCACGTGTCAAGGCTAAGGGTTCTAACCGGTCTGTGAGCTTGGGATCGTTGACCAGTCGAATGGCGCGTCACTGCAAAGATTCTTGAGGGTCAAGCTGGCATTTAGGAGCCCCGGACCAAAGGTGAGAACAGTACTCCATGTGAGGTCTAACTTAGGCTTTGTACAACTTTGTGGTCGAACCCGAAATCAATTTTAAATTGGTAAAGTAACCTTACCATGTGAGGAAACTCCCCTATTATAGTATTTCTTCCACCAAAGCCTGCATGTTCGATAAAACCAAAGCCTTTGTCTTTAAGGTAGTTTGTACCTGTAAAAAGTGGACTTAGGTTAAGTTGTTAATTTAAACACTTTTTTAATTTATTTTTTTATACATTGCAAAATTAATTGAATTTCCTATTAAAAATCGGTTATTCTGGTGACAGAACACGATACATAGGAGTATTTAAAATAAAACACCTTATTCGGACCTACTCTTGCCTTCTATATTATTGCATTTTGTGTTCGCAATCTTGCAACTTTTTTGACACTGACATTGCTTCCGTGGTTTGGAAAGACTTTTATGACGCGGTTCCAGGACATAAATTAAAAATACTACCTGAAGCAGTAGTGATCGATCAAATCAGGCCGAATGGCCTCTAGTAGCCATCAGCGGTCTGTATCCAGGGCCTTTTAGCCATGTATTGACTGTAGAGATCCACAGGCATCTCTCAAAGTTATGACTTTGGCTCTGTTTAACCTTGTTGTGGGGAGGCAAAATGTGCTCAGAAATATCTGTTTACACATTGTAAAGTACGCGTTTAAACCGGGTCTTGGACCTAAATTAGTGTGTTGTGGAATTGGAAAGGACACTGCCTATTCTTATATAGAAGATGGACCAACTGCTGCACAGAGAGCACAAAAGGTGCAAGCTGTTCCATAGGCTAACACTAGTCTACAAACCAAAGTGCTTGAAAATCTATCTGAGGAAACTTGTGAAAAATAATATTTTTTGTCTTCAGATATTTATTGATTAAATTAATGAATACACAAAATTTAAGAAAACAATTAAAAATTTATATTGACATTATATAAATCATTTATTTGTAAAAATAAATATTATCCGTTTACATTAAAAAAAATTTGGCGCCAAACATCAATGTTAGTAACATTAGAGTAATAATTAACGGGATTCTTACTATGCTTTTTATTGTTATTCAGTATCCGATATTTCGGTACGCCATAGTTACTAACTGATTTTTTTCACTAAATATTAATGCGAGGAACACAGATATAAGCACTCCCACATCTGGGCAGCATTTATTATAAGCCCTGTCAAACTACAAAGCCTGGAACAGAAAAACTCTGGAACTGATTTTTTATACTTAAAAAAACACAAATATTGAAAAAATTTCCACGAGCAGGATTTGAACCTGCACCCTTCTGACATACCGGGTCAGGTACATTTGTGTTTTTGTAATTTGTTCGCAACAAAATTTGCGTTAAAAATTATTTAAACATTTTTATACATATTTTTAATACATCATTTTGCAAGAAACCAGATATAGACACTTCTACATCTAGACAGCATTTGCTCCAAACCCTGTCTATGTCCTTCGAAAGCTTAGTTGATGAAAAGGTACCTACTCACATCGCTGATCCGTCGTCCTGGTTTCCTGAAATCAGGTACCTTTGGGGCCGGAATTTTGCATGGATCACGTTCTGTCGTGGTTCCTTCGTGTACTTTAATGTCAAAATTCTGCAAGATATAGAACATTCATTGTTACTGTATATAATTATACATAGTAGATATGAGATGTATTCTGCAAGACGCAGGCAGGCAAATACGTATAGAGCACTGATTGTAATAGTACTTATCTACATGCTGCTTACGATGAAAATAAATACTTTTTTTATAAAAACCGTGAACGACGTGTGTATAAAGATGATTAAAAAAAATCGTTTACTATCTCTTCACAATGTTGGCTTACATGCTACTTATTGATGTTAGGTCAACCGCCGTTACATTGTGAGAGACTGGTTTACGTAACCTATAATACAGGTCACCAGTGCCCTCCCGCAGTAAGATTGCTGTGCCTACTTAAAAAAAGTAGTAAAACATTATTAATGAGATTAAAATTAAATTAAAATTGGGGTGTTGGGGTGATATGTGTTATGTGTTATTATGAATGTATGTATGTAGTAGTGTGCTTGTGTGTAAGATTACGTTATTTTTAAGTAGTGTTAAGAGTGGATGATTAGTGTGTTTTCAGTTTCCTAGTAATTTAGTGTTTTGAGTTATGTAGTTACATTGGTGTTTACATGTGTTTAGAAAGTAGGTAAAGGTATAGAGATTTATTGAATTTATTGTATAAATATGGACCATGGAATACGTAGTTTTTTATGAGAGAGCGCTCGCTGTTTTTAATCTTTTGCTGTGTCATACTTTGTTTCCTTCGCTTGTTCTGTGTTGTTTCGGGGTTATACTTTGTTTCGGAGTGTTGCTTAAGAATAGTGTGCAATAAGAACGACTGCCTGATAGTGGGTACATCCCAGAGTTTGTAAACTTTGTCAGTAGGAAATCGAAAGGGAAAACAAGCACTGACCTTAAGGATTGCTCGGTGCGCTCTTTCTGCATCAATCAACAGAGTTTTAGCCACTCCACCCCACGATAAGATACAGTACTCAACAATTGACTGGCATAGGGCCATAAAAGACCATTTTGATTGTGTTGCGATCAGCTACATGTCTAAGGGTACTGAATATGTAGATTAGTTTTCTAAGTCTGTTAGCGAGGTTTAGGATGTTCGGTCTAAAGCTTAACCCTCTATCTATGATCTCTCCTAGGTATTTTAAATTATCCGTTGTGAATAGGCGGTGGCATGTGGTTAGATTTGAGACAAAAGGTCATGTACTTTGTTTTTTCTACGTTGAGGGTAAGCACATTGTGTTGCAGCCACCTACCTACCACCACGAAGCTTGATTGGGCAGACCTGAAAACATCCTTTCAAGTATCCCCAGCAAAGTAAAGAGCTGTGTCATCCGTAAAAGCGTATATTTTGCAACTATCTAGGTCAAGCTGACAGAGCTCGTTAATGTAAGCAAGGAACATGGTTGGTTCAAGAATACTGCCCTGCGGAACTCCATAGTCAGTCGTGCACTCCCTACTGACCCTATCCAAAATTTTTACCCTTTGTCTCCTATTTGCTTGCTTGTCGTGGCAGCCTGTAAGAGAATCTGCTTTTATCTTAAATCTTATGTACTATACATAAGATTAAACAATGTAAATAGTGTAAGATTTGTTGGTTGCCCTTAATAAATTAAAAAAAAATAATAGTTAGGTAACTTTCAAACAGTTTCAAGCATAAGCCCCTGATACCGAGATTTAGTAATTTTATTAGAAGGTGAGGGATGGATACTGTGTCGAAAGCTTTCGCGAGGTCTATGAAGATAGTTAAGCACTTCAGTTTCTGATCCAGAGAATTAACGACATTGGTCATCAGATTATGTACTGCATCATTGGTAGACCTCCCTCTATGGAAACCATACGGAAACCATACTGAAAAGGGGCTAGGAGCTGGTTTTATTCGAGGAAAACTTCCAGTTGCTTGTTGATGAGTCGCTCAAGTATTTTCGACATGGATGGCAAAATATAAATATCTTGATCACCCGCCTTAAAGATGGGCTTGATGAGAGCGATTTTAAATGATTCTGGGAACACGCCGCGGTTGAAATGGCCAGATTAGTTATATGAGCCAAAGGTTCACTTATAATGTGTGCATAGCATTTTAATTTAAAAGGAGAAATCTAGTCATCACTAACAGCGTAGCTATTACGAAGGCCAAGAATAGTATAGTATATAGTGAGTTGAAGGGAGCGGAAATACTACGGTTTTCGCGACTGGGGGTCAAGGGCTGGGTGATTTTGTGTTTATCAGCTAGACTCTTACCGACACTTGAGAAAAACTCGTTTACTTTGTTAGTGCTCATTTGCGGATTTTGTGTGCATAACCAGTCTAGGTGAGAGGTCAGTCAATTTATTGGTTTCACTAATGCTCTTGATCGTCTCCCATAACCTATTTTTGTTGTTTTTGTTTTCTCAATTTCGAGTCTCTCGTAATTACTTTTTGCCTTCTTTAATAAGGATGAACAAAAGTTCCTGTAGCTTTTATAGGTGATCTTAGTAATGTTTTTATTTAGATCCTTTTGTAACTTTTTATAAAGATTATCCCTATTTTTCAAGCATCTGTATATTTGAGGAGTAATCCAAGGTTTACAAATCCTTTTCCTAGCTGAGATCTTGACCTTTTTAGTGTTAGATGTGAGAGAGCGCTTAATTTTCTTGGTTAACATATCAGTAGCTCTGTTTACGTCGTTACATTTTAAGATGTCCTGCCAGTCATGAGTGTCCATATCTCTATCTAATCCATCATAGTCAAAGCGAATAAGACTAGTCTTATTACGATTAAGGTAAGAGTTAAAGGTTAGATTAATAGCTACACACTCATGATCGGTGACAGAAGATTCGAAAATGAGACAATTAGCATCATTTTTTGTTTTAAAGATCATGTGGTCTAAGCTTGTTTTACCATGTGTAGGTGTAGTGTGAGCGGGAAGGACACAATTACTTGCCAGTAGATTTAAATACTCATAAGCGCGTTTGTCTTGGCCATCCGGAACAATGTCGATGTTTATATCTCCACAGAGTATAATATTTTTGAAATTAAGCAATCTTGAAAGAAGAATGTAAAGTGAATTTATAAACCGTTCTGTGTTCATCTGGCTGGGTGGCCTATAAATTCCAATAATGCATATCTCGGAGTTTCATTTGATAAGTAGGCAGTTAGCATCAGTAATTTTGGTTCCTTGTGAGTTATATTTAGGAGTTTTTTATAGTATACAACCACTCCCTCATTTTGGGTTCTATGGGATGTTGAAGCAACATGGTGATAATTGTCTAGGTTATAGATGTTTGTGTTTTTTACGGCTGGTAACCAGCACTCCGTAAGGACAATCAGGTCCCAAGAGACTCCGGTTCTATGTAGTAGTTTACTGAAGTTAGGCATGTTACAGTTTAAGCTGCGGATATTCTGTGATATAACATGGAGCAGGTTGTAGGATTTTGTGATTTTTTTTAAAATCATCGGCGTTGTTCAATCTCTATGATATTTAGTACTTGCGATAGCTACGTACAATTATATTTAATCTTATGAGTCATGGATTCCTCAACGTGACTATAGCAAGATAAGTGATGGAGTTTTTGGAGAATGATAGTAAATAAGCCGTTAGCTGGAGTTGCTTCTGTATATGATTTGAGGGTTTTATAGTTATATAAGTAACACCGCGATATGTATGATACTATATAGTAGTGGATATTAAGTGGCTTGTTTAATGTTAAGTGAAGTGTGTAGTGCGTGTATTGTGTCTCACACTCATCTACTAACTCGCCCTATTCACCTTATAGATACTTTGTAGATGAGTGTGAGAGTAAAATACATTGAAAGTTATAATAATAGTACAGTTCTTTAGGAAATATGAACAGGAATTAAAGTAACTTAATATTATCATGGAATACGAGTGGATTAGTCCCAGTCACAAAACGAGACTTTGTAAGTCAGCCTCATTTCTCACACCTTTAAGGGCCATCCCCTCGGCCTTTTTCACAAAGACTCTGCCAAAGGAGTTCCAGGTTGCGTACAGTCTTTTAAATGAAAGAAGACTCTTCTGGCCCTGCTAGACAGAGACTCTGATATATAAATTGGTTTAGGGGTGCCGGTTTCGAAGGGGTTGACACTGCTCGAGTCAAGGCCAGGTTGCTTCCTTCCTTTGACGCTTGTTGTACAACTTGTATTTGGAGACGTAGTCTTCCTTACGCAGGATTGTGGTGAAGTCAACTACTATTATATTATTCTTTGTCCGGTAGATATTCTTGATTTCAGATGGTTGGAGGGGGGTTTCTTATCCAAGGGTAGTGCCTAGGGTTTGTATAATTTTGACAAGGGTAGAGTTAATTTCATTTTCCTGTTTTGGTAGATTACGTAGTTCAAGCGACGTACTGCAAGCATTTTTCTCTTGTAGATCAAGCTTATTTTCTAATATAGACATGCGCTGTATTATAGCGGAGTTTTCTTGCTCCAGGTTGGTTACTTTAGATAAAAGTTCATCATGTCGCGTATTAAGTTTTTCGACTGTACTTTGTATATTCAGGTTTTAGGACATAATTGTGTTAAGTGTCTGGCTAAGATCGTTAAATTTCCGATCCTGTTGTTCTTTGAAGTAAGAGAATAACGATTTGATGTACAGAGTAGGATCAGTTTGATCACGTAGGTCTTCTAGGGAACGTTTTTGTCTCCTTGTAACATTAATATAATGTAATGTACTAAGTATTTAAAAATAATATATTCTTGATAATATAAATAAAATGAAACAAAACTCACGTCAGATTTTTTTTCATCAGCGTTACCCCAACTCCATCTGTCATCTTGCTACAAACAAAACATTTGTGTTTAAAAACAATTAATAAATACTTATGAATAAGCAACCAATCATCAACAATATTGGATCAAAATCAAACTACATTAGTGTGTCCAGCTCCAGACATAGTATAAATAAGATTTATTACGATTACTTTTTACAACAACGCTTCAAGAAAAGGAAGCGCTTGCGTTTTTTTTAAATTTTGTCTCTAAAAACAGCATTAGTACGTTTAATAATGATTAATTAATATTTCAATTATTTGAATTTGACACTTCACGGACAGAGGTGATTTAGCTTTTGCACCCCTCATATGTTATATATACAGTTTTGATGTCAATTGCGAGTAGATCAGGGCTGCGTCGAAACCACAGAATATTGTTCTGTGGTCGAAATGTATCGGCACGGCGTAGCAGCGCCCTAGGCCGCCGCCAGTGCGTCTCCGTCGCTCCTGTCACTTTTGTCATCGGTGTCACATAGACGTTTTAGTGTTTTAGTTTCTATAGTTATTATTTTTATTTAAATTTAAGTATAAATGGTAAGCGGGGTCTGAATGTGCATATTGGAAAGGTACACAGACCACAAAATGCGCTCACTTAAGACCCTGTCTCAACATCTTTACCTACAACACCGGCTACATCTACTTTTAACCTGTTTTGGAAAACCCTTTCAAAATTCAAAAACTCTGTTTCTGTTTTGAAGCGAGTCCCCCGCAGCGCTAGGCCTCTAGTGGCACAACATCTAGCAGGTTGCGTACGTCTTGCCGCCCAAAAAAATCTCGCAAAGTACTTGGGAACAGCTTCTCACCTTCCCTTACAGAATTCTGCACGTACAAGAGGATTTGGCAACCAAAAAGACTTTAACTGCACAAATAAAAGAAAACTGTAATATTTCGGCTCAAAATTTAGATTCCATTTTACTGACCCAGACATAAACCTTTTCAAGAGGTATATCATCATCTAGTAGAATCTAAGTTAGGGAGGGTGACATTAGCGGAGCAGCCAGGACTCTTATTAGTAGTGATGTAGTGGCACAGTGTTCTCCAGAAACGCTCACAGCTCTGGAGAGCAAACGCCCTGCCCCAACGGATGGCCTTTCTTTTCCCGACCCCCTGTTTCAGATAATCACTCCCTCACGATTACAGGTCGAGAGTTGGACACAGCCGTTTGCTCCTTCTGGAGCGGCTCTGCTGGCGGCCTTAACGGCCTGACCCCTCAGCACCTTAAGGACTTTACCTGTTTAGGCGCCGGGGCTGCTGGTGAGTTGCTCTTGAAGGAGCTTACGGCTCTGATTAACCTTATGCTCTCCGGCAAGGTGAACGAGGCCGTCATCGATGTTCTGTATGGGCCAATCTATGCGCCCTGTGTAAAAGCGATGGCGGTGTTCGTCCCATTGCCGTGGGAACTACTTACCATCGTACGGCAGCCAAGATTTGCTGTAAATTTTATGGTGAGGTTGTTTCGGAAAAATTTCAGCCCCTGCAGCTAGGTTTCGGCTCCAAAGGGGGCTGTGAGGCTGCCGTACACGCTTTGTCGACCTACCTAAATTGTGGTAAAAGTGAGGTCACCCTGAAGGTTGACATAAATAATGCTTTCAATTCTGTTAATAGTGACACCTTGCTGCTAGAAATTATTTTTGAATAATAATTAGAAAAAGAAAAAAGAAATACCCCAAATCTATAGTTTCCTTTGGCAATGCTACAGATTTCCCTCTAAATTACTGTATCGGGACAACCTTCTGGAATCTGCTGTTGGCTGTCAACAAGGTGACCCCCCTCAGGCCTGTGATTTTCAGTTTAGCCATTCACCCAATTATTCGTCAGCTAAATTCCAAATTTAACGTTTGGTATCTTGATGATGGAACCTTGGGAGGCGACGTAAAACCTGTTTTAAGTGACCTAAAATTCCCTAAAAATGATCTCAACCTTTCGAAATGTGAACTATACTTAACAGACAGTACTGACAGACATCTGACACTTCCCCAATTTAACGCAATAGCTCCGGAAATCAAAATTGTTGAAAAAAGTTTGCTTCGTCTCCTTGGGTCTCAATCTTTGAAAATTCCTTTCCCGTTTTATAGAGGTAAAAATACAAAATTTTAATGACGTTTCGGAAAGATTGTTCCAAATTAACATGCATTCGGCTATAACCTTAATTCGTTACTGTTGTTTCGACCCTAAATTAATATATTTCTTTCGCTCTTCCCATTTATGGATGCACAGTCATCTTTTAGGTAAAATGGACCAAATTATGCGGCATACATTAACGTCGATTTTAAATGTGGCTGTTAGAGATAATCCATCAGCCAGGAACAGTGTTCACAGGGACCATAGAGTGGACAACCAGGCTGGCAATGTGGACTCCCCGTCTAGTCAGGCGTTCCGCCGAGCTAGAACTTACAAATTACAAATAAAGTAAGTAAGTATGGTCACTTACCTGACTGGCAGCGGAGGTTAACCTATACGCTATCAAAGGAACAAAAGAGGGCGGTGGCGAGGAAGGTCAGAATAGAAGCACTACTGTAGCATCCGGCGAGGTCTTCGTCAGCCGCGTGTTCTGTGCCTCCAATGGCACACCAGATTTGCCGTCGACACCCTGCGTTTCAAGCGGCGAAAGTAAAATAACCTTATCGGCAATTATATTTTTGAGCCGTTTGGGGTTGAAACCCTCGGGCCGTGGGGTCCGAGTGCTCATGTTTGATTTAATGACATCTCCGAACGGCTGGTTGACTCTTCCCATGACCCAAAGGCTGGATTTTACCTTGGCCAGAGGCTAAGCATTGCCATACAACGAGGCAATGCCGCCAGTCTCTTGGGTACATTTCCAGTCGACAGCGACGCGGAGGAATTTTTTGACGCCATATTTTAGTTTAGTTAGTATAGTTATCAAATTGTTTTATTTCATATTTTATTAATAAACTTAAGAAAAGTGAAAAAAAATATTAATATTGGGTTTTAATATCACGTACAATATATGCATTATGCACAGCCGAGTATGTCTGGGGCGTGAAACGAATGTATCAGCTTCATAGCTTTCCGTGCATTTTGTAGGAGCCGACTAAAGGACAAGGGTTCCAAGATGCACGCACCAGCACTAATGTTATTGCTTCCACCTCGGAACCCTACTTTGTTAATACTAAATGGCGAGTATACTTAAAATTGGTGATTTTGATGCTTTATTAAAATTTACCCCTTTTTATTGTATGCATGTATGTATGTATTAGTATGTTGCTACACAACGATATTGCACAGCGTCATATAAATCACGTGGATAAATCATTAGTTGGTCATCAGATCTCTGTGAGTAATACAAACCCGTTTAATGGTACAGTCCCCAGCGATTAAGGTTCTCATAAACTTATTTACCTCAGGCTTACAAATCTGGTAGCAGGAAAAATTTTAATTAGCTATATTGAGGAAAACTTTAAAAAATATGATTGTAGGTCCAGTTTGTGTTAGATCCTTAAAAGTTGTTTTATTTATATGAAATGGAGCTAACATTGAATTATTATTATTTTATTTTATAAATTTCTCTTTCTCTATTTGCGATCGGTCGTAAGATCATGCGCTTGCTAGTTCCGAGTTCTGAACAGGGATTTGGTCGAGTCTGGATAGAGTTTGGATAAAATGATCATCATCGTCACCGACATATAAACGTTTCACACGTGAGCATAGGCCAAAGCTCACCAGGTTGGCAAAACATATGAATTAGATAGCCTTTCAAAAAGTTGGGTGAAGAGTCATTATTAACGAGATTCTTACTTGATTATTATTTTTGAGTATACGATATTTAGGCACATTTTTATGCGCCAATGATCACGGAAATACTCAACAAGTAATCTTATCTCTATAGTCTGTTCTTTATTCAAAAGTTATAAAGTTGAGTAAAATAAAAATAAAATGATACTTACTCGCTTAACTCGCACTTTTGTGTCATTTGCTTGTGATATTAATAGCGCTGCAAGAGATAATAACATAATGAGCTAATTTTCATTTAAAACAATGTAGGTGAATTATATTATAAACAACAAACTTACAATTCTAGTTTTTGTAAGCCTATAGCTGATGCAATGCCTTTCGGTCCATTAGGTTAAATTCTTAAAATGTTGAACCCCTAGAATGTCTTTAATCTAGAAGTACTTGCAAGATAGTTGGTTTTAAATAAAATGAACTCAATATCAAAACGAAATATGAACACGTATCACTACTTGAAATTAAGCATAAAATTATAGAAAGAGAAAGTTATAATTTTTTTATATGTTTTTAAACATAAATGTATCAACATCATCTCAGCCAAAAGACGTCCACTGCTAGACAAAGGCCTCTCCCAAGGATCTCCACAACGACCGGTTTTCTGCTGCTTATTAAATATAATGTATAATAACAAATTAATGCACTTTATTAGTCTTTAATTCCTGTTGTGTATTAAAAACAGAAATATAAATAACGACAGGTACACATACCATGGAATAGCACACACAGTAACAAAAACTTCAACATGATTTTTGATTCAAAAGATGCTCCGGTCACAACTCAGAAAACTAATGTTTATATTCCACTTTTCGGCGACAACAACATTTATGAATTTAAATAATTTCTAAATATAAACATGTACATTCACGACGCTACGTCATTGTAGCACGAATAAGCAAATGACTTATGACTGTCGCCACAAAACCAGTTTTATACGAAAATCGAAACACGGGTCAAATATTTTCATTTAAAGAATCAAAAAAAATAGAATAATATCTTGAAAACTCACGAAGTTACAAGCTTTTTGTTCTGTCCCGGTGTGTGTTTTTAGTAGGGTATACTTTATTTGAGATTTTGTAAATATTATTTTGAGGGGCGAAAGGCATACTGAGTTAGGCGACATTTTTATAACCTTTCAGTAGAGCGTTTTAAAATTTTAAAATTCAGAAAAAAAATCGTAAATATTCGGTTTTTTAATCAATTTAGAATTTAAATATACAGTTTTTTTAAAACAAACGCCTCATCAGATGTTTTAGTTTTTAACCTAATAAAACGAAAGGCTGTAGAAATAAATGTCGCTTAAAGCAACAATAGGTCTTGGCCCTTTTTATCTAAACAAGGAAAAACGACTTAAACGACGTGTCCCCTTGTTTCCGGAGTAAAACTAAATGTCTTAAGATACAATGACTAGTTAATTTAGCATACTCCAAAAAGGCTCAAAGGAACAATAAAGTATTTTTCTTGTAAAGTTAAAAGATTGAATTACCTTGTTACAGATGTAAAAGATTTAGGCTAATGTGCTGAAAGCCCAATTCTGTCTTTAAGTACCTTTAGAAAAAGTAGCTCAAGCAACGATCAACATCCTAATTTTTTAAATTTAAATCCTCAAGATTTAAAATTTTATTTAAGGTTGGTTGTTGAAACCATCTCTATAACTTTTGTACATGAAAATTTTAGCATGTATCTGACGAGTTATTTGATTTTTATACGATTAAATTTAAAGAAAGTAAAGTCAATAACGAGATTTTATTTTAGAGATTTTTTTAATTATAATAATCAATCTCGTAATATGTATGTTTGGTGTGGGTCATCATCATAATCATCATCATCATAATCATCATCATCATCTCAGCCGAAAGACGTCCACTGCTGGACAAAGGCCTTCCCCAAAGATCTCCACAACGACCCGTTTTGTGCTGCTCGCACCCAGCGGCTTCCCGCGACCTTCACCAGATCGTCGGTCCACCTTGTTGGAGGCCTGCCCACACTGCACTTTCCGGTACGCGGTTGCCACTCCAGGACTATCCCACCCCAGCGGCCATCAGTCCTGCGAGCAATGTGCCCTGCCCACTGCCACTTGAGCTTAGCAACTCTTCGGGCTATGTCGGTTACCTTTGCTCTTCTGCGGATCTCCTCATTTCTGATTAGATCACGCAGAGAAATCTCGAGCATAGCCCTCTCCATTGCTCTTTAAGTGACCTTGAGCCTTTTTATGAGGCCCATAGTGAGCGACTACGTCTCAGTCCCGTATGTTATCACTGGCAACACACACTGGTCAAAGACTTTCGTCTTGAGACACTGCGGTATATCGGACGAGAAGATATTTCGTAGCTTACCGAATGCTGTTCAGCCTAATTGGATTTGACGATTGATCTCTTTGCTGAAGTTGGACTTACCTAGCTGGACCGTTTGTCCCAGGTAAACATAATCGTCCACAACTTCAAGGGCGGAGTCCCCAACCTTCAGAGGAGTGGGTACGACACGTGAGTTCGACATAACTTTCGTCTTCTCCATGTTCATTTTAAGATCCACTTGTTGAGAGACTGTTGAGGTCACCGAGCATTGTGCCGAGGTCTTCCAGGGTCTCAACCATGACCACTATATTGTCAACAAATCGAAGGTGAGTGATGTATACGCCGTTGATGTTGATGCCGAGTCCATTCCAGTCCAGAAGCTTAAAAACATCTTCCAGTGCAGCAGTTAACAGTTTCGGAGATATCACATCTCCTGTCTCACTCCTTGCTGCAACTGGATAGGTTTCGAGTTCTGGTCCTGAAGACGGACTGACATAGTGGCGCTTTCATACAAACACCTCAACACTTCGATGTATCGATAGTCAATTTGGCACCGCTGGAGAGACAGTAGCACGGCCCATGTTTCAATCCTTGCAGCGGTCCTTGCGCGCGCGGTCTGCGAATGGACGTGTGTAGCTTACCTATAAATATCACAAATTATTTTTTTTGGTCTTGCGATTGTAAAGAAAGAGTTTTAAAAAATAACAAAAATGGCTATCTGTAAAAAATGTAAACAGTATGTGTTAACAAAAAAAAAGAAGACGCGATAAAGTGCAGTGGGCCTTGCGAGGCTTTGTTTCATAAAAGTGTGTGAAAAATTTTGATCAACCCCAAGTAAATTGGATTTGCGATACATGTACGAAGAATACCAGCAACGCAGCCAGCACCAGCACACAGGCACCCAAAATTAAATTAGATTTGCAGAAGGCTACGGTCGAAACAATCCTATCTGAAATTAACCAAAAGCTGGAAAAGATGGCTGATACTGTTGATTTTTACGCTGAACAGTATCAGATGATGCTGCAATTCAAGAACAGCGCAGAGAAAAAAATCACAGCTTTAGAGAATATCGCATTTAGAGCAAAGAGAGGTAGAAAAAAGTATAGAAATTGCGTGTTTTTGAAGAAGTCGAGAACGAAAATACGATTAGCATTATGTAAAATATTGCAGAAAAGTTAAATTTAAATCAAAATAATATAGAAGAAGTAAAGCGGGTAGGATGCGAAAAGAAAAAAGAAGGCAAGCCCCGGCCAATTGTTGTCACATTGCGCACAAAGTCAGCGAGGGACGAGTGGATAAAGCAGCGTAAAGTACTGTTAACTAACTGCGATATACTAAGCAACAACAGTAACAAGCGTATCTTTGCCAATTAATGTCTTACACGGCAACTGCGACAACTATTTTGGAATGCTAAAAACATACTCAAAGACAAGTATAAATTCATTTGGATACAAAACCTTAAAATACTGGTCAAAAAAGATGAATTGGTCAAAAAAGATGAATATTGAATTCAAAAATTCATAATATTCGTTCTGACGCGGAAATAAATAATCTGCGCTCCTGCAGCAACGAAGATTGCAAGTAAAGACGCACGCTTGTACTGTGCGCGTACACACGGCGTGATTTCTTTTATGTCTTTTAATGGGTAATGACCTATTAGACGCCAACCCGCCTGCCAAGCGTGGCGATTACGGCAAATACCCCTCATATCCTTGGGGGAGGCCTTTGTCCAGCAGTGGACGTCTTTGGCTGGGATGATGATGATGACCTATTAGAAAGTATTGATGACAACATAGACTTTCAAAAATTTACTGATACTAGGGAATGGAGTACGTACCTAAAGGCCAAAAAGAATGAGCTAAAAATACTGCACTTAAATATTAGATCGTTGCGGAAAAATACTGCGAGTTATTAGTTTAATTACAACATAGCAACAACATAGCATATACAACATAGCATAGCAACATAGCTGCCTGGATTTAATTTTATTAAGTGAAATAAATATAAAGGAAGAAGAATTAGAGATGAGACGTACTAGGTAAATTGCGTACTGAGTCTTGCAAGTACGAGTACACAAAAATACTTGTTCCAGAAACCTGTTCCACGAGTACTTAGAAGTATGCGTTTTTACTACTAGTTTCTTTCATACAAGCTTTTAGGTAAACTCCGTAAACACTTAAATAGTACACTCGGCAAAATATTCTGAACTTATAACAAACATTGCTTAAATTGCTTGCTATATTAGGAACTAATACTAAATAGCAAAACAAGTTTCTCCCGTAAGTCAAATAAATAAATGCGCAAACCCAATCACCTTAATGACATACTAAAACGACTTGTGTTGGGTTGTGTCATATTAAAACGACGTCTTCGCGTCTCTGAGAACATCTAAACACAAACCAATATAAAAACATCGTTAAAAAAAAAATATTCTGCTTATGTTACACGACCGGGAATCGATCCTGATCGATCCACTTGGCCGTCATGGTCGTCAGTTACAAACTAGGTTAATTAATTTGAATTGAAAATTTTCCTTCATACTTCAACAGGCTTAGGACTGTCAGCTTTTGCTAATATGCATGGCATGATATAACTGAATATTAAAGTTCGATGGATAAAAAATGTATATTTTAATAGTTTGTTGAAGCTGGCGTATAAACTTTTCAATTCATTCTTTTTACATATTTTTTTTTATTTAAGTATTTTTTATTTTTGTTTTTTTTTGTTATATTTCAATTTTTTTAGTTTTTGTTTTTATTTACATGCATTTTTTTAAATTATTTACAGTTTAAACCCTTTGTCTTTAAATTTTGTTGCAAGAACAATAACTGTTGGACTTTACGCACGCCAAGACGCGTTCGTCTCTCATTTAAAATGTTGCCTGCTACTGAAAACAATCTTTCACAGGGCACGCTTGTAGCCAGAGCATTTAGCATTTTCCATGCAAGGATTGCTAAATGTGGATAGGAATTTTTATTTAGTTTCCACCATTCGAGTGGTGATTCATTTTTTGCAAGTATTTTGTCATCGAGATAGCGTTGCACCTCAACAACTGCTCTTGAATGTGCAGTCCTGCTTGGCCTGATATTTTTCATTTTTATATAATAGTGATCCCAAATAGATTTTTTTCCTCCGCATTGTTTTGTTCTGCAGATTCCGGTTCCGTATTTTGCCTCGAAATCATATCTGTCACCTGTAAGATTATGTGTCTTTTTGGTGTCTTGGCGGTTGCTTCATTTTCAAAATAAAGTTTATATCTGGGATCCAAAAACATACATGATGTAAAGGTGCGGCTGTTTTCTAAGCAGTCGAAACGGGATACCAGTCCTCCAAATATATCCTGCCTCACCATCTCAACTATATCGGGCAACTGAATATCTCCTGACGTCAGCAGTTCCGTCAATGCAGATTTTAATACAATAGTCACTGGAATGACTGAGCTACCAGTAACATAATTATCGCCGCTCATTTCCTTGGTTACCTCTTCACAAGGTTTTAAAACTAGCAATAGCTTTTCAATTATGTCCCAGTCATTGGCCGATAATGGTGTAACATTGGCATTCAAATTAGAAAGCGCACTATTAATTTCCTCTTTTAATTCCACTAAACGCTCTAACATATAATATTTTGAGTTCCATCTCGTTGGTACTTCTTGAAGAGGACGTTTGATGGGTTTCCCAGACTGTTCTAAGTAACGCTTCATTTTTTCCCACGCCACACTACTTTTTTTAAAATACGCAACAATTGCTTTGGCGTTGTTTATTATGTTTGTAATTTCCTCGTGTTCTAACGCTTTATTTACCACCAGGTTCAAGCAATGCGCATAGCAATTAAAATGTTTCCATCCTAAACATTTCTCAGTGGCACATTTTATGTTGGCTCCATTATCCGACACGGCAAGTAATATTTTACCTTCAATGTTCCATTCCTGCACAATCCTCTTTAACTCATCAGCTAGAAAAGTGGCTGTGTGTGATGTGCCATTTAATGCCGAACATTCTTACAGGATAGATCTTAATACCATATTCCTATCTATGAAATGTCCTGTCACAGCCAAAAACCAGTCACCATTACGAGAAGTCCACATATCTGTTGAGAGACATATCGATTCCATTTCTGATCGTAATAGATTTTTTACCTCAGTCTTAGTACTTTCGTAAAACAAAGGAAGCAAATTATTTGCAAAATATTTTCGAGAAGGCAGGGTGTATTGAGGAAATGCAAATAATATCAATTCTCTGAAACCCCTATCGTCGACAATTGAAAATGGTTGCAGATCGTAAATAAATAGATGTAAAATGTGTTGATCTATATCCTTTTTAATTTTTGAGCAGTCTCTTCTCATGTAATTGATCATCGTGTTCCTGGTTAATGTATGTGTAAATGTTGGCGGAACCTGCTGAGAAGCTGAAGTGCCGGCCGCTGGCGCTGTCGACGCAGCTATCGTGGCCGCCGTCGCTGCAGCCGTAGCTGCAGCCGTCGTTGCCGCCGTCGTTGCCATGGTGGCAGAGGATGATTCATCTCTATGCACTAACTGGATTGTTCCGTGCTTCCTCTTCAAATGTTTTATGAGATTAGAAACTGAAGCCTTAAATGAGATGTCCACCTTACATATTTTACATTGCGCTTTGTAACTGCCTCTATCTTCAAAGTAGTCCCACGCCAGACTTCTTTTTGGAGCCATAATAAAATGAAGAAAGAAATTAAATTAATTACCTAAAGAAATACCTAAATCAAATACCTACAATCACCACCAAAAACGTCTATTTACAATTAATGTTTACCACCACTTTCACCATATACACTACCTACTTAATATTTATTTACAATGTATTTACAGTTCCAACACCACCATTCGTATTAGCGAAAGCACTTATTAACGTTAGTTAATCCGACAATCCCAACACCACTAAAATCATCTGAACTTACATGTAATCAAAAGTATCTTCTTTATTTATAATACACATAAGTACTAAACCTTCTAACTAAACTATTTTTTATCCGAGGATAAACAATCGTAACGTAAACAAACAATGCGCCGAAACAACTGTCTGAAATTCAAATTTGCATAAAAACCAACGAATAAGTAAACAATCATCGCCTAAGAAATATAGACTTTATTTCTAATGAGATACAGTCTTAATGTCTAACCGCGCAAAAAAGCGAGATAGAAAACACCAGACTCACTTTCGCGTAGTACGCGGAGACACGAAGACACCTACTCATGGTGCATACAAAAAGCTGTTTTAACACCTCATAATAAGGTTGATCATAAATACATGGGAATAAACTCACTCACACTAAAATCGAACGCGTCTCGAGAACGCGTACTCATGGTGCATACAAAAAGCGGTTTTAACACCTTACAATAAGGTTAATCGTAAATACATGGGAATAAACTTACTCACACTAAGATCGAACGCGTCTCGAGAACGCGTCTTTGAGTTTCGGACTCGATACTTATTAGAAGCACAGAGTACATAATACGTTAGAAGTTTATGTGCGTATTTGAGTAATTGTCAACGTATGCGTCGTCAATACTTGTAAATACTCGGTACGCGTTGGACGCTGAATCGATACTGAGTATTTATACGTATAAGCAAATACTTATTCCAAAAACTTATTCCAGTAAATACGTCTCATCCCTAAGAAGAATTATCCTTATATCATATTAAAGGTTATAACATGTACCTATGCAAAGACACGAAAAAACCGTAGAGGAGGTGGTTTGTTGGTATACTCTAAAGATTATTTACACTTAGAAACCACAGTAAGTTGTTGAGGGTCATGCAGTTGAAATTCTTTATAGCCAGTTGAAGTTTTCTAACTCCACTACTCATATTATTACCTCCAAACACAATAAAACTGTGTTTTATAAATGAGTTAATTTCTCTCCTGAAATTAATCCCGAAGAAACAGGATGTTATAATTGCTGGCGACACGAACATAAACATTTTAGAAAACAGCGCTATTGTTGAAAAATACAAAAACGAGTTGTGTGAATGGGGACTGCAGAGCGTTATCAATGAATGCACGCGCGAGGAGATACTGGCCGAGCGGCCTGTGTCGTCGTGCATTGACCATGTGTGGGTGCGCGCACGCAGCTACCGCTGGCTTTCTGCGCATATGTTGTTGTGCAAACTATCGGATCATTATTTAGTGGGTGTATCGTTAGCGGAAGAGGTAAACAAAGCATTAAACACTATAATAGTTTAAATAATAAATCAATTGTTAAGGAGTTGGAAAATATTAATTGGTCGGAAGCTATGGAGTTGAAACGGATCGGTAGACTAATGTCATAAATTAAAAATGTCCAATACGAATAATGTCCAAAAATAAAAATGTCCAATGCGAATAATGTCCAAAAATAATGTCCACTCATGATTTATGAAAAATTGTGCTGTATTTTCGGGAATATTTATGAAAAAGCAAAAACAATTGTCAAAGATAGGCAAAAAATATTAGTGCAACCTTGGATAAATAAAAATATAAAATTTATGATTAACAAAAGGGATGAAATGTTTTGGAAATGGAAGAGTAACCCTAAAAATATGAGATACAGATTAAAATATACGCGATTTAGGAACAAAACAAATAAAGAAATAAACAAAGCGAAAAATAAATTAAGACATAGTGAGTTAAAAAATTGTGAATAAAAACATGGGGAACAATTAATAGTTGGTTAGGAAAAGTATCAATAATGTTGGACGAAGTTGTAATGAAATGTTTGGAAAAAAAGAGTATTTGGATGATGTATATACAAACTTTGCTATGACGTTTACAGATGAAATAAATAAAATAAAACATAAATGTAGTACAACCTTCTTAAAACGCGAAAATTATGTAAAACCAAGTAATGTAACTTTTTATTTAAATAAAATAACACTTACGGAAGTAAAGTATATCATAGATAAATTAAGTAATACCAATTCTCCAGGATTAGATGGAATAAGATCACGGGACCTAAAACAAGTAAATTATAATATAAGTCCGATCATAGCAAAGTTTATAAATATGTGTATTGAGAAAGGAATGTACCCAGATAAGTTAAAGAAGGCTATATTACGTCCTATCTATAAACAGCGGGACCATCTTTAAAATTCTAATTACAGACCTATTGCTATTTTGTCAACCATAAATACAATAGTTAAAAAAAAATTATTATTAAAAAAATTGTGAGTTTTTGGTAAAAATAACATTATTTCGGATGCTCAGCACGGCTTTAGAAAGTTACGTAGTACGTGTACGGCTTTAAGTAAATTTACTGACGATATCAATGAAAGTTTGAACGACAAAAAATATGTGGTCTTCCATTTTACAGTTGTATATTAGTTACAGTTATAGTTCCACACTTTGATAATTTAACAATGGGTATACATTAATTTCCCAAAAGTTTAATAATTTATTATTAATCAAATTCTCAACATACCTCAATATTGAATGGCACACTTAAAATCTCCACGTTGATCCATGATTTTCACTATAATCTGGGTCCGCTATACAAAAGAAACAATTTTTCTTTTCTGTTAAATACATTTGAAGCTGCATTTGTGAATAATATTTTTTTGTAGCTTTTCCATTTTTTATATGAATTTTAAATTATGCTATCTTCAAATATTCCATATGGGGAACCAGCAATCATTGGATATTTGGAATTTAATATCTGGCCACACTTGTTTATCTTTTTCTTCAGATTTTTTCCACTGTTTTTCTTACCTCATCTTCTAGAAGACGGTCACGTTTCATAGAAGTAGTGACTGGAATTTCACCACCTAACATGAGCGATAAAAGTGTGCCATCAGTAGTTTTACATCTGCTAACTTCCAAGGCTTTTGAAGCCATAATTCAACCATAACTTAGTTCAAACCAGAGGCTGCTCTTAGATTGTTCTCTTGTTCTTCAACTCTCTGAAGTAATGAAGGTGATATGTGAACTTTTTTAAAAACGCATCAACACATTACTCTTTAAAATTACATATAAGTTGATGCACGGAGAGGGCCTGTTCTTCGCTTTAACAATAAGTGGTTTGATATTTTAAAAGTTCCCAGTTGTCAATTTTTCTCTTAAATCCCTCTTCCAAAAACTTCATTGAAACAGATGAATTTGCTGGCAACATGGGCCTGCCTCCGGACAAGTCTTTTGCTGTCATATATTTAAGGCTACTACCGACAATAGACAGTTTAGATTTTCTCCATTATCATTCCGCCGAAGTGCATGACGGTTCCTCACTTCTGCGATGAAGCTACGCAGTCTTGACATTGAACGGAGATAATAATATTATCTTCATCAACAACAAGTATGCATCCATATAGTTTTGCATGAACCTTGTGTTCAGGACATATTTTGCACTCTACAGTACAAAATTTACCGTCACATGGACATAACTTATGGCGTCATCTCCATATGAAGCTCGCGAAGACCTGAAATTATACAAGTTTGTTACTAATTTGCATTTTTTCATAGGTACTTTGTAAATTTAACCTCAAAATCAGTAGGTATCAATTTTCTTGCAAAATAAACGTCAAAACATTAAGTTATTGTGTACCGAACTGAAATATTACATAGCATTTAAGCTTATAATGAATACTTTATAACATAAGTTATGTTTACTTACTAGGAAGTTTTAACATTGCGAAATTCAGATGAGCAGCGAAAAAATTGCTAAGCATAACGACATCGCTTCTGGGCAAATTATTACTGTCGGCTTTGCTGAATCCAGATTCCAAGCTCCAGCTAAAACTGTATCAACTTGATATCAAGTTGCTAAAAACCAAAATTTTGTAAGCTATATAGCGATACTCGAAAAACTCGAAACGTGAATGACATTGACAAGATTGGTGTTATGCACGGTATCACGTAACGGCTTTCTGATTGGTGTTCACTGTCACGTGACTAATAGTTTATTTTTACGAAATTTATTTCTCTAAAATATTATTAATTTTTAACGCTTTTAACAATTAAAATTGTCTGTTGTCTTCTCCATGATCATTATAAACTCCTATCCATTAAATTCATTCATAGTGGACACAAGCCTAAAACATGCTATAAAGCAATGTGTTTCGACCAGGTTCCGACAGATAATTAATAATAATAACTTGTATAAGATTGCTTGTGCCTCAGTATTCGTATTAATTTTGAGTAAAGTGGAATGTTATTGATGAGATGTTGATATAATGGGACAATAAGAAACAAAAAAAATCTAGATTTTCTCAGATTTTATTAATGATGATACGGTGATTTGATTTCAAAACTAAAAACGAAACTAAACCTCTTCCTTCAGCCACATTTTGTGTTGTTCGAATTAAAAAAACATTTATTTCCAAACGATGCTTTCTATCCAATCCAGGTAACTGGAGACCCTCGTGTAAATGCCTGGAAGTTTCGGCAGCGCGCATCCTATGCCGAATGACGTCACGCCGATCACCTGGTGCATTCGCCTGCAGGAGTGTGTGAGACTACAGCTGTGGAAACAAACAGATGCTATATTTATTACTGAAATGCTTGTAAACTTAGTGGCTTACAAAGTTCTATTTGTCCCCTAAGGGTGCGCTGACAAAAAAATGCCAAAAATGCAGTTACGGTTAAGTAGATATAATTGAAAATACTATCGTATTAAATGAACAAAATATATATTTAGTATCATAGGGAACGTGTTTACAATTTGTCAGAACCATAAATTCATAACACGCTATAGTTTTTTCTACAATATCATTTAAAGTTGGGCAAAAATCATGAAAACGAGTGGCGGCGTTTAGTAGATTTCTTATAGTTTATCTAAATTATTGTACCTCTGATTTTGTCTAAACAATCATCAACGGATAAACTACAAATTGCTAGACTACATTTTCGATTCATCAAGTGGTAATTTAAATAATTATTTTTTATTTAGCACCTTAAATTCCCCATACAAAATTAGTATGGCCGCGCGGCATCTAATAAATATGGACGACGACGTTTCAAATAAAACATATGACACTTGTCACTTATGGACGGCGCACCCTTAAGAACGACTGATAAAACCGGGTGACAGATGGGAATATTCCAAAATATTGCAGTGTTGAAATAAAACTAAAAATTAAAATATAACTCCATATTGACTGAAAACTTAGGGAGATTGCCATCGATAGGGTTTTCAGCGATCAATGATTTCAACACACAGTCTAAAACGATGTTCAAGCGTTGATTGTACTTACAATGAATTAGGTTGTGGAAGATTCATTTCCATTTGTAAAGGACCTCCAGAGTCACCCTGAAAACAAAACAAAATCAAAATTCCATTTACATTTGAGATCATTATCATTATAAAAGGAAACTGGAGAATCTAACTCTTAAAATATATATCAGAAAAGAGTTTTTTTTATTTATTTTTTATTTTGGACCACAAACACAGGTTTACAATGTTTGATTTTTACTTAATATGTTAATACTTATTATATATTATTTATTGTAAGCCCCACATCGCTGGTCACAATGTATATATGTATATATAATCAAAGAGCTTATTTAAGTGGAGCTATACATGTACTTTTTTATACTTGTAAAAAAATATACGTTATTATTAGTTTATACGAAACCAGAAAACTGTTTGTTCAGAATCAGTAATCAATAAGTGCAGTGTCGCGTGCTGTTTGTGACCACGTTCGCACTAGGACAACGGGACAGCACAAAAAGCTTGTAACTTCGTGAGTTTTCAAGATATTTTTTTTGTACTGATTCTTTAAATGAAAATATTTGACCCGTATTTCGATTTTCGTATAAACTAAAGATAAAGTTGTTTATGTTTATTTATAAAAGTATGATTTACAAAAAATATTAAAAAATATTAAGTTAATTATTCAAATTAGGCTAAACAACATTATGAATGTCGGTTACCAAGTTGATCCAGTTGAGCAAAAATTAAAGTGTCAAAAGAAAGACAGATTATAACCTGAATTAAATAATTATAAAAATTTGTGAAAAAATTAAATGCCTACCGACCCAGCCAGGAATCGAACCTGGGACCTGTACAAGATCTCCCGCCTAGACAAGCCTAGACTTACGAACCGATAGCAGAGTGACATTCACAAGAGCTACTTGTAGCCTAAACTGAATAAATTATTTTGAATTTTACTTTTTTTTTTTTTTGGGTCTTCTGCAATCTGGGTGGCTACACTGACCATTATGTTACCGGGAAGGCTGACGTAAGCACTGAATTTTTTTCACTACTTTGATTTTGACTGCTATTTAGCGGCAGTACTAAATTGAACTAAGACAAAGAATTGGTACCCTATTATTCAAAATATAAAAATAATGTTAATGGTGTACCACAAGGAAGCGTGTTAGGCCCAATTTTATTTATTTTATATATTAATACTATTACTGACATAAAGAATCATAAATTTGTTGTGTTCGCTGATGATATTTCTATTATAGTTTCGTCAAATAAATATAATAGTACAATTGCAGACCATGAAAATGAAATAAATTTTACCAATGATAAATTGATTAATTGGCTTTAATAATAATAAAAATATTGGCATTCACATTCATTATAATGGTGTAAAAATTGACGAGGTTAAACAAATTACATATCTAGGTGTAACTATAGATCGTGACACAAACTGGAAAATACATATTGACAAAATCTGTAAAAGAATTATTAAATTTGTTCATGCTCTAAAGCAAGTTAAAAATGTAACAAATGTAAAAACTGCGATTACTACTTACCACGCTTATGTTGGATCCATACTACGTTATGGATTGATGATGTGGGGTAACAGTTCTGATATAAATAGAGCTTTTGTTGTTCAAAAAAAATGTGTTAGGGCAATATGTGGTGTACCTCCATTTACCACTTGCCGGCCCTTGTTTCCAAGACTTGGTCTTTTAACTTTGTCATGCATGTATATATTTTAAATCTGTATATTTGTTAAGCAACATAGCAATCTGTTTAAAAGGGCATGTGATATTTATCCTAGAAATAGACGAAATCCTAATAGACTGGTATTAAATTAAATCCCTAAAACTATGCAATATAAGAAAAGTTGCTTGACTATGTGTGTTAAAATTTACAACAAGATACCCAGATATATGAAAAAACTGAATATTATTAAATTTAGAAAAGTTTTGTTTAAATGGCTCAACCATCACACATTCTACAATGTGCAGGAGTTTTTTGATTTAAAGAATGATTTGTGAATGATGTTTATGTACCTAGTAATTTTCTGCAATACTTTTCAGATTGTGTTGTATTTGCATGCCTCTTTGATTTGGCTATTTTGTACTAACTTTTTACACCGTGTTTTAGTGCAAATAAATGAATTATGAATTATGAAGTAGTGCTATCCATTTGCAACCGATTCACTATGCAGATTCATCTTTACAGATGAAATAATGACAAATTTTATTTTAAATTCTTAGGTGTTAATTGCTGCACTTATGCTAAATTAAATAATTATACAATATAGTGAAAAAAATTAATGCCTACGCGACCCAGGCAGGAATTGAACATAGGACTTCCGCACTGACCAGCTAATATTCAGCTTCAGTGCAGCAATTAGCACTTAAAAATAAAAAATGAAATTTAAAAGAGTAATAACCTGGCTTAAAAACTTACGCAGATGGTTTGTCAACAGCACCCGATCATAGCTCGAAACATTATCAAAAAATAAATTTATCAATATAAATTTATTTGTTAAAAATTGCATCTTAATACTCCGAAACCAACACATAAAAGCTATTTAAAAGCTCAAATAAAAAGCCTTTAAAATAACAAAATTACAGTATTTACAGAACAGTAAATAAGAAAGTTCACCTGACATGCATCAGCCCCCCCTGCCAGCTTTCCAGCACAGATCTGATGATCCTTTATCCCACACCAGTTCCTGTTGCAGGACGGCTTGAGCAAGCTGTCACAGAGTTTTGTATCCAGTACGTCCAGCAAGACCGCTTGCAGTTCAGGAGATGTGGTGCGGTTTACTAGAAATCAGAAGAAGCTAACAATTATGCGCTACTAAACTTATCTCACTAAAACTTATAGGGCAAAATTTTACAGTTGAGCAATCTAGATATTGTGATGTCCAAAATAATAGGAGATACGGAAATATGTCCTCAATTTAACATCCTACAAAGCATACCATAAACTTCTATAAATAATAAAATTTGTGTTTCTTTATGTTTAAAATACAACTTGTGTTTTTAAATATTTGCCTGGTTTCGATTCCCAAAAAATAAAAAATAAAAATGTGCTCAGTGGAATGTTTATGATTAAGTAAAATAATACAATATGTTTACCAGTTTCCACCACCCCCCATCCTGTCATCATAGATTTCTGTCCAACCAGAGCACCGTTTGGACCAGTGTAGAGGCACGCTGGTTGAATGAGTTTACTAAACTTTACTTCTGTCCTTAATTCCATGATAGCTATATCGTTATATTTTACCGGTGCCTTGTAACTTGGGTGGTTGATGACTCTTGAAATTTCAACATCTAGGTGAGCTCTATTGAATCCATTTTTATCAAACTCCTGCAAATAACAATCAACAAAAGCTTTTTATTATTCGGGACGATACTTCATTCCTTATGGTAAGTGACGACAAAGCTGGTGGTAAAAGCTAACATTATCGGGAACTGGCTTTCTAAACTTACAATGCTGCTAGCATTATTGTTATAGTGGACGACTTTGAACAAGCCTAACATAATAAAAGCAGTCACAATTTGGAATAATCTACAGAATAGTTTTTTATTGTTTTCATAAATGATAACGATAACATAAATATTAGGTATAAAGGACACTTTTCTTTCCTTAGTCTGTGATTCGAACTGTGGTTTTAGATGTGTTTTTTTGTGCAAGAATATTTTTTTCTGTTCTTACGAGATGTATGCATAAAACATTTAAACATTTAGAATAGAATTATTTCATTCCGCATGTATATTTTTTTCTTTCTTTCTTTTTTCTTTTTATGATCGGAAATATCGGAATCTTCTGCGCGTACGTTCCTCGATTTCTTTGCTGTTATTTTCGGTTTACTACTTAGCTGCTAATTCTGGACTTTGTGATATATTCTATAAATAAAAACTCAGAAACAGTGACATTTAGCTTAAAAAGTGATGAAGTTACACTACTATGGTCTAAATTATTTTGCACTAAAATTAATACAGTCGTATCTCAGTTCTAGGACACAAACTATCGATATAAATGGAACTAAATCATCTGGTTTTCATGTAAAAATGGGAGTTTCGCAAGGGTCAATTCTTGGGCCCTTCTTATTTTTAATTTATATTAACGACTTGCCATTCTTTGTGGATAATTTCTGAGAAATTGTTTTATTTGCAGATGATACTTCACTCATTTTTAATGTTACTAAGTGTATGAATAATTATGATGATGTAAGCAATGCTTTCGCAGAAGTACTCAGTTGGTTCACTGTTAATAATCTACAGCTTAATGCAAAAAAAAAACAAAATGTATCAAGTTCACACTACCGAATGTTAAAACGGAACCAACATTAATTAGATTTAGTAGATTCAACAGTCTTCTTAGGTATAACACTCGACTCAAAACTTCAGTGGAATCCTCATATATCGAAATAGGATGGCAACTCAGTTCTGCAGTTTATGCCTTCAGAAAAATAAGACAAATAACAGACGTTGGAACTGCTAGAACAGTTTATATTAGCTATTTTCGTAGTGTCATGTCGTATGGCATCTTACTGTAGGCTACAGCGGCTGATGTTGAAACTATATTTATTTTACAGAAACGAGCTATAACAACCATTTACAGACTAGGTTCCCGAACTACTCTAAGAAATATTTTTAAAGAAGTTGGTGTTCTTACAGTTGCATCTCAGTTTATTTAAAATTGCATAGTCTTTGTACGTTGCAATGTCAACTCTTTTACTAAACACGGTGATGTACACAATTTCAATACTAGAAATAAGATCTTGTAATGCCACTGTTCAGGTTGTAAAAGGTTCTTGGCCCCTTCTTGGGGCAAGGTATACACTATTATAATAAAATACCTAGTACTGTACAAGATTTACCATTAGATAAGTTTAAAAATCATGTTAAATCTTCTTTACTTAAGAAAGGTTATTATACAGTCAAAGAATATTTAGATGACAAAACAGCCTGGTTATAATAAAAATCCACATTTCCATCTTTATACTTTAATATCTTAGCACTGATATGATAGCCTTTATGAGCAGTGTCCTATAGTTTACAAACAATATTCATGTTGCGTTAAACAATTCATTAAGTTCTTAGATTCCATCTTGCTTGCATCTTATTTTTATTTTTATTATACTTGTATACTTTAACTTTATTTTTCTTAGACAATTTCGGACTTAGATTAGTACTGTATGACATTGTGAAAATTTAAATTGGTACCTGATGTAATTTTAGCAAACTTATTTTTTTTTATTTAGTTGTTTTTTTTGTGTGTTGTGATTGTCCTTTATTTAATTTTTTGTGTGTTTATTTGTGATGGAAAGTGTCCTTCTATGATGGGGCACTTTCCAATATTTTTGACGCTGTAAGGGAGAAAAGAGCTGGACACTTGCTGAGTTTCTTGCCAGTTCTTCTCAGTACAAGATATACCGCCCAGAGTAGACTTACGAACCGATGGCATAATGCCGTTCATAAGAGCTATTTGTAGCCTAAACTGAATAAATGATTTTAAATTTTGAATTTTTAAAAAAAAAATTGGATTGAACGCAGCATGGCTCTACCACTCAGGTTGTCAATACATGCCTGTCACTGGTTGCTTGCTAACGCTTTGTTGGTAACAATGTTGGTAAACATTCTTTATCGAATTTGGCTATAGATAGTAGCCGACTTTACAATTATTGTTACCTCGCATTCACTCAACTTTATGAAACACTACGAGTAGCAGCCTGCTCGCAATTTAGCCAACAACTTTCTTTTCCAACTCACCAATATATTTTTGTCGGCTAATCTAACGATTTTGGGATTGACGTCAGCAACGGTGGTGTCTCTGTCCGATGCTTTGGAGCAATGGCCGGCGGTCAACACGAATTTGTTGCTGATGAGGGATCCGCCGCATTTGAACACCCATTGTCCTAAAGCGGATTGCCAACCAATGGCAGCCTGAAGAAGTAGAAAATACACAATAATTTTACATTAGGAATTATCTAAGTTTTGTTCAAAAGTTAGCATAGTTAGTAGTGCACCTCACCCGGTATATTATGGGGTGTTATTTCAAAACACGTGGGTAGATATTTTTTTTAAATTTTCTTAACCCCTTGAGTACCTACATAATGTTTTCAAATATTTTTTTATAATACACTTAAGGTTGCCAGATGTCCGGGAGTTCCGGGATTGTCCCGGAATTTTACGTATTGTCCCGTGTCCAGTAATTCGATCTATTTTCCCGGATTCCGAAAAAATAAAATAAGTAATTAAAAAAAATAACAATAAAATATGACACGGCAAGCGGTCATATAATAATAAAAGTATACATTTGAAAAATAAAATGTATTTTCCTAATAAATACAATTATAAAATTAAATATTCCGTAATTAATATTTATATATTTTTTTTTACATATTCATAGCCATAGCCACGGCCCGACATGGAATGGTCCCGGACTCAGTAAGTTCCGATCTGGCAACCTTAAATACACTGCAGGTAAACCAGTAAGCTCCGCTTACCATTGTGACCGCCATCAAGACGACTTGCTTGTTTTTTTTTAATATTTACATTCTACAAACGAGCAGGCGGGCCGCCTGATAGTGCCTCTTTTAAAAGAGTCCATGTCGTAGCTTAAAGGGAAAACCTCGGATGGCAGCTCATTCCACAGTTTGATGGTACGTTGAATGAAGCTCCTCTGGAAGCAAACCGTTCGAGCGAACAGCGGCTCCAGGAAGTGTGCGTGTGCCCTGTTCCGATGGCGAGCGGTGCGATGGTAGAAGGAGAAAGTGGGCACCAAATTAAAAAGTTCCTCAGAGCATTCTCCATTATACAGGCGATAGAACACATACAACGAGCCGATGTCACATCTCAAGGCTAAGGGTTCTAACCGGTCTGTGAGCTTGGGATCGTTGACCAGTCGAATGGCGCGTCACTGCAAAGATTCTTGACGGTCAAACTGGCAATAAGGAGCCCCGGACCAAAGGTGAGAACAGTACTCCATGTGAGGTCTAACTTAGGCTTTGTACAACTTTGTGGTCTCAGTAACTTTATAATAACCCGAAATCAATTTTAAATTGGTAAAGTAACCTTACCATGTGAGGAAACTCCCCTGGCGTAGTATTTCTTCCACCAACGCCTGCAGTGTGGCCAAAAAGAATGCCTTTGTTTTTAAGGTAATTTGTACCTGTAAAAAGTGGACACTAAGTTTAGTTGTTAATATAAACACTTTTTTGATTTCCTTTTTTTTATACAGTGCAAAATTAATTGAATTTCCTTTTAAAAATCGTTTATTCTGGTGGCATAACACGATACATATTTACATTTTACGTATTTAAAATAAAACACTTTATTCAGACCTACTCTTGCTTTTGAAATACTATTGCATTTTGTGTTCGCGATCTTGCAACTTTTTTCATACCTGACATTGCTTCCGTGGCTTGAAAAGTATTTTATTACGTTGATCTCGGTTCAGGAGATCAGGCCACATCAATTGAAAAAATATCTTATTTTGATCATAAAATGTAAAAAGATCTAAGCTCAGCATTGTTACATCTATAGGCTGATGATGATAATTATACTTACACACTTCATCCCTTAAAACTTCGTCTTCTCTGTCTTTGATATCCCAAATGTATTCCATACATTCTGCGAAGGAAAATTGTTCTTTTTATTAATTATGCATCGACAATTACATTTTTTGAGTTGGTTGCTGATCTTATTTACGGCCAAACAACCACACCTATAAACGATGTTAGCCAGGCCAGCGACTTTTATGACGCGGTTCCAGGACACATAAATTAAAAATACTACCTGAAGCAGTAGTAATCGATCAAATCAGGCCTAATGGCCTCTAGTAGCCGTCAGCGGTCTGTATCCAGGGCCTTTTAGCCATGTATTGGCTGTAGAGATCCACAGGCATCTCTCAAGTTATGACTTTGGCTCTGTTTAACTGCGTTGTGGGGAGGCAAAATGTGCTCAGAAATATCTCACATTTCACATTGTAAAGTACGCGTTTAAACCGGGTATTGGACCTAAATTTGTGTGTTGTGGAATTGGAAAGGACACTGCATATTCTTATATAAAAGATGGACATACTGCTGCCCAGAGAGTACTTAATAGTGCAAGCTGTTCTATAGGTTATCACTAGTCTACAAACCAAAGTGCTTGAAAACCTATCCGAGGAAACTTGTGAAAAATATTAATTTTTGTCGTCAAATATTTATTGATTAAAAAATACACAAAATTAAAGAAGACAATTATAAATAATTTTGATATTATATAAATCATTTATTTGTAAAAATAAATATTATTCGTATACATATAAAAAAATATGGCTCCAAACATCAATGTTATTAACATTAGAGTAAATATTAACAATATTCTTATTATGCTTTTTATTGTTATTCAGTATCCGATATTTCGGTACAGTTGCATGCATGCGCCATAGTTACTAACTGTTTTTTTTCACTAAATAATAATGCAAGGAACACAGATATAAGCACTCCCACATCTGGGCAGCATTATTGCAAGGAACCAGTTTTGAGTACTCCCACATCTAGGCTGCATTTGTTATAAGCCCTGTCAAACCACAAAAGCCTTGAACTTCAATTTTTAAAATTAACTCTGGAACCGATTTTTTATACATCATATTGCAAGAAACCAGATATAGACACTCCTACATCTGGACAGCATTTGATCCAAACCCTGTCAATGTCCTTCGAAAGCTTAGTTGATGGAGAGGTACTTACTCACTTCGCTGATCCGTCGTCCTGGTTTCCTGAAATCAGGTACCTTTGGGGCCGGAATTTTGCATGGATTCCGTTCTGTCGTAGTTCCTGCTTGTCCTCTAGTGTCGACATTCTGCAAGATATAAGGCATCCATTGTTACTGTATATAATTATACATAGTACATATAAGATGTATTCTGCAAGACGCAGGCAGGCAAATACGTATAGAGCACTGATTGTAATAGTACTTATCGACATGCTGCTTACGATGAAAATAAATACTTTTTTTATAAAAACCGTGAACGACGTGTGTAAAGATGATTAAAAAAAATCGTTTACTATCTCTTCACAATGTTGGCTTACATGCTACTTATTGATGTTAGGTAAGGTTTGGGTTTGGGTTAAGGATTGCTCGGTGCGCTCTTTCTGCATCAGTCAACAAAGTTTTAGCCACTCCACCCCACGATATGATACAGTACTCAACAATTGACTGGCATAGGGCATAAAAGACCATTTTGATTGTTTGTCGATCAGCTACAAGTCTAATGGTACTGAATATGTAGATTAGTTTTCTAAGTCTGGTCGCTACCAGACTTAGAAAACTTATCTACATATTCCATTACCTCGCTAGGTTTAGGATATGCGGTCTAAAGCTTAACCCTCTATCTATGATCTCTCCTAGGTATTTTAAATTATCCGTTGTGAATAGGCGGTGGCATGTGGTTAGATTTGAGAGCAAAGGTGATGTACTTTGTTTTATCTTCGTTGAGGGTAAGCACATTGTGTTGCAGCCACCTACCTACCACCACGAAGCTTGATTGGGACCTTGATTGATTGAGACCTGAAAACATCCTTCCAAGTATCCCCAGCAAAGTAAAGAGCTGTGTCATCCGCAAAAGCGTATATTTTACAACTATCTAGGTCAAGCTGACAGAGCCCGTTAATGTTAACGAGGAACAAGGTTGCTCCAAGAATACTGCCCTGTGGAACTCCATTGTCAGTCGTGCACTCCCTACTGACCTTATCCAAAATTTTTACCCTTTGTCTCCTATTTGTTGGTAACTTTCGAACAGTTTTAAGGATAGGCCGCTGATACCAAATTTTGTAATTTAGGTCTATGAAGATAGTTAAGCACTTCCGTTTCTGATCCAGAGAATTAACGATATTAGTCATCAGATTATGTACTGCATCATTGGTAGACCTCCCTCTACGGAAACCATACGGAAACAATACTGAAAAGGGGCTAGGAGCTGGTTTTATTCGAGGAAGTCGACCAGTTGCTTGTTGATGAGTCGCTCAAGTACTTTCGACATGGATGGCAAGATAGAAATATCTCGATCACCAGCCTTATAAATGGGCTTGATGAGAGCGATTTTAAATACTTCTGGGAACACGCCGGTTGAAATGGCCAGATTAGTTAAATGAGCCAAAGGTTCACTTATAATGTGTGCATAGCATTTTAATTTAAAAGGAGAAATCTAGTCATCACTAACAGCGTAGCTATTACGAAGGCCAAGAATAATAGTGTAGACCTCATCTAATGTGGTGGGTAGTAAGACAAGCGAGTTGAAGGGAGCGGAATACTACGGTTTTCGCGACTGGGGGTCAGGGGCTGTGTGATTTTGTGTTTATCAGCTAGACTCTTACCGGCATTTGAGAAAAACTTGTTTACTTTGTTAATGCGGATTTTGAGTGCATAACAGTCTAGGTGAGAGGTCAGTCAATTTATTGGTTCCACTAATGCTCTTGATCGTCTCCCATAACCTCTTTTTGTTGTTTTCGTTTTTCTCAATTTCGAGTCTCTCGTAATTACTTTTTGCCTTCTATAAGGAAGAACATAAGTTCCTGTAGCGCTTAAAGGTGATCTTAGTAATGTCGTTATTAAGATCCTTTTTTAACTTTTTATAAAGATTATTCCTATTTTTCAAGCACCTATATATTTGAGGAGTAATCCAAGGTTTAGAAATCCTTTTCCTAGCTGATATCTTGACCTATTTAGTGTTAGATGTGAGAGAGCGCTTAATTTTCTTGGTTAACATATCAGTAGCTCTGTTTACGTCGTTACATTTTAAGATGTCCTGCCAGTCATGAGTGTCCATATCTCTATCTAATCCATCATAGTCAAAGCGAATAAGACTAGTCTTATTACGATTAAGGTAAGAGTTAAAGGTTAGATTAATAGCTACTTACTCATGATCGGTGACAGAAGATTCGAAAATGAGACAATTAGCATCATTTTTTGTTTTAAAGATCATGTGGTCTAAGCTTGTTTTACCATGTGTAGGTGTAGTGTGAGCGGGAAGGACACAATTACTTGCCAGTAGATTTAAATACTCATAAGCGCGTTTGTCTTGGCCATCCGGAACAATGTCGATGTTTATATCTCCACAGAGTATAATATTTTTGAAATTAAGCAATCTTGAAAGAAGAATGTAAAGTGAATTTATAAACCGTTCTGTGTTCATCTGGCTGGGTGGCCTATAAATTCCAATAATGCATATCTCGGAGTTTCATTTGATAAGTAGGCAGTTAGCATCAGTAATTTTGGTTCCTTGTGAGTTATATTTAGGAGTTTTTTATAGTATACAACCACTCCCTCATTTTGGGTTCTATGGGATGTTGAAGCAACATGGTGATAATTGTCTAGGTTATAGATGTTTGTGTTTTTTACGGCTGGTAACCAGCACTCCGTAAGGACAATCAGGTCCCAAGAGACTCCGGTTCTATGTAGTAGTTTACTGAAGTTAGGCATGTTACAGTTTAAGCTGCGGATATTCTGTGATATAACACGGAGCAGGTTGTATGATTTTGTGATTTTTTTTTAATCATCGGCGTTGTTCAATCTCCATGATATTTAGTACTTGCGATAGCTACGTACAATTATATTTAATCTTATGAGTCACGGATTCCTCAGCGTGACTATAGTATAATAAGTGATGGAGTTTTTGGAGAATGATAGTAAATAAGCCGTTAGCTGGAGTTGCTTCTTTATATAATTTGAGAGTTTTATAGTTCTATAAGTGACACCGCGATATGTATGATACTATGTAGTGGTGGATATTATGTGGCTTGTTTAATGTTAAGTGAAGTGTGTAGTGCGTGTATTCTGTGTAAGGTGAATAAGGCGTGTTTGTAGATGTGTGTGGTAGTAAAATACATTGAAAGTTATAATAATTGTACAGTTCTTTAGTACTTAGTTCAAAGTTGTTCAAGTTTTGTTATTGTATTTACATTTTAAAGAAGAACTATTAAACTTTTGGTAACCATTCGCAAAATTGTCTGTACATGAATTACTGCATTGTTTTGATTCACTTCGTATCGGATTGACAGATGACGTAATTATTGGACGTATTACGTTTGCCGTTTTGCTTTTCTTGCTAAATATGTAAATATTGTGTTTATTCTTGTCACTGGCGACTTGTCTAGTGAGCGATTGGGTATCTCGTTCTGTTCATTCTCCATCACGTGACGCGGCAGCGCTGGCGGCGGAGGCGGGGGAATCGAGTTACTTGAATGGTCTTTGACTTTTCTATGTTCTGTCACAGATGGCGTTGAACACATTTTTTGCGGTGTACTGACGTTAATAAAATCTTGTGAAAAGTCTAAGACCGTCCTGTTAAGTGTCTTCCTGTTTTTTCTAAACGTGATAATTTTTTTTTTGCTTGTATTACATATTTGTGTCAGACATTTAATTTTTATTTCAAAATTGATAGCCTTTTCTTCAGGTTTGTATTTTCCATTAACATGTTTTCAATCTCGTTTTCCGCAGAATTTTTTTATTACAATTAAAGCATTGTCTCTCCATCTTGCGGCCTTTAGGTTACTTTCTGTTACAGGTAGTTGCTTTGATTGCTTTAGTGCGTCAATAGCAATAGGTACGTTTCAGTAGGAGTGCAGTTGGTACATCCAAGTCTCAGTAGATGGCGCAGTAGGGTGGACAAAAAACTGGTTCAATGTTAGCAGAAGTGAATCTGCTGTTTGTCAGCTGTCAATTGTATATGTTTTTGATATGATCAACGGTTGCAAGCACTGTATATTTACCAACTTATTAAGTAGCACTACTTCAGATGTTACACTTACGCACTTATTATATTTTTTTATAAAGTTTTACCAATAACACCGTTTATATTCCTCTCTTGAGCGCTCCTAATCGTAATTATACTAGGTGTAAGTGACGATCATTGAAAAGCACTTAAAACTTAGTACACTTTATAGTTTTCGAGGATAACACTTGTAGCACTTTATTGATATACGTGTATTACGATAGTACACTCATTTCACTTTCAACACTTGGTTTCAATTTTTAAAATAAATTTATATACGGACTCGATGTTACTCGTGGCAAAGTGGCGCCATCCCGAGTCAGATCCCGATCCCAATCAGTGGCGAGTGGATAAGTCCCAGTCACAAAATGAGACTTTGTAAGTCAGCCTCATTTCCCACACCTATAGGGGCCATCCCCTCGGCCTTTTTCACAAAGACTCTGCCAAAGGAGGTCCAGGTTGCGTACAGTCTTTTATTTTTAACGTGTTCCCTTGCTAGAAAGAATACTCTTCTGGCCCTGCTAGACAGAGACTCTGATATATAAATTGGTTTATGGGTGCCGGTTTCGGAGGGGTTGACACTGCTCGAGTCAAGGCCAGGTTGCTTCCTATCCCTTTGACGCTTGTTGTACAACTTGTATTTGGAGACGTAGTCTTCCTTACGTAGGATTGTGGTGAAGTCAACTACAATTATATTATTCTTTGTCCGGTAGGTATTCTTGACTTCAGATGGTTGGAGGGGGGTTTCTAATCCAAGGGTAGCGCCTAGGGTTTGTATAATTTTGACAAGGGTAGACTTAATTTCATTTTCCTGTTTTGGTAGACTACGTAGTTCAAGCGACGTACTGCAAGCATTTTTCTTTTATAGATCAAGCTTATTTTCTAATATAGACATGCGCTGTATTGTAGCGGAGTTTTCTTGCTTCAGGTTGGTTACTTTAGATAAAAGTTCATCATGTCGCGTTTTAAGTTTTTCGACTGTACTTTGTATATCCAGGTTTTGGGACATAATAGTGTCTGGCTAAGATCGTTAAATTTCCGGTCCTGTTGTTCTTTGAAGTCAGAGAACAACAATTTGATTTGATCATGTAGGTCTTCTAGGGAACGTTTTTGTCTCCTTGTAACATTAACATAATGTTATGTACTAAGTATTTATAAAAAGTATATTCTTGATAATATAAAAAAATTAAACAAAACTTACGTCAGATTTTTTTTCATCAGCGTTACCCCAACTCCATCTGTCATCTTGCTACAAACAAAACATTTGTTTCAATTCAAAAACAATAAATAAATAATTATGAATAAACAACCAATCATCAAAAATATAGGATCAAAATTAAACTACATTGTCCAGCTCCAGACATAGTATAAATAAGTTTTATTACGATTATTATTTTACAACAACGCTTCAAGAAAAGGAAGCGCTTGCGTTTTTATAAAATTTTGTCTCCAAAAACAGCAGTAGTACGTTTAATAATAATCAATTAATGTTTTAATTAGATTGTGGTGATTTTGCTTTTGCACCCCTCATATTATGTTATATACAGTTTTGATGTCAATTGCGAATAGATCAGGGCTGCGTCGAAACCACAGAACATTGTTTTGAGGTCGAAATGTATCGACACGGCGTGGCAGCGCCCTAGGCCGCCGCCAGTGCGTCTCCGTCGCTCCCGTCACTTTTGTCATCGGTGTCACATAGACGTTTTAGTGTTTTATTTTTAGTGTTTTAGTTTCTATTGTTATTAATTTTATTTAAAATTAAGTATAAATTAATATAAATTGGTCCATGCATAGTGGCAGCAGCGATGTGGTGGTTAATAGTGTCAGTGCTAGTCAACTTTCGACATCACTGAGCATCCTGGAGAGATGTCCGCTGCGTTCCCAAGCTCGGTTTTTTTAAGGTAAGCGGGGTCAGAATGTGCATATTGAAAAGGTACACAGACCACAAAAGGCACTCACTTCAGACCTTGTCTCACTATTTTTACCTACAACACCGGCTACATCCACTTTTAACCCGTGTTGGAAAACCCTTTCAAAATTCAAAAACTCTGTTTCTGTTTTGAAGCGAGTCCCCCGCAGCGCTAGGCCTCTAGTGGCACAACATCTAGCAGGTTGCGTACGTCTTGCCGCCCAAGAGAACTCGCAAAGTACTTTGGAACAGCTTCTCACCTTCCCTTACAGAATTCTGCACGTACAAGAGGATTGGTAACCAAAAAGACTTTAACTGAACAAATAAAAGAAAACTGTAATATTTCTGCTCAAAATTTAGATTCCATTTTACAGACCCAGACATAAACCTTTTCAATAGGTATATCATCATCTAGTAGAATCTAAGTTAGGGGAGGGTGACATAAGTGGAACAGCCAGGATTCTTTTTAGTAGTGATGTAGTGGCACAGTGTTCTCCAGAAACGCTCGTAGCTCTGGAGAGCAAACGCCCTGCTCCAACGGATGGCCTTTCTTTTCCCGACCCCCCCCCCTGTTTCAGATAATCACTCCCTCACCATTACAGGTCGAGAGTTGGACACAGCCGTTTGCTCCTTCCGGAGCGGCTCTGCTGGCGGCCTTAACGGCCTGACCCCTCAGCACCTTAAGGACCTTACCTGTTTAGGCGCCGGGGCTGCTGGTGAGTTGCTCTTGAAGGAGCTTACGGCTCTGATTAACCCTATGCTCTCCGGCAAGGTGAACGAGGCCATCATCGACGTTCTGTATGGGGCCAAATCTATGCGCCCTGCGTAAAAGCGATGGCGGTGTTCGTCCCATTGCCGTGGGAGCTACTTACCGTCGTATGGCAGCCAAGATTTGCTGTAAATTTTATGGTGAGGTTGTTTCGGTTTTTTTTTAATATTAGAAGGAGGCAAACGAGCAGGTGGGTCACCTGATGGAAAGCAATCACCTCCGCCCATGGACACCCGCAAAACCAATGGAATCACAGATACGTTGGCGGCTTAAATTCAGCCCCTGCAGCTAGGTTTCGGTTCCAAAGGGGGCTGTAAGGCTGCCGTACACGCTTTGTCGACCTACCTAATTCTTGTAAAGGAGAGGTCACCCTGAAGGTTGACATAAAAAATGCCTTCAATTCTGTTAATAGGGACACCTTGCTGCTAGAAATTAAAAAAGAAATACCCCAAATCTATAGTTTAATTTGGGAATGCTACAGATTCCCCTCTAAATTACTGGTATCGGGACAACCTTCTGGAATCTGCTGTTGGCTGTCAACAAGGTGACCCTCTCGGGCCTGTGATTTTCAGTTTAACCTTTCACCCAATTATTCGTTAGCTAAATTCCAAATTTAACGTTTGGTATCTTGATGATGGAACCTTGGGAAGCGACGTAGAAACTGTTTTAAGTGACCTAAAATTACTTAAAAATGAACTTCATTCCATTGGCCTTATACTTAACAGACAGTACTGACAGACATCTGACACTTCCCCAATTTAACACAATAGCTCTGGAAATCAAAATTATTGAAAAAAGTTTGCTTCGTCTCCTTGGGTCTCCAATCTTTGAACATTCCTTTCCCGTTTTTATCGAGGAAAAAATGCAAAATTTTTATGACGTTTCAGAAAGATTGTTCCAAATTAACATGCATTCGGCTATAACCTTAATTCCTTACTATTGTTTCGACCCTAAATTAATAAATTTCCTTCGCTCTTCCCAATTATGGATGCACAGTCATCTTTTAGATAAAATGGACCAAATTATGCGGCATACATTAACGTCGGTTTTAAATGTGGCCATGGACGATCAATCTTGGGCACAAGCTGCTCTTCCCATTCGCTTGGGAGGCCTCGGCCACAAAATTTCCAGTGTCAGTTTACCGGCTTTCTTATCCTCGGTCCATGGCACCGAAAAATTAATTAGGAAAATCCCTAGGATTTTCCTGGGGGCTAGCCCCCACACTGATTAATTTTGATGTGCCGTGCTTCACTGAGGCTATGGATGCCTGGAGACTTGATTGCCCGAATTCAGATACACCCGACAATCCATCTTCCCAGAGACTGTGGGATGAGCCGCTTTGCAGAGTAGTACTGAATAATTTACTTGTCACGCCTGCTACTACTGCGGAGCGTGCGCGCCTGCTGGCTGTAGACAAGTGGGAGTCGGGTCTTTGGCTTAATGCACTACCGTCTTCGAACTTAGGTACTTTATTCGACGACACTACTTTTCGCCTCGCTGCTTCCCTACGTCTAGGAGCTCCATGTTGTTCTCCCCATCGCTGTCACTGTGGCGAAGTTGTCTACGGCCTCGGACACCACGGCCTGTCTTGCAGCCGTAGTGCGGGCCGCTTAGCCCGGCACGCGAACATTCATTAATGTTCGCGTGCCAGGCTAAGAATTATCCGACGTGCTTTTTCACCGTCGGCGTTCCAGCTGTATTAGAACCCAATAATTTGGCACGCGACGATGGCAAGAGACCGGACGGCATGTCTTTATTTCCATGGAAGGTGGGTAGACCTTTAGTGTGGGATGCAACTTGTGTCGATACTCTTGCGCCAACATATCTTCTTAGCACAGCGTGCTGTGCTGGTGCTGCTGCTGCGGCTGCAGAAAATATCATGCGGCGAAAGTATAATAACCTTATCGGCAATTATATTTTCGAGCCGTTCGGGGTTAAAACTCTTGGGCCGTGGGGTCCGAGTGCTCATGATTGATTTAATAACATCTCCAAACGGCTGGTTGACTCTTCCCATGACCCAAAGGCTGGATTTTACCTTGGCCAGAGGCTAAGCATTGCCATACAACGAGGCAATGCCGCCAGTCTCTTGGGTACATTTCCAGTCGACAGCGACGCGGAGGAATTTTTTGACGCCATATTTTAGTTTAGTAAAAGTTTTAGTTACTTAAGTTTCTTATCAAATTGTTTTATTTCATATTTTATTAATAAACTTAAGAAAAGTGAAAAAAAATAATAATATTGGGTTTAAATATCACGCAATATATGCATTATGCACAGCCGAGTATGTCTGGCGCGTGAAACGAATGTATCAGCTTCATAGCTTTCCGTACATTTTGTAAGAGCCGACTAAAGGATAAGGGTTCCAAGGTGCACACACCAGCACTAATGTTATTGCTTCCACCTCGGAACCCTACTTTGTTAATACTAAATGGCGAGTATACTTAAAATTGGTGATTTTGATGCTTTATTAAAATTTACCCCTTTTTATTGTATGCATGTATGTATGTATTAGTATGTTGCTACACAACGATATTGCACAGCGTAATATAAATCACGTGGATAAATCATTAGTTGGTCATCAGATCTCTGTGAGTAATACAAACCCGTTTAATGGTACAGTCCCCAGCGATTAAGGTTCTCATAAACTTATTTACCTCAGGCTTACAAATCTGGTAGCAGGAAAAATTTTAATTGGCTATATTGAGGAAAACTTTAAAAAATATGATTGTAGGTCCAGTTTGTGTTAGATCCTTAAAAGTTGTTTTATTTATATGAAATGGAGCTAACATTGAATTATTATTATTTTATTTTATAAATTTCTCTTTCTCTATTTGCGATCGGTCGTAAGATCATGCGCTTGCTAGTTCCGAGTTCTGAACAGGGATTTGGTAGAGTCTGGATAGAGTTTGGATAAAATGATCATCATCGTCACCGACATATAAACGTTTCACACGTGAGCATAGGCCAAAGCTCACCAGGTTGGCAAAACATATGAATTAGATAGCCTTTCAAAAAGTTAGGTGAAGAGTCATTATTAACGAGATTCTTACTTGATTATAACTTTTGAGTATACGATATTTAGGCACATTTTTATGCGCCAATGATCACGGAAATACTCAACAAGTAATCTTATCTCTATAGTCTGTTCTTTATTCAAAAGTTATAAAGTTGAGTAAAATAAAAATAAAATGATACTTACTCGCTTAACTCGCACTTTTGTGTCCTTTGCTTGTGATATTAATAGCGCTGCAAGAGATAATAACATAATAAGCTAGTTTTCATTTAAAACAATGTAGGTGATTTATATTTTAAACAACAAACTAACAATTCTAGTTTTTGTAAGTCTATAGCTGATGCAATGTCTTTAATCTAGAAGTACTTGCAAGAGAATTGGTTTTTACAGCTTATTTTTTTAATTTTTTTTATTTATTTACATAATGATTAAGGCTTACAAAACAAGTTACAGTCTAAGCATGCACTTAATTTGTATTACACTTTTACATTGAACTAAACCGTAACTTAAGATGTAGGCACAATAAGATCTAAGTAGGTATACAGGTACTAAAAATGAGGGTTAATACAGTATTATGATATTCTAGGTTTATACTAGGTTCCTAAAGAAAAACAAAAAAAAATATATTAATAATGTTGAAATGTTTAGATTAAATAACAAATGTATTGAAAGATATTCAAACAAGGGCAGCTTGAACTTCTTTTTTAAATTTGTATAGGTTCTTATCAAAAATGTCTAAAGAAAAATGTTCAGCAATAGTTTCATTGTATAGACGACACATTCTAGTTAACGGGTTATAAAATGAGGTATTGTTTTTGTATACTTGAAGAAAAAATAATTTATAGGAGGAACTTCGGGATTTATATCTAATATTAAAATTGAGCTGTGATAGAATAGATGGTGAATCGATATGCGAATTTACAATTTTGTAGAGATAAATTAATTCATGACATTGGCGACGGGAAGCAAGCGAGGAAATTTTGAATTTATCGAGTTTTGCACTGTATGATTTATATTTACGTCCCAAATGAAACCTGTAACAAATTAATAAATTACTTAATGGAATATGCCATTCCATTAAGCTGTAAAAGCTTTTTAAATAAAATAAAATAAACTCTCTATCATAACCAAAGATGAACACGTATCACTACTTGAAACTAAGCATAACATTATAGAAAAGAGAAAGTTATAGTAATTTTACATGTTTTTTAAAATAAATGTATCAACATCATCGCTGCCAAAAGACGTCCACTGCTGGACAAAGGCCTCTCCCAAGGATCTTCACAACGACTGGTTTTCTGCTGCTTATTAAACATAAAGTATAATAACAAATTAATGCTCTTTATTAGACTTTAATTCCTGTTGTGTATTAAAACAGAAATATAAATTACGACAGGTACACATACCATGGAATAGCACACACAGTAACAAAAACTTCAACATGATTTGTGATTCAAAAAATGCTCCGATCACAACTCAGAAAACTGATGTTTATATTTCACTTTTCGGCAACAACAACAGTTAGAATTTAAATAATTTCTAAATATAAACACATACGTCCATGACGCTACGTCATTGTAGCACAAATAAGTAAATGACTAAATGACTGTCGCCACAAAACCAGTTATGCGTTGTTATTGCATGCAGCATTTTATATATTATAGATGTGTGACAAAAGTCCCGTCGCCGTAAAATACATCGACAGAGATCCAAGAATAAAACATAATATAAGCATGTACACTACGCAAATCTATACTTACTTACATTACATATATTTTAACAATTTTATTACCACTATGATGATTTTTGTAATTCAGTGACTAACTTGTTGCTGTATATTTTTGATAACTATGAAACACCATGGTGGCCGAATAACAAAGCACTCTGCCCGATATCCAAAGGTCCCAGGTTTAATCTCAGATCAGGCAACGTTTGTTTTGGATTTTTTCGAGCCGTAGCCCGGGTTTGTGGTCACCAACTCCTATTTTGCTAGCAATTAAATTGTTGTGATGACTTGATTTCAATGATGCATGTCTTTGCCCAGCAGTGGGACAGTCATAGGTTAATTACTACTATTTACTATAGAATAAATTATTTGTTGCACGAACACAAACGACCTTTTACATAGTAAGCAATATGGTTTTACTAAGGGTCGTTCTACTACTGATGCAGGCGTTGCTCTAATAAAACATATATTTAATGCCTGGGAGAAGTCTCAAAATGCTTTTGGAGTTTTTTGCGATTTGTCCAAGGCTTTCGATTGCGTTGAGCACCGGGCTCTGGTGTTAAAGGTACATTATTACGGTCTCAAAGATTTTGCACTAAATTTAATACAGTCATATCTTAGGTCTAGAACTCAAACTGTCGATTTATATGGTACTAAATAATCTGGTTCTCATGTAAAAATAGGAGTTCCACAAGGGTCGATTCTAGGTCCTTTTCTATTCTTGATTTATATTAATGACTTGCCATTCTTTGTAGAGAACTTCTGTGAAATTGTATTATTTGCAGACGATACTTCACTCATTTTTAATGTGACTAGGTGTATGACTAATTATGAAAATGTAAATAAAGCTCTTTCAGAGGTACTCCGTTGGTTTTAAAAAACATGTATTATACAGTCAAAGAATATTTAGATGATAAAACAGCTATAATAAAAATATCAGCTCTGGTTATAATAAAAATCACATATTATATTTAAATCAATTTAATAAAATTCATTAATTTAATTTTTATACTGATGTAATAGCCTTTATCAGCAGTGTCCTACAGATAACAAACAGATCATTAGCATTAAATATAGCATATAAGCATTAAATAGATTATTAAGTTTTTATTTAGAGTATTTTGAATGTGTCATGCTCTCTTTATTGTCTCTGCGGTGGTGGCGTGTGCATCGGGTCGTTACGTTCCTTAAAATATGGTTTAGCGAAGTGATGGCTGATTCATATGTCATGCTCGTGAACGGGTGCCGCCTGTGGAGGCTGGTCTGCTCTTGTATACTTATCTTATTTTTAAAATTATTATCTATAGTTTGACTTTGCTTTACTTAAACAATTTTTGACTTTTACTAGAGTACTGTAGTGGTACTGTATGACATTGTGGAAATTGAAACTTTACATGATTATCTGATGTAGTTATCTTAAATTTTTTTTTTACATGTTGTGGTTGTCTTCTATATATTTTTTGTGTTTATTTGTAATAGAAAGATTGGAAAATGCCCTATCATAGCAATGATAGGGCATTTTCCAATATTTTTGACGCTGTAAGGGAGAAAAGAGCTGGACACTTGCTGAGTTTCTTGCCGGCTCTTCTCAGTACAAGATCTCCCGCCCAGAGTAGACTTACGAACCGATGGCATAGTGACATTCACAAGAGCTACTTGTAGCCTAAACTGAATAAATGATTTTGAATTTTGAATTTTTTTAAATTTTGTTATTACGTAAACGAAAGTTTGATTTCTAGTGAAGGTACATGATGGTCCTCAGTTTGGTGGTGGTAGGGTTGTGTTAATAATGAGAAGATGAATTATTGGCATAATTAAAGAAGCCAGAATTTTTTTGAAATTTCATCTATGTTGATGATCATCATCATCATCATCATCATCATCTCAGCCAAAAGACGTCCACTGCTGGACAAAGGCCTCCCCCAAGATACGATGATTTAATTTCAAAATTAAAAACGAAACTAAACCTCTTACTTTAGCCTCTTCTGTGTTGTTCGAAAAAAAAAACAAATATAAAATTTCGTGGCTTTTATTTATTTCCAAACGATGCTTTCTATCCAATCCAGGTAACTGGAGACCCTCGTGTAGACGCCTGGTAGGCTCGGCAGCGCGCAGCCTATGCCGAATGACGTCACACCGATCACCTGGTGCATTCGCCTGCAGGAGTATGTGAAATGACAGCTGCGGATACAAACAGATGTTATAAGTTATTTCTGAAATGCTTGTAACTTTTGTGCCTTACAAGTGTTAAATTTTTCTCCCTAATAACCTCTGATAAAACCGGGTGACGAATAGGAATAAAAAAAAAGTTGCAGTGTTAAAATAAAACTAAAACTTAAAATGTAACTCCACCTTAACTGAAAACATACGAAGTTTGTTATAGATAGGGTGAACGATGAATGATGATGATGATTTCAACACACGATATTCAAGCGTTGATTGTACTTACAATGAATCAGTTTATGGAAAATTCATTTCAATTAGTGAAGGACCTCCAGAGTCTCCCTGGAAACAAAACAAAATCAAAATTCCGTTTATATTAAAGATAATTAACATTATAACAGGAAGCTGGAGAATCTGAAGCTGTGTTCGCCTTGAAAGATTGTTACATTTAGATAAAGTTATAATTCTTAAGTTCTATTTGTAACAAACGCTGGTGAACCCGAATAAATAAAATAAAATAAAACAAATAAATGAATCTAAGTATTAAAATAGGACTTCAGAAAAGAGTTGATGCCATTGATAATCTAAGGCAAGATACAGGGAAAGAAAGTGTCAAAAGGAAAACAGTGTTTAACATGACTTAAAAATCTGCACAGAGATGGTTTGCCGATCTAGCTCCGAGAGGCATTATCAATAAATAAAATTATCATTATGATCGTTTAACTTTGTTAAAAATTACATTTTAATACTCTGACTCCAACACGTAAAAGCTATTAAACATAACAAATAAAAAAGGCAACTTAGACTTCTGAAAGAAAAAAATTACGTGAACAGACTCTAAGAAAATTCAACCTGACATGCATCAGCCCCTCCTGCCAGCTTTCCGGCCAGATTTGATGATCCTTTATCCCCCACCAGTTCCTGTTGCAGGACAGCTTGAGCAAGCTCTCTCAGAGTTTTGTATCCAGTACGTCCAGCAAGACCGCTTGCAGTTCAGGAGATGTGGTGCGGTTTACTAGAAATCAAAGAAGCTAACAATCACGCACTACTTATCTAACTAAAACTTATATAAAATGTTTTTGTTTTCTTTATATAATTTTTAACGCAAATTTTGTTGCAAACAAATAACAAGATCACAAATGTTGAAAAAATTTCCTCGAGCAGGATTTGAACCTGCACCCTTCTGACATACCGGGTCAGGTGCTCTCCCAATTGAGCTATCGTGGTTCTAACCAGCCCGCCGAAACAGCAGGTGCAGATTCAAATCCTGCTCGTGGAAATTTTTTCAACATTAGTGTTTTTGTAAAACTTTTAAGGCTAAATTTTATAGGTATATAGTTGAGCAATCTAAATACACCATAAATCTCGGAAACTAAGAATGCTCGCTTAATGAAATAAATTGTGTTTAATAGACAATTAAATACTCCATAAATAAAAGTTAGAAAACTAAGAAGTTTTATTACTTTTATTTTTGGAGTATACATAACCGAGAAGTTATTGTAAAGTTAAATATGTCATAAAATTGTTATTGTTTTACATCAACAGTGATCTATGAGTAAAACATAATGCTTGCATGTTTCCCATGCAAATCCATATACAGGGTCTAACAAAATCAATAAGCGAACGTTTAAGGGCGGTATCTATACATCATTCTGAATACAATGACAAAAAAAAGGCTCCAGTTTTATAGTGATTTTTTAAAGTTATGTTTTCTAACAAACTAAATCAATTAAAATAATGCACATCATGAAACATGCTGTATCTTTACTAACACGCACGCAAGCGTCAATAAAAAGATAGTGTACAGATGCACGCACACAATTGGCATGTTCGGCTATCTTTGTGTGCGTGTAGTGCAGCTGTAAGGGTTTGGAAAGGGTGTATTTTTTGGTGAATTATGATAATGTATTGTTGATTATCTCGGTAACGAGCCTGTAGTTTTAGACCAAATTTGGTGAACATGCTCAGTGTGATGTATAGATGCTTCCCTTAAACGTTCGCTTATTGATATTGTTAGACCCTATATACTCGTACATACATCTATTAACTACCAGCTGTTCCGCGACCCACCGCGGCATGTCGCCCGAATGCACTAGTACCTACTTTGTATTCGCGTTTTTTTTTACTCTTTTTTTATTTATTCATTTATATTATTAAAGTCATGATTATGACTGCCGACGCCGACTGCAGGTCGCTCTCGGTATTTATTTTATAAATTAGTTAAACCGGACTATTAGTGTTGAAAATGTGTTTATCTACACTAATGTTGTAACATTCTACTTATGTTTCCAATACTTGACTTATAATTACTACTGTTATAGCGCAGACAACAAAACACTCAATTTAAGCAATTTCACATGATGGTATAATATCCACATCGATATCGTAAAATCTCATTATAACATCAATAAAACGCGACCAATTAACCTGGCGAGCCTTATGTCAAAATCCTCATACAAGTTGTATAAAATTTTGATATTAGGCTGGCTTTTGAAAACAGTTGGGTTATACGTGAAAACTTCGTCGAAACTACTAAACTTACATACACAAAACTCTTTGGTAAGATCTTGTGCCAATTAAATAAAAAAAGAACAGCGCGCGCTCGCTCCTGATTGGCCCTGCGCGCGCAGCTGCGCTCTCATTGGTTAGATTTTAATGGCGGCAAGTTCACTGTGACAATACACGTACGCGTGAATTTAATGTTTCGCAATGTTTTGTTTTTAAAATACAAATTAAAAGTTAAAAATGGACAGCGACGATGATATTTGTACGTCTCCGGATATTCTAGAATTGGCAACAAAAGTAACTCACAATCTTTTGCCAGAAAAATCTAGAAAATTATATGAAAAAGAATATAATAACTTTTTGGCATGGAAGATCGAAAAGAAAACTACATCATTTTCTGAAAATGTCATTCTTGTGTATCTCAAAGACCTCTCCGACAAATTCAAGCCATCTTCTATGTGGGCTAAATATTCTATGCTCAAGTCCACACTGAGTATCTACAACAATATTGATATCACGAAGTATTCAAAAGTCATAGCGTTCCTGAAACGCAGTTCAGAAGGACACAAGGAAAAAAAGTCCTTGACGTTTACATCAGGTCAAATAAAGATGTTCCTGAAAGATTCACCAGATATTTTGTATCTTTTTGAAAAGGTAAGTGTATTTTAGTTCTGTTATTTAATCTACCTAGTACTTACGTACTACACACGCAAGTTATCTAGACACTCCGTTTAAGCGCTTTGTGTATAATTTAGGTAGTAGGTACCTACACTTTACTACTTCATAAATCATAGTTTTTGCCTTGGCTATGTACCTCAAGCTTATTATATCGTTTATTGTTACAGGTTGCACTAATCTTCGGCATAATGGGGGCATGCCGAAGGCAAGAGCTGTACAACATCCAGTTCGATGAAGTCTCTAACATAGACGACAGTACAATCATGGTGAAAGTTTCGAAAACAAAAACGAAAATAGATCGTTCTTTCGTTGTGACGGGCAACTGCTATGCCTGTCGAAACCCTGCCTTTTTCTTGAGCTATAGATCGGGGAAGTGCGTCGATCAAAGAACTGGTATTAATAAATTTGGTGCTCTGGGAAAAACTATCGCAAGTTTTTTGAATCTGCCTAACCCAGCGTTGTACACGGGGCATTGCTTCCGGCGCACCTCGGCGACCCTTCTCATAGATAGCGGTGGTGATTTGACCGCACTGAAACGACACGGGGGGTGGAAGTCTTCTACTGTGGCTGAAAGCTACATTGATGAGTCTTTAATGAATAAAATTCAAGTCTCAAATACGATCTTGAACAGTATAGAAAACAAGACGAATGAAGTAATTATAAATATTCCAACTCCGTCTACGAGCTCTACTGCTTGCCCTGCGACCGCTACAGCTGCTGGATCAATAATTAACATTAACTTTCAAAATTGTACCATCCAAAATTTGAACAATTATTATATAATTATTGTCAGCTTTTACTCTTGTTGTTTGACTAATTGCATTAGTGAAGATAAAGTAGTGTATGCAACTGCATATAACACGGGTATTAAAACACTCGTTACTATAATGAAACTCGCTGCGCTCGTTTCATAAACTCACACTCGTGTTTTAATACCCTTCATTATATGACAGTTGCATAAACTACTATTTTAATTGAACTTTATACTTATAACATATAATAATAGCATCGAAAACCAATAAAAAATATATATGCTGTACCAGTCAATGGGTTAAAGCGTCGAACACTGGCGCTATTACCCGATCTCAATTAATTATTGAGAGAGATTATTAGATATTACATGTCTATTAAATATATTTTATATTTGATAAAGTGGGTCACTCTTGTGTTGGCAAGGTTCCACTTTCAAAAAAGGTAGTTACATAAAAATGCAATGCAACTATACATAATAATGACTGTGAAATGACTGGTCGAGAGTTATATAGGACGCTGAAGATTCAGGGATAGCATCAGTGACACCATCTATGATGTCGGCGGGGAACGAACACCCTTTCGAGTCTGCGCAAAGCTCCCTGGAAAAGAAAGGGGCTGGTAACGCAAAGCAATAAGCAAAGGGCGCTGCTCTTACGTATTTATTTACAATTGCAAATATATTCCCTTCATTTAAGCTAGATTTTATTTTAATATAATCGCCGGATGCATACAGATATTTCTGTCTGGGTTTAGTTTTAAGAGATTCGGTAAAGTTTGAATTAAGACAGATATCTAGCGACTTATGGTGATCGTCTTCGGGCACCGGCGGGTCGTCGCATGAAGTAATCGTTAACAGTGAGTTACACAAAACTAAGTCTAAAATTTTATTATTATAAGGTTTGAATTGAATTGGGTTAAATTGCACTCGGATAACGTGTCAAAGAATGAAATCTGAGTCTCACCTGTTATACCGAAGGGTTGCAATTGAGTTTCATCATTTAACCAACAAATATTAGGAAGGTTAAAATCTCCTAATATTATAAAAATATCATTTGGACAGGAACTAATAGTTAGTTCCTGTCCAAATGATATTTTTATAATATTAGGAGATTTTTAGACAACTTATCAGAAAAAATTTGCAGCTGAGTATTAAAAGAATAACCGTATTTTTCGTCACATAAATATAAGGTACACAAATGTATTTTAATAAGTTTGCGGTTAACGCACCTGTGAGTTATAGTGACCCAAAGATCCTCCGCTGAGGAAGACCACTCGGGACGCTCCACTGCTGGTAGCCCTCGACGCACAGCCAAAAGCACCCCCCCCCCCCCCGAATCTTTGCTTAGTCCGCACATAATCCCTATCACGCCGCCACACTATATACCTATCACCAATAATTTCAAGATCACTAATGCCGTTAGTTAACCAAGTTTCCGTAATCGAAATACCTAATATCGTATTGCTTCAGAAGTAAATTGCGTTTAAATAAGTGCGTTTTAGTACGCAAACCTCGAGTGTTTTGGTAAAATATACTTAAGTTATTCACGATTAGGTATTAAATAATAACTTAATTTATAACTATATAAAAAGATTAAACCACAAGTATGAAAAATAATATCTTTGGGATAACCACAGTAAGGACGCCACAATCACAAACTTTAGAGCGTATTATGTTAAATCAATTTGGTAGTATAAAGGAAAAATCCCCATATACTATTAGCTTTTTCACTGAGAAACCAATTGAATACTTAAATACTAAAATTCGTAAACTCCAAAACAATAATAAACATTTAAAAAATGTGATGGATGGTGCAAGTATAAAAATGACACAACATTAATAAGTGCATATGAAAATACTTACGCCGACACAGCGGCAAGCGAATGTGACCCGAACGGCAACAGGAACAAAATGCACGCACCGACGTAAATTAAAGCCACAGCTTATTCTCGCCCGATGGCTAGTGACTATGTCGCTAGATAACTGATAAACAAGTTTAAGTATGTATGTGGTTCCCAAACTTTGCAAGGTAAGTAATATGAAAATTGAAAACTATTTTTAGAATAAAAGAATTACATATGTTGAGGTGATAGCTTATGATTGTACATCTCCAATGCCGTCACTGGCCGGCCTCTATTAAAAACCAACGCAAATAAAAATTACGAGGGCAACTTTAAAAAAAACTTAACGTTGGAATTTCCACAGCAAGAACTTTACTTACGCTACTTAGTCGATTAATAGTATTATGATACAAGTGAGCTAAGTTGCTCATTATACACGAGGCAGTGAGTTGCAGCCCGAGCCGTAGGCAAGGGCGTAAATCAATCGAGTGTCTAGTGAGCAAGTTGCTAACGAGTTTCATACGCACTTTTTCAACACACTTGCGAGGAAAAAATAAGCATGTATTGCATAAATCGTTTAATTATTAAAACAATTGGTGAATGTACATTTTCAAAACGATATTGGATTGTTTTTGATGGCAATTTCACAGTTTGTGGACCACACGCTTCACCAGTTATTAAATGTAGGCTGACGGTGATGATGACGATTATGATAAATTACTTTATTACTATTAGCACTATGGAACATTGTTATAAATTACTTTATTTAAAAAGCAGTTTTAACATTATATTCAATCCATAAATAAAAAACTTCAACTAACTCGCCTGTCCGAGGCAAGGTGCCCAAAATGCTGGCGGCATTGCCCCTTTTAATGGCCAAGCTAATGCGCTGTGCGAAAAAATTACCTGATCTCCGGTCACCCGTTGCCTCGTACAGGTGAGCAGTTAAGTCTTTTAAAAACATTTTTGCATTAGGTCCCCATGGGCCCATCGTCTCCACAGCAAAGGGGAGGAAAAAGTAAGTCTCACCCAAATCCCGGTATTTCCGTACTTTATTCAATTCTGCTGTGATTGCAGCCGCACATGGCTAGGATGATGTCGTGTCAATGTGACACGGGGCCAAAGTGTCCACACACGTCGCATCCAAACCAGACTCCTCCCCATGCTCCAAGGCACAAGAGACATTCCGTCAGGCCTTCTACCATCGGATCGCAACAACTCACTCTGCTCCAAAATTGCGGGCATACTAGCAGTCACTAAAGCTCTGCGAATGTTACCATTAATTGAAGCATGTCTGCTCATGCGCCCTGCACTCTTTTGACACGAGAGACCGTGATGACCCAGCTCGTTTACCCATTCTCCACACCGACACCGATGTGGTTCGTTAGTTTTGATGCCCAAACGAAGAACTACCGATAGAGTGAGAATATTATGGAGCGGTGTGGACTGTAGGACGTGAGGATGATGAAAACACGGTATTTTCAAGTATAACAGTATAATCCAGTTTAGCAACAAGACCTAGCGACAATACAATGACAATAATAAACAAAAAAGCAGACAACGTCAAAACCATAAAAAGTATATAAAAAAGGATATAAAAAAGGTTAGGTTTGGACCTGCAGCCAGTCGTTAACAGGGGTCTTTGGCCTCTAGGTAGAATCATAAAGACGTATAAAGGACCTGACGGGGCGGTCTGCGTAGCGGACATCCAGACGAAGGGCGGCATGCTGCGCCGGCCGACCCGGAAGCTTATCCGGTTAGAACCGGAGCCCCAGCCAGTCGCCACCAGTTATTAGTGTACCACTAGAGGCCCGGTATGTTAACGACTGGCTGCGGGTCCAAACCTAACCTTTTTTATATCCTTTTTTATATACTTTTTATGGTTTTGACGTTGTCTGCTTTTTTGTTTGTTATTGTCATTGTATTGTCGCTAGGTCTTGTTGCTAAACTGGATTATACTGTTATGCTTGAAAATACCGTGTTTTCATCATCCTCACGTCCTACAGTCCACAGCGCTCCATAATAGTGAGGGTACACTTGTCTAGCAGCGTACCGATATTAATGGAAGGGTAAGCATGCAACCACAAACCTGACTCCTTTTCAGATACCGTACCGTATGGGGTGCGTTGCAGGGTCCGTGGTAACAGGGTGACTGATGGGCTAATACCTCGAAAATAATTTGTAACATGCTACCGTTAATTATTTTAATCGGCTGCGTTCCGTTTTACGCAAAATGAGTGCTTGGTATCTATTTGAACTTTTGGCCTTGCATGGCGTGGAGTTGAAATTTGATGACCTGTATGATGTGATCCCAGTAGCAAGTAATAATCGAGGCTTCGCCGTCGTCGCGTCGGCACAAATTACAATGTACATAAATAAAAATGAAATGCTATTCTTGATAAGGAGCTCGCTGACGCGTGGTTAACGCGCCCGGTCTGCGATTGCTGAGACTAAGCAACTTTCACAAAGGCTGGTCATTGGATAGGTGACCGAAAATGCAAAAGCCGTTGGTCCCGGCGGCATTAGCAGTCGTTAACAAATCCAAATACCAATCCGCACTGGGCCCGCGTGGTGGTTTATGGTCCTATCTTTCTATCCGTTCATAGGAGAGACTCGTGCCCCGCTAGTGGGATTTAAAATGAGCTGATGATGATTCATGATTATGGTTATATATAACGTTTTGTTTTACGCGAATTTTATTGCGAACAAATTACAATTTTGTGTAATGAAATGTGGAAGGGGAAATGCTATCCTTTTGTAAGAGCATCATTTGAGAACGCCATCCTCCCAAGACAAGTGGCAAAACGCTAATCCTACTAATATTATAAACGCGAAAGTTTGTAAGTATGGATGGATGTTTGTTACTCTTTCACGTAAAAACTAATGAATGGATTTGGATGAAATTCTGGTAACCAATTTGTCGCTGTCTTATGTATAGTATTATATCATTATTGTTCCTGTGTAATGTCTAAATTCACTAAAAATAATTTAAGTACTGTTATCTTTATTTAATATAAGAAGATATACTTAATAGATTTTTAAATAGTGTCATTAATAGAAAATAAGTTGTACAAACATTATATACAAAATAATGTTTGAGCTGGTTTTACGTCCAGTTAAAACCATAAATACGTCTGTCGTCTCAGTAACAATGTTATAAACATGTTATAAAGCAATGTGTTTCGACAGATAATAGTAAGATTGCTTGTGCCTCAGTATTCATATTAATTTCGAGTGAAGTAGAATGTTAATAATGAGAAGTTGATATAGAGGGACAATATGAAGCAAAAAAAATCCAGATTTATTAATGATGATACGGTGATTTAATTTAAAAATAATAACTAAACTAAACCTCTTCCTTCAGCCTCATTTTGTGTTGTTCGAAATAAAAACAATTTATTTCCAAACGATGCTTTCTATCCAATCCAGGTAACTGGAGACCCTCGTGTAAATGCCTGGTAGTTTCGGCAGCGCGCATCCTATGCCGAATGACGTCACGCCGATCACCTTGTGCATTCGCCTGCAGGAGAGTGTGAGATTACAGCTGTGGATACAAACAGATGCTATATTTATTACTGAAATGCTTGTAAACTTAGTGGCTTACAAAGTTCTATTTGTACCCCTAATAACGACTGATAAAACCGGGTGACAGATAAGAATATTCCAAAATATTGTAGTGTTGAAACAAAACTAGAAATTAAAATATAACTCCATATTGACTGAAAACTTAAGAAGTTTGCCATCGATAGGGTTTTCAGCGATCAATGATTTGAACGCACAGTCTAAAACGATGTTCAAGCGTTGATTGTACTTACAATGAATTAGGTTGTGGAAGACTCATTTCAATTTGTAAAGGACCTCCAGAGTCACCCTGAAAACAAAATAAAATCAAAATTCCATTTACATTTGAGATCATTATCATTATAACAGGAAACTGGGGAATCTAACTCTTAAAATATATATCAGAAAAAAAATTTTTTTTTTTTGGACCCCAAACAGGTTTTCAATGTTTGATTTTTACTTAATATGACTATACTTTTATTGTAAGCCCAACATCGCTGGTCACAATTTATAATTAAAAAGCTCATTTAAGTGGAAAGTATCATTTACAAAAAATATTAAAAAATATTGAGTTAATTATTAAAATTAGGCAAAACAACATTATGAATGTCGGTTACCAAGTTGATCTAGTTCAGCAAGAATTAAAGTGTCAAAAGAAAGACAGATTATAATCTGAGTTAAATAATTATAAAATAGTGAAAAAATTAAATGCCTACCCGACCCAGCCAGGAATCGAAACTGGGACCTGTACAAGATCTCCCGCCTAGAGTAACTTACGAACCGATGGCATAGTGACTACTTGTGTGCTACTCGTAGCCTAAACTGAATAAAAGATTTTGAATTTTGCTTTTTTTTAATTTTGGGTCTTCTGCAATTTGGGTGGCTGCACTGACCATTATGCTACCGGGAAGGCTGACGTAAGCACTGAGTTTTTTTCACTACTTTGATTTTGACTGCTATTTAGCGGCAGTAGTGCTATCCATCTAACGGTTATTTCAACCGATTGGCTATGCAGATTCATCTTTACAGATGAAATAATGACAAATTTTATTTTAAATTCTTAGGTGTTAATTGCTGCACTTATGCTAAATTAAATAATTATACAATATAGTGAAAAAAATTAATGCCTATGCGACCCAGGCAGGAATTGAACATAGGACTTCCGCACTGACCACTGACTTCCTGGCTGGGTTGGGTAGGCATTTAATTTTTCACTATATTTTATCACACTATATTTCACTATATTTACAGCTTCAGTGCAGCAATTAGCACTTGAAAATAAAAAAATGAATTTAAAAGAGTAATAACCTGGCTTAAAAACTTACGCAGATGGTTTGTCAACAGCACCCGATCATAACTCGAAACATTATCAAAAAATAAATTTATAATTTTAATTTATTTTTTAAAAATTGCATCTTAATACTCCGAAACCAACACATAAAAGCTATTAAATAACTCAATTAAAACGCCTTTAAAATAACAAAGTTACAGTAATTTACAGTATTTACAGAACAGTAAATAAGAATGTTCACCTGACATGCATCAGCCCCTCCTGCCAGCTTTCCGGCACAGATCTGATGATCCTTTATCCCACACCAGTTCCTGTTGCAGGACGGCTTGAGCAAGCTGTCACAGAGTTTTGTATCCAGTACGTCCAGCAAGACCGCTTGCAGTTCAGGAGATGTGGTGCGGTTTACTAGAAATTAGAAGAAGCTAACAATTATGCGCTACTAAACTTATCTCACTAAAACTTATATGGCAAAATTTTACAGTTGAGCAATCTAGATATCGTGATGTCCGAAATAATAAGAGATACGGAAATATGTCTTTAATTTTATATCCTACAAAGCTTACCATAAACTTCTATAAATAATTTAACTTGTGTTTCTTTATGTTTAAAATACAACTTGTTTTAAATGTTTTTAAATATTTTCTGGTTTCGATTCCCGATTGGAAAGGTTTGTTTTTGTTTGCAGTTATTTTAGGAAATGACATACCGTGTTTATACAATGCCTACTTGGTTACTGAAAATTCAGGTTTCTAGTTTTATCTACAACGTAGTGGTCGAAAATGGCCTGAACTGTTGCGAGAAAAGAATGGTACGGCCGTGCCGCTTTTTTGCTCGGCTTGGCGTTATAGTTGTTTTAGGAATTTATTGGACACATGCATATGCATTATGGACCCATTTAAATTGCTCATTCTGTATATTTAAGAAAAAATAAAAATTAAAAATGTGCTCAGTGGAATGTTTAAGAGTAAGTAAAATAATACAATGTTTACCAGTTTCCACCACCCCCCATCCTGTCATCATAGATTTCTGTCCAACCAGAGCACCGCTCGGACCAGTGTAGAGGCACGCTGGTTGAATGAGTTTAGTAAATTTTACTTCTGTCTTTAATTCCATGATAGCTATATCGTTATATTTTGCTGGTGCCTTGTAACTTGGGTGGTTGATGACTCTTGAAATTTCAACATCTAGGTGAGCTTTATTGAATCCATTTTTATCAAACTCCTGCAAATAACAATCAACAAAAGCTTTTTATTATTCGGGACGCTACTTCATTCCTTATGGTAAGTGACGACAAAGCTGGTGGTAAAAGCTAACATTATCGGGAACTGGTTTTCTAAACTTACAATGCTGCTAGCATTGTTGTTATAGTGGACGACTTTGAACAAGTCTAACATAATAAAAGCAGTCACGATTTGGAATAATCTACAGAATAGTTTTTTTTTGTTTTCATAAATAATAACGATTAGGTACAAAGGATACTTTTCATTTCCGGCTAGGATTTTCTACACTATTCGTACTAATAGTAAAGTCATATAAAATATTAAAATTCTCATTATCTTTCTGGATAAATGATACAAAAATAAACTTTAAAATAAAAATACTTTGCCATGGTCACTCCACGGTCGACACTGGCAAACATATTTTTTATCACGTTCGAAAACATTGATCAAACAAAATAAGTTAGAAATGTTTCAGACTATCTTTCCTTAGTCTGTGTTTCGAGCTGTGGTTTTAGATGTGTTTTTTCGTACAACAATCATTTTTTCTGTTCTTACGAGATGTATGCGTAAAACATTTAAAATAGAATTATTTTTTTCTTTCTTTTTTTTTCTTTCGAATACGTTCCTCGATTTCTTTGCTGTGATTATCGGTTTACTACTTATCTGCTAATTCTGGACTTTGTGATATCTTCTTTAAACGAAAACTCGGCTTTGGTAACAAATTCTTTAAATCATCGACACAAGTCAGAAACAGTGACATTTAGCTTAACAGTCAGCTTTTTGCGATGTAAATTAGTTTTTAGTTATTATATTTATTTTTTGCTTGCATAAGGCATAGTGTACAAAGTCCTAGCTGAGTGTAGCTCCATACAAAACTGAAAAATATCTTTCAAATACAATTTCATCTATTCATAAACCGTTTTCACTGTGTTTGAATTACACATCAAAATTTCTTAAATAATCTTTCTAGGTAATAGGTAATTAAAATAAGTTAAGTTAAGTTAACAATTAAATTACATTACATTAAAAAAATATTAAAATAGTAACCATCAAAAACACCACAAAGTATTGTTGGATAAATTCATTCAGTTTTCATTTTATTTTAATTAAATTTCATTTATAATTGTACCATATCCTATTGAGTGACATATGATCATCATCATCATCTCAGCCAAAAGACGTCCACTGCTGGACAAAGGCCTCCCCCAAGGATATGAAGGGTATTTGCCTTAATCGCCACGCTTGGCAGGCGGGTTGGCGATCGCAGTAGGTTGAGGGTAACCTCAGAGAGATGCTGCTGCCCATCCTCTGGAATGGTCCCTTAGTCGGCTTTTACGACACCCACGAGAAGAGATGGGGTGGTGCAATTCTTTATCCCCGGCACCACACAGGGGTGACATATGATACATATTACAAATAGACATTTACAATAATTACGACAGTTTATCCACTTAGTAGTAGCACTTTTCCAACAAGAATGTTTTCAAATAAAAGCTTTTGTAGCCAGAGCATTCTTTTTTACTTATTTGTAAATTAGGTGTTTTTTGGTGTCATACTAGGATAAAAATGACGACAAATATATCACTTTCATATAGGGATATGCGGTTCATTTGATAAATTCTAACACATTTTTATATCTTATTATTTTTATGGTATTTTATAAATTTTCCAAGAGACTTGTGACATTGTTTCGGCGATTTTCGTGTTTGCTAACCTCTTTGCTAGTTCGTTACTTATACTCTAGTCTAGCCAAACTCGATAAAGAATAAATAAATAAACCATATTAGGGTCATTACAAATCTGGGCAAAAATGTTTTTGTATTTTTCGTATTATAACTTGATTACTGCATTTTACATAAAGAATTTTGTAAGATTTATTAGTACACATCTCGATTAAATAAGTCGCTCAACATCGGTTATAACGTTATAATACGAAGAACATAAAAAAACGTTAACTATTTTCACTTGTTAACCCTATTAAACAAATGTCATTACTAAAATTGAGGTATTCTAAACAATTCCGTTATTATAAACTAGCATTCCAAATGAAGATGACACTAGTATCCTTATGGGGTCGATTATCTATAATTAATTACCACATAGGTTAAAACTAAGCTATGATTGTACTATGGTTTTTGGTTTTTAAATTTTTCATACAATATTTAATATAAATAAATCTTTTAGATAAAATCTTTCCTGTTGACCAACTGGAAAGGTTTTTTTTTATTTTTTTATTTTAAAGGAGGCGAACGAGCAGGCTGGTCACCTGATGGAAAGTAATCACCGATGCCCATGGAATTGCAGATGCATAATTCGCATTCACTCAACTTTATGAAACACTAGCAGCCTGCTCGCAATTTAGCCAACAACTTTCTTTTCCAACTCACCAATATATTTTTGTCGGCTAATCTAACGATTTTGGGATTGACGTCAGCAACGGTGGTGTCTCTGTCCGATGCTTTGGAGCAATGGCCGGCGGTCAACACGAATTTGTTGCTGATGAGGGATCCGCCGCATTTGAACACCCATTGTCCTAAAGCGGATTGCCAACCAATGGCAGCCTGAAGAAGTAGAAAATACAGAATAATTTTACATTAGGAATTATCTAAGTTTTGTTCAAAAGTTAGCATAGTTGGTAGTGCACCTCACCCGGTATGTTATGGGGTGTTGGTTTAAAACACATGCGTGGATATTTATAAAAAGTTTTCTTAAACCCTTGAGTACGTACTAATGTTTTCAAATATTTTTTATAATAGGTACTCTGCAGGTCAACCAGTAAGCTCCGCTTACCATTGTGACCGCCATCAGGACGACTAGCTTGTTTTTTTAATTTTTATTTTTAATATTTACAGTTTGCAGTGCAGTACCCTTTTTAAAAGAGTCCATATTGTAACTTAATGGAAAACCTCGGATGGCAGCTCATTCCCCATTTGAATGGTATGTGGAATTTAGCTAATCTGGAAGCGAACCGTTTGAGCGAACAGCGGCTCCAGGACTTCCTGGAACAAGTGCGTGTATGTTCCGTTGGCGAGCGCTGCGATGGTAGAAAGAGAAAGTGAGCACCAAATTAAAAAGTTCCTCAGACCAATCTCAATTATACAGGCGGTAGAACACATACAACGAGCCGATGTCACGTCTCAAGGCTAAGGTTTCTTACCGGTCTGTGAGCTTGGGATCGTTGACCAGTTGAACGGCGCGTCACTGCAAAGATTCTAGAGGATCAAGCTGGCATTTAGGAACCCCGGACCAAAGGTGAGAACAGTACTCCATGTGAGGTCTAACTTGGGCTTTGTACAACTTTGTGGCCTCAGTAACTTTATAATAACCCGAAATAAATTTTAAATTGGTAAAGTAACCTTACCATGTGAGGAAACTCCCCTGGCATTGTATTTCTTCCACCAACGCCTGCAGCGTGGAAAGATCCATCGCCAGATTCAATGCCTTTGTCGTTAAGGTAATTTGTACCTGTAAAAAGTGGACATTAAGTTAAGTTGTTAATATAAACACTTTTTTATTTCCTTTTTTTTATACATTGCAAAATTAATTGAATTTCCTATTAAAAATCGGTTATTCTGGTGGCATAACACGATACATAGGAGTATTTAAAATAAAACACTTTATTCGGACCTACTCTTGCTTCTGAAATACTATTGCATTTTGTGTTTGCGGTCTTGCAACTTTTTTCATACCTGACATTGCTTCCGTGGTTTGAAAAGTATTTTAAGACGTTGATATGAGGTAATTCAAGTCAAACGGGCAAGCTTTAATCGCCCAAAAGGCATGTTTAAGAGCAATTTGTAACGTTGATATCATGACCTCCTGTAGACCATTATTTAAAAGGCTGAGAATTTTGACCGTTGTATCTATGTATATTTATGAGATCTGTGTTTTTGTTCGATTGCATCCAGAATTGTTTGAAAAATCATCACGGGTTAACAGTAGATACCCTAATAAGCTGGCACTGCCATTAGTAACAACGACGTCATATGCAAGAAACAGTTACATATTGGCAGTAAAAGTTTTCAATGGGCTACTTAAAGCCAAACTTAAAAAACGACTCATTTATGAATGTTTTTATTCTCTAAACGAATACTTCTGAAACTGAAACTGTTGAAATTGAATTTGCTATTTTGAATTGAATATTATTGAATTATATATTGAATTGTATTGAATATTATAAATAACCTAAATTTCATAAATACTAGTTTGAAAATGTTTTAATTTTTTAATTTTATTTTTATTTTTTGCGTACCAGTTTCTGGTGAAATGTGAGGACTTCAATGTATTTACTATAACACCACCTATGTACCATGTTTAATGCGAATAAAAAGTCTTTGTCTTGTCTTTGTCCTTGATCTCGGTTCAGGAGATCAGGCCACATCAATTGCCAAGATATCTTATTTTGATCATAAAATGTAAAAAGATCTAAGCTCAGCATTTTTACATCTATAGGCTGATGATGATAATTATACTTACAGTCCTCATCCCTTAAAACTTTGTCTTCTCTCTCTTTAATATCCCAAATGTATTCCATACATTCTGCAAAGGAAAATTGTTCTTTTTATTAATTATGCTTCGACAATTACATTTTTTGAGTTGGTTGCTGATCTTATTTGCGGCCAAACAACCACACTTATAGACAATTATTAGCCAGGCTAGCGACTTTTATGTCGCGGTTCTAGGACATAAATTAAAAATACTACCTGAAGCAGTAGTGATCGATCAAATCAGGCCTAATGGCCTCTAGTAGCCGTCAGCGGTCTGTATCCAGGGCCTTTTAGCCATGTATTGGCTGTAGAGATCCACAGGCATCTCTCAAGTTATGACTTTGGCTCTGTTTAACTGTGTTGTGGGGAGGCAAAATGTGCTCAGAAATATCTGTCTAAACATTGTAAAGTACGCGTTTAAACCGGGTCTTGGACCTATATTAGTGTGTTGTGGAATCGGAAAGGACACTGCCTATTCTTATATAGAAGTTGGACCAACTGCTGCCCAGAGAGCACACAATGGTGCAAGCTGTTCCATAGGCTAACACTAGTCTACAAACCAAAGTGCTTGAAAATCTATCTGAGGAAACTTGTGAAAAATAATATTTTTTGTCGTCAAATATTTATTGATTGAAAAATCAACGGAATCAAAGAAGACAATTATTTTGAATAATTAATATTATTATTATTAATTATTATTTTTTATTATATTATTATTATTATTTTATTTATTATTTTATTAATTAATATTATTATTATTATTATTTATATTTATATTTTTTTTTTTTTTTTAAGGTTTATAGTTATGTGTTGTAAAAACGTTCAACTAGTAATAATGTAACACCATGTTATAAATAAATTTCCCATTTAATTAATATTGACATTAATATAAATCATTTATTTGTAAAAATAAATATTATTCACTTACATTTAAAAAAATATGGCGCCAAACATCAATGTTAATAACATTAGAATAATTATTAACGGGATTCTTACTATGTTTTTTATTGTTATTCAGTATCCGATATTTCGGCACAGCTGCATGCGCCATAGTTAGAAAATAATTTTTTTCACTAAATAATAATGCAAGGAACACAGATATAAGCACTCTCACATATGGGCAGCATTATTGCAAAGAACCAGTTATAAGCACTCCCACATCTGGGCAGCATTTTTTATAAGCCCTGTCAAACCACAAAAGCCTTGAACAGAAAAACTTCAATTTTTTTAATTAACTCTGGAACCAATTTTTTAATACATATTTTTTAATACGTATTGCAAGAAACCAGATATAGACACTCCTACATCTGGACAGCATTTGGTCCAAACCCTGTCAATATCCTTCGAAAGTTTAGTTGATGAAGAGGTACTTACTCACTTCGCTGATCCGTCGTCCTGGTTTCCTGAAATCAGGTACCTTTGGGGCCGGAATTTTGCATGGATCCCGTTCTGTCGTGGTTCCTGCTTGTCCTCTAGTGTCGACATTCTGCAAGATATAGGACATCCATTGTTACTGTATATTATACATAGTAGATATGAGATGTATTCTGCAAGACGCAGGCAGGCAAACACGTAAGCGCACTGATTGTAATAGTACTTATACACATGCTGCTTACGACGAAAATAAATACTTTTTTAATAAAAATCGTAAACGACTTGTGTTAGAGATGATAAAAAAAATCGTTTATTATCTCTTCACAATGTTGGCTTACATGCTTACTTCATTTAGGGTACATTGATGTTAGGTCAACCGCCGTTACATTGTGAGAGACTGGTGCCTGAAGTGAGTTTACGTAACCTATAATACAGGTCCCCAGGTCCCGCAGTGAGATTGCTGAGCCTCCTTACAAAAACTAAATACATAGTGAACAGCAGTGTAGTAAAACAATATAATAGATAAAAGATAAAAAAGAAGATAAAAATAAAAATAAAATAAAAAATAAAAATAGGTTAATAGGTGTGTTGGTGATATGTGTTATTATGAATGTATGTATGTAGTAGTGTGCTTGTATGTGAGATTACGTTAGTTTTAAGTAGTGTTAAGAGTGGATGATTAGTGTGTTTTCAGTTTCCTGACAATTTAGTGTTTTGAGGTATGTAGTTACATTTTGTTTACATAATATGTGTTTAAAAAGTGGATAAAGGTTAAGAGTTTTATTGATTTTATTGTATAAATATGGACTAAGGAATACGTAGTTTTTATGCGAGAGTGCTGTTTTTAATCTTTTGCTGTGACATACTTTAAGTTTCCTTCGATTGTTCTGTGTTGTTTCGGAGTTGTACTTTGTTTCGGAGTGTTGCTTAAGAATAGTGTGCAAGAAGAACGACTGCCTGATACAGTACATCCCAGTGTTTGTAAACTTTGTCAGTAGGAAAACGAAAGGGAAAACCAGCACTGACCTTAAGGCTTGCTCGGTGCGCTCTCTCTGCATCAATCAACAGAGTTTTAGCCGCTCCACCCCACGTTAAGCTACAATACTCAACAATTGACTGGCATAGGGCATAAAAGACCATTTTGATTGTGTTGCGATCAGCTACATGTCTAAGGGTACTAAATATGTAGATTAGTTTTCTAAGTCTCGTAGCAAGGTTTAGGATGCGCTGTCTAAAGCTTAATTCTCTATCTATGATCACTCCTAGGTATTTTAAATTATCCGTTGTGAATAATTCTGGACACTTACAGAGATGGTGATTTGTACAGTCATTAGTACCTAAGTGCCTTGATGATGCAATGAGGCAGTGGCATGTTAGATTAAAGAGCAAATGTCATGTAATTTGTTTTCTACGTTTAGGGTAAGCACATTGTGTTGCAGCCACCTACCTACCACTACGAAGCTTGATTGGGCAGACCTTAAAACATCCTCCCAAGTATCCCCAGTAAAGTAAATAGCTGTGTCATCCGCAAAAGCGTATATTTTGCCACTATCTAGGTCTAGCTGACAAAGCTCGTTAATGTAAACAAAGAACAAGGTTGGTCCAAGAATACTGCCCTGCGGAACTCCGTAGTCAGTCGTGCACTTTCTAATGACCCTTGCCAAAATTTTTACCCTTTGCCTCCTATTAGTAAGGTAACTTTCGAACAGTTTCAAGGGTAAGCCCCTTATACCGAGATTTAGTAATTTTGTTAGAAGGTGAGGGATAGATACTGTGTTGAAAGCTTTCGCAAGGTCTATGAAGACCGTTACACTTCCATTTCATTGTACTTCTATTTCTGATCTAGAGATTTCACGATATTGGTCATCAGATTATGTACTGCATCATTGGTAGACATTCCTCTACGGAAACCATTTTGAGAAGGGGCTAGGAGCTGGTTTTTTTCGAGGAAGTCGACCAGTCGCTTGTTGATGAGGAGCTAAAGTACTTTAGACATGGATGGCAAGATAGAAATAGGTCTACAATTCCCCATAACATCTAGATCTTCCGCCCTATAAAGATGGGCTTGACGAGAACGATTTTAAATACTTCTGGGAACACGCTGGTAGAAATGGCTAGATTAGTTATATGAGCCAAAGATTCACTTATTATGTGTGCAAAGCATTTTAATATATAAGGAGAAATCAGGTTATCACTAACAGTGTAGCTATTACGAAGGCCAAGAATAGTAGTGTAGACCTCATCTGATGTGGTGGGTAGTAAGACAAGCGAGTTGAGGGGAGCGGAAGTACTACGGTTTTCAGCTAGACTCCTACCGACACTTGAGAAAAACTCGTTTACTTTGTTAATGCTCATTTGCGGATTTTGTGTGCATAACAGTCAAGGTGTCAGTCAATTTATTGGTTCCATTAATGCTCTTGATCGTCTCCCATAACCTCTTTTGTTGTTTTTATTTTTCTCAATTTCGAGTCTCTTGTAATTCCTTTTTGTTTTTTTTAATAAGAACGAACAAAAGTTATTGTACCGCTTATAGGTGATCTTAGTAATGTCGTTATTTAGATTCTTTTTAACTTTTTGTAAAGATTATCCCTATTTTTTAAGCACCTCAATATTTGAGGAGTAATTCAAGGCTTAGAAATCCTTTTCCTATACCTGCTTAGTGTTAGATGTGAGAGAGTGCTTAATTTTTTTGGTCAACATATCAGTAGCCAGTAGATTTAAATACTCTTAAGCACGTTTGTCTTGGCCATCTGGAACAATGTCGATGTTTAGATCCCCACAGATATAATATTTTTGAAATTAAGCAATCTTGAAAGAAGTATGTCAAGTGAGTTTATAAACCGTTCTGTGTTCATCTGGCTGGGTGGCCTATAAATTCCAATAATGCATATCTCGGAGTTTAATTTTATAAGTAGGCAGTTAGCATCAGCAATTTTTGGTTCCTCGTGAGTTATATTTAGATGTTTGTTATAGTATACAACTACTCCCTCATTTTGGGTTCTATGGGATGAAGTGTGTAGTGCGTGTATTGTGTCTCACACTCATCTACAAACACGCCCTATTCACCTTATAGATACTTTGTAGATGGGTGCGAGAGTGAAATACATTGAAAGTTATAATAAATATACAGTTCTTTAGTACTTAGTTGAAATACATGCAAAATTAGGAAATATGAACAGGAATTAAAGTAACATAATATTATCATGGAATGCGAGTGGATAAGTCCCAGTCACAAATCGAGACTTTGTAAATCAGCCTCATTTCCCACACCTATAGGGGCCATCCCCTCGGCCTTTTTCACAAAGACTCTGCCAAAGTAGGTCCAGGTTGCGTACAGTCTTTTATTTTTAACGTGTTCCCTGGCTTGAAAGAATACTCTTCTGGTCCTGCTAGACAGAGACTCTGATATATAAATTTGTTTAGGGGTGCACGTTTCGGAGGGGTTGACACTGCTCGAGTCAAGGCCAGGTTGCTTCCTATCCCTTTGACGCTTGTTGTACAACTTGTGTATTTGGAGACGTAGCCTTCTTTACGTAGGATTGTGGTGAGGTGAATTACAATTATATTATTCTTTGTCCGGTAAATATTATTATTAATTTCATTTTCCTGTTTTGGTAGATTACGTAGTTCAAGCGACGTACTGCAAGCATTTTTCTCTTGTAGATCAAGATTATTTTCTAATATAGACATGCGCTGTATAATAGCGGGGTTTTCTTGCTCTAGGTTAACCAACCAACAAAGTTACCACTTTAGATTAAAGTTCATCATGTCGCGTATTAAGTTTTTCGACTGTACTTGTTATATCCAGGTTTTGGGACATAATTGTGTTTGGTGTCTGGCTAAGATCGTTAAATTTGCGGTCCTGTTGTTCTTTGAAGTCAGAGAACAACGATTTCATTTACAAAGTAGGATCAGTTTGATCATGTAGGTCTTCTAGGAAACGTTTTTGTCTCCTTGTAACATTAAGATAATGTAATGTACTAAGTATTTATAAAAAAATATATTCTTGATATTATAAAAAAAAGGAAACAAAACTTACGTCAGATTTTTTGTCATCAGCGTTACCCCAACTCCATCTGTCATCTTGCTACAAACAAAACATTTAATTGTGTTTCAATTAAAAAACAATTAATAAATATTTATGAATAAGCAACCAATCAACAACAATATTGGATCAAAATCAATATACATTAGTGTATCTAGACATGGTATAAATAAGTTTTATTACGATTACTATTTTACAACAACGCTTTAAGAAAAGGAAGCGCTTACGTTTTTTATAAAACTTTGTCTCCAAAAACAGCAGTAATACGTTTAATAATGATCAATTAATATTGGGTTTAAATGCACAGCCGAGTATGTCTGGGGCGTGAAATAAATGTATCAGTTTCATAGCTTCCCTTGCATGTCATAGAAGCCGACTAAGGGACACGGGTTCCAAGATGCACTCACCATCACTAATGTTATCGCTTTTAACTCAAAACCCTACTTAGATAATACTAAATGTGGCGTTGGGTCACTAAATGGCGAGTATACTTAAAATTGGTGATTTCGATGTTTATTTAGCCCTTTTAATTTTTTTTTGAGAGAGATTGCTGATTATCTCAAATGGCATTTTCAGCGTCACCAGGCTTTTTTGGAAGCGGCGAGGTACGTAAAGAAAACCTCAAGCCGTGTTGAAACGAAACACCTTCGGAGGTTTTCTAGAGGGAACGGCATCGCACACTTAAAAGTGCGCGTCCCCGTGCCCCACTAGATTCTCCGAAGAGTTCGGATCGGATCGGGGAGCGGAACCACCCGAGGGCGCCTCTAAAGGCACGGACCTCGGCTCGGGTAGACCGGGCCGTGGAGGAGAAGAGAAGCGCCCAGGTACATGTCTGTACCTGGTATAGAGCGCGTGTGAGCCCGTTCTACGTACCCTTGTTCTACGAGTACGGTGTCTTGGGCCTAAACAAGTGTGCATGTTTAGTGTATTCTGTAAATGTGTAGTGGCATTTAGAGGATCGGGCACCCTTTTTATTGTATGCATGTATGTATGTATTAGTATATTGCTACACAACGATATAGCACAGCGTCATATAAATCGCGTTGATGAATAATTAGTTGGTCATCAGATCTGTGTGAGTAATGCAAACCCGTTTAATGGTACACTCCCTAGCGATTAAGGTTCTCATAAACTTATTTACCTCAGATTTACAAATCTGGTAGCAGGTAAAATTTTAATTGGCTATATTGAGGATAACTTTATAGAATATAATTGTAGGTCCAGTTCGTGTTAGATCCGTAAAAGTTGTTTTATTTATATGAAATGGAGCTACTATGACTCTGGATAGAGTTTGGATAAAATGATCATCATCGTCACCGACATACAAATGTTTCACACGTGAGCATAGGCCAAAACTCACCAGGTTGGCAAAAGATATGAATTAGATCACCTTTCAAAAGTTATGTGAAGAGTCATTATTTACGAGATTCTTACTTGATTATAACTTTTAAGTATACGTTATTTAGGCACATTTATATGCGCCAATGATCACGGAAATACTCAACAAGTAATCTTATCTCTATAGTCTGTTCTTTATTCAAAAGTTATAAAGTGGAGTAAAATAAAAAATAAATGATAGTTACTTGCTTAACTCGCACTTTTGTGTCCTTTGCTTCTGATATTATTAGCGCTGCAAGAGATAATAACATAATAAGCTAGTTTTCATTTAAAACAATGTAGGTGAATTATCTTTTATACAACAAACTAACAATCCTAGTTTTTGTAAGCCGATGCAACGTGTTATAGCTGATGCAATGTCTTTAATCTAGAAGTACTTGCAAGATATTTGGTAAAGGAATATGCCATTCCATTGCTTTTACAGCTTTTAAATAAAATAAAATTAACTATCTATCACAATGAAAGATGAACATGTATCACTACTTGAAACTAAGCATAAAATTATAGAAGGGGAAAGTTATAATTTTTTATATGTTTTTAAACATAAATGTATCAACATAATCCTAGCCAAAAGACGTCCACTGCTTGACAAAGGCCTCTTCTAAAGATCTCCACAACGACCGGTTTTCTGCTGCTTTTTAAATATAATGTATAATAACAAATTAATGCACTTTATTATTCTTTAATTCCTGTTGTGTATTAAAAACAGAAATATAAATAACGACAGGTACACATACCATGGAATAGCACACACAGTAACAAAAACTTCAACATGATTTTTGATTCAAAAAATGCTTCGGTCACAACTCAGAAAACTAATGTTTATATTTCACTTTTCGGCAACAACAACAGTTATGAATTTAAATAATTTCTAAATATAAACATATACGTCCACGACGCTACGTCATTGTAGCACGAATAAGCAAATGACTAAATGGATGTCGCCACAAAACCTGTTATGCGTTGTTATTGCATGCAGCATTTTATATAGATGTGTGACAAAAGTCCCGTTGCCGTAAAATACATCAACAGAGATCCAAGAATAAAACATAATATAAGGATTTACATTACGCAAATCTATAGGTACATTACATACATTATTAACTATTCTATTATCACTATGATGTTTTTTGTGTTTCAGTGACTAACTTGTTGCTGTATATTTATGAAAACTATGAAACACCACGGTGGCCGAATGGCAAAGCACTCTGCCCGATATCCAAGGGCCCCAGGTTCAATCTCAGATCAGGCAACGTTTGTTTTGGATTTTTTCGAGCCGTAGCCCGGGTTTTTGATCAGTAGTGATCACCAACTCCCATTTAACTAGCAATATGCTGCATGCGTTTGCCCAGCAGTGGGACAGTCATAGTCTAATTACTGCTATTTACTATGATGATGATGACTATGGAATAAATTATTTGTTGGACGTCTTATATAATAAACGAAAGTCTTTTTTCCTAGTGAAGGTACATGTCGTTCCTCAGTCTGGTGGAGGTAGGGTTATTTTAATAATGAGAAGATGAATTATTAGGATAATTATAGAAGCCAGAAATTTTTTTGGGATTTCATTCATGATGATACGCTGATTTAATTTCAAAATTAAAAACGAAACTAAACCTCTTACTTTAGCCTTTTCTGTGTTGTTCGAAATAAAAACAAATATTAAATTTCATGACTTTTATTTACTTCCAATTGATGATTTCTATCCAATCTAGGTAACTGGAGACCCTCGTGTTGACGCCTGGTAAGTTCAGCAGCGGGCAGCCTATGCCGAAAGACGTCACACCTATCACCTTGTGCATTCGCCTGCAGGAGTATGTGAAATGACAGCTGTGGATACAAACAGATGTCATAAAGTTATTTTTGAAATGCATGTAACTTTTGTTAAATGTTTCTCCCTAACAACCTCTGATAAAACCGAGTGACGAAAAGGAATAAAAAAAATTACAGTGTTAAAATAAAACTAAAACATAAAATTTAAGTCCACCTTAACTGAAAACGTATAGTATTAAGTATAAAAAGAAAATCTATACCCTATACCTTTATTTACTTCTTGTGTAAATGTCGGCGACAAAGGTAAATCATACATTTTACTGGAAGGAGAAGGCACCAAATAACTCATGCTACGAGATGTACATGGTTGTGGTTCGGGGCAAAACTTTCTGCATTTGGCTCCAAATTATTGGGTTGCGTTATTTTGTCACTGATTTTCGCTTTGTTATGCATTGAGTCTTCTATGTACGTTTCAGCGGCTGCGTCAGGACGCCATCCGCTATGTCGCTTTAAAGTTAATGTATCAGCCCCCGAGTCAACTATAGCCTGAGAGCCAAACTAATTCGCTATATGGAGACTCAACAATAATTCTATTTCTGTATTTTTTTAACAAAAAAAAATAGATCATCTAACTAGATTATTAAATAAGTTTATTATTTAATAAACTTATTAAATAATTCATTAGTAATCCACCAATATTTGTGACAGCGACATTAAAAAAAACAAATACCAAGCTTTATAAAATCTATAAAAAATGGGCAAAAATGGTACAAATATTATTTACTTTACATTTGAATACCTTTATTAGTTATCTTTCGTAAAATTTAATAATCCTCCTATAAATATAAATGAAAAACAAATAAACTTAAAAAAACTCTCTACGTAAACTCGAAAGTGGCATTACACCTATGTTAAAAATGCTATCAGATCAGTTTTTAATTAGTTTTGTTTCATTTGCTTCCATTAACACGTAATGTACTAAATCCAATTTAAATATAATGATAATTGAAAATGACTTTACTGGTGATAAAATACTAGTGAAAAAATATAGCTGTCAGAAAAACTACGTAGACTTTAAACTAAGTTTATTAAAACTTTATTTGTTGTAGAAAATAACAAAAAAATCTGCTATTGTTATTTTCTTAGAGTACATTGTGCAGTTAGTGAAACAACCGACTTATTCCTAAAGTATTAGTTTCCCGTTGTATATCTTTATGGATTTCAACTTTGGTGCTTAGGTAAGGTGAACATAAACACTTTTTCACGATAAAACCGGTGATAGCATATTTGCTGTAAAATTGCACCATTTTCGGGGTATAACTTTTTTTCGATACCTTCCAATGCGAGATGTTGTTGGATTCTAAAATATAGTCTCTTATAATTATATTTAAAGGCCGTTTACAAAAATTTAGCCTGTTATTGAGTTTTTTACAAAAATATCGGACTGTTCTTAGGCTACTAACATTGTAGCCGACGTTCTTCTGAAACTGTGTCCAGTGTAAAAATCGGCTTCAGGCAAACCTAAATACTTCGCTATTTCTCTTGGTATATTACCAAATTTGTTAATACCGATTGTTTGCAGTACATTTTCCTCTCTAAAAGTTTTGAAAAAAGCGGTCATTCTTTGTTTTTGTTGAACGGAGATCTTGGTATTTTTTCACTAGTTTACGAAACGTTCCTTGGATTGTAAAAGATCGTGGAGTCTTGATTTTAGTTTGGGTAATTTTAACAAGAAGCAATCTCCGTGGGTTTCTACATCTTTTGTTGTAATATTATACAGCTCTTGTCGTCTACAAGTACCAGTAACAACGAATATTAAGGCAACCTGCAAAGAAATCAATTAATTAGTTCTAAGAAGTTATGCTATTATATTGTAGATACGTTTCGATTAAAAATATTAAACGTACTTTTGTTGCTTGATACTGACTATCCGGAGCCTCATTCAAAAACTTTTCAACGTCGGCTGGTGACAAAACTTTAGATTTCCGACCAATATATCCATCCGAGCGTCTCTTCAAAAATGCCATCAGGTTACAGTACATTTTGATATCAACACCATGTTTGAGCTTAACCATGCTTCTTAACATGGAATAGATGCACCACAGGAGCTGGGTTTGTATGTATTAGCGAGTTCAGAGAAATACGCCAAAAACACATTTTCAGAAAATGAATGGGTTTTTTGTTGCTCTTCCATTGTAGGAAACTATCGTAAGCAGCTAAGTACTTTTCTCTAGATTTTGCAGGTATCAGGCGTTCGTTTGCATTTTGTGCTACATTTAGTATTTCTGGCGGTTGGTTCATCTTCTGTACTAAAACTTGACATTTTTACAATTACTTACCACACAGCAACAAATGCGATACAAGCAAAATATGAAAAATATGGAAAATGGCGCGCAAGTTTTTTTTTTACGCACCAAATGTAAGGTGATTGATTACATATGCCCATACAGCCTACTTTAAAATTATAATTTTATTGATAAAATACAAATATTTTATATCAAATTAATTGTGAATTAAATAATTTGATAATAGTAAATGTTTTTTCATCTTAACTAGGGACACATTGATTAATTCCAAAAATGTTAATGAATTTTCAGCGGCATAAAACCTCTTTGTTGTTACAAAAAAAAACTGTATTACCCGCTTAAATTGAAAATGCTCTGTTTACTCGCATATAATTTGCAGTTAGGTACTAACTTATTTTTGTAGGGATAATTCTATTTATGCACTAGTGTGTAATATTATTATGCACGTGTGTGTTATAGTTCGGTTTGTGACCTAAGAACGATGTAATAAGGCTCACTTTTTACGAGCAAGTGTGTTGAAAAATAAATAAAATAACGCTTTATAACCGCGGCAAGTGAAAAATAATTACATAACTACGCTTCACGCAAACTTAACGTATACTTTGATAGACACTTGTGCAAGAGACATAGAGGTGCTGTAGGACGTGCCGACCGAGCATAACCAGAAGCCCTAGACAGGGCTTGGAAGCCGAGATCTAGACAGCAGCAGGTGAGTCGTTGGTTGTGCTTCTACTACTAGTTGTTGGATGATCTTTGTGTAGTAGCGCGTCCACTGTACATCTTGTTTTGTGTTTTCCCATTGCATAATTTACGTGTCTCAAGGTTTGCCGCTTCTCAGATGGTTGCTGGTAAGGCGACGCATTGGAAATTTACGTTGCGGGGATCTTGATTTTCCCCAACAATTACAAAACATATGAAAGTGATATTTAATGACATGATTTTTCATTTAATTGACTTCATTTTGCTAGTTGCAGAAACACGATTTGTCAACTTTTATAACAGATAAAAAATATCAAAGTAACCTCTTTTAAAACATAGATTTGCATTTTACAGGCTAACCAGACCGATTTAAGCATCTAAATTTTCTTAGTAGATTAGTCTTAACACACACTTCAATATTGTAGTTAATTTTTTTTTAATAATTTGTAGTTTTAATTTGAAGGAAAAAAATCAGTTTTTCTTATGGTACGGGGCGCAAACGCTCGTATCAAAACGTATGAGATTTATTGTTTAGCGGTGCGTCGCCTTAACACGCTTCACCAAGTATACCTACTTATTATGATAAATTATGAAATGTAGGCTGACGATGATGATGACGATTATGAGCAATAAGGTGTTTCTCAATTTAGTAACCAACTTGTAGCTATATTTCATTCGAAAACTTGCGAATAAATTGTACTTATTATGGTACTTGTTTTGTTTTATAAAAGCGTTATATATAACATTATCCGAAGGTTATACTACTTATTACCATTGATCGGAATGTATTGGTTTAATTTACCTAAAGTTGCCGACAACACTTGTGTTGACTAAAAGTGGTTAAAACAACCATTTTTTTCGTATATCCCGTAAATGGTTTAACTTCTTAGTAATCTTAGTAAACATGAAATTACTAATATTGTTGTATTTTATAGCATTTCCATCGTCCGTCCAAACTATAAATATTTTGAACTAATTGAGACTATGCTAATAGTTTTACGTTTTCAATTCAAAGTCATATTTTTTATATGCGGACGTTGGAATAGCTGTAAAATACAACAATTACGAGTAATTTCATGTTAGAAAAACAAGCCCTACCACCAACCAGTACACAAACATGTACCTTCGCTGGGATTCGAACTTTGGGTCTCTGGGTCTGAGAACAATGGCCTTAATTTTTGTACAACATGTCACATAGTTAATACAAAACAACGTTTGTGGAAGTAGTTTTTTTAAGGAATTTGTTTCATTACTTACTGCATCCATGGACGTATGCCACTTACTAAAACTATTTTTTTAAACTCGTGACATTTCCACTAGAATCTTTAGTAAATCATAATGGAAACTACTAGGAGCACATGAAGCGTGACTATAGCGATAGCGGTATAAGGGCAGCTCAATAATGCAAGGCACTTGTTGAGCCAGGCGCGCGGTCCGAGTTAAGTGTGCAAGTTCGCTTGTAAAACGTCCATAATGCAACCGACTCCCGAGTTAGTTGCTCGAGTTTATGCGCCTCGGGTACTTGGTGAGTGCTTATCAATTATTTTGTGTAATTCCGTTAAGTAGAGGCTGCTCATTTTAATTATTGGTATATTTATTAGACTAGTATTTTCTATATTTTTAGAGAGCACACTCTTGACTTCACACGTTTTATTTAGTTTCTGCGGCAATAATCGGATCGGGTTACTTCTTGCGGTTTTAAATCTTGCTTCTTCGTCAATTCAAAATATTCAAAATTCAAAATCATTTATTCAGTTTAGGCTACAAATAGCTCTTACGAACGTCATTTTATGCCATCGGTTCGTAAGTCTATCTACTCTGGGCGGGAGATCTTGTACTGAGAAAAACCGCCAAGAAACTCAGCAAATGTCCAGCTCTTTTCTCCCTTAAAGCCAGCGTCATAAATACTAGAAAATGCCCTATCATAGAAGGACACCGAAAGTACACATTTCAAGTTGAGTACCAGTTTTGTTTATGTTAATTATGGTAACCTTAATTATACCTAGGTACGTCTCTTTTTATTAATACCAGCATGTACATAATCTAGCTATCAGTATATAAACATCCCACAGAGCTAGTTCTGGGAGATTTTTTGGCAAAAAAAGAAAGAAGTTTATACTGCTCTTTCTATTTAGACGTTTTGTGTCGGATGCCAACCGCACGACTGTTTATAATACGGAACCTGTGTAAGGAACGCAGTGTAAACGCCTCAGAACAATAACTAAAGCTATAGAAGGATGGCTAAAATAAAAATCGTGCAACTATGTTTAGTTCCGTTCTATCTTATGGCTAGAAGAGGAGGTTGGAGTGCAACAAATGGTTGACACTTAGTTTTTATTTTTTGTATTGTTATGTCAAACGATCATCAGATAATCGGTGATCAAAAAAAATCTTGAGTCCTTTATAAAGTCACTCACTACATTACCTCAAATATGACGTCACAAATCTGGTGACACCTTTGCTATTTTAGTCCGGTTTCTATAGCTTTAGTTATTATTCTGAGGTAAACGCACGGCGGCCGACCCAAAACGCCTAATTTGAAAGAGTCCTAAATTAAAATCGTATACATACTCACACGGATCTACTCCAGTTTGATTCACATATTAATTTATCCTGAGGTCCCGAACCTTTTGCGCGGTCCGTGGTAACAGGGTGACTGATGGGCTAATACCTCGAAAATAATTTGTAACATGCTACCGTTAATTAATTTTAATCGGCTGCGTTCCGTTTTACGTAAAATGAACGCTTGGTATCTATTTGGACTTTGGCCTTGCATGGCGTGGAGTTGAAATTTGATGACCTGTATGATGTGATCCCAGTAGCAAGTAATAATCGAACCTTCGCCGTCGTCGCGTCGGCACAAATTAAAATGTACATAAATAAAAATGAAATTCTATTCATGATTAGGAGCTCGATGGCGCGTGGTTAACGCGCCCGGACTGCGATTGCTGAGGCTAAGCAACTTTCGCAAAGGCCGGTTATCGGATGGGTGACCAAAAATGTATCATCTCGAGCTCCTCGAGCTTCGGAAGGCACGTAAAGCCGTTGGTCCCGGCTGCATTAGCAGTCGTTAACAACTACCAATCCGCACTGGGCCCGCGTGGTGGTTTATGGCCCGTTCTCCCTATCCGTTCATAGGAGAGGCTCGTGCCCCGGCAGTGGGACAATGAGCTGATGATGATTCATATTTATGTTTTTATATAACGTTTTGTTTTACGCAAATTTTATTGTGAACAAATTACAATTTTGTGTAATGAAATGTGGGAAGGGGAATTTTTTCAACACTTTGTCTTATTACAAAGTTGAAATGCTATCCGTTTGTAAGCGCATCATTTGAGAACACATCTTCCCTAGACAAGTGGCAAAACGCTAATAGAATATAAATTAAATCGAATGATTATTATTGTACGGGATTAACATAAACGTCATTTATACGTGTCGTTAACTTATGTCAAACCCGTGACATGCACATAGACAGACCAATAACCGTATTAAGGTGAACGCACATCTAGCCGCACCGCACGCACCGCAGTCGCCGCATTCGAATTCTTATATGAAGTTCTCACACACCCACACGCGCCGCAGTTGCACACGTGCACAGAATTTCATATGAATTCGAATGCGGCGACTGCGGTGCGTGCAGTGCGCCTAGATGTGCGTTCACCTAGGTGAACGCACATCTAGCTAGGACATAGGATCTGGAATTTTATTCCGGTTACAGGTTCCTATGGGATACTGTTTAGTCCTCGCGAACGAATTCGCGGGACACAGCTAGTTTAAAATAAATTCGTGCAAAAAGATCCGTATCAAATACCTATTTATCTGCAGAATATATCATTGATCAAGCAATCATCATTGTAAAAAAATAATCATAAATCATTATACAGATCGAAATGATACATTTATCCTTAGACTAGTTGTCGCCCGCGACTTCGTTCTCGAAGACTACACTATCCCACAGGAACCTGTTACCGGGATAAAAAGTATCCTTTATCCTAGTCCGGGTCATGGTCTGTCTATGTGCAAAGTTTCATCCAAATCCGTTCAGCCATTTTCACGTGATGCGCGGTCAAATAAACAGATAAACAGACAAAAATTAAAAACTGTTGGAACGTGTTCTGTTATCGATTCTAAGTATCCCCAGCCAAATTTTTTTTTGAATATCTTCCATGTACAGACTTTCGACCCTCTTTAGCTTTATTATATGTATAGATTATATACATAATTATATACATAATCTAAGCATTTATCATTTTAATTATTCTAGTGTTGAGATATTAAGATTTAAGGCTGCCTTGCGTAACTGGTTACTGACGCATACATTTTATGATATCAAAGATTTTTTTAATATTATTAGTTATTATGATTGCAGCTAAGGTAATACCTACTATTAGTTTATGTAAACATAGTTATTACTATTTGCATGCCTCTTTGTTTCGGAAAAACATGATTGTTCCCAATATTTTGTCTTACCATGGTGGTAACCATGTTTTTATGTGAATCAATAATTTATTGTTTTCTAAAGATTACGCGAACACTACACATTGAAATGAAAGAACTTTTACGGATGTACTTGCGTTTATTTTACACATTACTTATTTAATGTTTATCCTGACGTTTCGAATCCTTTGCAGGGTCCGTGGTCACAGGGAGACTGAGGTGTTGGTCGTCTCATAATTAATTAATTAAAGTAATGTGTAAATTAAACGCGAGTAGATCCGTAAAAGTTGTTTCATTTCAATAAATTATTTATTTATTTATATATTTTGTGGTAGTACGATGCGCTAGCGTGGGCACCTACATTTTACTAAGTAGTAATTGTTATGTTCCAGTTTATTAAGTGGATGCTAGTTATAGGTGTATTTTTTACAAACACAATAATTTAACAATCTGCAACTTTAAGTTAACCCAAACTTGGCCCGCAGTGATTTTGTGTTTTTTGTTTGGTCTCATCTTACATTGTTGGAAGTTTCTTGGAAGTTTTCCAATGTAAAGAGATTGTTTGACCGGATTAACATAAAACGAAGGATTAAGGTAAACCACAATTCCTCATTGCGTTAGTCTTTTGACTTTATGTATGAATGCTATAGTTGTTTATAGGAAATTTGCTGTCGTTATATCATCATCGTGATCAGCTCATTTTTATGTCCCCACTGCTGAAGCACGAGCCTTCCCTATGGATGGATAGGGAGAACGGGCCATAAACCACCACGCGGGCCCAGTGCGGGTTGGTGGTTGTTAACGACTGCCAATGCAGCCGGGACCAACGGCTTTACGTGCCTTCCGAAGCATGGAGAAGCTCAAGATGATACATTTTTGGTCACCCATTAGATGACGGCCTTTGCAAAAGTTGCTGAACCTCAGCACTCGCAGACCGGGCGCGTTAACCACTGCGCCATCGAGCTCCTCGTCGTCTCCTATGTCGTTATATCCTCACTCATAATTATGTTGTAGGTATGACTACTTACATATAATTTTACACACAAAAAACTATTTGAAAAACTATTTCGGCGGCTCGGGAAGACAGAGCTAAGATAGAGTAGTTGGCAGTGCACATGGCCCGGCATGTCATAGGGTGCGGGTTCGAATCTCACTCGTGGAATTTTTTTGAGCACTTGTTTTTATAATCATTCTGATTATGTGTAATTAATTAGCATTGACTCCTTGGTATTTACACTTGCCCTCATGTGTAAATACCAAGCTATTATGCTATATTATGCTCATAAACTTTCCTAAAAAGAAAACTTTCCTACACTCACACTAATTATCTAGAAACTAGCCCAAGAAATGCTTTGTTATGGAACTCGTTAAATGGTTACTAGACAACGGATAAACATACTTAAAATACTTAAATACACACTTATTATAATAGATACACCCAGACCCGAGACAGTTTAGAAAAACAATAATTTCTAAATTGATCTGACCGGGGATCGAACCCGGGACCTCAGAGATGGCGACACCATGAAAACCGGTGCACAGCCCACTCGACCAAGGAGGTCGTCAATATAGACTTTGAACTTTATGTCTATGGCATATGGTTGAATATTTATAGACGAAGTTTGACAGTTTTGAATAGTGGTTAATATTAGGTCCTTACCTATGAAATTGACGTTTTGTATGAAGATTTTTTATAAAAATTTATTTTTCATACTGACGTTATTTTAATTTTCTTATCTTATATCTTGTTTCTTATTTTATATTTATATTAACACTATAAAAATTGTAGAGTAGTGTGTTTGTTCCACTAGCTAAATATAACAGACTTTAAAAAGAAAAAAAATCAAGACCCTTCAAAGCTACAATGAAACAAAAGGTCAATTCCGCAACATAAAAAGAAGTCAATTTAAAAAAAAAATTGTGCGATAAAGACTCAAAATGAATAATCATTGTTATTACTGAAGCCTAAGTAACATAGTCCTAATTAAAGGTGTATAATAATATTAACAACCGGTATTGGCTTTTCGAAGTCTTACACCTATTAATAAGTGAGAAAAAAACGTCAATTTCATAGGTAAGGACCCAATATTAATTCTACGCAAATGTTGCGAACAAATTACAATTTGAAAACGGACAAAGTGTTGAATAATTTCCACTAGCAGGATTTGAATCCACATCCTATGACATGCCGGGTTAATTCCCGCTCGTAAATTTTTTGCAACACTTTGTTCAAGTTTTGTAAAGGTTAATGTGCAGCTAGTACCTGATAAGTATATATAAATAAATAACATGCTTCAGCTGTTCTTATCACCTGGGTCCTTTAATCTCTATTACAATATTTGTTTTGTGTAACGAATAACGTATATGGCGAAATACGGTTGTGACAAACCGCGTAAATGACGAGCTGCGATTGTGACCAACTGCGAATATGACCAAACGCAAATGTGCCCAACTGAGTAAATGACGAGCTGCGATTGTGACCAACTGCGAATATGACCAAACGCAGATGTGCCCAACTGAGTAATTTTAAACTGCATGACGATTCACGTAAGTGACAAATCGCGTTTGTGACATCCAGTGTCGAATCCTTATATCTCTCCGTGTGACATTTTATTTTCTCATTTAGTCTCATTGCTGGTAAAAGTTTCCGTCATTGAAATCAATTGTAGCGACGACTCGCTACAATTGCTGGGTCTTGTCCTATTCACCGCTCTTGTCAAATGTAGATTGGTTATATCAAACCCGAGCTATGCATCGATCCGAAAGACTTAAATAATTAGGAAAGAAATTGAAATATTTTCCGCAAGCGAGACTTAAATAATGACATGGTTAAAGTCACTTTGAATATCTATTAAAGCAGTGATTCTATGAAAGGATCGTACGTGACGCGAGGTCACGTACTTCCGTGCATTTTGAAACGACACAAGCCAGCGATGAGGCAGACGGGAAACTTATAATCGCCGCGCCGCCGCCGCCGCGCCGCGAATTTCACCGTTATAACATCCAAACTTAGATCGAGCGACGAGGATGTTCGAAAGATACGACGCGAAATAATTTTAATAGTATTTTAATAGTATAATGACCCACTACTCGGCAAAGGGCTCCATCTTTTAAATCAAGTGATCGCTACAATATATTTTGATTAGTATTGTTTGGAGATTATAAAACGAAGCTACGCATCAAATAGTAGATTGTACAACAAAAGCATAAAACGAGCCATTTACCCGAAACGTGCATATAGCCACCCGAGCCGGTACGGCGAGGGTAAAATGGGTGTTATACTCGAGTTTTACACTCTGCTTTTCACTTCGATTTCAAGGAAATAAAACAAGGATTAAGCATAAATACAAGAAAATTTAATAAATTTTTATAATATTTTTTTTTAAAGTGGCGTTCACATCTCTTGTGGTTGAGATGTATTTTGCATGTAATTAAATGACGAATAATTAGCTTTTCGCTACACAATTTTTCTTATTTTTTTTTTTAATTTTTAAGTATGTGACGTTCGACTATGGTCTGAGCCGAAATGTCAAGTTATTAAAAATATTTGCGTTATATTTTTTTTACGTAAATGCACGCCCGTATTAATCGTAAATTTGTATTTAGATAATAATACATATGTCGTAATTAAATTAAGATATCTAAATCTCATAAAAATATATCAATTAAATGAAGGTGTATGTGGCTGTAAGGCCTAATTGCCTTAGTCTTAAAAGAAGAAATTACTTTATGCACAAGAGCATAAAAACGCATTTTATGCAGCCTTCTCTCGACATAAAAAACAACTTTACGAGCATGAGAAGTGAAAAAATCTTATTTAGAATTATGTCCCACCTATGTCCCACTGCTTGGCATAGTCTTCAAGTAAATTTCCTATAAATTACCCAAAAATAAATCATTTTATTTATAGGCTGACTGCTGGGTAAAGGCCTCCATCGTTTAGATCTAGTCATTCGCTACAAATAATGGGTATTATTATAGTAGGTGATCACCAGTGGTCGGAGTAGGTATATTGATTTTAGATACTTGCGTCATGATATCATAACATGGACATGCATTTCTTCCGGAATGTACCGGAGTTTCCAAAAATTTGGTAAATAGAGTAATAAAATAAAAAACCATATGTAAGCAAACAAAATTGTTTATTGTTAATACAAATAATCATTATTACAGTTTTATTAAAAATAATTATTTTTAATCCTCATCGGTTACAAGTTCTACATTTTGATTTTCTGTCTCTATACAATTAAAATAAATAACTATAATTTTTTCAATATTTTCTAATTTTAAGCTATTTCTTTTAACATCTAAGATCCATTTGTAAGTGGAAAATGATCGTTCAACATCTGTAGATGTCAATGGAGCGAATTTGAAATAAAGTTTCTGATTATTTGCTACGCTTTTTTCAATACTCTCGCTGTATTCTCTAATTGTATCTAAATCTGGATTTCGTTCCATAACTGATTCTATTTTATTTTTTATATTCTCATTATTGCACTCGTTAAGCGTAGCCCTTACTTGATCAAATACTAAAAGTGAATCAGCTAGAGATAAATAATCCGGAAACTCGGAGGAGTATCCATATTAACATATACGTTTGATGTCAGTGACCTTAATTCAATATACCTACTCCGACCACTGGTGATCACTAACCGTATGCCCATAAAATTTGTAACAAACTATGTCTGGGAATTGCTGGTCCTTTGACCTCTGCGATCTGCATATCGGGCCGGTTAAATAGCGACCATGCTAAGCCTGTTTCGATTTGAATGAGTTAGCATAAGATCTAAAGTTCCAGCTTATACTCTTGGTAATGCCTACGTCCTCCTGCTGTGGTTGCCTCTTTCCATGAGACAAGCCATAAACTCGTTTGGCGACTTCTTGACGGGAAAGTGAAGAGTCATTGTGTGCGGTTTTGTTTATTTTCATAATTTTGTGTTATGTCGAATATCAATGTGAAATAATGATAGCTTATTAACCTTTAAATGTACGTGAAAGTGCGTGAGTGATCATTGGCAAATGAAACAAAGCAGAGCAACGTCACTTTTTAAATTATCTCAAGGAGTCCGCGCGAGGTCTCAGTAAAGCCCCACATTTTTTCAGATACTCAAAGGGTTGGGGGAAAATCATTTATTACTATATTTTTGTATTATCATTCATCATCATCATATTAGAAAAGAAATATCTATATAAATAACTTGTGAGAAATGTACTTTGACTCTGGCTAAATGTGCTAATCGCACGAAGCCACCAACTAAAGGATAAAGAAAAGAAAATAATCATCAACGTTAAACATTTTAGAGCAAAACTATGACTCGTCCATAAGTTTCTTTACTTTTCTTTCATAATAAATACCTAGATATACGTAGTAGCTCAAGACGCCATAGTTTCGGAGTTATCGCTACCACACGGCGACACCAGTTTCAGTTTAAGTTAGTTCTATTAAACTGGTAAATAGTTTGCAGTTTCTCAGCGTGTAGGTAACATGCACTGAATTTTACGTTTGAATAATTTATAAGTGCGGACAACGAGAGGGGTGACAAAGTTCGCGGTGACTTGTTTCACTGATAGATGGCGTTGTTCGTCCTTTTTAATAACAGGGAGCAAAGACAAGTAGCATAACGTTAACGGAATAGAATGAGTATCGTTTGGGATTGACGTAAGCGAAAACGTCATTCATACGTATTACATCGGCTTACATCATTGTATTACATTTCTACTCTACTAGCGTTAAGCCACTTTTCTAGGCTAGGGCCTAGCTAGAATAGCTAGGGCTAGCTAGAATAGCTAGGGCTAGCTAGAATAGCTAGGGCTTGCTGGAATACTGTTCTGTATAGAAGCAATATAGAAACAACTAACTGAATTAGTGTTGACTTATTCCAACGAGAGAAGGCGTTCTCTCGTTTTTGGAACGGGTTTGCAGTAGGTACTTAGTTTATCACTATTTTAACTTTGTAGGCTTAGATAAATGGTTGGTCTCGCGCGCTTGACTAGAAACCGCGCTTCCTAAAAACAATAGCTCCGTGAAAGCGACAACTCAATATTGTAGTGTGTGTAAGAACGGTATCGTTCTTATTTCTTGTAGTATTATTTTCACCCAGTTTAACTACGCAAACTGGCATTTTACTTCGGTTTATGACCAAAATTTAACAAAACATTCGGTACGCGCACCTCACACACAGTTTGCAACGCGAATGACAGCAGGCGACTGACTCGGGTACGCCTGCTTCGGCGTAGTATTTTTTGCCGCATTTAACAAGTACGCTGGCGGCGGTATCTAGTCGAGCGCGCGAGACCAATCATTTATCTATGTTTGTGGGATTAGCTGCGGTTTCCCTCTCCCAGTAACACTTCAACCTATCGGGTTCGTTTATGCAATAGATTATTACTTATATGATTAAAATGGTGAGCTTAGGTGTTAGCCCAAAACGTGGTATTATATTTTCGCAAAGGTCAGTAACAAAAGTAACTCATCAGTCTTAAGTATAAGCCGTTGTTCCCGGCTGCATTGACAGCCGCGAACAATTGTTAAGTCCTGTGGGGGTAGCCAAAGTAACATTAAAAAACGATAGCGAAGTTGGAAAAGAATAAAATGTATGGGATCGACATAAGATTGACCACGTGATTTAGCGCGGCTTAAGTCAATCCCATACATTTTATTTTTTTCGAACTTCGCTATCGTGAAAAAATTAAACGCCTACCCGACTCAGCCAGGAATTGAACCTGGGTCTATGCTACCGAGAAGGCCGACGTAAGCGCTGAATTTTGTCACTGTTTTTGTAATTTTTGAGTGCTAATAGCGGCACAGCGCGCCATCTATGCAACGCATCGGTTGCATAGATGGCGCGATTATGCAGATTCGTCTTTGCAGATGAAATACCACAAAATTGATAACACAACGCTATAGTAATTTTTTACTTTTTATTTTCAAGTGCTAATTGCTGCACTGAAGCTAAATTAAATATTTATAAAATTTATAAAATACAGTGAAAAAAAAAAGTATTATTTTTGTCATCATCATCAGCTCATTATATGTCCCCACTGTTGGGGTAGGTGTCTTCTCTATGGATGTATAGGTAGAACGGGTCATGAATAGTTAACGACTGCTAATGCGGCTTAACGTGCCTTCCGAAGCACGGACGAGCTCAAAATGATACATTTTTGGTCACCCATCCGATGACGGGCCTCGAGTTACTTAACCAGCACTCGCAGACCGGGCTCGTTAACCATTGCGCCATCGAGCTCCTCATTTCATCATTTCTCTCATACTTATCTTTTATGAAACTTCATTAAGACAAAACATATGCCTTTTATTTACCCATTCAACGTGTTCACAAACCGAATTGATAAGTCCCCTTCCATGAAAGCCTTAAAGGAACGCTGACGACACCCCGCTCAGTTAGCCCGCGATTATCCAGCGAATTAATCCCACCATTCCGCCCAAATCCCCAATTCCTGGAACCCAATCCCCAATATAAATCCCGCGTTAACCAATCGAGGTGCTCGCTTCTTTGTTCGTAATTGAAGATTTAGCCGCGACATTCGCAAGGTGGAGTTAGTTAAATGTTTATTAGATATGTTGTTGTTGTGTGATGTGATGTGTGAGGAGTCAAAACTAATAAAAAGTATATTATACATATTAATGCTCGTAATTGTTGGAGACTGTTCCAAAACCGTATAGCTAAGGATGAAGGCCTATAACATAGCAATGAATGAACGGCCACTAGCTAAGAATAATTGCGACAACCGTAAACTTTTTACCCGCCTCTGTGGTCTAGTAGCTAAGATAAGACCATTGGTTTAGACCCAGAAGTCCCGGGTTCGATTTCCAGCGGGGATTGTTCGTGGTAGGGCTAGTTGCCACCATCTTATCTAAATATGTCGCCATAACATCATTGTTTGTAGCATTGTTGTGTTCCGGCAGCTAGAGATAAGATTGCCGGTGCCTCACTAGTTGAGGATCCCGGGTGAAGTGCGCTTCCATCATTATTGACCTTATCCTCACATAACATCAGGTGAGATCAAGGCACTGTGCTTACCCGTTCATATAAAAAAAGCTGTTGCTGCAACTGGCAACCTTTTAAAAAAGTTGATAGTTTCTTCCACTAAAGAACTTCGCCACTGTCTGCTGTTTAACTACAAAACTATAAAGGCATTCGACTAGATTTAGTATTCGACTAACGTAATTTATTAGTCATAATATGCATTCGGTTGGTGTTTTGGTGTAATTTGCGTCAAACCAGAGTAATTTGGTACCAATCATCGCATGTTTTGTCGCTCCCGACTAGTCGTGTACGGTGCGATCACAAAATAGATGTGCGGCTTTAAAATGTTAATGAGTATTATAAAGACAGCGACGAATTACTGGTTTTTAATAGGTATCTGTAAAAATATAAGGATCGTTTTTTTTTTTTTTTATGTGTAACATCTTTCCGCTCGCTTTCTAAAGCAATTTGTGGGAGTGATTTCGTAACATGGGACGGAAGTATGTGTAACAGTGTAACAGGAAGTCAAGAAGCGGGCAAGCGCGCGCCATTTTGTAAATTCGGTCATCGATATTAGGAACATGATAATTATATTATTATGATATGTGACATATTGTGTCATTTGACTATCAAAGGTCATTTTGATATTTCAAATGTCTTCTAATGAGTTTTTACTGCATTTATTTTATAATTATAAAATAATGTAATATCTGACCCATTTTTTTCAGAATATAAGTAATGCTAAAATTGCTTATTACTAAGGTGAGACGTCAAATGTTACACATCATATGCGACTACTGTAAGGCTCGCTATTTATTTTTATAGTTTTACGGTTAAGCACAGTGCTTTGATCTCACCTGATGTTAACTGATGATAAAGCCAATGATGGAAGCGCACTTCACCCGGGATCCTCAACTAGTGAGGCACTGGCTATCTTATCTCCGGAACACAACAATGCTACAAACATTGATGTTATGGCGACATATTTAGATAAGATGGTGGTAGCTAGCCCTACCACAAACAAGCCCTTCCACCAACCAAACCGAGTACACAAACATGTACCCCCGCTGGGAATCGAACGCGAGTCTGGGTCTAAACCGGTGGTCTTAGCCACTAGACCACAAAGGTGGTTAAAAATTAAGAATGTTGATGGATGACGTAGTAGCTGTCGACATTGAATAAGGCTCCTTTGGCTTGACAAAGTAAGAGTAGTGTAAGGAAAAACTATTGCTATTCTTCTTAATTTTTATTGAACTGTGTCAAATAATCAAACACTTTTAAAAGTAAAAAATACATAAATTACCTAAGGTAAAAACTTAAAAAAGGTCTGTTGGTCGCCAACATGGCCCCCGACGGTGTAAAACTAAGTGGCGGCGACCAACATGGCAATTTTTTTGTAGAGTACCCGTCCTAGAGGCTAAACACGTCGAGGTAGAGTCCCGTCCGCTACGCACACGTCATCTCCGATTTCCAGCCTTCGTGTTTCGGCAGGCGAGTTTCGTCGGGGCACCAACGTCGGCATGTAATCGGCAACGAAACGCTGCTAGAAGCTTTCTGCTAAACATTGAGCTCGCCTCCATTGTGCTCTATTGAGCTCGCCTTCCTCAAAATTTTGTGTCTGTAAATCATTTGATGTTGTTTCAACTAAGAATGATAATGCCGCGACGGAATCTTCCTATAGCTACGATAGCATAGTTGGTAGTACACCTGACGTGGTATTATCATGAGGTGAGGGGATTTTTTAACACTTTCAAATTGTTTTTTGATGCAACAAAAGAGCGTTAAATAACATATCATCGTCATCATCATCTAAGTCACAAGACGTTCACTGTACTAACTATAACCATAATTACATAAATATTAATAAAATACCTACAGTGAAAAAAAATAAATAAATAAAAAAATAAACCCGACTCAGCCAGGGATCGAACCTAGGTCTTCCGCATCCGGGCGGCTGCACTTACCATTTATGCTACCGGGAAGGCGTAAGCACTAAATTTGAAAAAGAAAATTCATAATGACATAAATTATTTAAACTTAACTTTAAATAACTCTACTACCTATATATGTATAAGTAACTGATTTTACATGCATTTAAAATGGTTCATGGCTCGTTCTGCCTATCCGCACAGGGAAGGCTCTTGTCCCAGCAGTGGAAACTTAAAAAGAGCTGGTGATAAATTAATTTACCAAGTTCCTTTTTTACTAAATAATTTTGTTTATTTCGTAAAAAAAGGAACTTGACAGAATCATTAGCACTCCTTTATTAAATTATTATCTGGCAACAACCTAAGCAAGTCTCATGTAGCTGCGTGCAAAAGTCTCATCTCATTTAGTCGATCGACCCATGATTTGCGTACATATAAACGGTATGTAGAACCATTAGTGGCGTATCCGCCGATGATTACCGATTTGTGTGCGCGTAATAAATTGGGATGTTAGGGTAATGAAACGACGAAATCGATTTCATAGCTGGCTGGCTAGACCGTCAGGTCTATTGAATACTTATTTACTACTATTTTATACACGCGCTGTAAAATTATACAAAATTCGTAGATTATATTACATGATTGTAATTTGGTTAAAAAGATCAAAAAAAGAAATAAACCTCCTGAGTTTCTGGCCAGCTCTTCTCGGTCGAAGGCTCTCCCAAAATCCGAAATGGTGTTAGATTCAGCAGTTTAGTCTAACTATTTTTTTTTACTTTTATGATTTATAGTTTTGACGTCAATATGTGCCTGTGAAGACTTATGTTCTCAGAATAATAACTAAAGCTATAGAAGGATGGCTAAAATAAAAATCGTGCAACTATGTTTAGTTCCGTTCTATCTAATGGCTAGAAAAGGAGGTTGGAGCGCGACAAATGGTTGACACTAAGTTTTTATTTTTTGTATAGTTATGTCATTCGGTCATCAGAAAAATAAAATCTCGAGTCCTTTTGCCCGGCCAAAATCATACATTGATTTAAAAGCTGACAGTGCGTTAACAAATCTGGTGACACCTTCGAAATAACGAAAGAAAAGGGACAATCGATCTCTTTCTCATCACCTAGGTTCATTAGTTAAAATAGTGCGAACTGATAAATTTGTGTTGCTATTTTAGTCCGGTTTCTATAGCTTTAGTTATTAATCTGAGGCTTATGTTGTTTAATTTCGATTTTGACATAAATCAAAACTGAAATACACAATATTGGGAATATTGGCTACCTACCTACGTGATATTGGTGGAATTGTGTTCGGCTGTAGATACAAAACATGCCATAAATAAAAGAAGAAGAAAAAGAAGAAGTTGAATCTTTCGTCATCCGACAATATAACGAGCACAGAGTGAACGAGAGTGCGGCAACAGTGCCGTGACCAGCCGTGACCTTGAATCGACGTACCGAGCTGTACCTACCGGCTAGGGTTGAGTCACACATAGTTAATTTATTATTGTGTGAGTTTGGGTGTCTTTTATATTGTAAACTTACCTTGTTAAATCTGTCGGCAAAGTAAAAAAGGACAAACTGGGATTATGGGTGTGTGTGTTGAGACATCCTCATACACAACAGGTTTTTTTTTCCAGACATTTTCAATAGCACCCACCTATATGTAACAAAACTCGCAATCGCGACACCCAACCAAATCAAGAAAAATACGTGTATACTGATCGGCAGCGCTTAGTGACATACATGTCATTGTCCTTTACCACAGCAACATACGCTGCCCGATCTGCGTTTGCGGGGACAGCCCGCGCCATCGTGTACTCCTTTCCCGAGCTTTTTTTCGTGTGCTAATGTAGGTGAACGAGCTTGTGTGCGTGGGTTTCGGAGCTCTTGTATGAAGTTGCCGCGCTCTCGTGCACTCTGACGAGAATCTATAACGTACACACGCCTGTACATCAAACTGCCACATACTATTAAATTTCCTCAATAGACCTTGACCTTTATGTCTATGGCATATCGTTGAATATATATTGAAGAAGTTGAATCTTTCGTCATCCGGCAAGATAACGAGAATCTATAACGTACACACGCCTGCACATCAAACTGCCACATACTGTCAAATTTCCTCAATAGACCTTGACCTTTATGTCTATGGCATAAGGTTGAATATGTATTGAAAAATTGGGTCAGTTTTCGATAGGTAAGATGTGTATGCGTCTGTAGATAGACACGTTTGCGTATTTCTTCTACCCTCTGTAACTACTCCGAGGATTGTTGAACCTTAGTTTTAAGATATTCTGCTGCAAATTAAGTAAATAGCCTACATACCGTCATGTGCGAAAGCCTCCATCATTTAAATAAAGTTATCGCTTCACTTGACAGCTAATGACTTAATGCCGTGCTTTGGAAGGCTCGTTGCCATTGGTCCCGGCTCGGCTGCATTAGCAGTCGTTAACAACCACCAATCTGCATTGGGCCTGGGTGGTTTACGGCCCGTTCTCCCTATCCATTCATAGAGAAGACTCGTACATATAATTACCGCATGCTTACCAAATGCAAGTCGTTGATTATAGACCTAGGTTTTGCTTAGAAATAATCTAAAACCCGCTTTTCCCGACCCGGTATATCGCATACTACGCTATTTCTTTTTAAACATTCCGAGCGAAAACTTAAAACTATGAGTTTCGAACTGGTCAAAACAAAATACTTCAACCAAACATTCATAATTTCAGTTTTGATCGCGATACCCCTCTGACGTCCACAAGGTAAAAACATCAACTTGTTTATCAATCAGGTCGTTGCACCCTCACTTTTACGACCCACTTAAGTTCAAACAATAAAGTAAATAAACCAATGAGAGTTATAATCGCGCCGTTTTCGCCCGCAACGATTGCGTCTGCGGCCCGCGATAAATTCAAGCTTAGCGAAATCCGAGCGAAAAAACCACACAACTGTGGGTGACATAGTTAATGGCTTGGAGCAGTAACGAAACGTTCTTCTTCTCTTGAAGAGTCACACTCTTGTCGGTGTAGCCTTTACCATTCATCTTTATTCCAAGCTGATTATTATACTTCTTTATAAGACACTAAAGTTTATTGCGAGTTAGTGTAGGCTATGCCGAAATTACGCGACTGAAGTTCGGCATGATTACGCCTGCAATGCTATTTGAATTACTGACGACACATAATACCGAAATTACGTTGCGTTATAGCGTACAGCCTAACTTCGGTCGGGCGTAAGTTCAGCGGCAACTTATAGAGCACACATTATACGCGACCGAAGTTCGTTTCGATTGCCTACGAAGATCCGGGGGTAGGGCGTAAGTTCGGCACTTATGGTGTGTCATATCAGCCGAATACGTCGGAACGTAAAATCAGCCGCGGAACTTCGGTCGCGTACCTTCGGCATAGTGTGTTTTTACACTAAGACCTAATTTGATTACCAATTATAATGTGCAAAGTTATTTTAAATTCATTTCTCTAAAATATACGCTACAAAACATTTTGTCTGTTTTTTAAATGGCTGTACTAAAAAGAAACTGTTTTTTTAAGCTACTAGTTTTGATTGGCACCGATTTGTTTGTCTCTATCAATGTAGCAAGCAACCGTACTCATGACCCGCCGACATTAGAAAATGTTTGCCCCATTTCTTCCGCAGTGATAAATTTATTTTTAAAATGCTACCTGTGGCGAGTTTACACATGTTATTTCACCGTTTTTTCGATGACGAATTAACTGTTATGGCGAGTTATTAATGACCCCATTTGACTTCTTTTAATACCCATAAGACCACAACACAACACAGCGACTTTTTATGTAAAAAGGAGGCAAACGAGCAGGCGGGTCACCTGATGGAAAGTAATCACCGCCGCCCATGGACACCCGCAATACCAAAGTGATCGCAGATGCATTGCCGGCCTGAGCAAGGAGTTGGATCTTGAGGAGGGAGTAGAAATTGGGAAGAAGGAGGGGTGAGAGATGGGCCTCCAGTACTTTCACTCACCGGACGAAACACAACAGCAACGAGTGCCATTGATTCACGCCGATATTCTGTGAGAGGGCGAGCCGGCTCATTTCGTGCTGCAACGCAACGCAGCGTGGCTCTACCACTCAGACAGTGTCACTCTTTTAGCACCACCCAGGGGTCATGTAGGGTCTCAAGGGTAAACCTACGGACGCGAGTAACTTTAACCCCCAAAAAAAGCTTTTTAAAGCTAGCACGGCATGTGACTCCTCTGAAATGGAGTGGATGACTGAAACGTGAAACGACAAAGCATCAGTCACCCTCACCCTACAGGTCAACTTATGGTTCTTTACTTTATAAAAAAGTAGTCAGGGTAAGATTAAGTGCACGACCACTAAACAAAATTTAAGAAAATATGATTTCTATTAATAGTATACACGATAACTACCTTAACTTTGGAATAAATCACTTTATACAAATGTACTCCCGTTTATTTAACATTATCATATAAGTCTGACGTCTCGAACCCTTCGCGGTCCTATGAAGACTCACTGATCCGTATAAACGGTTTCATTTCAATAAGAATATATTAGAATGGTTCAGGGGAGAGTTGTCGTTATAGCGGTTTAGTTGCGATTCCAATAGATAAGCACTTTTTTCAAAGGCTGGGTCACTGATGGGTGATCATTTACCTGCCCCTTTATGTGACAACATGTCAGTTGCAAGTGTGTGTGTTAGGTTATGGACAAATATTTTCAACGCATTTCAAGAATTGTAACTACAACTTATTCTCTGTTACAACCTCTGGCTTACCCTCTTTGATCCTTGTTCATAAACTAAGAAGGTTATCAGCTCAAGCTTCTCAACGATGATTTTAAATCAAGCCCCTTTGTACAGCATCGTTATAGATTGCATCAGAATTAACCCCACAGTTATCATACTGTCTACATCTCTTTTCCACAATTCTACTATCTCTTTCGTATCTAGAATTGTTTTCGCTCGGAGCTTATCTCCGCTTTTGTGTTGGTCATAAATTCGTTTTCTTTGGACCACAACAATGCCTGTGCGGCCCCGAGATTACCTTGTGTTTTTTTTATTTAAGATATCGTCAATTGGTAAGTGGTTTTTTTATCGGTCAACTCCGCTCTTTGTCTTTTTTGGACAGGATCTAAATCTCCTAAACAATTATCTGTGGGAGGTGACTGAAAAGCAAATAATGAGATGGGCGCTATCGCGTAACGGCTTGATTAAAGATTGGATTGCAAAAAGATTTCGTCGTCGATTTTTACGTTTTTATTGATATTTGTTCAAAGTAGCCAAACTATGTAGTGTAGGAAATATATCTATTGCTGTTCTTTTTTAAAACATACGTTTAATTCAAAAGAAGTGTATATTAAGCTATTTAATTTTTAATTATTTTGTAGTAATTTTGATTCTGTTATTTTAATGTGCAGTTTTTGTTACATAATTTTATTGTGTACCTATCTGTGACTCTAGTTCTTAAGATTTTACATTTTTATTTGATGTATGACATGTCGGTGTTTTGGACGCATAATCTGTAAACTAGCATGTAAAATGAAAAAAATAAAATAAATAAGATTATTATAAGTAGGTACTACGAACTTGCCGTGCGGTGCCGGCCTAGAATTGCACCACCCCAACTCTTCCCGTGGGTGTCGCAAGAGGCGACAAAGGGACAAAACCGGGGGGCGGGCAGCAGCGCCCTCTGTAGAACAACCACACACTGAACTGCGATCCCCAACCCGCATGCCCAGCGTGGGGATTATGGGCACTACCCCCCCCCTTATGATAAAACAAAGAAAGAAATGGCCCCTAGTTCCCGGCCGCCTCGCTATTCCTGGCCATGGCAGAGGCCATGGTAACGGCGGGGCAGGGGGTGCTAACAATCACCGGGCTACCTCAGGCTGCCACAAACAACTTACCCTGGCTACGTTCAACGGACGCACTCTGAGGCTTGACCACCATCTAGCGCAGTTGGAAGTGGAGTTAGAGAACATAAAATGGCATGTTCTGGGGTTATGTGAAGTCCGTAGAGAGGGGGAGGACACCGTAACCCTAGACTCAGGCCATCTTCTCTACTTTCGCGAGGGTGACAAAACATCCCAGGGCGGCGTAGGCTTCCTCGTCAATAAGGTCCTTTCGAACAACGTTGAAGAAATCTCCAGTGTGTTAACCAGGGTAGCGTACCTGATCATTCGGCTGTCCAAGCGTTACAGCATGAAGGTCGTTCAGGTTTACGCACCGACCTCGGCACACTCAGATGATGAAGTGGAGGATATGTACGAAGACATATCCAAAGCCTTGCATAACACCACTAAGGCTCATTTCAACGTTGTTATGGGGGACTTTAACGGCAAGGTGGGAACCCAGACTGGCAACGAATCCCGGATAGGACCGCATGGTTATGGAGTTAGGAATCACAGGGGGCAAATGCTTGTCAACTTCCTCGAGAAAGAGGGGCTGTTCTTAATGAACTCCTTCTTTAAGAAACAGCCTCAAAGGAAGTGGACATGGCAAAGTCCTGACACTGTGACCAAAAATGAGATCGACTTCATCATGACGGATAGCAAGCACATATTCAGAGATGTCTCAGTGATCAACAGGTTCAATACCGGATCTGATCACCGACTCCTGCGAGGCTCTCTGAATATCAACTTGAAGCTTGAAAGACACCGTCTGATGAAGTCCACGCTCCGTCCTAACGCAATTCAAATCATGGCGGGCACCGAGAAATTCCAGAAGCTTCTCGGGGACAGATTTGTTGCCTTGGAACCCACTGATGACGCTAACGAGACCCTACACAATCTGGTCGAAACGTTGAGGGACGAAGGCATTAAGTTCTGCAAAAAACAGCGTACTGGCAAGAAATCCAAACTCTCGGCTGAGACTCTCGGGCTGATGACAAGAAGACGGGAAACCACCCAAGCGACTTCGTCGGAGAGGTCAGACCTGAACAAGCAAATTGCGAAGATGGTACGGCGCGACCTTCGGAGCTCCAACACACGCCTCATTGAAGAGGCGATAGAGCGAAACCGAGGGTCCAAAGTATTCACTCAGCAGCTTGGCAGGAGTCACCTGACGAAGCTTAAAACGCACGACGGGAGGACCGTATTGTCGAAGCCGGAGATCACCGCCGAGATAGAGGATTTCTATGGCCGATTATACGCTGCACATGCCCCTCGTTCCCGACGAGACGTCAACGATTCCAGAGCCACCCTGACACGCCACTACACCGACGAACTGCCAGACATCAGTCAAGACGAGATCGTGTTAGCTCTGAGACAGCTTAGAAATGGAAAAGCCCCCGGTGAGGACGGAATTACATCTGAGCTTCTGAAAGCTGGAGGAGCCCCTGTTATACAGGAATTGCAGAAGCTCTTCAACGCCGTCCTTCACAGTGGGAGAACTCCAAAGGCGTGGAGCGGGAGCTTGGTGGTGCTCTTTTTTAAGAAGGGAGATAAAACTCTCCTTAAAAATTACAGGCCCATCTCGCTCCTGAGCCATGTCTATAAGCTTTTCTCACGAGTGATCACGAATCGTCTCGCCAGGAGACTCGACGAGTTCCAGCCACCGGAACAGGCCGGGTTTCGCAGAGGATATGGTACCATAGACCACATTCACACAGTGAGGCAGATTATACAGAAGTCTGAAGAATATAATCAGCCCCTGTGTCTGGCTTTTGTGGACTATGAGAAGGCCTTTGACTCTGTTGAAACCTGGGCTGTTCTGGAATCCTTACAGCGATGCCAAGTGGACTGTCGTTATATCGAGGTGTTGAGATGTCTTTACGAATCCGCCACCATGAGTGTCCAAGTACAGGGCCAGCAGTCCAAACCCATCCAATTACGCAGAGGAGTGAGGAGAGGAGACAGGGGGATGTCATATCCCCGAAACTGTTCACAAGCGCGTTGGAAGATATGTTTAAGACGCTGGACTGGAAAGGAAAGGGCATTAACATAAACGGTGACTACATCTCACACCTGCGATTCGCTGATGACATAGTTCTGATGGCGGAGTCGCTAGAGGAGCTGAACCAGATGCTGGACGGCCTAGCTTCAGCCTCGCGACGCATCGGTCTTGGCATGAATTTGGATAAAACCAAAGTCATGATCAATGGCCACATTGATCCGATACCGGTCGTCGTACATGGTCACCTTCTTGAAATTGTTTCCGAATACACTTACCTCGGGCAGATTCTGCAATTAGGTAAAAACAATTTTGAGAAGGAGGCCAAGAGGAGGATCCAGCTGGGCTGGGCAGCGTTTGGGAAACTACGTCGAGTCTTCTCGTCATCCATACCGCAATGCTTAAAAACGAAAGTTTTTAATCAGTGCGTCCTACCTGTCATGACCTACGGAGCTGAGACGTGGTCACTCACGGTAGGGCTGGTCCACCAGTTTAAAGTCGCTCAGCGAGCTATGGAAAGAGCTATGCTCGGAGTTTCTCTGAAGGATAGGATTCGTAACGAATACATTCGACAGAGAACCAAAGTCATCGACATAGCCCTAAGAATTAGCAAGTTGAAGTGGCAGTGGGCCGGCCATATCTGGCGAAGAACCGACAACCGCTGGGGTAAACGTGTTTTTGAGTGGAGACCACGACTCGGTAAACGTAGTGTAGGGCGCCCTCCGGCCAGGTGGGATGATGACCTGCGAAAGACTGCAGGCAGATGCTGGATGCGTCAAGCCGAGGACAGGGCGCTATGGCGCTCATTAGGGGAGGCCTATGTCCAGCAGTGGACTAATATAGGCTGATGATGACTACGAACTGGATTCAAACCTAAAAAAAAAATTTTTTTTTTATGAAATCCTGTTATGTAAAAAATTACAGCTAGAATAGAAAGTAGTAATATCTTTACAGGGTCATGTTAAGAGACTATGTACCATACCAACATGGTATTAATAACATATCAAAATATTACTTAGACTATTCTCTGTACTGCTATATAGTTTTAAGCTTAATAAATTCTTATTGACCGAAACAGTCAGTAATTCCAATGCAGTTGGACAAACCACCCTATATACTCATACATAGAGCTTCACAAAAAGTTGTATCATTAAGACCAGTAAATAAAAGTCTCAAGACACGCTTCTCATCGTACCATGTTCCTATAGCCCCGGGGTCCTGTTAAAAGTCAGTAACCGTCGCTTTTTAACAAGAGAACTTAAAAGTTGACCGGACTTTAACGCAACTGGGCTGTTCTTGTGTCGAACAAAAATTGTTGCAGCAAAGATTCTGCCAAGTTATTAGGAAGGAACGGCAATGTCGTTTTAATATGGCAGCAGGCAAGTGACTGAGAAAATTCCATTAATGTAAAGTTTACTACCTAAGACGGAAAAATATAGATTTATTTTTCCTTATTGGTAAACACTTGGTTTTTCCCTCACCTGATGTCAAGTGATGATAAGACCAAAAGTTGACCCCGCCCGATCCTCTTAATGCCACTACGCATTTACAGAATACACTAAACATGCACGATAGTTTAGGCCCAAGACACCGTACTCGTAGAACAAGAGTACGACGAACCGGTTCACACGCGCTCTATACCAGGTACAGACTAGAACCTGGTCGCTTCTCTCCCCACCACCACGGCTCAGTCAACCCGAGCCGAGGTCCGAGCCTTTAGAGGCGCCCTCGGGTTTTTCCGCTCCCCGATCCGATCCGAACCCTTCGGAGAATCTAGTAGGGCACGGGGACTCGCACTAGTGCGTGATGCCGTTCCCTCTAGACAACCTCCGAAGGTGATTCGTTTCACACGGCTTGAGGAACCCTTTAAGTTTCTCGCCGCCCCCAAACAAGCCCGGTGAAGCTGAAATGCCGTTTGAGGCAATCAGCAAACACTCTCCAAATAAAAACAAAAGAGGAAGCGCATTTCAACCGGAAGCCTGAACTACTAAGGCACTACTAGCTACATATTTTATCTCGAACTGTCGCAACGGATGTTATGGCGACATGTTTGGGTAAGATGGTAGTGGTTAGCCAGACGGACTTAAAAAAAGCTTTACTGTCAACCAAACCGAGCACAAACATGTACCCCCCAGAAACGAATATAGGACCGCTGGATATGATAATAGACCGAAGAAACGGTTAATATCGAACCGTTTTTTATATTACCGTAACGCGAGAAATTATCTTAGGCGATGACCTAATGGTCTTTGCCTAAGTACGACATGTTTAAACTGAGAAAAGAACAAGTACCTAGTTAACTGTCGAGCTTGTGCGGCTAATTCGAAGGTTGGCGAAGACAGATGTTGGCAAGAATAACTGCAGCGGATTGGTTTCAACTAATATTTATTTAAAAATATACTTTTATAAAAGAAATTACAAACTAGAGTACAGCTATGCTAGAACTATACAGCTATGTCTGCATTACATAACTACCCTGTTAATTGTTATTACATACACGTTCCTCCTCGATCCTAAGGGTTTCTGTAACACACAGCAGCAACAACATACTTAGAAAAACACTATTACTAAAAAAAGACGTTTCTATTCTCACTTTTATAACAACTTGTTTTTTTTAAATACCTAGCACGGTAAATGACTCCACTCCACCTCATGTTAAGTCGCGAGGACAACTGGTGCAGCGTGAAAACAACGCAGCATCAGTCACCCTCACATGCTGGCCCACAAGGTGCCTCTTCACGCCTCGTTTGAAGGACCCCATGTCATAGGAAAGAGGGAAAACCTGTGCTGGTAGACTATTCCATCTTTTGGAAGTGCAATAAAGAAACGAGTCACCTAAATTTCTAGTTTTACCAAAGTTACTAGTACTTTGAAATAGTTATGCTTAAGTAATTACATAACAAACAGTTAGTTAATAATAATTTTGATACAAGTCCAAAAATAACAAACAATGTCAGTGTACATAAAATTACTTCCTCAAAAATATTTCACTAGCATCTCATCTCCCCATCAAAGAAATTGTTAAGAGAGCGAATTATAAACTTAGTTCCTCTACCAAAATAGTTCATTCAGAAGTTCTCAAACAAATAATAGCTCCGGCATTTCGGGCTGAAGCTGAAACAGGTCCAAGAATGGACCACGAAATTTCAACTGCAAGTCATCAATCTTAGACACTTGTTTCATTGGACAAGAGAAATTACGAACTTACAAGTCATTTACTAACTGTTTAACCAGGGCCAGATTGGTGCTATATTGCCTTAATTATTATGTCATTAATACATTTTACTCCTCGACAATAACAATAACAATGTACCATGATAATAAACTTCCACATTTCATGTAAAACAGGTGTTTGGCATTTAACCCCTTATATGGACGCAAACTATGTCCAGCAGTGGACTAGTATAGGCTGATGATGATGATGATGATGAACGCAAACCAGCTAACTCTTTAAAAAGACAGGAGGCACTTAAAACATCTATACTAATATTATAAAGCTGAAGAGTTTGTTTGTTTGTTTGTTTGTTTGTTTGTTTGAACGCGCTAATCTCAGGAACTACTGGTTCGAATTGAATAATTCTTTTTGTGTTGGATAGTCCATTTATCGAGGAAGGCTTTAGGCTATATAACATCACGCTGCGACCAATAGGAGCGAAGCATCAGTGAAAAATGTTGCAAAAACGGGAAAAGAGCCTAAAAAATTAAAAATGCTGCCGAAAGTCACTATTCCACGCGGACGAAGTCGCGAGCACAGCTAGTCGTATTTATTTACGTAGACCACTTAAATGGCATTTCCTAGGAAATACAGTGTAAGACTACACTTTCACTCAATATTATTCGAGATTTCAATTTAATATTAAAATTGAAAAATACTTTTTTCCCACTTCATTAGAATAAGCATAAGTATTGATCGATGAACTGCCTCTGCAGTGTAGTGGTTCGACCATGGGTCTTGAGCGCAGACAACCCATGTTTTACTCTCAGCAAGTATTTTTGGTGATCCAGCTTGTTTCACTCGCCTGTCAAGTTACCGTCATCTTATTAGTCTGTCGCCATAGCAACAAAGTTATTTCTCTAACTGTTGGAGCAAGAATCTCTATGTGTTCTGATAGTAAGAGATAAGATAGCCAGTACCTAAATAATTATGGATTTCTGATGAAGTACACTTTCACCTTTATCCCTATCTTCACTTACCCTCAGATGATACTAATCCAAATCTTTCCCTTAGTTGAATCATAGAAATTACGTTTAATATTATTTATGTTTCTTTTTATTAAACTAGGTACATATAATTAACAATTTCCAATTACACTCACTCCTACCCTTATCTATCACTTTAGAGGCAACAGCAAATTATATTTTAAACTTACCCTTAGTCCGGCACTGATTCGAACCGGAGCTACTTCAAGTAACATTTTCGGAGCTTAATTGAATTTACTATTACCGAGATTGTCAAAGTCAAGAAATTAATCGTAGCAGGACAAAGTTGTACGACACTTTGTGTTGCAAAGGGCAATACTGGGAGTATAATCATAATGTTTGTGTGACATAGTACAACAAGAGTTCGAGTTTAGATTCGAGAAAATACATTAGTGGCCTTTGTAAGAAGCAAATTAATTATTAGGTAGGCAGTGTTAACTATAGTTAAAAATGCTTGTAGAAAAATAAACTAAAAAGTTTCCTAGCCTACTAGATGTAGTGAAAAAAGGAGAAAATTTCAAAAGCCCTTGTTTTCTAAATCGTTCATAATAAAAACGCCTCAAGAATCGCGGCCATTTTGGCAAAAAACGTTCATGTGTCAAGCGAGTTACGGCAAAAATGCCGCTTGTCGCCACGCGTCATTGAAATTATTATATCTTAAGAATTATTTAAAATATAAAAACTTATGTCGTAGGAATTGTTATTAGCTAAACTAAAAACTTATCTATAAATATGTACAGTTTTACCTCGTACTAGAATAATTCGAAGATGAAAGTAGGATGATCAATTTTTTTCCAGTTTAATGTACAAAAAATGTGATATTTATAAATAAAAGCCTTTAGCTCGAAAAATGATTATTTTATTTACTACCTCATACACTACTTTACAATAATCAATTAAAATAAAACACCTCTAGTAAAGCAATCGAGCGCAGCCCAAAACCGTATAGATTGCTGACTTCGCATTTGGACTACACTTCGTGCGTTAATAAAATAATATTTAGTTAGCAATAAGTTACCTATAGAAATATGTAAATTAGTTAATTAGTCTTATAAGAACAGTCTACGAATATACTTGTAATTTTGATAAATATATATTTTTTTATATAATTCCTGGCCACCGTAACCTAACTCTCCCTATATTTTTTTTTACATCACAAGCTTAAAAATAATGTGCCTCATTTAGGCGACCTGAAATCGGGACAAAAAAAGAGTACATTTTTAAGATACAGATACTTCAATCCTGAGGACACTTGAAGTCAACAGGCTTAGAATCTTAACTTTTTATATAGTTTGGTCTATGTTCTTTGTAATCCTTCATGTGATATACAGTTTCGACTTTTACCAAATGTTTAGTTTACGAGAAATTAATGAGATGTAATCAACATATGAAAATAAGCTCTTAAAAAGGGGCTCTCAGACTTTGGCTCATACATCCAATTCTGTTTGACTAATTTTACATAAAAATTGATGATATTTACTAATCAAAAAATACAACAAAAAGGCATATCGCCATACAAAAATGTTTTAGAAATCAACAAATAAAACATACAATTTCACCCAAAAAATACCAAGTTCATGCTATGTTAAAGTCAAATAAATTTTAGAAAAGTGCTTTTGAATCGTCCAAACATTTTTTTACCTACTACCCATTTAGGATGTTTATTTTTCGCTGTGGAGAAGAATGGGCGCAAGAAACACCACAGCTTTAATATAAGTAACGACATTTAAAACATTATATGCCGTTATCAAGATAAACAAGTTTAAAATAACTTAACAATATTTAAAATTAGAAATACCTGTTAGAGTGATTGGAGCATTTTAAACCCATGCTGTTTTGTCTTCAATGTAATCAAACACTTTATAATAAGCTTTTTTATAAAGCTTTTCTTTAATGGTGATTTAAAATTTATTAATATCCAGTTTTTGAATATTACTTAACTTTAATGTAAAAACGTACACACATATAAGGTACTGCTAGTTTGTTTTTATTTCTTGTGTTTACATTGTGAAATTCACAGTTTTTAGAAATAGTTTTAATATTTTTATTAACATAGGTACATTAGGTTCTCGTAAATATATTGCGATGCAACTGTCATTATATTAATATCTTTAACTCTCTCCCTGAGAAAATTATCAGCTTTTAAGTTATAAATCCAGCTGTTTCAATGTCAGTGATCTGACGGATTTTCATTGCTGCATAATCCGCAGAGCTCAGTCTACTCGACAATTTATCTATATGTGGACCCCACCGTAGCTTTGCATCCAACGTAATGCCTAGATGCATCCAACGTAATACTAACATGGATAAGACCAGGGCTGACATAATCTCAACATTAAAATCATGAACATGGTTATGAAAAATATAATAATAAGATCAGTTAAAAACATTAAAATTATAAACAACAAAGTAAAAAAAATATATACAAGTACAAAAAAAATAAGACCAGTGCGGACACAAATGAAACACGAAATGAAAAAATAAATAAACACGATGACATAACTTATAACAGAAGAATTAGAAAAAAATATACATATAAAAAGTATAATTATATGTTTTAAGAGTGTAAATTAACAAAACAGGGTTCCATACACATAGATATTTCAACCATATCCAACACAGAACGTGTGCAACCGTTTCTTGCATGATTTGCATACACGGCGCTGCCTTCTATGGTTCTCTATTCTAGGGAATTCTGACAGGTGGGTGAGGTCGACTCGCAGCTTAGGTTAGGTTGCAGGTGGAATGGAAGGACATATAGAAGATACAGAACAGTCTTTTGAAAATAAAGACTTGATTAAAGACATCCTAAAGTGACGATGAGAAAGTGAAAAAGAAGTAGAAGACTTCCGATGAATTATATAGAATTTAGGTCAGAAACGTTCAGTAGCCTTTAAAAAATTTCTTATGCCAAACCCTAGTCCGCTTCAGTTCGATCGATACATGGCCAGCACCTGGTCTTTTTTGTCTACCCCACCCATCATGATATTGTAATCCAATATCAAGATGGGTTTTGTGACACCGTGTGGGTATGTGGATATCATGGCAACTCTGTTGATATCTCTCCATACCATGGCATCGACGTCTCCCGAGGTAAGGCCAGAAAGCTGACCATGCCTCCTATTGCCGTTGGTTGGACTGTGCAGGGCCTGCGGAAAAAATTAACGATTGGTGCGCAGGGTGCCCACACAATCAAACCCAAGGGTTTTGAGTCGGCGTGCTAGGGCTGGCGAGTTGTAGAAGCGGTCCATCCACGCTTTGTGACCTTTATTCTGAAGACCATGTAAAAGCCTCAAGACAATGGCCGGTGTGATGCAGTTAATGGATCTTCCAACTGCTGCGGAGGGGACCTCTTATGAGCGTTAACTTCAAACCACCATAAATAACCGGTTTAAGATTCACAAACCTCATAAATTTAAATCCCAACCATAGCAGCATTATTGGCAACTAATTGATTATTTAATATTTAACCAACCTTTCTACATCAGAAGAGATACATCCGGTGAAACGTTTTGCTCTAAATTATTAGACTGTTGAACAATAAAAAACGACTGTAAGACATGTGTGCGCTAAAACCAGGTGTGTAGAATATGTCAAAAGTGCAACACCAGTACTCCTACAACCTGGACTTAACCATATGGCAGCACAACAGTTGTACTAATGTCCGTACTAAGACGCGGGCCAATCACAGCGCAGTACAACACGATCTCAGTATATACATATAGAATATAATGTTTGTATTACTTTAACTTGTAAGTTTATATTGTTTGTCATAGCGCTAGTTGCGATGTCATGTTTTAGTACTTTAGTAAGTTAAGTTTTGTAAATAAATATTCTTCTTCTCTAAACTAACCACGTGTATCATTACTGAATCTAAGCAAGACCCTCAGTAAAAAAACAAAATTCAAAATCTCAAGCAAGTTTCCCTCTTCTCCCTTACAGCGTCAAAAATATTGGAAAATGTACTATTATAGCCGAACACTTTCCATTACGAATAAACACAAAAATATAGAAGACAACCACAACATGTAAAAAAAAACAAAATAAAAAATCTAAACAATTAAATTTACATCAGGTAAAAGTTTCAATTTCCACAATGTCATACAATACCACTACAGTAATAACCACAACCCCCATCGCAAGAATTATGTCGTAATAAATATACAGCTCATCGATCGTGGTATCATGCCAACGACCGATGCGGCTATTGGGATGAAGGTTGTCGAGTAACTGCGTTGCCATCTGCTAAGCATATCTATTCGTCTCCAAAGCAATGTGCTCCATAAATTGCCGATCTCATATGGCAATGAAAATGTCGTATGGGTCGACACATGGAGTTGCTGGGCCAACAATACTCAGTGAAAACCGTTTTTGCCTCGATTCCGGAGAAATCGGGGCAATCGGAAACGGTTCCCAGTGAAAATCGAAAAAGCTCAAAGGCTCGTGCACCAATGGAACTATCTCCGATATCTCTGAAGGCTTGTTCTCGGCGTCAATCGGCATCTCCATTTTACTCCGGAATGACCGAGGTAGAAACGGAGCCACAGTCGCGTCCTCACTCTCATCTAAACTACCATCACTTCCTGTTACAAATGACAAGTAGGTCACAATCTGCTGGGGATCAAACGTTTGCTCCTTCCTGGTTAAAATTAGAGGCTGGCTACTTACCATAAGTGAGGGCATAGTCAATGTCCCTGTCGTAGAAGGGCTGATGAGGGCGAGGGCGAGGACGAAGAAGCCTTGGAGAGCCTGAGCCGCCTGAGCCGGATGGCGAGCTGTGAGCCAGACATTCTACATACCTATAACAAAAGTTTTGTAGTAATAATAGGTAGGTACATTTTCACACACCTAGATAGTTCTAGGTTAAAACTTAGTAGTTTTCGTAGTAAAATAGAAAAGTCTGCAAGCAACTTACATCGACGGCGATGGCACCGAATATGCCGGCGAAAATATCGCCGAGCTGGTAGAGGTGGTTGGTGGTGGAGATGCCGGTGGTGGTGGAGGTGGTGATGCCGGTGGTGGTGACCCCACTGCTGCCTCCGAAAGCTGGGACGATGGTGGTGGTGGTGGTGGTGGTGATAGTACCCTACAATGATATTTTAAAATAAAAGTTAAATTAGCTAGTAATTAAACATCAATCATAGTTTTGCAACCTATTATAACTCCTCCTCTTGGGGAGCAATGGGGTATCTAGGAGCTGGCCCTGCGGCATTTCGCTGACGTCCCGCATAACCAATCTGAAAATGAAACCATTACAACCAAAACCAAACTAAAGAAAATGCAAGTATACAATAAATAATTTTAAATGAGTTAAAAACACATTTGGTAAAAAAAGCAAGCTAACACGTCCAGGGTATGTGGCCACGACATTCGCCACGTCGGCCACGTCCACCACGTCTGCCACGACCGCGAGCCCCATTGGCCTCATAAATTGCCCCAGTAGCAGCAACAGCAGCTCCTCTCTTACCACAGACACGGCAGCCTCTGCCACGCGTATGCATACGGCTCGTTTCGCTAGTTAACAAGGTAAGTACAAAAAAAGGTTTAAAAAACACATGCAAAAATACAGCCCACCAAAATAAAAATTGCAATAGGTATCACATCCCACCAAAATAAAAATTGCAATACCACATCCCACCAAAATAAAAATAGCAAAAACACAACCCACAAAAAAATACAGAAAGAAAGCTTCAAACACGTATGAAAAAAAACCACGCATCTGGTGGGGGGGGGGTCGATTAATAGTAACCAACCCTTATAAAAATCAGCCCTCATCAATTCCTAATTCGAGATGCGTTATACTAATTCCAACCCCCAATAAACATATTACAATTCAAACACCAACTCTTATCCACATGAATTTTAGCTGCTCCACAAAATGGCGGGCGGCGCGGCGGCGGTGGTGTCAATGACCGCAGTCCAAGTGGCCTGCTAGAAATATATTTTGAGTTTACGTTATTTTGAATCGAAGTTTGACAAATGTAATAATTAAAACGATTGTAATATGTATTTCATTGATGTTATTAATAACAATTTGCCATCACAACAGTATTTTGTATTTAAAACCAAATTAAAATGTCCCGAGCACGGTTTGAAAATGGCGGACGTAGATATCAGCACAACACCCACACCAGCGCTAAACTCAATTTAATTTGTATCCATACGGTAAGGCACGTGCCAAAGCCAACCAACAAGAAATGATGAACGAGCAACTGAGCGAAAAATTCAATACCTATCGACATATTGAATTTATTTTTATTGAATATTAAAAACACCGTTCAATGCCGACGCATTGAATGGTGTTTTTTAACACTGGAAAGTGACATTATTATAGAGCGAGATGGCTGTATAGTAGGTATTCACGTTACAATTGACCGATAACGACGTTCGGAAATCGACCACCAGGTGGTCGATGACACACTAGGGCGATGGACACACAAGGGGAAAGAGGCAATTTAATGCAACCTATTTGTTTTTTTTAATTACCAAAAAATTGGTAATTAAAAGAAACAAAAAACTTCAAAATTAAAAAATAATAATAATTAAATAAAAACGTATACATACATTTTTGAGTTCTATGAATCCTTATTTTTTTTAATAAATAGCTTTGAATTATTTATTATCTAAGAAACACAGTGCTACAAAGCGACAATAATAAATAATTAAATAAATATTATCAAAATCGCATACATTGTTCTGCTCCCAAGGTAAGTAGCTAAAGCATTCGTTCTAAGGAAATCAGAAACAACGACGGTACCACAACTAACCAGACCATCGAAAAGTTCGTTTTTCGACATTGACCCGACCGGGACTCGAACCCGGGTCCTTAGAGTTAGCGCCGCTCAAAGTCCGGCGTGCAAGCCACTCGGCTACGGAGGTCGTCCAACAAACATCGTCGTCGACAATAAGTACTTTAAAAACAAAATAGTTGTTCTCCTTGGAGTCTACATAGTAATATTTTATCTATTCTCATAGTACTAAGTCATTTTTTTTAAATATATTACCGCTGTAGAATGAAATAAAGCTGCCATCTATCTTTAGCGGCCACATCCTCAGAGTATGAAGAACGGAAGGAGATTGTAAGGAAGGCCATCTTTCTGTCGGGTCGGGAAAAGTGGACTGTTACTATGAAATAATATTACAAGTTTAAAAGTGTCCAGTCAAATTAAGTCATAGGATTTATTATGGAAGCTGAAAAGATGACAAAAGATCTCGATGACGGAACGGTTGGTTTATGTTGAGAGTTGCAAGTTAAGCTACTTTTGGAGTTCTGGTCCAATGTTGGATGGGTTACCAAAAATCGTGCCATAAATTGTCGTTAAAACCCACCAATCTGCATTGGGCCATTACGATGGGCCATGATCCGTTTTTCCTATGGGCACTAGCTCACGTAGAAAGGCATGCGCCCAGCAGTGAGACTCTTAAATGCTGTTAATAATGAATAACACAATATCAGCTGTGTCCAAAAAAGATTTACTTTCGAGAGAAAATAATATGTCTCTTATCTTATTTATTTAAAAAATAATTTATAAAGTCTTTAAGTTAGTTTGTTAATCGTAAAACCACAATACAAACACAAGTCAACCACAAGTCACTGAAAGCATGTTTTACTAAACCGAGAGCGGTTCTTATTTTATTTATCTGAAGCCAACATCTTCAATCAGCTTTCTGAGCAAAATACTCAACCGAAATGATTAACTTATTCCACGAGGATTGCTCCGCCCTAAATATATCAAGAGGGAAGCTTCCAATGCACATTTTTCTTATATTTCAAGTTCATTAGGGGCTTGATAAAGTGCGTCTATAGATCAGTGGTTGCCCGAGGCTATTTCCGAAGGAGCGTCGATATAGTTGGAACTATCAACGCCCTATTGATAGTAAAAATAAAAAACTGCGATAAATTGACGCGTACCAACTCACTTGTTTTTATCGTTTGGTAGGTTTGATTTGTAAATGGGTTTACATAAACCTTGTTGGAAAATAAAAGATATAACCTGAGTTTACACATAATAGCCTATTGTATAACGTGCTAAAAATATAAACTGGAATAAAAACGCCCAATCACGGATGCATATAATTTTTTTTTAAGAATAAAGCCGCTAACTATGGTACCGATGATAAAAGTCACAGTTCTAGATATATAGCTATGAACGATACTAGCAATCTTAAGAAAAAAATACCTTTAACAAATAATCCTTTTATAATTGAATGTTTAGTAGTTTTAGTCACTACATCTTTAGAACCAAGTTAGGAATTTCATAGTTGTTATATCAGCATTTTATTTACAAGTAGCGGCCCGTCCCTGCCTCGCACGGCTGGACATTTATTATTATATAGCCTATGCTACTCAGCGCCAATGTAGCATTCTAATGGTAAAATATGTTTTTAAATCGGTTTAGTAGTTTTTGAGTTTATTCGTTACAAACATACATACAAAAATACAAAGCTTTCCTCTTAATAATAATAGTATAGATTATAGTTCCTCTTTTTAATATTAGTATAGATGTAGTCTAAATTACAGTCCATTATTTAAGGACAAACTTGTAAACGACATTAATAAAAGGACAACAAACCCACACAGGCCAGCTTTAATATTTAACTACACACTAGAACACCCACATACGTATAAGTTGGTCTAACCCACGGATAAACACACGCAATCACATAAAATATACTGGGAAAAACTGGCAACGAACCGAAATAATTCGTAGGGAAAAACCTTGTATGTAATTCTGCAAAGGAAAACGCCATAAGCGAAATTCCCTTTATGAGGACACCAAAGAGATCGTGTAATAGGCAAAGAGAAGTTACATTATAACATGAAAAAATATCAATGACGATGTCGAATATCGGTGAACAAAAAAAAATGTGTTTTTGTATTATTTTTATGGGAAGCGTTATGCGTTGCATGTTTTACGTTTTTGCATTTTATTGTGGAATAAAGGGCAAATATGTATCCTTATTTTTGGCCATTGGCCTTATCATCACTTAACATCAGGTGAGATGAAAAAATGTGCTCAAATTAAGATATTAAAAAAATCAAATATGAAAAATACTCTAATGCCAAAAAATTGTCATGATTTTTTTTACCAAAGGGGTGTTTTACTAACGACTTTATTCTCTAATCTTTAAATTATTATCAAATCGGACCAAAGAATCGAATGTTTCTAGACTTCCCGCACCGGACACGTGAAAATAGTACCATCTTTGTTTCTATTTCGCGTTACTATTTAATTTATCGAAGGTATTATTAAAACTTCGTGTATAGAGATGGCGTAAGCAATATTGTAAGCTCCAAACGTTGAATAAAACTGTAAATATTATAACAGCCCATTTGTAATATTTACATAACTCGACTACGACCCTCACATCGCAATACACAAACATCATCCAACTATCAACTTAAAAATGCCGTCTAAACATCGTATTTATCATGCAGACCCCGTTCCAAACAAATGTACCGCCGTTCACAAACAAACATTCCCCGCAACAAATCTGTTGCGTTCAAGCCGGAGTCCTGTCAAATGAGTGGGATAACTCGGGTCATCGCGGGACAAATATGACGTATTATCGGCGGGACAAAGTACCGCTTGAGAACTGTTTACTTTACGGCAAGTTGAGCTTGCAATCAGTTGCGAGATTTCGCTAACATTTGACGAACACGTGTTTCACATACACAAACATTTTCTATATCAGTGTTTTAATGTCTTCCCATTCACATAATAGCGTATGCATATATTGAATAGTTTGCATAGGTCCTTCCACTCCTTCATAGCCACTTATCCTGGCCGTGCGATTACAGTCGCCTCCAGAAACTATCCCGGCATAATTTGCTTTAAATCCCTGGCGCGCCGAGAATTCCCGTGCGTCTACATCAAAGGAGATAGCTTGCGAACTCTCCGCCTCAAAATTTATAGCCGACCGCCATTTTAGAAGGTTTTTAGCGGTCCAGAACGGTACATTTCCTTATATTGAAGTAAAACAAAGATGTTGAAATACAGTAACAATGTTTCTGAAAATTAGATTGAATATATTCAGAAGAATATTATGAGTAGATTGTGGCTTTTATTAAATTTAAGCGGAAGCTTAACTTTATCTCCGAAGTTAGTTGGCCAACGAGATTTGCTACCAACATAATTGATTTCTTAATTGAAGTAGAGAACAGTTGGGGCCAACTATTGTTCAGCGGTTCCCCCTTAACCGAGGCGGTGCATTGTCTCCGCAATTTTAAATCGAATTCATCGCCGAGCCCGAACAAAATTAAAGACGAAACGCATAAATTAAAAGGAGTTAGACAAACTTCGAATGAAAGTTTCATTCAAAGAGGTGCGCTCTTTTGAGGGATTGTTCTATTCAACCTCAAGACTAACCATGGCAAAATTAACCTGGTCCTCTATTGAATTATGACGAGTCATTATTCCTCGGAGAATAAAGGGTAAATTTGAATGGAGAAGAACGTTCTGAATGGAAAATCAAAGTACTAGGAACAGTATGCTAATGTATAGCTCCCATCGGAAAGATTCTGGAGACAGCCGAATTGGATAGCGAATCATTGGAATATTTATTAGTCTCGGGATTCTGGTTCCGGCTTCCTCAACTCGGTTTGTTATGGCATCGGCACTTGTAAATAGCCACGGACCACTGTCTTGAGTTTAATCATTTAATTAGTGTGTTTGCAGAGTTTCGGTGATCGGTTTGTGGTTTTGAGAATGCTCTGCAACTTCAGTCGTTAGGCCTGTTTCGGTGTCATATCCGAAATAATGTGAATTTAGGCACACAATGCTTAAACGATGCTAAACACGCTGGACTATTTTTAGAGTGCATGTTTCCGCAGCGAATGTGAGATAATGGTCAGGTTATGTTAAACTTTGTATAAATAAATAAATAATGCGTGTCACCTTTAGTCCAATCTATATTCACCCTTAAGTGAGATGAACAATAGGCGTTTCCCTTGCGTTATTAAGAAAACCTAGGTATCATACTTGCGCGGGCTCCACGCTGACGACTGGCAAGAGGTAGCGGAGAACAGCCCCAGATGGAGGCTCTTATTATCGGAGGCCAAGACTCACTTTGGGTCGCTCAGCCAATTTAGTAAGTAAGTACGGTATCATATAATTTACATGTCACACATAGTATAATGTATAACATTATAAATACACAGTTGATTTATTTTCAAAACATCAATATTCCACACAATTTTGCCGTAACCGTTTGCAACTATAGGTCCACAGTAATTCTGTACGGAATTTAGGATTTATTGATAACTAAATCTGCCATATTATATTGTTTATGGGCAGTTTATAACAGCTGGCAAATAATTCAATGTCGCCACTACAAAGCTCGAAGCAATTTAACTTGAAATCGAATTGAATTGCAGATCTGGGGCGCACGTTAGCGGTGTGCCGTATCGGACTATTTTAATCTGTTTTCTAAAGTTTACGCGAACACTACACATTGAAATGAAACCACTTTTACGGATTTACGCGTCATCGTCAAGATAAACCTTAATTAAAAGTAATGTGTAAAATAAACGCGAGTAGATCCGTAAAAGTTGTTTCGTTTCAATATGTTAATCTGGTTCACTTAAATTTTTGAAAGCAATCACACTAATATTATAAATGCGAAAGTTTGTGTGTATGTCACAGACATAATAATAAAGAACAAATATACAGATATTAATTCCTTCTTCAAGCTGCAAAGAATGGATAGATTTGGATGAAATTCGGCATGCAGATAGTTTATAACCTGGATTAACACGTAGGATAGTTTTTATCTTGATATTACCACGGGAATCACACTATAATATACTAACAACGACAATTTAATTTTTCAATACCAAATGATTTGTTTGTTTTGTTGTCATGGAAACCAAAGAGAATTTAATCACTTGATGGAAACTGTCAAAGCGGTACGAAGTTCGCCGGGTCCACTAGTTTTAAATAAAACATTAACGTTTAATTAACACGTTGGTTTTTTTATAAATAAATGGATTTTTTTTAGAGGCACTCTGAGAGGCGTTATTGTGACTGAGACGCTCGGCCGAGGTGGGGCCGGCGAAATGACCTTGGTGCGCGCAGGCACCGAACGAACGGAAAATGTAGGTATCTCGACACCAAAGGTTTTAAGACCACCTCGCGCTCTCGGACCGCTGAATATTATTATATTAAATAAACAAAATTCAAAATTCAAAATTCAAAATTCAAAATCATTTATTTAGTTTAGGCTACAAGTAGCTCTTGTGAATGTCATTATGCCATCGGTTCGTAAATCTACTCTGGGCGGGAGATCTTGTACTGAGAAGAACCGGCAAGAAACTCAGCAAGTGTCCAGCTCTTTTCTCCCTTACAGCGTCAAAAATATTGGAAAATGCCCTATCATAGCAGAACACTTTCCATTACAAATAAACACAAAAAATATATAAGACAATTACAACATGTAAAAAAACAAAATAAAAAATGTAAGTTAACAAATTTACATCAGATAATTATGTAAAGGTTTCAATTTCCACAATGTCATACAGCACCACTACAGTACTCTAGCAAAAGTCAAAAATTGTTTAGGTAAAACAAAGTCAAACTATAATTAATAATACTAAAAATAAGATAAGTATGCAAGAGCAGACCAGCCTCCACAGGCGGCACCCGTTCACGAGCATGACATATGAATCAGCCATCGCTTCGCTCAACCATATTTTAGGGAACGTAACGACCCGACGCACATGCCACCACCGCAGAGACAGTAAAGAGAGCATGACACACTCAAGATACTCTAAATAAAAACTTAATGATGTATTTAACGCAACGCTGTTTGTTATCTGTAGGACAATGCTGTTAAAATAAAAAATGTAAGTTAACAAATTTACATCAGATAATTATGTAAAAGTTTCAATTTCCACAATGTCATACAGCACCACTACAGTACTCTAGTAAAAGTCAAAAATTGTTTAGGTAAAACAAAGTCAAACTATAATTAATAATACTAAAAATAAGATAAGTATGCAAGAGCAGACCAGCCTCCACAGGCGGCACCCGTTCACGAGCATGACGTATGAATCAGCCATCGCTTCGCTCAACCATATTTTAGGGAACGTAACGACCCGACGCACACGCCACCACCGCAGAGACAGTAAAGAGAGCATGACACACTCAAGATACTCTAAATAAAAACTTAATGATCTATTTAACGCAACGCTGTTTGTTATCTGTAGGACAATGCTGATAAAGGCTGTCATATCAGTATAAAAAGTATAAAAAATAATTTTAATAAATTGATTCAAATATAATATGTGATTTTTATTATAACCAGGCTGTTTTATCATCTAAATATTCTTTGACTGTATAATAACCTTTTATAAGTAATAAAGACTTCACATGTTTTTTAAACTTATCTAAAGGTAAATCTAGTACAGAATTTGGTATTTTATTGTAATAGTGTATACCTTGCCCCAAGAAAGAACCAAGTACCTTCTGTAACCTGAACAGTGGCATTACAAGTTTTGTCTTATTTCTAGTATTGAAATTGTGTACGTCACCGTATTTAGTAAAGGAGTTGATGTTGCAACGTACAAAAACTATACAATTATAAATATATTGAGATGCAACTGTCAGGACATCAATCTCCTTAAAAAGATTTCTTAGGGAAGTTCGTGATCCTAGTTTATAGATTGCTCTTATTGCTCGTTTCTGTAAAATGAATATAGTTTCAATATCAGCCGCTGTTCCCCACAGTAGGACGCCATACGACATGACACTATGAAAATAACTAAAATAAACTGTTCTAGCAGTTTCAACGTCTGTTAACTGCCTAATTTTTCTAATGGCATAAGCAGCAGAACTGAGTTTTCCGGCCAATTTCGATATATGAGGATTCCATTGAAGTTTTGAGTCAAGGGTAATGCCTAAAAAGACTGTAGAATCTACCAAATCTAATTGATCACCGTTTATTCTAATATTGGTTGGTTCATTTCTGACATTTGGTAATATAAATTTAATACATTTTGTTTTCTTAGCGTTAAGCTGTAAATTATTAATAGTAAACCAATGGAGTACCTCTAAAAGAGCTTTATTTACATTTTCATAATTAGTCCTACACCTAGTCACATTAAAAATGAGTGAAGTATCATCTGCAAATAATACAATTTCACAGAAATTCTCTACAAAGAATGGTAAGTCATTAATATAAATCAAGAACAGAAAAGGACCAAGAATCGACCCTTGTGGAACTCCCATTTTTACATGAGAACCAAATGATTTAGTACCATTTATATCGACAGTTTGAGTTCTAGAGCTGAGATATGACTGTATTAAATTTAGTGCAAAATCTTCGAGACCGTAATAATGTAGCTTCAACACCAGAGTTCAGTGCTCAACGCAATCAAAAGCCTTGGACAAGTCGCAAAAAACTCCAAGAGCATTTTGAGACTTCTCCCAGGCATCAAATATATGTTTTATTAGAGCAACGCCTGCAAAAAACATACGTTTACAAATTGGTAAAACTTAGGGACTATTGCCATCATCAACACTGACGTTATAGAAACGGAAAGTTCATGGTCACAGGGAGACTAAGGTGTCAGTAGTGTCTAAATGAGTTTAAAAAAACGACAAAGTGCTGAAAATCTCCACGAGCGGGATTCCAACCTGCAACCCATGACATGCCGGGTCAGGTGCACTACTCACTATGCTATCGTGGCTCCACTTTGTCCTTTTTCAAATTGTAATATGTTCGCAACAAAATTTGCGTATATGATTGGTAGTTGTTTACGACTGCTAATGCAGCCGAGACCAACGGCTTAACGTGCCTTCTGAAGAACGGAGGAGCTTGAGATGACAAATTTTTGGTCACCCATTCGATGACCGGCCTTTGCAAAAGTTGCTACACACTGGGCGCGGAAATTTTTTTTGTCAACATTAATTTCAGCAAAAAGTTTTAATAAACATTTCACGATTGTTTTGTGGTTAAAACTGAAGGCAACACCCTAGCTTTAGTTTTTGTTCTGAGCATCACCCGTATAGCGCACTTAGTTCTTTTTTCCCCTTTAGTTAATGGCTTTGTGCGATTAGCACATTTAGCCAGTGTCAAAGTAATTTTTCTTACAAATAATACATAAATAAAAAATATTTCCTTCCTGTATGATGATAATGAATGATGATAGAAATGAGAAGTGAGAAATGATATACCAACTCTTTGAGTATCTCAGTAAAGATGTGGAGCTTTACTAAGTCCTCACGCAGACTTCTTAAGAGAATTTGAAAAGTGACGTTGCACTGTTCTGTTTCATTTGCCAACACTCATGCACACTCACGAACACTTAACGGTTAATAAACCACCATTATTTTACATTATTAATCGACATAAAACAAATTTTAGAAATATAACAAAACCGCAGACATGACTCTTCACTTTCCCGCCAAGAAGTCCGATTTTCTAGTGGTTTCTCTACCTTCTGAGATCAGAAGGAAGAATCATCTGTCTATATAAATTTTGTTCTCGTAGTTAACTGACAACAGCTGGCAAATAATTCAAAGTCGCCAGTAAACAAAGCTTTACGCAATTTAACTTGAAATCGAATTGAATTGCAGTTATGGAGAGCACGATAGCAGTGCGACCGCAAAATTCTATTTTCATATAGTTCACGGTGATTGTTGTGGTCGAAACACAATATACGGTTCGTAACAAACCAGTTCATTTGATATATAAATTGGATTGCTGATTGCTGGTCTATATTCATTTTAACTTTGATAATGATGCTATTTGCTATACGAATTATACAATGCATGTTAAATTGTTGTATAATGATTTTTTTTTGTATATGAAGCACGGGCTTCGGAAGGCACGTGAAGTCGTTGATCCCGGCTGCATGTTGTTAACAATCACCGCACCGCATTGGGCCTGCGTTTTAGTTCATGGCATATTCTTTCTGTGGTGTCTCTATCCATGGGGAAGGTTCTTGCTCCAGGAGTGGGGGCATAATGAGCTTGTGATGATGATGTGGTATTGTAAATAATTATTTAACACTAGAACGCCCAAACTTTGACACTACCTACGAGTAGAACGCCCAAAGGTGGTCAAAATGACCACTATTCTTATGAATTATGTTTTATGATAATATTATGATACATAAACACAAATGTTGAAAAGAAATTTCCACGAGCAGGATTTGAACCCGCTCCCTTCTGACATACCGGGTCAGGTGCTCTTCCGATTGAGCCATCGTGGTTCTAACCACCCCGCCGAAATTATTCAACACTATTTACTTTTTACTTTGAAAGCAAAAGGCGCCTTTCAATGTCAACAACTACCGTCATTAACATCTGATCATAATATTTTTACAAATACTAAAGATCAGATAAAAAGTAATTAAGCTATTTATAATGTTTATATAATTTTTAAAGTAAATTTTGTTGCGAACAAATTACAAAAACACAAATGTTATAAAAAAAAATATTGAAATCCTGCTCGTGGAATTTTTTTCAACATTTGTGTTTTTGTAATTTGTTCGCAACAAAATTAGCGTTAAAAATTATATAAACATTTTATTATGATACGTCTTCAAAATTTTAAGTGGGCCCTGAAAGTTATATCGATCTATTATGTGCCACAATACTCTCTCGGTCTTCATCAAGGATACGTTGAACTCTGTGCCATTTACTACTACAAGCGTTTCTCTTATGGGATTTAGTTAGTAGGCCTCTTTATTGTCATTTCACCATGTACTTTGCTATGTTCACCACCCCTTCTCCTCACAGTTTCATCTTTACGGAACTGAACTAAATGGAACAGAGTTTCGGATGGGTCTTCAAATACAGGTCGGCATTCTAAAAAATAATAAGGTAGCTTAAAATACGTGATGTGCTTATTGCAAATAAGTAATAGGGTCAAAATGACCACTGGTAGGCGTTTTAGGTATTTGTTGTTATATTTCGCTAAATAACACAATTACGTTCAAAAACCACGTCTTCGGGTATAAAAGCCGAAAAACTAAAAGTAAATAAGTTTCAATAAGTTGATAAAATTAGTTAGGCAGTAAACCTAAAATGAAATCCCAAAGTGGTCATTTTGACCCACTTGGGCGCTCTAGTGTTAAAATATGTTTCGTTAAAATAGTTTTTATTTAGTTTCCATTTATCAATTATTGATTGGGGTCTGTCTACTTTCCCGATAAAGAAAGTAAGTACTAATCTAAAAAAAGTAGCTTAACGTAACTCATTGCTTCAGTAAACGGTCGTCTAGATTCCAGGTTTCTGTAAATTAATCAGCACAAAGTCCCCTGTGTGGCTAGTTAGTTTATGTTAACTTCGTTATACCGAACCCCTGCTGCCACTTAGATAGATATAGATAACAAGCAGTGTGGCCAACATCGTTATTCTGGGAAACCATTTTGAAACTACACGTTGTTTAAAAACCATTATTTTTTAAACCAATATTTTTATAGCCATTTTTTTAGGGTTCCGTACTCAAAGAGTAAAACGGGACCCTATTACTAAGACTCCGCTGTCTGTCCGTCTGTTACCAGACTGTATCTCATGAACCGTGATAGTTTTCACCGATGATGTATTTCTGTTGCCGCTATAACAACAAATACTAGAAAACAGAATAAAATAAATATTTAAGGGGCTCCAATAGAACAAACGTGATTTGTTTTGGCTCGTTTTTGCTCGATATTGATAACGGCAACAGGTAGACGTTTGAATTATTCACAGCATATTGAGTTATATTTATCATCATCAGCTCATTTTATGTCCCCACTGCTGGGGCACGAGCCTTCCTGTGGATGGATAGGGAGAACGGGCCATAAACCACCACGCGGGCCCAGTGCGGATTGGTAAGTATATTATTCACTTAAAATAAATAATTAAATTAAAATAAAATAAATATTTAAGGGAGGCTCCTATACAACAGACATGTTTTTTTTTTGCCGTTTTATAGATAATGGTACGGAACGCTTCGTGCGCAAATCCGACTCGCACTTGGCCGGTTTAAACTTAAAGCCTATTTTCTTAGTAGTAACTTTAAAAATATTTCGTAAATGTTTTGTGTTTACTAAATAATATTTAAGAATTATTAAAAAAAATATTCTTTATGTCTTTAAAAAGGCGGACTTAAGGCATTCTCAGGGCATAAAGTGCGCCAGTCCATCCATCCATCATGACAAAATTAAAGCAAAAATGTTCTTAGGTTAGAGAATTGTGAATGCAGTCGTATTATAACAAACCTTGGTAGTTTAACAATGCGATTAAAAACAACAGTTGTTATTCTGTTATGGTTTTGGTATATATAGTAAAAAAATATATATATATTTTCCGACCATAATATTAGACAAAACTATATACTGTGCATCGAAAATGGTAGCCACATAGCTCATGCCATTGACATGTCATGGCGCTGGTACACTATGTAACCAGTAAAAGCGCAGGTAATTGCATGAACATACATAAGATTATTATTCATAAGCTACCAACTAATTATGAGATGACCAACACCTCAGTCTCCCTGTGACCACGGATCCTGCAAAGGGTTCGAAACGTCAGGATAAACATTAAATAAGTAATGTGTAAAATAAACGCGAGTAGATCCGTAAAAGTTGTTTCATTTTAATGTGTAGTGTTCGCGTAAACTTTAGAAAACAATATTCATAAGAAACAACAAACATATTACAGGATGAAAAGAACAAAACACAGTGGCACTTTGCTTTGCATATTTTAATCATTTACACGCATAGTACATTAATGTATTTACAAGCTAAAATAAAAAGAATCATCGCCATCGCCGTCATAGTCATCATGAACGTACCCAGGCTTTACCTCGGCGCGAACAGTTTGATTTTGGATTCGATAGTGGACTGTATTTACTGTTTGTATGGCGTGGCAGGAGATTCTTGATGTCAATAAACCCAATTATAGCAAAGGACTTTATTACGTCGTTACACAGAGACCGCGGGAGCAGAAGAGTGCGAAAATGTTAGCAGTCTACAAAAACATTATAAATCAAATGCTAATAACAATTTAGCTATAATTATAATATTTGTGAAACGTGCTTTTATTTCACGAATAATTAATATATTTGAGATTAAATCTCAAAATTTCATATTTTAAAATTAAAATTCTAAGTAAATTTTGTAACATAAATTGCATTTCGAGCGTTCGCATTATATGGGAGTAGAGTACTGTGCGGCGGACCGTGAAAGACTTCTCCCGCCCAGCGATTGACGGATTCGGATTAGTTTAGTGGGTTGTCACATCCCATCCTGCGATCAGCTCCAGACATCTCCTGGGGCCTAGTAACAATCCAGTAGAGTGGATTTGGATGCGAATTCTGCTCCTTAAAACCCACGGCCTGGTCAACCCGAGCCAACCCGCCTGATCCTCTAAATGCCACTACACATTTACAGAATACACTAAACATGCACACTAGTTTAGGCCCAAGACATCTCGTAGAACAAGGGTACGGCGAACCGGTTTACACGCGCTCTATACCAGACATGTACCTAAGCGCTTCTCTCCTCCTCCACGGCCCGGTCTACCCGAGCCGAGGTCCGTGCCTTTAGAAGCGCCCTCGGGTGTTTCCGCTCCCCGATCCGATCCGAACCCTTAGGAGAATCTAGTAGGGCACGGGGACGCGCAATTTTAAGTGTGCGATGCCGTTCCCTCTACAAAACCTTCGAAGGTGATTCGTTTCACACGGCATGAGGAACCCTTTAAGTTCCTCACCGCCCCCAAAAAAGCCCGGTGACACTGAAAATGCCGTTGGAGGCAATCAGCAATCTCTCTAAAAAAAAACCTGAGCTAAGATCCTTACCTTACCTTACCTTAGAGCCTAGCTAGATTAAGAGTCGCCCTCGGGTTGTTCCAATCCCGATCTGATCCGAATCCCTCGCAAAATCTCGTAGGGAACCGGCAAATGCTTTAGTGTGTGATGTCATTACCTCTAAAAATCCTCGGATGGCGTTTAGTTTTTCTAACCTTTTAAGTTTTCCCCGCCACCAAAGGGTCCGGTGACACTGATGACGTCTGTTGGTAGCAATCAGCAGACTCTCAAAAAAAATGCTTCGTAAAAAAAGGCTCAGACTTTATTAATGTTGATGTTTTGACGACCTCCTTGGTCGAGTGGTTGGACACCGGTTTTCACGGTATCGCTATCTCTGAGGTCCCAGGTTCGATCCCCGGTCGGGTCAATTTAGAAATTATTGTTTTTCTAAATTGTCTCGGGTCTGGGTGTTTTATATGTATAATAAATATGTATTTAAGTATGTTTATCCGTTGTCTAGTAACCATTTTAACGAGTTGCTTAACGAAGCTTCTCTTGGGCTGGATAATAATTGATATGAGTGTAGAAAAGTTTATTTATTATTTATTTAATGTCGACAGAATCCGTTTGGTGGGTTATTCCAACAACAATTTTTACAAATAAAAATAAATAAGGATCGGACACAAATTATGTACAAGTGCATGATTCATTATCGCTTTGCTAGACAAAATCCTTTGAATAAGAAAAAGTAGTTACTGTACTCGTTAACATAGATTTGGTTTTTTGAGTTTTAACTAATTCATAATATGATATTTCGTGTTGATATTGCCACAGGATTATAAATACTATTGTAATACCTACACAACTAAAATGTTGAAAGTGCAGTCTTCACTTTAGTTCACGATAAAAACAAAGTATGACATTTGCAATAATAATATTGAAAAGTAACTTCACGAAATATATTCATATCGTTACTCCGATACAAAATAGCATCGACTATCCCCCCCAGAGTATCAGCATTCCTTCGATGATTTACGAGTAACGACGTCATAACCGCCACTTCTGTATTCCACCGGCTATGGATGGACTGAAACTTATAAGATTATTCCCGGCCGTGTCTGTCGCTCGAGAACTTTCGTCGAGTTATCCGCAGTTTATCTCCGAGTAAGCGGCGAGCGGTTGACGTTTATGTACCCCTGGTAGTTTCATGTTCGCTTTGAATTTATGCTGGCAGTTTTTCTTATGTTGACAAGATATATTGTTACTTTTTTTAACGACTTCTCAAATGAATACTTTTAATTTTTAATACATATAGTGCCTTACAGATAAACAAAGAATAAGGTCCGAATAGTTATTCCGTGTTTTGCCTCTTTTACTCTAATTTAAAATGACGTTTAGGTGACAGGAACAAAACACGGAATAACTATTCGGACTTTATTCTTTGTTTATTTGTAAGGCCCATAATAGTTTAGCTCTTTCTCTTCAACCCTACCTTCTCTTAAAACCCAAAGAGATAGGCAAAAGTAGCAGCTATTGCCAGATCGTAAAACTCATTTTTTAATGTGTAGTGGCATGTAGAATTTAGAGGATCGGGCGAGGGGGTACAACTCGTGGTAAGTCCACATGAATCATTCTAAAAACCAACGAAGTATTTCTATTTCATATTAATATGATATAAGGCAGGAAACTATAGGACTGCACCAATAACTGAAACTGTATAATATCTTACATAGTTCTGCAGCCCGGATAACCGGGAGCCTGTGTAGCTGTACGTAAATACGTATAGGACAAGTTGTACTACATCAAAATAACTTACAGCATACCAACATGAAGCAAATGAGCATTAAGCATAACTAGTGGTCGCCCAGTGGTCGAAATTCGATTCGTAATTTTATTATGGCTGCACGGGTTGTATCCTAAAAATAAAAAATTAAAAAGTTAGAATGTGAGTTTGGATTGGCATTGACAGATATCGGCCGCTCCTTTGTCATTTTGAAAAGAGTATATAATATGCGTGTGTGTCAAATACATGGTAGTGTGTGTAATGTTTGTTTTATTGATTTTATGTAATTTTTATGCATAAATTAAAAAAATATAATAAGCGTAAGCGTGTTCAAACATAATTGCTGATTTTGTATACCAAATGTTGAAACCAAAATACATATACACGAATTCCACATATACACGAGCCTGGTTATCCGATCCGAATCTAGTAGGGCACGGGGACACGCACTAGTGCGTGATGCCGTTCCCTCTAGAAAACCTTCGAAGGTGATTTGTTTCACACGCCGCCCCCAAAAAAGCCAGGTGAAGCTGAAAATGCCGTCTGAGGCAATCAGAAAACTCTTTCAAAAAGAGATTGGTTACAATTTTATTTATATCTTTTAAATTTATTATTATCTCTTTATTTATCTTTTTTTTTTAGCCTTTTTTTGTTATTATTTTAATATAAAAGTAAAATACAAAAGCACATACAAAACATAAAAATATTATAAAAAACCCTAGCCTAGGGTGCCGCCGGCAACGGGGCAGGGCTCAAGCTGCCGGTGGTTAGCGCTGCAGAGACAGGAACCTTCAGACTATCCGCGCCGTGTCCAAGAGTACCGCCTTCTGTATCTGACCCTTGATCCAACCATTAAGCGAGAGTTTCTTAAGGTGTTGGTCGAGACTCTTCGCTGCCAGACCGTTCGCAGACACGACTATCGGCACAATGATTGTCGAGTCAATATCCCACATGGCGGTTACCTCGTGAGCCAAGTCAAGGTATTATTATTATTATATTATTATTAATATCAGCTCCCTGTGTGGTGCCGGGGATAAAGAATTGCACCACCCCATCTCTTCCTGTGGGTGTCGTTAAAGCCGACTAAGGGACCATTCCAGAGGATGGGCAGCAGCATCTCTCTGAGGTTACCCTCAACCTACTGCGATCGCCAACCCGGCTGCCAAGCGTGGCGTTTACGGCAAATACCCCTCATATCCTTGGGAGGCCTTTGTCCAGCAGTGGACGTCTTGGGCTGAGATGATGATTAATATCAGCCACTACTTCAAAGTCCTTTCCTCCCTCCTTCCACTTATCTCTGTCCTGAGCTAGTTCGTCCAGTTAGTTTTTTTTTTTAAATTGCCCAGATTAAAATCTTGCGAAACCGTTTATAATTAAATCATTTGCCATTCCCATCCGTGTCACAGCCAACTGAGCTTCTGGCGTCGCGAAAATAAATTTTTCAAGATGATCGCACCAGTAGAAACTCACCACCATTTCACCAAGACCTACCGCGGTTCCCTCGCCAATGTAGAGGCGGTACAAATACGGGTGTTTAAGTGGAACCCGTAGGTCCAGCTACAGTGGAAAGTGCACTATGTTTATTAGTGTCGGGTGTCTGAGAAGCTAATTCGAAACTGGACTGACAAACTTAATTACAGTTAATGAAGTCTATGCAATTCAGTTCCAATTTCTAGAAATCATTGTTAATTTGTATGAAACACTTTACACGGATCCCATAATCAGTCTTGATTTATTTTAACCGTTTTTGTGGTATAGTAGTCTCAGACCTAGAGCCTGCTGGGAATGAAACCTTCCCAGGTTTCATCCCCAGCAGGGGTACATGTATGTACTCGGTTATTTATTAACTATTACCGGCGGACCCTGCCTGGGGGTCGAGGGCTTGTTTTGTAAATCCGCCTGGCTAGTCCCACTTATCTAATTAAATATGTTGCCATTACATAATTGTTAGTAGCATTGTGTAGTACTATTGGTTATTCTGAGACATTGTCGCATTTCAACAGTCAGAAGTAAAGTTCCTCGGTAATTGAAAGTTGTTACCTTTAAGCAATCCCCGGTATCGACTGTAACCTTTGTTTATTCATAATACCTATGGACGTTTATATTCGTGTAATATAATTATGTCCGTGGTTTGCAAGGAGGCTGTGATGTTTTTGGATGGTGTTTACTCTCAATTATTAAGACTAATAGTTTAGATAACAGCTTAGAGCCTTATATACGAGTATATTTCGTGGCCAGATCTTAGAAATGATCACTTCATGATGTGATCGATCATTTCATGAAATGGTTGTATTTCATGAAATGGAAAATTCTCACTGCCCACATCATGATCTATGATGATCAGATCAATGAATAATCAGCGTTTGACGATATGAACAGCTAAACGTACGGCTACTTCATCATATGACCAAACTTTAGTGATCATATCGTAAGGCCCCTCTAGGGAATCTTCGCATAATGCAGACTTATTTTCGCGCCTATGCTTGACGATATAATGACTTGTCCTGACTGACTGATACATCATCGCCGAGCCTAAGCCGCTGAAGTTTATTAGATGAAGTTTGGACTGTAGGTCAATTGAGTGAGGTGACGTACGACAAGGTTCAAAATAGGGGGTGAAAGTTCTGTTTTGAAGTAAAATACATGAAAATTGTTATTTGGCTTCTTGAAAAGAAATTAAGAATGACATGTCTCAGGAATTTTGTTTATTTACTTTTAAAAGAGTAAAAAAGGGAAGAAGGTTTTTTTTGAGGAAATCGTTATTTTAAAAGTAATAACTATCAAAATGAATAATTTAATCGAACTATAGATTTTTTATAAAAATCATCAAGCATTTTTCGAGAGATGAAATAAGGTGGAAAGTTGTATGGAAATCTGCCATTCCTTAAATTCCGGTATTTGGCCTGGTAAGAAATTGTAAAGTATTTCAGGATTTTTGGAAAACGATCTCTTAAGTAGGGGATGACATTTTGTACAGGAGGTTTCAAAACGGACCAAAATTACTTATACAGAGTGATCTTTATTACGTTGTTAAGTGTTGAACACTTTTTACTTATACCCTGAAATTTACCTTCAATAGGCTTGCCTTTTATTACGAATAAACACCAGTCGTGTACAACAAAAGCAAGTAAGCAAGTAACAAAAGCTGGCCAAATGTGGAAGGGCATATCATCAAACGTTGACGCTTCACATTCACTGCCCAATGCACGGCGCACAATAGGAATTCAATAGTTTGTCGTATCAAAGGCAGTGAACGTTTCAAACGATATTGATCACTTTAAGCTGGCCATATTATGAAATACAACCATTACATGAAATGGTCAATCACATCAAGTGATGTAAATTTGCAAACTCAGATATTATTATTATATATATTTTGTTTTTTTTTTAACATGTGATTGTCCTTTGCATTTTGTGTTTTTATTTGTAATGCCTGTCCTCTTATGATTGCATTTTCCAAATGTTTACTTTTTTTTTAAATGTTAAAAGGAGGCAAACGAGCAGATGGGTCACCTGTTGGTAAGTAATCACCGCCGCCCATGAACGACCGCAAAACCAAAGTAATCGCAGATGCGTTGCCGGCTTTGAGGATGGAGATCTTGAGGAGGGAGTAGGAATTGGGAGGGGGAGGGGTGAGAGATGGGCCTCCGGTACTTTCACTCACCGGACGAAACACAACAGCAACGAGTGCCGTTGTTTCACGCCGATATTCTGTAAGAGGGTGGTATTACATCGGGCGAGCTAGCCCATTTCGTGCTGCAACGCAGCGTGGCTCTACCACTCAGTCAGTGTCACTCATTCAGCACCACCCAGGGGTCACGTGTAGGGTCTCAAGGGTAAACGTACGGACGCGAGTAACTTTGACGCTGTAAGGGAGAAATGAAATGACCTTGCTGAGTTTCTTGCCGGTTCTTCTCAGTACAAGGTCCCCCGCCCAGAGTAGACTTACGAACCGATGGCATAATGACGTTCAAAAGAGCTATTTGTAGCTCAGACTAAATAAATCATTTTGATTTCTTTATTTTTTTCAACCCTTTCTTCTTTTCTTCAATCTCAAGCACAGTTGCTTGAGATTCTTAAATAAATAAGGAAATAAATCCTCTAAGTAAACGGTTAACGCTTCTTTGACACTGATGTTAAATATTTTAGCACCAAGTTTTCTGAAAGCAGAATTCTCATCACTTCACATGACAGAGTAGACTTACGAACTGATGGCATAATGACGTTCGTAAGAGCTGTAGCCTAAACTGAATAAATGATTTTGAAATTGGATCAATTTTAAGATCCGGTTACGACATATACGTAGATATTAAAAATGTAAATGTTATAAAAATATAAAAAGAATGAAAACCACTTTTAAATTGCATTTAAAGCGAATGCTTTTAATAACAAAGATTGTTATTATTGAACAAATAATGCATTTAAAATGCTTTCTAAAAATGTTCCGTTTCTCTATTTTCAGAAAGGTTTCAACTGCTTCTACAGTGAAGTTATGCTCAGTAAAGAAACCTGTTCTTTTTGCTCCTGGAATTTAAGGGCGTTATAAATAAATACGCTAAAAATATTAAATGTATGTTAGACTAAAAATGACTTTCACCAAACTTAAGCAACAGTTTAGTTCTCTCCCTTATGAATGTTATTACTGGATATCAGGTTATAGCCAGATAAAATTTTAGGGAAATGGTTAATTTAAAGTCAACCTAAGATCGCGAGATCAGAAAATAAAAAGTAGAACAGTTGTCGCCTCGGTACCCGAATGGCCTAGCACTAGATTCGATATCCGGAGGTTCTAGGTTGAATTCCCAGATTCCCAGAATTTGTAGCTATGCCAGCCAGCCTGGGTTTGAGATTAATCCAATACCGATCAATTTTAGCAATGATTTGAATTTAATGTTGTTTTTATAAAGGCTATACTTACCATTATTCAACCATTACTTCATAACAATTTTAGATAGATAGATATATAATAATACTTTTATTGCAACACTATAAAACATAAACATGAACAAAAAATAAATAATTTTCAGTTACAATTTGGCGGTATTATCGCTTTCAAGCGATTTCTTCCAGATCAGAGGTAAAACTCTTAAAACATACTAGAATTATCTGTATTTTATAAATAAAGCATAATAATAATGATAAATCTATAATGATAATAAACTTTAGCTACTTGACCTTACTTTTTTGAAGCTGTTAACATACACTACTGTCTGTACGCGTACTACTGCACAGTTTCCGTCTAGTTTAAACAGCGGTTGAGACCATTAATATCGTCGAGAAACGTGTGTTGAATCACAAGTTGGGATCTTTTTAGCCCACCAATAGTTGTTTTGAGTCTTAAGCGATCCCGCACCGGAATATTGCATACAAATGCAAGTGGCCTATAAGCAGTGTTGCACTGTGAGCTGTGCAAACGCATTGTTATGCGATTGCACGTACTGTTTGATGGAATACTAAACTACGAAGTGAAAACTGGTGAAGGAAAGGGTAGGAAAAAGTTTTTAACAAATAGTTTAAACTTTTTGTTGCAGAAGGCGTGAAAGGGTTTTACAAAGACGGTGACGAGCGACTGATATTTTTCAGTGTTGTAATCGTTTGTCGACGTCAAATGTAATTTATCTTATGGAGCTTCGTTCCGTGCTTCGGAAGGCACGTAAAGCCGTTGCTCCCGGCTGCATTAGAAGTCGTAAACAAACATCGCACCGCACTGGGCCCGCGTGGTGGTTTATGGCCCGTCCTCTACCCATAGGGAAGGCTCGTGCCAGCTGTGGGCACATAAACATGAACTGGTGATGATAATCTCATGGGAGTGGGTTTTCGATCTGATCATATTGTGCCATACATAAGTCACTCTACTATGCACATTATTTAATTTAATTTTATTTATTTATTTCCATAACTAACTTAACATTGCATTTTATATTTTCTGCCAAACTGTGTAACAGTTTGTCGGCAGTAGCTCTCGCGGACATTTAACATAAAATAGAATGTAATGTACTACTAATCACAATCTTAAATTTAGTTTAAATTACTTAATATTACAATAATAATTCAAAGCACTATAAGTGTAGGAACACACTATGCCGAAATTACGCGACCGAAGTTCGGCATGATAACGCCTACAATGCTATTTGAATTACTGACGACACATAATACCGAAATTACGTTGCGTTATTGCGTACAGCCGAACTTCGGTCGGGCGTAAGTTCAGCGGCAATACGCGACCGAAGTTCGTTTCGATTGCCTGCGAAGATCCGGGGGCGGGACGTAATTTTGGCACTTATGGTGTGTCATATCAGCCGAATACGTCGGAACGTAAAATCAGCCGCGGAACTTCGGTCGCGTAATTTCGGCATAGTGTGTTCATTAGGCTTTATATTAGGCTACAGTTTGTTTTGTTTACATATTTATTGTCATTTGGTATTGGGGTAAACGTGACAAAAACATTCTACAGCCTAACAACAACGCCTACAGATAAGGGGGGTTTATGTATAATACTAATAATTAATATTTGACAAACTCATAATAAAAACATAATATGTGTATGTCGATTTGTGATGGAAAGTTTTTATTCTATGGTAGAATGGTAATTTTCCAATATTTCTAAGAATTTAAAATCGTGAGGAATTTTACCTACAACTACATAATTTAGGTCACTAAGAAACAATATTATTGGTTATTTACGCACACATTTATAACTTCCGTACTTCTGCTTATGCATAATTTTTATAATTGATTTTAAATAAAAACAGTGTTAGAATGACTTTCATTGGGTTTGTTTCGTACATTAACTTTCCCTTATCATTCGCACTCATCTCATCTTATAAACTGTAAACACACTACAGTGGTAAAAAGTTGAAAAAACTGGATCAACGTAGTGAACGACACTAAGTAGGAGAAAGAACTCAATAATTTGAACATAATAATTTCATAATGACATAGACTTATTTGTGCGAAATCTTAAAAATAATATTCTGAGAAGGATAAGGAAAAATACAAAAAATAGCATATCATATTATTATTTGGAAAGGATGAAATATTCCAAAAAAAATATCTGTCACAGGCGCGAGCTGAATAATGTACCTCAAGCGACCGGCTCAGCAAATTACAATGTACCAAAGTGGGTGGTAAATACCGGCATTATGTCTAGCAAGCATACGTTTTACCCTGATTGATGCTTACCCGGTCGATAGACGTATCTTTACATAATATAATAGAATCATTATCATCATCATGATGAATAATTGTATGAAATCAGTTCTAAATGAAATAATTAGTCGTGTTCTGGGTGCCTAGTGCGCATTTGATTTACTATTCGATTAACGTAGGCAAGCCAGCACATTGGATGGGTGACCAAATAAAAATATCTTAAGCACCCCTGTTCTTTAAAAGCACGCTAAACTGATTTAATAAATTTTATCTATTCTCTTTCGTCACGTTATTTTTCGTGGCAGCTTTCTGTTCAGAAACAATATGATGAGATGATGTCGATATCGCTGACACCACAAGAAGAAGACTTCTATATAAAAAAAATACTTTTAATTTTATAGGTATGTGATAGCGAATTGCACAAAGCTTCATGGCGCAGTGGTTAACGTGCTCGGTCTGCAATTACTAAAGTCAAGTAACTTTTGTAAAGGCCAGTCATAAGATGGGTCCAAAGTTTATCATCTCGAGCTCTTCCGCGGAAGGAAGGCACGTAAGGCCATTGACCCCGGCTGCATTAGCAGTCGTTGACAACCACCAATCCGCAATGGGCGCGCGCCTGCGTGGTGGATTACGTCCCGTTCTCCCTGTAGTGTTTTTATCTATAGGGAAAGCTCGTGCCCCTGCAGACGAAACAAAAAAAATAGGCTGGTGATCATAGCCAATCGTACCATTGCACTTTAAAAATTATTTCGAAACAACACACGGCTGAACCATACATTTCCTAGAACTGGCGTTAACCGTACAAAACAAAACAGCGCGCATCGTTGCAGCGTCGGCCTATTCACAATTTCTAACCCTAAAAATTGCAAACGTTTTTCCACTACGGCCAATCACACTCGGCGACAGTGCAGTGATTAAAAGCGGCAGTCGCGGGTTCGCCGTTTACAAGCCACTGGCATCATTCCAAATCGTTTGTGGACAGTTTCTGTTCGCGTTTTTGCCAGTTACGCGCGCGGGACGCTTTTTTAATTCGAAAAGCTTTTGGGGGTTAAATTTCCGAATGCTTTGAATACCACTGTATTCGTTAGCATTTCTCTAATTGTTTGTTTTTATTAGTAAGAGAACCTATTGGTATGTTCGTGAATCTCTACCATATATTGTACTGTACACTTTTGATTATAATGAGTAACTCAGATCATTAAATATTTAAAAAAAAATTGTTTTGTTTGTGTCTCAAATATTTTGTGAAACACAGATAGGCTTTTATACCCATCCCTTATATCATCATCATCATCAGCCCCTCCCGATCCTGGGCATAGGCCTCTCTTTGCTTTTGCCATCCGCTTCGATCCTGCGCTACTCTGGACCACGTGCAACCCACGGTCTTGGTTATATCGTCGACCCATCTCGCCGGTGGACATCCCCTTTTTCTGTAACCGTCTCTCGGCCACCACTCAGTCAGCCTTCTAGTCCACCTGTCGTCACTTCGCCTAACCAAGTGTCCCGCCCAACTCCACTTGAGCCTCAATATCCGCTCGCTGGCATCTTGTACTTTAGTGCGCTTGCTGATTTCGGTGTTGGGGACGCGGTCCAAAAGTGTGATGCCAAGCATGGCGCGCTCCATGCCCCTCTGGGCAACACTAATTTTGTGCATAGCTTCCGTAGTCAGGCGCCATGTCTCGGCACCGTACGTCATAGTTGGCAGGACACATTGATTATAAAGACGTGTTTTTACTATCCCTTAAATAATTTAGTTATTTTTCTCTTCAAATATTCCTTAATAGGTATTTACAACCTATATCTTCGGTTACTTTTGAAGGAGTACTTAAAATACACTTTTAAAAAGCAGCTAGAGAGGTACAACTGTTTTGAAATTACAATCTTTCGCAATTTAAGCGAATAATGTTCTAATTGAGCTAACAAGGCTGGCTCTGGCGTTGTGAATTCATAAATCACAATTTAAAATAATTACCGGCCCTTACAGAACTTGTAAAACTTTTATCGTTCCCTTTGAAACTACGAATAGACAATGAAACTCAATAAACACTGAAATATGCGCAAACTTTTTAATCAGGATTCCTCGTAACGATATAAAAGATAGACTAACACTCAAATGACATCAGAGGTCTGAAACAACCCAGTATATCGAGATGTTGGTAATGAATTTGCTGATTTATTACTTACCAGTGGTGGCGGACGATAGCAATGCTTTTCTAAGAAACCGTTGGAAAGAGAAGTAGTTATGCTAAGCAAAAGTCATACCCTATACCGATTATGTATTTTTTGTAGAGAACCAACGTTATAACTGGCTAAATAGCCGTAGATTTTTCGAATTTGTCCGAAACAAAAAACGAAGAAACCGTCCAAATAAAAATACTCATAATACTCGTAATACTAATACTTACTACATTATGAAACTGTAAAGCAAAATGTAATTTTTGATTGTTACTACTTTTAAACTATAAATCAACAACCTAAATCAAGCCTTTAAAATTAAAAGGTAAAAATATGAAATCTTGTACCTGAAAAATGATATCTCAAAATATGTATCTTTGAGTGATTATATTTTATAAAAGTAATTAAGTACCTATATTTAAAATATTTTGCAGTATGCTTAGACCTAATAATGTTTGACTGCTACAAAAAATAACAGATTATAGCAATTTTATTCAAAAAATGTTATCATAGCAGGGGTCACTTTGCACCCCTAAAACCTAGCATACATTAACAACACCAGCCAAAGGTTAACAGCTTGCTTGATAAATTATTAGCCTAAAAGATCTAAGTGGATAAAAACACAGATGTTTCATTTCGAATCAAATAAATTCCAGCTGCTTCCACGGTGAGCGTTTTAAAACTTTTTCGTACAATTCTCGCTTGGAGGCACTTCTGCTTGTCTTTATTCCTAAGAAATCCACTAAATGGTAATTGTAAACCAAGATAAACGAGACAGTCTCGTCCAATTCGAATGTTTCGAAAGCTGTAATTTTAAGAACCATCTCTGCTACAAACTGGGAAGCTAATTGAATTGCTAAATTACTTATTTTGAAGTCGGTACCGCGAAAAATTTCGACCGGTGATCGGTCAGCGGCGAGTGAATTATTCAGTACACTGTATTTACAGTTGTACCTCTCTAGCTGCTTTTAAAAAGTGTATTTTAAGTACTCCTTCAAAAGTAACCGAAGATATAGGTTGTAAATACCTATTAAGGAATATTTGAAGAGAAAAATAACTAAATTATTTAAGGGATAGTAAAAACACGTCTTTATAATCAATGTGTCCTGCCAACTATGACGTACGGTGCCGAGACATGGATCATGTATTTACATCTTCGGCTTGCAAGGACAAGTTAGCAAAGGATCATTCTAGAAAGTTTCATATGTATACCGTAAGCTTAGCTGCTCTTCAAGTGGTTTTATTTTGGTTGACTTGTAAGTGAATAGTAGGTTAAAGGCTATGTACTGTTCTATAGCTGGGAAAATGCCTCCATTATTGAAATGAAGTCATCGCAACAGTTGGATAGGTTTTTGGGTTAACAACCACGTTTGCCTAATTGGTCATAAAAAATACACGACCTGCATTGAAAATACAATATTACTAAATATCTGGAATTTTTTTAGGCTCTATCTTATGTAATAACATATTTAATGAAATTCGCAAGGTGGCTGGCAAGAGCTGGATGAGAGTAATGAGAGTAGCCGCAGATTGTGCTCAGTGGCGTGCACTTGGAGTGGCCTATGTCCAGCAGTGTACTTGTATAGGCTGATGATAGTGATGATGATGATGATGATGATGATGATGATATGTAAACGAGTAAGAGCGTTCTGCCACTCGACCACCAATGCGTCAGTGTCAACGTTTTCATTACGAAACCACCTTTGCGGCCTAGTAGTAGTTTGCTGGTTTGACAACTAGCGAGGAAAGTTATAGCATCCGGCTTGGTTCAAGGTAGAGTAAAAAAAAAATCAAAATTCAAAATCATTCATTATGCCTTCGGTTCGTAAGTCTACTCTGGGCTGAGATCTTGTACTGAGAAGAACCGGCAAGAAACTCGGCAAGTGTCAAGCTCTTTTCTCCCTTACAGCGTCAAAAGTATTGGAAAATGCCCTATCATAAAAGGTCACTTTCCATCACAAATAAAAACACAAAATATAAAGGACAATCACACATGTTAAAAAAAAACAAATGAGAAAATATAATAATATCTAAATTTGCAAATTTACATCAGTTAACAGTTAAAATTGTCACAATGCCATACAGTACTAATAAAGGTCAAAAATTGTCTAAAAAATAAGAAACGTTTGTTCCAAGACTAAGTCTACCTGTTTAGCTTTTTATTATTTGGCCTTCATCTCACCTGATGTTAATTGATGATGAGGCTGATGGTAGAAGCGAACTTCACCTGGAATCCTCAACTGGCTATCTTATAGCAAGCTGCCGGAAAACAACAATGCTACAAACATTGATGTTATGGTGATATATTTAGATGAGATGGTTGTAGCCAGGTGGACTAACAAGCCCTACCACCAACCAAACCGAGTACACAAACATGTACCCCCCGCTGGGAATCGAACCCGGGACCTCTGTGTCTAAACCGGAGGTCTTAACCACTAGACCACAGAGGCGGTTGAACTTACCACTACAACTATCATCTAACTGTCCGCATTGATTACGTCAGTAAGAAGCATTCTTATCATCCTACGTTTATGCCAGCTGTATTTTCTCGGTTATGATGAGTTTTCTATACTTTGACTTTTAATAAAAAAGGAATTTAGGTGTAAAAGTAAATTTATTATGACTGAATGGATGATTTCCTGCGACCTTGTCTTTTCAACTTTTAGCCATACTTTTGCTTAAAATCATTGACTTGATCTTCATTAGGTACCAAGAAACGCCCTACAGCTAAGTATAGGCGTTCGTAATTAAACGATTATAACAATAGTACACAGTAGATCAAGTCGTAACCCGCGCTGGCTCAAAGGCTTTAACGGCTTCTATTGGACAACGTCAACCACGATCAACGTCTTGACATAAGAAGTGTTCGTTCAAAACTTTAAGCTAAATTAAACTAATTTTACAGAAACAGCAAAATGTTTGAAATATTTAAAAAAAGAATTAAGAAAAATTGTGTGGCGGGAAGCTAACTTTATTATCGTCAAACAAAACTAGAAACTAGCTTATGTTATGTTGCGGTTTGTTTTATTTCCTTGCAATCGAAGTGAAAAGCAGAGTGTAAAACTCGAGTATAAAACCTATTTTAAAATGGCTCGTTTTATGCTCTTGTTGTACAATCTACTATTTCATCAAGTTTTAAAAATTGCACTCATTTTTTGTTTTCCGATGACTACTTTGATTAATTTTATTCCATCTTCGAAAATGAATAGAATTCAGGTTGCCAAACACAATGCCTAACTCTCCATACATGCATTCTAGTACACAGGGAGGTTACAATTTTGGGTTATTATTGTACATTTACCACAAAGTAAATTCGTCACAGAAAAAGTATGTGTAAATTTGTCACACTTCTATTTTTATGAGGTATTTTTTTTTAAATATTTTAATTTGGACCTGTGACGAACTTACACATACCTATTTTTAATTCATGTGAAAAAATTACTTGAGTATGGAGTGTACAAAAATGTGACGAAGTTACTTTGTGGCAAATGATGTACAATAACCCAATATTTTATGCGTCGTATTTATAGCTAAATTTGGACACGGATTTGCTAGTTACCTTATAACTTGTAAGAACACTACCTGAACGCATAGGTCACACACCAAACTCGATGGACGCGTTCTAGTAATCCCTATCAAAGGATTCAATCTAGACTAGACACGGAGTTAGGAAGAAAAGTAAATTAAACAAATAATAATGATTATAGAGTTTAATTGGAATATTTTGAAGGTACATTAAAACACAGATTCAACATTGAACAACTACATTTCGTACATTAGGTATATTAGTCTAACTTAAAACTATAGCATCGTTATTGATTATATGAAGAAACGTTTTGATAACCGTTAAAAATAGTTATTGTAGCAATTTAATATCTGGGGAGACAAATCAATGATCTCAAACGGTTAAGATCACAATTTAAGAAATACAAAGTTGCACGTTGAATTGGTGGCCTTCTTGTTGAAGTTCGATAAAAACACAACAGGGTTGGTCAAACTCTCACAATACAATGTAACATCATCATTGACAATCAAATTTTATCTTGTAACCTTGGGAATCTGGAAATATGTCGGCTCTCTGTATATTCTACATCGTCTGCATAAAATGCTTTGAGGAATTTTTGTATCTCTTTTTGTATCTTCTATAGTCTTTCCATCTCTTCAGTTCAGACTTCATCTTCATACTATCCAATCGCTCTTGGCTACAACAGTACGCAACTCCACATTGTGGGCAGTCCACTGTTAGCTTGTAGAATGAATTTCCTTCCTCGGTTTCCCAACCACAACATTGAAAGCTATATTAGGCACATGAGGAAGGATCATCAGGACTAGTAACGCAACTTACTCTATTATAAAATGGAAATAAATATATAAAGTAGTTTTATTTATAAATGCATCGTACGTACTACCACAGAATAACTAATGTACTACAGAATTTAATTATAAATATTAGAAAAGTCGTAACATCTAACACAGCCATTATATTATTTTGTTAAGAAAACTTTAAGAAACCTTAAATCATAGTTGAATTTAATATTAGACTAACATTGTGTATAGCAGAACTTGTTGATAATACAGTCTTATTACTAATACACAATATGTTCGAAAAAGTCACAGCCGATTTTGGCTAAAACAATGATAATAATTAATTCTAAAGCTACACTTTGGCTATAATATTAATAATAATAATAATTTAACATTTAAAAAGCTTATACTACAACTATTTATTGTTCATTATTTTAAAAAGCAATTAATGCATGATTACTAATTTGAAAAAATATTTAAAAATAGAATAGAATAGATTTATTTGCCTCTGAAATATCAGTAAACGCTTAATTAGAACTTAATAAATACCTCTTGTAGTTAAGTGGCAAAAAGTGGACAAAGTAAGCAATTGGCACTTATAACTAAAGCCAAGTTCACCAAGAACCAACAAATTATAAAAAGAACACAATATCTTGCTATTAAAACAACATTGCAAACATTATAAACCATTTAGAAAAACATTGCTTCTACTTTTTAATTCCACTATAACCATTTTGTTATCGCTAGTCACTATACCATATTAAAAATCTGACTTGAATTATTCAATATTAGCCCTTACTTTCGCAAAAGATAGTATTAAAGGAAACTATTCAAGTACAAGTATCATTTGATTCAAAAGAATTAGGTATCCCCAGCATCAACAGGCAAGAACTGTTGTTGGGCTACCGAAGACAGGATCATGTCGATTGGCTTGGTGTCATCGTACAAGGAAGGTGCCTCGCAGAGGATAGCAAACGTGCCTACGATGGAAGCGATGGTGAAGATCCAGAGGAACAGACGGTCGAGAACCATCGCCACGAAACCCCAGTCTTGATCTTCCTGTTGGTATAAAATATTATTATTTTTAACATGTTTACTTTTCAAAGCATAAAATTACTCGTACATTACAAAAAAGATAAATATTCAAGTTCGCGTTCGCAACTACACAACATTTGTGCATGTGGCCAATAAATCTGTTTCTCTATTTATTTTATTTTATTTTATTTTTATTTTTATTTTAATCGGTACATAAACAGCCAAGGCCAGTCCCCTCTCTCTATCAATTTTGGGCATGAATGGATTGATGTGCCATATTTTTATGTAAAAATCATGCACAAAAACAATTATTAAAAATATTCTTAAGCATTTTTATCATTATTAAAAATGTTTTAAAATATTTTTATCATTATTCCTAAAAATATTCTTAAATACTACAAGGAAACTCTTGGTGTCTATCTTAATTGATGATAAGAGACGATAAAGACACAAATCATCTGAAATCCCTGAATACCGAGGCACTAGCTGATTTACCTGTGACTCTCGAAACATGTTATGTTGTAGTATCTAGCCAGACCAATCTAAATTGACTGCCACCAACCAATCCGAGAACAGTATTAACCCTCGCTGTGAGAATATCATGATCAACTAGGATATGAGATCACAGAGATAATTGTAAAACAACTAGATCACAGCTTATCCAGTTTCGTTAACTTACCGCGTTAAATTCATCCTGCCGCTGCATATGGTGTTGTATAAACATGACATTGTGGATGGCCTTTTCCAATTCAAAGGGATACTTCTTGCGAGGGGCCACGTCGCTCAAGGAGTCATCAAGGCCAGACATGACGGAGGGAAGGCCGTTGTACCCGGCCCCAAGGCTGCCAAGAGCGCCAACAAGGCCGCTAAATCTGTTGCATACAAAAGTCATTTAAAAAAAAAGGATATATTTATGATATCCTAGATAGGAATGTAGTTTTTTGTTATTTTTAACATGAGCTTTGTTTTCTAAACAAATCATAACTAAATTTAAAACAGGCTAGTAAAGAAACAAAGTCACTATTAATTAAATTTTCTATCAAAACTAAGTTTTATCGAAATATTATTAGTATAACAGAAAACAATGACAACCTTTTATGCGAAGTTAGTTTAGTATTCCTTCAATCACTTTAGACCTAATTCGTGTTGAGATTAAGTAAAAATAAAAAGATAAATAATTAAAGACTAGAAATAAAATAATACGAATGATGTGGTAATCCATTCACTTCACCTATTAGTTGCAGTTGTAGAATGCAGACCATTGCATCCACCAGGCAAGTGGTGACGTAAAGAGTCAGGACTTGAAGCGTTCGAGTTGGTTAGATCCGCTGCAGCTAAAGCATCTTTAAACTGGTTCTTCTTCATACTTCTTCCAGCTATCTTCTGCGCTGCTAAATCCCTCAGCAAATCTTTCGGAACCCTCATCAACAGTAACTTCGGCAGTTTCGTTATAAAGAACTTTCTCACCCAAGGCGCCATTTTGTGAGTGCTAGGTTTTCGGTAATGCACGTTCAGTATTATGATAGTGATCACAACTGATAATCCTACTAACAACATAGTAAACAATAAGTACTTTCCCAATAAAGGCAGAGCCAATGAAGTGGATGGTATAATTTCGGAAATCAGTAAGAAGAACATAGTTTGTGATAACAAAATGGAAATGCTCAATGCTATCTTCTCTCCTGAATCGGCTGGCAAATAGAATACGAGTACCGATAGATATGAGATACCGACGCAAGGAACGATGAGATTCACCGTGTAGAACAATGTCTTTCTTCTGAGTGTTATGTTAAAGAAGATATCTGTAACAAAACACATTTAATTAATTTTGATTTTGTTTATTTAAATAGGTCTATCAACAGGGATTCTTACGGGTTAATTAAGCTAAGTGTAACAACTAATTATAGGTAAACACATATTTAAACTGATAAACAGTAACTTTTGTGTTCCTTGCGATATGTGTTTCCTCAATACAAACCAGAATTATGTGATGGTGAGTGAAAGCTTTTGGACCGCAACGAATGACAAGTAAATTTATTTTTAATTTTTTATATGGGTTATATGTAGGCATTTGACTACACCTTACCTGATGTTAAGTGACGGGGTAGGTCAAGAATGGAACATGTCTGCCTAGAAATAGCCTATTCACTCTGGCCTTGAAGAGGTCCAGGTTATACCTTTCAGGGAACATACTCGCAGGCAGCGCGTTCCATACCCTAGCTGTACGTACTAAGAAAGTTGAACCGTATCGGCTCGTGCGACAAGGTGGCATATCTACAACATAGAGATGGAACTCGTGCCTCGCGCTCCGATAGCGGAAAGTGGATGGTGGGATGGGATTAGGTCCTCCCCGAAATGAATCCTGTAGAAGACCGACAGACGAGCCACTCTACGCCAATGTTCTAGATTTTGCAGCTTGGCGTCTATCAGGGCAGGGTCACCAATGAGTGAGTAAAAATGTTTGAAAGTGTTAAATCCGTTTGTTTTATTTACGATAACAACATTTTTGTCCTATGTGTTAAGTGTCAATACCTATAATATCTATGCTTACCTCAAAAACACCATCTGCATCCTACATACAGTAAGATGTAAGATGCTCACACATATATTTTTTCCGATTCATTTTATTTTTACATTATTGCGAAGAGATGGTAGGCGTTTCCATGGTAGTTAAACCGACTTACAAGCAGACATAAAGAATATGTACGTTGAGCAGTGGCCAATTAAAGTTAAAATACACAAAGTTTGAAAAAAAAAAACCTTTATGGATTTTGCTTAAATAGACAAGAGGGTCTCCTTCAATCTGTCCTTCTTTGAAGAAAGTTCGATTTGTACGAAATAAGTGGGAAATTTAAATCTATTTTTATACATACTCGTATACGAAAGTAATATGAATGAATAATGATATAATATATTATATTATAATGATGGTATTCATGAAAATTATTACCATTCCTCCACCATACATAGTGATAGTAGGGCTGATGAATGATCAGTTATGCTACCCCACGAAAATACAGATTTTAAGTTAATAAACTTTCATTAAAAAACTTTTGATTTCCTTAAAAACCCAATGCAGATACAAATGTCTAGCCCTTCTAGACTAGTGGCATATCGCTAATAGAATAGTAATGAAATATAATAATTATTGTATGGGATTGACATAAACGTCATTTACACGTATCGTTGACTTATGTCGATCCCGTACAATAATATTTTTTTAAAGTTCTATACCACTTTCTTGTCTAGGAGGGCAGGCGTGTGGATTCATAGATACTGGTAGCTTGTAACAAACTGTACAAGATCTTTCAAAATACCTTTTAACGTATAGAAACGGTTTGGACCCTCATACATTATCTCTACCGCCAAACGGTTAGTGTCTTTCTGTGTTCTGGTTTAAAGGGTAAAGACCCGATTAAATAAACTGGACATAGGACATTCCAACTAAGACCAGAAGGTCTTCTACGCACACATCATACATACTGCTAAACCTTAAAATGAAAATTGCTATTACGGTAGTTATTATTTATTACCTGTGTGGTGCCGGGGATAAAGAATTGCACCACCCCATCTCTTCCTGTGGGTGTCGTAAAAGACGACTAAGGGACCATTCCAGAGGATGGGCAGCAGCATCTCTCTGAGGTTACCCTCAACCTACTGCGATCGCCAACCCGCCTGCCAAGCGTGGCGATTACGGCAATTACCTCTCATATCCTTGGGGGAGGCCTTTGTCCAGCAGTGGACGTCTTTGGCTGAGATGATGAGTTATTATTTAATCGAAATGTGCAAATTTTATTGTATTCTTAAATCTAAATATACTTATATAATTTTGCCTAAACTGTTCAGTTATAATGTAGACTTTCTCTAAAATAATCGTTATATATCATCATGATATGTTATACCTAAAATAGTTAGAATACACGGAAAAAGAAAAAAAATATTAAAGTTTATGTATTTAGGTAAACAGGTATTGTATGAAACAAACACAAATGAGTGAAGTACTTGTTGGTACGTCAGTGTACGTCTGTTTATCGGGAGGAGCGCATCCAGGCGTTTACAAATTCAAATATAAAAATATCAAATTATTACACTCTACTTAAAATAATACGTGAGATTTAATAAATCATCACCATAAAATATCTGTACATAAATAAAGAAACAAAAATATCGAAAACAGCATCGCGTGTGTATCAAAAGAAAACACACACACCTGAACCGGCCAGGTGGTATTTAAGATAAATGACGTCGGCTCTCCTCGTCTCGTCCGCACTCGTCCGCGAGCGGTGAGAGCGGTAAGAGCGGTGAGAGCGGCAACCGCCAAGCGTAGAGAGCACTTTGAGCGCGAGCCCTAATGGTGACGATACGTGTAATTGCCACTTACGTTACGGCTCTTGGTGGCGAATATACGCTTTTGGAATCGTAATTTTTACAATAAAGTTTTAAGCTTTTCTCTTTTTTTTAAATGTCTTTGATAACATGTAGGTATGTGTTTTTTTATCTGTACAATAAAATATTTTATTCTTTATTCTATTTTATTCTTTTCTTTAATCATGTGTGAGAGAAAAATGTGTGTTTTTTTTATTTTGACGCATAAACGTCACGCCTCTTACACCCGTATTTATATACAAGCCATTACTTAGCAATAACTTTATTCTTAGAAATGTCACTAAGATCTTATTTCATTTTATATACAAGTAACGTTTAAATTAGAGTAGAAGTTTTCTTAATTTAATACTTAATTAAATACAATTAAATAAAAAAAAATAAAAAATTCAAAACATGAAATGTCAAATGCTACACATTATGTGCGACTACTGTAAGCCTCGTTCGTTTTTTTTAATATATTTATTTCTATTAAATAAAATTATTATTGTTAATATCAAATTCATCAATTTCATATTATTTTAGACATAACACAAACTGTCACACGTAAAACCTCAATTCTAGCTTATCACAAGCTTGTTACCATGAATTCTTTGAGAAACCTAACTAGATTGCCTGAGTAAAGATATTGGTGACTATTTCTTGGCTAAGAATTCTAACTTTTGACGTTTCTAACTTTATCGGTTTTCTTAGGAATATAAAATTTTACTTAAACAATTACTTTGCTTCAATATGAGCTTTTACTCGTTTATACATACGGGCGTTAGACATTTCTGCAACGTGTAACAGAAAGGTATGGTCAAACATAAAAGATCTAGAGTGTATCCAATCTAGATCTTGTATGCAGAGTTACTAAGGCATAATTATTAGCTTTAATTTGTTATGTAATTTTTAATTAAATAGTTTTTTGTGACGTCACATCAAAATAAACAAGTTACAGCCCTAGTGGTTTAGTAACCTCTGTGTTTTTACATTTATGATCACTGCTGCTTGCTTATGCGTGCCTACGTCGTGACGTCACTAATATAAATATTTAATTTCAAATTGCATGACAAATTAAAGTTAATAATTATAGATCTAGATCGGATAGACTTTGGATCTTTTTATTTTGACCACACATTTCTGTTTCACGTTGTATACTGAAGGTACAAAGGATCGCGGAGATAATGATACAATAATGATGCAATCAAAGAGAGGGCTTTTACTGCATTAAATACGGGTGAAGTCGGACAGCGAATGATGGTGATGATGACAGTCTCTACGATAGTTTAAAGTTGTGATGTTATAAGTACTTATAACTTAGCATTTTCTTACATTTTCGTCGAATTTGTTTGATAAAATTGAAAAATTTATTGTATAATAAATTACAGATGGTTCTTATGTCGGACTTCGCTTAATTTATATCATGAGTCATACTTCAAAGGCTTTTAAGTTTGGATCTAGACACGCGGCAGCGTGTCAAGCTAAGTTCAAGCTAACAGAACTGGCGAGCAGCACCGTGTGTAATATTACACGAACCATTTGGAGCCACTTTTGACCCCCTCATTACTCAAAAAGTATTTCTCATAAACATGTCAAATGGCTCATATATTGAGACTTGCGAGATACATATGTGCTCCAAATTTCATAAACACACCTCAAACGGTTATTTAAATATATACGTCCAAAAATCGTAATTTTTATCACTGACTGACTGACTAATCTATAGGTAGATCAAAACTCTAACCCAGTTCTAGATGACCTAGAAAGTTCAAGTTTGGCATCCAGATAGGTGGTTGGGCGAATACAAAGGAATAAATCAGGAACTAGTAGTTTTTAATCAATTTAATATATTTTTCAATTAATTGATTTTATTAGGAACACTTACTTATAGATGCCTGTAATGTAAGAATCAGCAATCAAAATTGATGACAGCTGGTCATGTGGATTTTAAGGTCTTCACGTGAATATCTAACGAGTAGAATACCACCCTTATTTTTTTTAATCCAAACATTTCAGTTTTAGTATTTATAACTACTTTTAACTAAGAGTATAGACGACTTTCGTATTTATTACGTTATTATTAACTGGGATTTAGTATTAATTATTATTTCATTAATTAGCGCACATCAATAGTGTAAGATCATTACTTATAAATAATTAAATAATACCACGGACCACGGCGCACGGTGCGGCGGCGGCCGTGGAGCAGCGGGGTGGGTAGCGGTGCCATAATTTTATTATGAATATGTAACTATTAGTAGTTTATTAGTTGTTTACTAGTAATAAGTAGAAGTAGTTACTAATAGTTTCTGTACAAAAAGTAATGATATCCCCTCAAAAACATAAATGTGAAATGAGAGCCAAGTTCAACATTATGATATATGCCTTGGTTGTTGACTTCAACGACAAAAGGAGTGAGATCTAAATGGGTGCCAAGTTTAATTGGCAGTCCTGAAATTTATTTATAACAATATAAAATATAATTTCTTCTTATAACTTTAGGATAATAATATTGAAGCCTAAGGTCTAACTTGGCTAATCATTTCATTTTATTTCATTTTATTTCATTTCATTTCATTTCCGTTTTATCCGAAGCAAAGCCCGGGTTTGTGATCACCAACCCACATTTAACGAGCGTAAGTAATTAAGTCAATGCCCATTAATTGTGGCGATGACTTGAATTCAATGATAGATGCCTTTGACCAGCATTGGTATGTACAGTATAGGCTATTTACGTTACGCTATTTAATGAGGCAAGTCGTCTTTTTAAATGTATTTTTTAACTTGGATTCGAAATGACACTGAATGCAAAATAATTAAAATTTTAAAATAACCTAGGATATCTCAGTCCAGTCGCCTTTTAAACTGGAAAGTCTGGTAATCATTTCAGACAGGTAAATCCCTTGCCGTTAAGTGCAAAAGTTCCGACAGTAATTATAGTGGTTCGCGGGGCACTTCAAGCAAATTGCTTGTTGATGAGTTTGACATCTTTTGAAGATTGAGAAGTGTAGGGAATGTTGGAAACACTCTGTAAATGTTATTGCCGGTTATTTGAATACTGTACTACAAATAGAAGGACCATAGGGCCAGCCGCACTTTGGATGCGTTTTCGTGCAATATTGATCCGTAAGAACACGTACGAATACGCACGATACGTCCGAATGATCCAACTACTATGGAACCTCACACAATATTTTTTTTGGAAAATCTTTTGTATAACTCGGATTGGAGGACATTTTCAGCGTCATCGGTCTTTTTTCGGGGGCGGCGAGAAACTTTAAAGGTTCCTTAACCCTATAATGGGCAAAGCATGTTGGAATTTTACATTGGTTTTCGACCTTATTTTAAGGTAATAAAGTTAAAATTATGGTGTCCAATACATGGACAGAACCATAAAAAGGGTTAAGCCGTGTGAAACGAAACACCGTTAGAGGCTGTCTAAAGGGAATGGCATCAAACACTAATGTCCCCGTTCCCTACTAGATATTTTTGAGTCCACAGTTTGAGACTAACTTTTATTTATAGACAGGATTTATTTTGATTTTTGCTATTTTACCTTTGTGTTAACTTATTTACCAACACTTTGGCACAGGACATACAGAGAAGACGTAATACGCGGGCGGGGCGCAGACAGGGCGAAAACATATAGAAAAGACGAGGCATGGACGTGACACTGGGCACCGTAGGGTTCCCACCTTTTTTTGAAGGTAAAACATCTTTTTTTCAAAACATTGGAAAAATATAGTACATACTATTGGGAAATTCAAGAAAAAAATATTACACATTTATTTTTAGTAAGAAATTATTAATTTTTCCATGTGTATTTGTTAATAGTCTTAGCTTTGGTTAGCAAAGTCATATTATTTTAAAAATGATTATAGGAATCTGAGCATTTTAAATCCATAGTAAAATAAATTAAAAATTCGTTTTTAATTAAATTAATAGAGGTTTTATTCCTTTCTTCTCGCCGTTTTATATTAGTTACGGAAAAAAATATTTCCGTAAAAGCGGAAGTTGGAGGTATGGAAAGTAAAAAGGAAGTAATTTTAAATGTATTTTGTTAAATTTGTATCTGAGTTTTTAAAAAGCATTTGTCATTATTCAGCAGTATTTTTAGATTTAAATACTTGTTCGTTGCTTATTTTTGAAATTATTTCATTAAGTTTAATTATTTCTAAATATAAATTGTTGACATTACTATTTAATTTAGTGACTAAATTTAAAGGAATCAGTATGCTCTCGATTTGTTTAAATTAATTTTCGTGCTAAATTCAGACATTTTTTGGGTTATAATCAAACAATTTATTGAAATATATTAAATTTTTTCAACGGTCGGCGGCATTAATCAACAAATTTGAAGTTGACGTTTATTGTTGTTTTTTGAATTTATCCCTTTCAGAAAAGCTAAGGAAACTAAGCCCAATACTTGGCAGTATTGGGCTTAGTTTACTTGCCGGGACGTGTGAGCAACGAACGACGTGAATGCGTTTCGTTCTGAAATTAACAATGCTACGTTGCGGGTTTGTTCCAGTCACAGTTAATAATATATCAAAAGCGCGACAACTGAATTACCAATGAAAATATAGTATTATTCGTACTATATTATTTTCCTATAACGTATAGTACAATTTACTGAAATATAGCACGATACCTTATAATATAGTACGGGTGGCAATCCTAGTGTCTGACAGCGACGCGCGAGTCGCGCCTGGCACCCGCGCCCTGCCCGCTCCCCTCCCTCGTCCGCTCGCGCCCGTGCTCTGTCCATTCTGTATGTTTTACAATAGGGCGCAGACGAGTAAGCTATGTTTTGCGTTTAGATGCTTCTATACATTGTGTATGAAAGGGACGCGGAAGAGACATTTGTCCGCGTCCCGTTTGCGTCTTACGTCTTTTCTGTGTGTCCAGCGCTTAATTTTTACTGATGCTATTTACGACTACCTATATAAAGCAATTTTCCCTATTATATCTTATTAATTTACGGGTATAAATGCTTGATACGGCTAAAATAAGCGTCCTTGACAACGAATAAAATTAAATACTTTAGCTCCCCGCTCTTATTCCGATATCGGAGAAGTATGATATTTCTACTGGGAAATGGTGTTTTGGCAGCTTTATTGACTCCATTATAAAATATGGTAAGTTGAAAGTTAATATTGCCTACTAAATTAAGTATAAAAAATACGTGGATGGTAGCAAATAACTGCCTCTGTGATGGATGGACCACTGGTCTTTCGGATCTGACTTACATGTCCTTGGTTCGATTCCCTCTAACAGTACATTTTGTGCACTCTGTGATCTAGTGGTAAGACCACTTGCCCTTCAGGTCTTTATAGATACTTGGTTCAATTGGCGGGCCAGGGGCGGTACATTTTGAGCGTGGTTATAGGTCAATGGTAGTCGGTCTACCTCATCACCTTTATGTGTGGTCCACTCCATAAAAACACTCACCTATATTTCGTTTGGCATGCGATGAACCCCGGATTATGTGGGACTCTTTTCCTCTTCACTCGTCCAGCTCCTGAAAGCTCGACGAGGGGAGGGGTATTTTGGCCATAGTAACATTTTAATATTTTTATTATTCCCGCTGCCCGTCCATAAGCCGGCAGGAATCCCACCCAATTGTGTATTGCAGCAGTGCCCTTAGCCTCAGATCGCAGTTTCAGATTCTATAGACCTAAATAGGACGCTTCCCGCATCATCAGAAGGTATACCCACTAAAGTCAAAGTCAAAATTTTTATTAAAATAAACTTTAGAAAAGTGCTCTTGAATCGTCCAAATATTTTTTTCTAAAAAATTTACTAAAATACCTAGTTCCATCCCTTCTCTGCCACGGGGATGGCTCGGGATCACAAATGGCATGCACCAAGATCTTCATAAGTCCGTTTGGCTACAAACACCTTATCTTAGTCTGTCATAATAATAATATTATTATTGCAAAAACAGAGGAAAGCTCTTTCATCCGTAATAGTATGAAACTAGTGGTCGCCCAGTGGTCGAAATTCGACCGTAATTTTTATAAAAAGCTGTTTACTAAACAATCTTTTATTAAGGCTGCACGGATTGTATTCTAAGCAATTAAAAAAAAAGATAGAATGTGAGTTTGGATTGGCATTGACAGATTTCGGCCGCTCATCTTCCATTTTTGAAAATGTATAAAACAATATTTATTTAATTTAATGATCTATAAATGCATAATTAAAAAAAAAAGCATTCTGCACTCCTTCTCTTTAATGTAAACTATAAGTGTGCGAAATTTCATACTCCTCCGTCCGCGCAATTTTCGTAAAAAGGGGTACAAATTTTTATTTCACGTATTAATATTTTTCCTGTTTACATAAAATGGGATGGAAATACATCAACAAAAAATATTTAACAACAAATTAAGTGTCTGTTCATAAACAAAACCACATCTTCTTTTTTTGAGTAACTATCGTTTTTAGGGTTCCGTAGACAAATGGCAAAAATCGGAACCCTTATGGATTCGTCATGTATGTCTGTCTGTCCGTCCGTATGTCACAGCCACTTTTTTCCGAAACGATAAGAACTATACTGTTGAAATTTGGTAAGTAGATGTATTCTGTGAACCACATTGAGATTTTCACACAAAAATAGAAAAAAAAAACAATAAATTTTGGGGGTTCCCCATACTTGGAACTCAAAATTTTTACTTAACTCATACGTGTGGGGTATCTATGGATAGGTCTTCAAAAATGATATTGACTTTTCTAATATAATTTTTTTCTTCCAAAGGTTTCTTCCAAAATTGGTAAAATGTGTGCCCCCCCCCTGTAACTTCTAAAATAATATTGTATATTATATGTATATTATGTGTATATTACCATGCAAACTTCCACAGAAAATTGGTTTGAACGAGATCTAGTAAGTAGTTTTTTTTTAATACGTCATAAATCGTAAACCGCAAGTTGAAATTTTCACAGATGATGTATTTCTGTTGCCGCTATAACAACAAATACTAAAACAGAATAAAATAAATATTTAAGAGGGGCTCCCATACAACCGACATGTTTTTTTTTCGCCGTTTTTATAGATAATGGTACGGAACCCTTCGTGCGCGGGTCCGACTCGCACTTGGCCGGTTTTTTTGTATTGTTGACACATCAAATTAAGTAACGTACCCTAAGTAACTATTTTGTTTACTCTTCAAATTTAAATGTATTACAATTTGCTACGTAAATTTTTAATAACATGAAACGGGGTGACTGGTGATACAATGTAATACTTTAGTTTTATTTAGTTAATACAACATTTAGATTTTTGAGGGTTAACACATTATTATATAACACAGTTTTAATACAGGGTATAAATAACTTATACGCACAATAAAATTCTAAAATAGTTCCACGAGTGGAATTCAAACCCGAATCCACTGATTTACCGGGTCAGGCACAAGTTGCACGGGTCGGAAAAAGCCACAATAGCATAGTGCAATACCACACCTGGGCTGATATGGGTTCAATCTCGTTCGTGTTTTTTTTCAAGAAGACAGATTTTTAGCATTATTCTCTCTTTTTACTTAACCATAAATTCTTGTAGACACAAATCTCTTATCTTGCCACAACAAACGAGAACTAAAGCGCCAGCGCGGAACGTTTGGCAAGATCTCTCATTGTTCACACGTTCGGTGCCACTTAAGCAATTCTTTACGTGTCCCAAACTCCCGAACAACGCCGTGAGCTAATCTCCATTTCGCTTTAAATTACGGGGAGCTTATCTATGCTAAATTACTGCGTTTCACTGCCTTTGAATAGGGCATAGTGCAGGCAAAAAGGTAGGTTGTGTCCTGCTTCGTGTGACACTTTATACAAAGGACAAAAAAGTACTACAAGTTCGAAAAATTGCAAACGCTTAGCGATTATTTCACGTGCGTAATTTATTCATCTAGACAATCACATACAACGATAAGTTCTAATCATATTTATCGAAATTTATGTAATATAATGCTGTTCTCATAGATAAGGAAAAGGATGGCATTCTTATGCACTGTAAATAAAGCAATACCTAATAATAAAAAATATAAAGCGCGGCTTAATCTATATTTATGACTGTGCATGTTGGCCAGTAAAGCTATTGACGATTTTTGTAGTACATGCTTTTTATTTTACATAATGCTAGTCACTCTAAATTAGAAAAGCCGCATGCGGCACTAGATTAATAAGATGTCTTACTGTTCTGGTTATACTGTGCGGTTGTTTTGACGAGTGACACTAGCGTGGTTGGAATACTGATGGACGTGTGATGATAGTACACGTTACGTTTGTTAAAATGATTCCAATTATTTGTGCGACTTTTGCACTTTAACCTCATTTTTTAAATAAATTAACATTTTAGTTTTATCAATGTTAATATATTATTGTATATTATAATTATAATATTAGGTCCTTACCTATGTAATTGAAGTTTTGTATGAAGATTTTTTATAAAATTATATTTTTCATACTAACGTTTTCTAAACTTTTTTAGCATCAATTTATGTTAACACTATAAAAAATTTAAAGTAGTGTGTTTGTTTCACTAGCTAAATATAGCAGACTTTAAAAAAAACATCAAGTCCCTTCAAAGCTACAATGAAACAGACACAAAGTTAATAATTTTTGTTATTTCTGAAGCCTAAGTAACATAGTCCTAATTAAAGGTGTATAAAAATATTAACAATCGGTATTGTCTTTTCGAAGTAATACAACTATCAATAACTAAAAAAAAGAAGCCAATTTCATAGGTAAGGACCCAATATTATTCAATTGAAATAAATTTCAGTGCTTACACTGGCTGCTTACTTTCCACACGATATAATTGACGTCTATTAGTGCGGTTACCTATTCAACTAATTTAAGCTCTCCACGTGGCTTTTTAATGGAATTCTACTAAAAAAAACAAGGACATTTAGGCACTTTTTTGAGTTGTACCGAACAAAATGAAATCTGTCCCTATTTGTAATGAGGAGCTTAATGGCGCAGTAGTTAAAGTGCCCGGTCTGCAATTGATGTGGTTAAGCCATTTTCGCAAAAAAATGTTTCGTCTTATGTTCCTCCGTGCGCGGACGACTACGACTGTCAAAATCAAGCCACGAACACACGATTGTGGACGTTTAGTTATTTCCTTTAGAAGTATTAATACAAATAAATCTGTACCTTATTTACTTTGTTAAAAGTGCTAAATTAATACACCAGTTTGATTTGAAGCTTCACCCTGTGTCATATTGAGTCAGGTGCACACCAATTGTGCTATCGTGGCTCCGTCCGCCCCAACAAAATCTAATTCTATATACTCGTACGAATTAAACACCTTCCCATTTGTGTACAGAGTAGTACAGGCACACATTTCATATTTAGATAAACGTAATAATGAGGGCGGCCATTGCTGCGCACGACCCCGCAGGGAGTTCAACTTTAACGCTGACTCGCCACCGTATTTACGGTTATTATCAATGTGGCGATTATTATTTTTTTGTTTTGCCTAAACAGGGAGTCGCTGAATCCGTGGTGGAACTCGTTTTGTCTCGTTGCAAAAAGGTTCGTAGCATTTGTTTTTCTTTTGTTTTCACGACGAACGATTGGATTTCATTTGTTTTGCGTTTGCGTGTTTAGGCGACGCACCGCTAAACAATTAATCTAATACGGAGCGTTTGCGCCCCGTATCATAAAAAAAAACTGTTCTTTTTCCTTCAAATAAAAAAAAAAAAACAAATGATAATAATAATATATTTTAATTTTACTACAAATTATTTAAAAAAAATTAACTAGCATATTGAAATGTGTGTTAAGATAAATCTACTAAGAAAATTTAAATGCTTAAATCGATCTGGTTAGCCTGTAAAATGCAAATCTATGTTTTAAAAGAGGTTACTTTAATATTTTTTTCTCTGTTATAAAAGTTGACAAATCGTGTTTCTGCAACTAGCATAATGAAGTCAATTGAATGAAAAATCATGTCATCAAATATCACTTATATATGTCTTGTAATTGTTGGGAAAAATCATGATCCCCGCCACGTAAATTTCCAATGCGTCGCCTTAAAACTGTGTTCCTGATAAGGTGAGAATAGTTCAATACAATTTTACTCAAGTAGAACTTTAATGCTACTTCGCCAACGCCTGAAAGACGCGCATCCCATTTTTGTTCTAAACGCGCTCGGAATGCAGTTGCTGAAGATAAGCAAAGCAAAATTTCGCAAAAATCGGTCATAGAAAGGATGTGCAAAAATATATATATTACTGAGCTTGTCATCAGATGGGTAAGTAAAAATGTGTCGTCTTAAGCTCTTCCGAGCTTTGAAATATATAACAATATATTTACGAGAACCTAATGTATGTTTATAAAAATATTGAAACTTTTTCTAAAAGCAGTGATATTTACAATGTAAACACTAGAAATAAAAACAAACTAGCAGTACCTACCTTATACTAGGCTCCACAAAGTAAATAATTCATTTAAAGGCCTGTGTTTTTACAATAAAGTTCCAAGTAATATCCAAAAACTTGATATTAATAAATTTGAAATCGCCATTAAAGAAAAGCTTTATAAAAGAGCTTATTATAAAGTGTCTGATTAAATTGAAGACAAAACAGCATGGGTTTAAAATGCTCCAATCACTCCAACAGGTATTTCTAATTTCAAATATAAAGTTTTTTAATTTTGTATAACTTGACAACGGCATATAATTTTGTAAATGTCGTTACATATTATATTAAAGCTGTGAAGTTCTTGCGCCCATTCTTCTCCACAGCTAAAAATAGACGTCCTGAATAGGTAGTTGTTAAAAAATATTGGACGATTCAAAAGCACTTTTTGCTACTAACCCAGAGCTAGCAGCTACTTGGGCCAGCGTATAAGCATAGCTATCCAACGTGGCAATGCTGCTAGCTTGCTGGGCACTCTGCCTGATGGGGATGATTTGGAGCCAATTTTTAATTTATAGTTAGTAGTACCTAGTTATAGTTTATAGTTTTTTGTAAGTTTAATTTTAAGTAGTTTAATTATTATCTTGTTTTTGTCTTTGTTTGTAAATAAATAAAGTTTATACTAATCTTTTGTAATGTTTATTTGAATAAAAATATTTGACTTTGACTTTGACTTTGAAAGGCCCTAAAATCCGTTGGTCCCATTTGCATGTCAGCCAGTAACAACCACCAAGCCTCACGGGGCCCGTGTGGTGGTTTAAGGCCCGTTTACTATGCGGTATTTCTATCCATAGGAAAAGCTCGTGCGCTAGCAGTGGCGACGTAAAATAAGCTGCCCCCCGACCGCCTAACCGATCGCTTTGACTACGCGTATAGTTTATGACGTCATCTTGCCACCTCGCACCGCCTATGAAATCAATATCAAAAGCTAAAGGCTATAGCTTTCGATATTGCCTTCATAGGCGGCACGAAACGACAAGATGACGTCATAAACCACACACGAAGTCAAAGTGATCGGTTAGGCGGACGGGCCCCTGGTGGTAGATGATAATGGTTACAGAAATATATTACCAGGATAAGGCTCCTGGCAGCAAGGGTAGTATCTCTCGTGCCGTTCAGCCGGCACCCCAAGTATGTCCCACTCTACTGACGGATAATATTCCCGAAGGTCTATGCCGACATCCACCATGTCGCCTTTCTTCTGGTTGATGTGCTTCAAGTCGATCTGCAATAAAATACTCATATGAAACAACTCTAACTAGTAAATTGCAAAAAAAATAGAATAAAAAGAGTGCAACTATTAATTGTTTAAAAAAAACATTAAACATTACCATGGACTAAATAATACTATTAGTCTATGATATTACCTCGTTTATAACAAAACAGTAATAAATACTAAAATAAAAGAAAATGGAAAAAACAAACATAAAAAGTGAAATATATACCTAATATTTAAACTATTGGCCCACTCGCGACTCCGTCCGCTTGCGAACACCCTTATCCCATGATGGACCCCTATTGCAACGCCACCCGGGTCCAATTGTAAATCTAAACCATTCTCGAATCCACTTAAACACACACAAAAAAATCATCAAAATCGGCCCAGCCGTTTAGAAGGAGTTCAATTACAAACACACGCACAGAAGATTTATATAAATACTAGCTGACTGGCGGACTTCGTACCGCTTTGACAGTTTCCATGACAACAAAACAAACATAACGTTGACAGTTTCCATGACAACAAAACAAACAAATCATTCGTCCGCATAAGAACACCCGTATCCCATCCATGATGTACCCCTATAGCCGCGCCATCTACCGGGTCCAATTGTAAAACTAAACAATAACTAGCTTCAGCTTCATCTAGTTATAAATATAAATCTTCTGTGCGTGTGTATGAAATTGAACTCCTTCTAAACGGCTGGGCCGATTTGAATTAAATTTGTTGTGTGTTCAAGTGGATTCGAGAATGGTTTAGATTTATTTTAAAAAAATCAGGCTATTTTTTTTAACTTTTAATGACACAAAAATTGTAATATTTTTAAGAGCGGCCTCTCTGTCGGCTCCTTTGACTAAAACTACGGGCACGTTTAAGCGGTGAAGGCATTGCGGCCTCTCTGTTTCGGCTCCTTTGAATTGAAACTACCGAAAGTGCTTTATTTTACTTTTTAATCGTAATGTCTTATGACATTTTTCTTGAAAACTAGCGTATAAATATTTAAGGTTTTTTCATAAAAATAGTTTATACATGTTGTTGAATTTATCCTCAAAATATTAGCAGTTGATAAAATGTGACCTTATACACATATATTTTATGTCCAACAGACTAGGTACTAGAACAAATATTTTTTATTTTATTTTTTTCTTTTGTGGTCCATAAGTGACAAGTGTCATATGTTTTATTTGAAATGTCGTCGTCCATATTTATTTGATGCCGCGCGGCCATACTAATTTTGTATGGGGAATTTATGGTGCTTAATAAAAAATAATTATTTAAATAACCACTTGATGAATTGAAAATGTAGTCTAGCAATTTGTAGTTTATCCATTGATGATTGTTTAGACAAAATCAGAAGTACAATAATTTAGATAAACTATAAGAAATCTACTAAACGCCGCCACTCGTTTTCATGATTTTTGCCCAACTTTAAATGATATTGTAGAAAAAACTATAGCGTGTTATGAATTTATGGTTCTGACAAATTGTAAACACGTTCCCTATGATACTAAATATATATTTTGTTCATTTAATACGATAGTATTTTCAATTATATTTACTTAACCGTAACTGCATTTTTGGCATTTTTTGTCGGCGCACCCTTAATCAAGATCACTTACAAACGCAGCTGCTCAAAAGATTTATAAACAGTTTGAAGTATCCAGAACGTAATATAATATTATCGAATAGTGAATAACGAAATCGTAAGAAGACAATGCCTCGGCAGCCAACCAATTAGCCCACCCTTGTGTAAATATTACAATAAAAGGCGAAAACGGGACACCGTTTTTCCATTAATACCACTTATCTTCGATTCATTTCGTATTTATTATACCTACTAATTTATAATACTCGTATATTTATATAGTAATCATGATTGGACAACTATTAATATACTGTATTAATTTTGATTATATTGGATATATAATTAACCCCTTACAAATAAACAAAGATTAGTTATTCTGTTTTTTTTTCCTGTCATGTAAACGTCATTTCAAATTAGAGTAAAAGAGACAAAACACGGAATAACTATTCGGGGGATATTGTTTTTTTATTTGTAAGGCACTTATACTTTAGCAACCAGTATCAACAGTATTTTTTTTACTTTTTATTTTTTTTTATTTTCAAGTGGTAAATTTTAAAGGTATTTATAAAATTTATAAAATACAGTAAAATAGTAGTAGGCGTTTAATTTTTTCATTGTGTTTTATAAATTTTATAAATATTTAATTCATCAATCAATAGGCTTAAAAGTTAACAGTTATAAAATATTTAATTTAGAAATGTAGGTATTAATATTGTTTTTACTTCGTTGCCTTATCAACGATTACTATTAAGCAAGAAGAAATATAAATATGGACTGATGATACTAAAAAAAATTCAATTACACACGTAGATGACTTTTGTAAAATTACATTAGTGGAAGTTTCAATGAGTTTTGTCAAAAGTTAGTCAAAGTTTATGTCACTTAATTTAAAACAAGTATTTTTACAATCTTTCATTTATCGTTCATTATATGTATTATTATATATCCTGTTTACGGTAATAAAATAACCAATAAAACTACATAGTTTTATTAGCATCAATATCAAGCAAAAACACTAAATTTACATTCTCCAGTTTGATTACCTGGTCACCGTCATAGCTCCAAGAGCCAAACTTCAGGAAACAAGTCTGCTGGTCGAACGGGAAGTATCTAACGTCGATCTCGCAGGAGGACTTGAAGATGGCGGGTGGAGTCCACAGGACCTTCCCGGTGTGATGCAGAACCGCCTTGGTCATCGTTGTCACCACGTATTCTCCATCAGCGCTGTGAGGGAAAGTATTAATGGTTAACTAGTGGTCGCCCAGTGGTCGAAATTCGACCGTAATTTTATTATGGCTGCACGGTTTGTATCCTAAGCAATGAAAAATTAAAAAAGATAGTATGTAGTTTGGATTGACATTGACAGACTTCGGCCGCTCCTCTTGCATTTTGAAATTTTTGAAAAGAGTATATTAGGCGTCTGTGTCAAATACATGGTAGTGTGTGTAATGTTTGTTTTTATTGATTTAATGTATTTTATGCATAATAAAAAAAAATTAACATTCGGATAACCTTCTCTGTTTAAACTATAAGTGTGCGAAATTTTATACTTCTCCGTCCGCGTAATTTTCGTTAAAAAGGGGTACAAAGTTTTTGCTTCACGTATTAATATATAGATATATTTAGGGAGGCATGCTAGGGTGTTAAACAATGCTTGTTGTCGTAAGATGCTTCTTTTTATTCCTTACGTTTAAGCAATTTGGCCTTCATGTCTCCTGATCTTAATAAAATTGATGATAAGGCCGAAAGCAAAAGCGCACATCACCCGGATTCCTTATGAGGCACAGGTTATCCATATTTAATATTATAAAGCTGAAGAGTTTGTTTGTTTGAACAAAAAACTGTTAGATCGACCACACGCGATCAAAATTCTTTAAACGAACTACAACGTCTACGGAATTTAAAGGATAAGGCCAATTTTTCTATGGACGTAGATGTAGTTAATAATTTTCATTTACAGCAATTTTTTATGGTGTTTTGTTTTCGGGAATATTAGCAGATTTAATTCCCATGTTTAAAAAACTCAAAGAACTTGCCAGTCAAAAGTAGTAAACGGCAGGAGTTTCATTTTTACACCTTAATCAGATTATTGACAATTGGTGTATGCGCTATGACTTGTAGGTGATTGCCCCCGCCTGCGACAACTATCAATATTCAATGTATTTATAAATACTCATTTATTATAGATTTTATTATTTATGTATATGTATCGGACAAGGAAATATTTCACGTTGCGTTCAACATTGCTCAAATTGAATTCTGGGATCGTAGAGCTTGTTTTTTTTTCTTTTCAGTTTTTTCTCTTTGCATTTATTTTTTATGTTAGTCCGGTTTTTACGAATATATAATTGTTTTTTATATAGTTGTTTTTAGCAGTCGGGTTTTTTGTTTTATTTTATTAAACTAAAACAATGTCACAACATCAAAAATACTTGTACCTACCTATTTTGGTACAGAAATAAACCTTTTTCCATTTTCATTTTCAAGTTAGCAAACGGTTTAAACCACCAACTTGTAATAAGGGCTTTAACCCAATATTTCCATTTGCTCGTAGTTCGTAACTAGTTTGTAATGAGTGTAGCGTCGTGTAAGCAACTAACTGACAGCCAAAAGTTAAATAACTATTTCCAATAGGGTTGAGGGTTTCATACGAAATGCACCTCCATCTTCAGTATTATAGTTATTTATCTTCAAGCGAGATAAGATCAAATCACTTTCCCGTTCTTTTTTTTTATATTAGAAGGAGGCAAACGAGCAGGTCACCTGATGGGAAGCAATCACCTCCGCCCATGGACACCCGCAAAACCAAAGGAATAACAGATGCGTTGCCGGCCTTTAAGGAAGGAATAGGCTCGTTTCTTGAAGATCCCTAAGTCGTATTGGTCCGGAAATACCGCCGCTGCGAGCTGGTTCCACAGCATTGTAATTCGTGGTAAAAATTACGTGAGAAACGCACAGTAGTAGATCGCCATCCATCAAGATGGTGTGGATGGAAAGACAGTCGATTGCATGTAGTGCGGTAAAGGAAATCAGCGGCAGGGATCAATTCGAACAATTCCTCAGAGCACTCCCCATGATAAAGGCGATAAAATATACAAAAAGACGCAACGTCTCTTCGAAGGGCCAGTGGATCGAGCCGACTAGATGTTACCACGTCGTCGACAATTCGAGCAGCTCTGCGTAGAATGCGTTCTGGACTAAACACAATATTTAATATCATCATCATCATCAGCTTCTAAACGTTCCACTGCTGGGCAAAGGTCTCGTGCCATAAGTGTTTTTAAACCCCAACCTAGCAATTCACATTTGTTAACGCAAACAAATGAACACCGTGCATTGTCCCGAAAATTGAATCCGATCGTGTATAGCCAACTCTCGAAATCCATAATGTCATATCAGATTAACATATCACACAGTGGTATGGTCACAGCCGTGAAAGCATTCGCTGCCAAATGCGTTCCAGTGCGCAATAAGCCCACTACCACTATCTTCCTCGGCTGTGACAGCCACCATAAACCTATCAAAAGGCAAGTCATACGTAAACGGACGAATATTATGTGGCACAAGGTATGAGCGATTAGCGTTGTCAGAAAATCTATTGTAAAACTTTTGCATATTAAGTTAATTAAAAATCAGTTAAGTATTAAAATTTTATTTAACTAAACAGTACTTAAAACCAAGTTTTAAGTTCTTATGTTGTTTTTTTTTCTCTAAATTAGCGATTCAAGATTAGTCAAACGTGTCGTGTTTCAATCTCATAATGTGTTCATATTTTGTTTGCCGATATAAAAAATTAAACTGGCTTAGTTTAATTTTATATCTTCTCAACAAGTTTTCACTGTTATTTATTAACGACTTCATAGTTATTGAAGTAACTTTATATTTGTATTTTAGTTAGCGGTGTTTGACTCTGTAATAAGTGTTACAAAAACACAAATGTTGAAAAAATTTTCACGAGTAGGTTTCAAACCAGCACCCTTCTGACATACCGGGTCAGGTGTTCTCCCAATTGAGCTATCGTGGTGTGTTACAATTTATCAAAAGTTCAAAGGAAAACATACATACTCTGATATACATACATACTAGTACTACAACTCTCACGTCCTTTCCAAAAAAGAGGTAGATAGAGCATATCAATCACCAATTGATCACCTTTAGCACTGTCGCCTAGAAATACGGGAAGTTCAGGCGTTAAGGACTGCAACCCAGTCTATGACTACTGCAGCTCTTAACGCACTTTCGGGAACTAATGTACCTACTTTAAATATTTATAAAATTTACAAAATACAGTGAAAAAATTAAACGCCTACCCGACCCAGCCAGGAATCGAACCTGGGTCTTCCGCAATCCGGGCGGCTGCACTGACCGCTATGCTACCGGGAAGGCTTCCGCTTTCATTTAATTTAGCTTCAGTGCAGCAATTAGCACTTGAAAATAAAAAGTAAAAATGTACCTACTTTATTTCTTTCCAAATAAATAAACTTTATTATTTTTTATTTATATAATTTTGAGTATACTCGCCTTAGTGATCCGGAGCAACATTAAGAAAAACTCTTGTAAAGGTAAAATGTCTGCAAAACGCCTCATGTCACAACCTACGCCGCCGTCCAACGGCCGACACAGCGTAAGATTAGTAGCACGTGCGTTGCTCTCATTCGCTTATGATTAATCGCTTGCCGGCCTGTTTTGACGCCGCATGATGTATCATTCGTGAACGCTTTCTTGTCGATACGACGCAATCAATTAACTTAAATACGAATGTTTACGTGTTTTTGTATTGACAGGTTTAAGGTGAAGTGTTGTAAACTATTCGATGTAATTTTTATATTGAAATGTAAAATAATCTAATCTTTGATATTATTATGATTCATGAGAATGTATGTTTGCTTCCTAACGCTAAATCGAAGCCCAACAGGTTATTCTGCCTCCCGTAAATTATGTTCTTCATCGTGATTGCCGTCCTGCATCCCAGAGAAACCTCGTTGAATCCAGCACAAAATAAAAGTATACTTGTAAAAAGTTTTTCAAAAGACACTACAATTCCACTCCATCCTAATGCAAATTACGAATAACGTTTGTCATCGTACTTGGCGTATAATGCAAAGAAAACCTCTTTACCTCCAGCGTAATATAAGCACACCACACAAATTTAACCCAAAGAAGCAGTTTCTTACTTAAAAACATCGAAATTCCCTACGGAGCTCTACACTAAACTTATTGAAGTCGGTGATTAACGTACTTGACGTCACCACGCAAAGGAAACCTTATTGACTCGAGCATAAAATAAGCATACTCGTATGCGCAACTCAAACAAAACAAATAACTTTAAAAACATTATCTTACTAAGAAATCACATCCAAATTCCTTTTGAAGCAGTTCCACCGCAAACTGCTTTAAATCGTTGGTTTAATGCTCTATGTATTTTACGTTTACGTCCGTCATAATGCAAAGAAACCTCTTTGCCTCCAGCATAAAAAGCACGCTCATACGCATCACACAAACTTAACCCTTAAAAACAGTTTCTCACTCAAAATCACATCGAAATTCCCTTTGAAGCAGTTCCACTCCAAACTGATTTAAATCGTGATTAACGTTTGCGTGCTGCTTGACGTCACAGCGCACATGCGTCACGGGATGGACACGGCGCGATGTACGCCGTCTGTCTGGCTCGTTAAATCTGTCCATTTGTCTCCACTATTTATGATCATAGTGACAGAGAAGAAACTAAATTTAACTATTAAAGCGGCACTGCATTTAACGCTTTACGGCTACCGCATAAGAGTTATGGTTGGGAAATTAATTAAGTGGTTTTGTCTTTTTCAAGTTCGATGATGTCTGCAATCTTGCGGGTAAAGCAACTTTTGTACCACCAGGTATTTGGGCGGGTGACCAATCATATTGAGCTTCTCCGTGCTCCATGTTTTTAAATGGCATATTTTAGAAATCGTAAATTAGCATTGGTCTAGTGTGGTGAGGTATTGTAATAATGAGCTAACAGCAGGACGGGACGTTAACAAGCTGTTGATAAATTATTAAGTAGCTTTTTGATGCTCAATCATTTTAGAGGTGAGATCCGCATCATCATCATCATCATCTCAGCCAAAAGATGTCCACTGCTGGACAAAGGCCTCCCCCAAGGATCTCCACAACGACCGGTTTTGTGCTGCTCGCATCCAGCGACTTCTCACGACCTTCACCAGATCGTCGGTCCACCTTATTGGAGGCCTGCCCACACTGCGTTTTCCGGTACGCGGTCGCCACTCAAGGACTATAATAATACAGAAGCTGCTACTTAGTACCTAGATCTGGCGGTGGTAGTAATTTAGCCATGTAATAGGTAATAGGTGGTAACGTGTAAAACCCCGTCTGAAATCAATTAGAAATCTTTGGTGCGTTACAAAAAGGTTTGCGCCACCTTAAGGTGACTTGCATAAAGACTACTACTACCTTCATAAAGATAGTCTTCTCGGTTCTGAAACGGAAAGCCACAAGGCATATGTAAACGCTCAAACCTACACTCGATTCATCTATCTTGGTGTAGGTGCAAAATTTATGTGATGGTGTAAACAGCATTAGACGGACCAACTGATTGCAGCTTGATTTTCGAAACACAAGATAGTTCTACATAATAATACTTTGACACATACCCTTCTAGAAGGTGATCAAGAACAGATTTGCAAAGATTAGCGATTTTATTCGTTCTTCAAAACAATCGGTACAGCTAAGCGATCATGTGCTTGGCAGGTATTCGGATGGGTCGCCAACGTCAACTTTGCCACAATACGACCAACATGATCAAAACGTGCCTTTTTAACACCCGTTTGCAGAACTTGGCGGCAGAGTTAAAGGCTTTCTTCGTTGCGAGGATACTGCCGTCCCTGCGTTTGCACCGCGAGCCTGGGCCCAGGCTTGGTACGCTGCCTCCTTTTGCGCTTCAGCGTGAGCGCAGTCAGCATTGAACCATGGACGGGCCCTAATGCCTATGGGGACGTCAGAGAATGGGATAAACTATTCCATTCCCTGGCGTATCACGTCTGCGATTGCGCCGGCACAGACAGAAGGTTCGTTCGAAGAGAAGCACAGATGCCGCCAAGGATGTGACGCGAAGAAGTGCCGAATCTCATCCCAATGTGCCGACCCATATTTCCATACCCGCCTCGATCCCCGAAGGGTGGTGTCCGGAGGAGAGCATATAGATACAGATTTCACCAGACAGTGGTCAGAAGTTCCCAGCGGAGCCGAGACCGATACTGACTGTCTGTCTGGATGAGTGGTCAGCAGAAAGTCTAGGCAATTGGGTGTGTGGCCATCAACATCAGGTATGCGGGTTGCTTGGTTCACCAGCTGGGAGAGATTTTGCGATAAAGCAAACTTGCGTGCTTCTCTTCCAGGATGGTCGGTTTTTTGGAACGGGAATATCCAATCGCTATGGTGAGCGTTGAAATCCTCCAGAAAAACAAGCTCCGTAGTTGGATACCTTCGTTGGGCCAGATCAACTGCCTCAGTGAGGTGGTCAAACAACCGAGTCGTCTCAATAGATAAACAAAAGAAGCATTGATTTTTTTTAATATTATTAGATGTGGAGCATGGGAATAGGCTGGATAACTCTTAACACCAGGGTCAACCTTGCGGTTGATCACAGTATAACCAGAATCTATCCATTTCAACTAGCGTAGGTAATATAAAACTAAAGTGGCTTTTACTATTTCACCTGCAGCCACGCAGGAAACGGATTACTCTAGGAGACAATTGAAATTTATGGTTGCAGTAACGCATTTCTAAAACATTGTTGTTTATAAGGCTACGCGGACACGGTGACTGAGGTGCATTATGTTGTGCTAGCTCGGAATTGTGGCTTTGGCGGTGGCGTAGGTGTTATTCTATTTGGCATAGATATTTCTGGATGCAAATTTTCAGGACTGCCCACTGCTAACTTCAACACAATCACTTTTTTAAATTTCCACAAAGAGGTATGCTTGGATTTCATCGATTGATTTGTCGTTTGATTTATCAACAATGACTACACATAAAGTAGGTTATTTATTTATGCAACGGCATTCCATTTGCCTGCTGCATATCGACAAAGATGTCGATCACTGTTTATTGTCTGTAAGCGCCTTAAGTCTCTAAAATAATGCTACGCCTGAAAATAGACACTAAAAAAACCGACTTCAAAAAACAGGAAACTTAGAAAGTAAAAACAGCTTTAAAAATCAAGAAATAATATTGAAATCATATTATTATTTAGATACGTATGTGAGTTTAAAAAAATGTCTATTGAAGTCGGGTGGTAGGTGGTCGGCTGGGGGACAATTTTGTTTCATTTAAACTTTTATAGTTATTCCATTATCTCCACTTTTTTATTGTAAAAGCCCCACCCGGCTTCGATAGACATTTTTTTTAAACTGACATGCGTATCTAGGTAGATAATAGTATGATTTCAATATTATTTCTTGCTTTTTAGAGCTGTTTTTACTTTTTTAAGTTTCCTTTTTTTTAAGTTGTTTTTTTTGTTAAATATTATATTATTTTACGATTTTTAGTGATGGGTAGACGTAGACCTAACAAGGATGCTTCTCGGATGAGGAAACGACGGCCTAGTAGGTAGTGGTATTCCTATGTAAAACTTCAATCTTAATTAGGTATTATTTTTATACGAACTAAACATTTTGGCATATTGAACCGTATGAAGTAAGCCCAACAAAAGGTAAAAAGGTAAACTGCTGTGAATCGTTGAGGAATTTCCTCGACTGTCTATGGTCTCCATCATCAGACCTGTAATGGCAGTTATAACCCATATGGGTGCAAAGTTCTTATCAATAGAATTGAATTAAGACCAAACACAAGGTAACTACTGTAAAACGTTGAGGAGTTCCCTTGACTGTCCTTCGTATTCATTATCAGACCTCTAATGACAGTCACAACCCATCTAGGTGTAAAGTTCTCATCAATACAAATTAATCAAGCACAAACACCATGTAATTGCTGTAAATCGTTGAGGAGTTCCCTCGACTGTATTTCAGCTCCATCATCAGATCGACTCCAGACCTTCATTAAATAGTAGTGCTTTAAAATACTTAATGAAACTTTAACAAACGCACTAGTCGCCACTACGATTTTCGAAGGTTCCTCTCGATTTCTCTGAGATGCCATACTCAGATCCCGGTTTTCACCCTTGGGGTATCTCCTTTTCAACAAAAAAAGAATCATCAAATTCGGTTCATAAACAACGAAGTTATCCGCGAACACACATAAAAAAAATATACGAGTCGAATTGAGAAACCTCCTTCTTTTTTGAAGTCGGTTAAAAAGACACTATTGTAAATTATTTTATTATTATTTATTATTATTTATTTTTTATTATTTTACAACAGATATGTTTTTTAAAAACGGGCTTTTTATAAAGAAATGAGAACGTGTTAGTTTAAAAGTACATATTGACTCTTATTAACGTTTACTTGTACGCTACAAAACAGAGATCATCAATGTAAAGGCAGTCGTCAAGTTTCACTGCTAAATTTAATCTACAACTTTCAAACTGCAACCATTTATCGTCGCTAACATCAAACATACGTATAGCAAAGACAAATCAGCTCGGTGCCATTCGCCAAGAAGTTAGTTGGAAATTAGAGAGCGCCAAACTGCATTGTAACACACGCCAAGTTCTACCGATGCAGTAATTCCAACCGGTGCCGGTGGTAGCAACTAATAAAGTTATTATGCTGAGATTTGAGATTATAGCAGAAACACGGAAGGGTGATTCTCTAACTGGTATTTAATTGTATTGTGCACAAATGCGGGATCGTTGTGATGTAACACTTTTGGATAGGGACATTGCATTGTAGTTTTGGATAATGACACTTTGGAGAAATAAGTTGGTGAAAGGAGAAATTACTTTCTAACAGTCTATTTTCGAGATAAATTGGAGAATGGGCAAAATATAAGAACTTTGGTCTACCTACTCAACATTAACGCCATCTATCCTAATAAAAAGATTACATGTTAATAAACTAATAACGATTAGCGTAAAAGTACTAGGGGCTAGCAAAATTTAGAAAAAGAGAAAACAAAAAAAAAATCGGTGATTTATTACATAATGTTATAATTGCGGTATCACATGATGATTGTATCCACAATAACATTATTCAGATGGGCAGCTGGCGGTGTGAAACGACGACAACAACAAAACAAAAAAAAAACAAACAAACAAACAACAACAATCGAAAACTGTAACTTGTAAGGAGCAAACGAGACGTGCGAGTGAAGACAAAACAAGCGCTTATTATATGGGCTTATTATATTATATGCGCTGCGCTTGCGTTGGGAATTTGAACTCTACACCACTCATTGCCCTATCTAAATGTAAAGTCTGCTCTAAAAATATAACGAAGGAGAAACTACACTCTGCAATTATTTTGCCATTTTCACAAAGAACCCCATAAGTTACACATTTGCGGTCATACATAAAAATTTAAGTATAAGAGATGCCCTTTTTATTGATGTATGGCTTGTTGGTGCTGAGTAGGTAGACCAACTTGCCCATTAGTAATAAGTGACTCTGTAATAAATTACTAATAATTAACTGTGAGTTATACTTTACAACATTTTACATATTACTTATACACAAACATAAATAAACTCCCTGTTACCTCCCTGTGATAGTCTCCCTGTGACCACGGACCCTGCAAAGGGTTCGAAACGTCAGGATAAACATTAAATAAGTAATGTGTAAAATAAACCCGAGTAGATCCGTAAAAGTTGTTTCATTTCAATGTGTAGTGTTCGCGTAAACTTAAGAAAACAATATAAATAAACAGTTAAGTATTTAAAAAAAATACAACAAAGTGAGTGAGTGTATCTAGATTATTTTCTTTCTTTTTTTTTCTTTTTTTTATAGATAGCTCAGCAAATGACTCCATCCCACCTGATGTGAAATGGAGTTCAGACGCGAAGATAACTGGTAAGTACAGCGTGAAAACAAACGTAGCATCAGTTAACTTCACTCTGCCGGCCCACAAGGTGCTTCTTCACGCCTCTTTTGAAGGACCCCATATTAAAGGAAGGAGGGAAAACGTGTGCTGGTAGACTATTCCATCTTTTGGAGGTGCGACAAAGAAACGAGTCACCAAATTTCCTTGTGCGCGATGGGATATTTGAGACAGTGAAGCGCGGTGACTCCGAAGAGCAGCACCTGTACTCCTATGAAGGAAGGGAGAAGGTGGTATGAGGTCAAAGAGCTCTTCAAAGCACTCGACCTGGTATAAGCGATAAAACACGCTGAGTGAAGCAACATCTCTACGCAATAGCAGAGTTTCAAGAGTATTTGCCACTTCTGCATTGTCGATAATGCGTTCAGCGTGACTCTGCAATCTGTCCAAGGCATCGAGAAGGTACTTTGCGGAACCATCCCAGATGTGCGAGCAATACTCCACGCAAGACCGTACCTGTGTCTTGTACAAAAGGCACAACTGGTCCGGCGTAAAGAATCGCCGCACTCTGTTCAGAATACCGAGAATTCGTGAGGTTGTCTTGATCACGGTTTCGATGTAGTCCCTTTGGTTCAGATCGCAGCGTTTCGTCATACCGAGCATGTTGATACTGGAAGAGTTGGAGGGGAAGGAATGGTGACTTTTTGCCGTGAACGCACATACCTGTGTTTTCTTGGCATTGAACTCAACCAGGTTATTGGAGCCCCAATTGGATATGAGGTCCAATAACCGATTGAGCTCAATGACAAGATTCAATCGATTCACTTCAGTTGTTGACAAATTTAATAGAAATAGACGTGAATTAAAGTGTTTATTAATAAAATTATTACTTTTTATAACTTTTTGTTATTTTTCTTCGTAAACATAATTTACAATATTGTAAAACTCTGTTAAGTGTTATATTTAAGTTTTAGGCTGTTGAGTTTCCGAATAAAGTAAATACAAAATAAAAAATATTTTTATTTCGCTTATTTAAAATAAATTTAATATCCATTTGATTCGTTGGCTACTCGGCTCGATCGTTACTGGTGACGGCACTGGCTATCTTATCTCTAGCTGCCGGAACACAACAATACTACTTATTGATGTTATGGTGACATATTTAGATAAGATGGAGGTAGCTACAAGCCCTAAGGCCTCTGCCTCGAGGCGGCCGGCGGCGGGCGACGCAGCGGCGCGGCGCCGGCGGCGCGACTTTGTATGGAGTGCACCGCTCGTCGCCCACTCCCGCCCCGCTGTTTTCGAGGGCCGGTCTATTTGATTTTACCCAAAATATACTGCCGTTCACGCGCCGCCGCCGCAGCCGCCCCGCTGCCCGCAAAATTCGAGGCAGAGACCTTACACCTACCAAACCGATTACACAAACACGCTGGGAATCGAACCCGGGACCTCTAAACCAGTAGTCTTAGCCACTTGACCATGGAGGCGGTTAAATCCTTTATTATGTTTGCATCAAAGCATATCTTTTTGCAGTTGATTTAAATAATTTAGAAAATTACTCACTTATTATAAAGCACGATGTCAGGTAACCAGATATGTTCAGACGGGACGTACAGTTCCTTGACCCCACCGTACTCCAGAGGGTCCCATTTAAACTTATGGTCTTCCCATTCCTGTAAAACAGTTATATATTATCTTGCTGCTGGTCCACACACACACAAACAATAGTGCCTCGCAGAATATCAGCGTTGCAGGCGTTGCAGGTGATATTTATTATGTTCACGCTGCAACATGGGCCTTTTCAGCTTCGCTTCTTTATTTTATATTTTGTTTGTTACTTACTTTAATTTGAAACGGAATTAATATTTTGATTTGATTTAATTTGTTTATTTAATATTATTATATTATTATTCTATGAAAAAACAATAAAAATAATTTGATAAAATCGGCGAGTCATCATTACAGATATTGTCATCGTTAAAAAAAAATGAAAAAAACGTTGGTTCACCTGACTTATTTAAATTTTTTATATGTTAACGATTATGTTTTCTTTAAGTAATATATTTAGATCTCTGTATTCCTTAAGATAGATAGATCTATAGATACAACTTATATTGCAAGACTTTATCATCAAAATTAAACATAAAATAACTAAACTAGATACATAAGTGTGGGTCTTATCGCTTTAAAACGATTTCTTCTAGACAACCTTAAGCAAAGAAAGTATCATCAAGACGGGCTTGTTGGTTTGAAAAATTTTTAATTTTGAAGTTTGAATAGGATACTGATATATAAAATGACTCTTAAGATAATGCGCGAGAAATCTGTTGTTATAAAGACAAGCCTGTAAGGGCTTATAAAAGCTCTGTGTTAATTTCGAAATTAGTATGCACTTACATGTTCCAGCCAAACGTTGGTTGTCAATATTTGATCCTTCAGGTTCTGTAACAAGACAAACACGTCATTAATAAAAACGCCTTAGCAAGAGACATGTCCAAACACTATAAAAAATTAAGGTCAACTAAGAGCGATTTTTTCTTAGTTGACCCTAAATTAGATGAAACAAAGCTGAGCTATTAGGGGTTACAGATTAAGCTATTAGGTTAATCTGTGATTGAACTAAACATGCAGGTGTGTTTATTAACTAAGAATCATATACGTCGTATCAACCATTGTTGTCTCTTCTTGCGTGAGTCGGTCATTTCTAAAAGTTAGTTTAAACAAAAAAGTATTTTGAACCAATTAATAATAAAATAAAAAAATAACAGTGTATAATAATAGTTTTAATGATTTTCATTGTTAGATTAATATGATCGTCATCATTGATTTGCCTAAGACCTATTATTAAACCAACTAAGATTCTAATCTTTAAAACTTTTTATTCAAATCAATAATGTCAGTTTATCATTTTTATAACTTGGTATTATTGAATGAACTATACAATAAATGACACGTTCTACTGAGCTCATATTGTTTAAATCGATTATCGTAATAGTCGAAATAAATGCTCAATTGGTCGATTTGATCAAGAGAAAAGACCGCGCCGCCCGCACCCCTTTTGCCGCGGCCTGTGAGCGGGTGAGGGCGGCTGCGCGCGCGGCTGCAGCATGCAAGATAAAACCGGTTTAAATGCGCAGTTGCGCTCGATCGTTCGTAGGTTTGGTTGTGTTCTTGCGGTTGTGCTCACAAAGTACTTTTATTGGTTATTCTGCAAATTGTGCATGGTGAGTCCTTTCTTTAATGGGCAACGTTAGCGAACTACTAGAAATTGTAGGACTTGATACTAGTATTCAACGGTTAGTATCTCTTACGGTTGTTTTGTGTTAAAAATCATAAAGGTAAGCGCGGGCGCGGAACCCCTTTGATGCAGTTATGGGAGTAGGAGTTCACTAGATGACTAAGGCCAAAATAGTAGGTAGTAGTAAAAAGCTTAGGTACCTATTACAAGCTTAAATGATGCAAGTTCCATTGGAAACGTTAACCTGTTTTCAACCTACACTTTGCGTTAAGGTTTGAGTTTCCATAATGCAGTTGGCCCCCATTTTTTAATGGTTTGCGAAATTAAAAACTTACCTAGTCTCTTTAGTACTTAACTACCTATTAAAAAATTGCTACAATGTTTGTGACTTCCTCCGTGTAAAAAGCGATTAATAAAAAGTAATCTTTGTGCATCATTATATGCCTTTATAACATAGACAAGTTAATTATTTAGTATATTCCTACCTCGTTTACGGATTGTAATTCTTATTTTCAGAACGACATGACGATGACGATGTCAAAGAACTAAACCCTCTAACAGGTCCAAAATCCCTGTTTATGAGATGCTGGAGGACGAGGAAGGCAGAGTTTTCATCTGTAAGTATAAATATCTATTTATATCAGTTTATAAAAGTTTGAAATCGGTTTACACCATTGTAGATTTCACTAAAACTCTTACCCGCAATTTACTTCACAACTTTTATAATACTATGAGAATAAAGATAAAAAGAATACAATATAATACTTTATTTGATTCCTAATTTGCCAAATTTTTTTTAAGTTTCCACCGCAGAAACATCCAATTTAGCCTGATTTCTTGCTTTACCATTTGCATTGGTCAGGCAAAAGGAGAAATGCAGTTTGCAAGCTCGGTACAGCTTGAAGCCTAGTAAAGCAGAAGTACGCGAAAGTTTCATAAAGCACGTTAGATCTATTTCAGAAATTATTTAGGCAGTTGAACTCGGGTTAACAACACTTCACAAAAAAGCCTGCCATCATCATTGTAGTTGGTGAGTCATTAGAATAAATAAAAAAATATTTAATTGTTGCAAATACGTCAGTTATTATTATGTTATACGGTATCGATACATACCCTGAGTGGTACTTACTTCATACAAAAATGCCTTTATAAAATGTCATCCGCTTTTGATAAAGGTCAACAATTACTGAATCCCTTACATATTTCAAAAATTTGACGTTCCGCTGTACGTTATAAAATCAATAAATGACATACAATTATTATTTTTTGTTTTATTTCATCAAACGTTTTTAATATACACTCGATAATTACAGCAATAAATGATAATTATAAATGTTAAAGGTTTAATTTAATGACGAGGATTTCGTTTTCAAACTTGCAATAAAATATAGTAATCTTTGATATAATTAATATAATAATAAATTTGACATAATAAGTAATTAGGTTATTTCTATATTACCATTAACATTATTATTATTGTTACCGTTTGTTCTCTTTGTTTGGTTACCACTTATTTTATACATACAAATACTAACATACATTTATTTTTTATGTTCTAGTTTTTTGACACCGAGGGATCGCGTCCTACTGCATATTAAAGCTAAAAAGGTGGGTCTATTTAGCTTTAAAAAACCATAGGATAAGACCGGTCTTAAAGAAACTAAAACAGAAATAAAGTATTAGAACTTACTACGTGAACTTGTTAGAACAGCCATTTATCATGTTAATATTGACCAAGGCCTTTGTTGGATTTATTAGGTGAACTTGTTACAACAGCCATTTATCGTGTTAATATTGACCAAGGTCTTTGTTGGACTCACTAGGTGAACTTGTTAAAACAGCCATCACGTGAACTCGTCGGTGAAAGGTCACGCAGTAGTTAGTGTACCGGTCGCAGCGCGCTCTAAGGGAGCTTGGACTCTGTTCGGGTATTGACTCATGTGGTATTACTACACATTTTCAGCTTTCATTCACCTCCCACGTTCGGCAAAACTAAACAAAACAAAACATAAGCCGAACACTCGGCAGCGGGTGCAAGCCAAGCGGCTTTTTCGGTAAAAAACAAATGCAGTTATTTGTTAAACCATACGCTGGCCGATAGTGGCAAACGAATTCAGCCCAAATATCATGATATTGGTAGCTCTCGCATTATACAATGGCTACTAGATGTATAAAGATACATAAATCATTAAATATAGTTAGAAACAATTTTAAGACTCAGACACAACGTTCGTGTTTGTGTAACGTAAATCAAACACAAAAACTTTTTTATTATTTTTTTCAAACATAACTGGCTTGATGATGGAAGCGTACTTCACCCGGCTTCCTCATTTACTGGCTATGTTATCTCTGACTGTCTATAGGTACACATCAATTCTACTAACACACTAATAAGTACCCCGTTAGAAATAAAACCCGATACCGGTGGGATTGATACCGGTAATTTTATTCTTTCTGTGCCACAGAAGATATAATATGTATGGTCTAAATGGATAAAAGTTAAAGGATAAAAAGACCATTTAGGTAGTAGAAGCAGACTGCCATCTCTTTACATGCCTAACATGCCTCAGCACGGTTATCTAACTTGTGTACCCTCCATGCATACATACTACTATACATATACCTACATGGTTCCAGACGCTGTAAGTTTTCCGATTCTTAGCGGAGATAAAGTTTAATCACGTACTACGGAGCCTGCGTCGAACTAACCCACTTCATCTAAATCCACGTTTTTCCTTATATTTTAAATGGCGTGTACACTTGAAAAGTAACGCTCGCCGGCGGGAAATTTCATTTTGTTTTTAGGATAAATGTATTCTAAAAACAAAATGAATGCCATAGTAAAATATTATTGAGGTGTGTTTTTGAAAGTCACTTCTTCATAGTGAGAGGATTATTTAAATAAATTAAATTAATTAGTTAATTAATGTCACGAGTTCAAACGTCGCAGGCCAGGCAGAAGCTTACTCCTTAACTGTACGAATATAGTTTTAAGTTAAATTGTTAGCTGAAAATAGATAATCATAAATATATTAATGTTAAGTAAAATATGACAAAAACGTTGGGTTATGAAAGCCGTAGTAGCCTTTTATTCGTTTTACCCACTTTTTATTGTTTGTTTATCACATCAACATCATCGCCAGCTCATTATGTCCCCACTGCTGGGGCACGAGCCTTCCCTAAGGATGGATGGAAGAGCGGGCCATAAACTACCACGCGAGCCCAGTGCAGATTGGTGGCGGTTAACGACTGCTAATGCAGCTGGGATCAACGGCTCTACGTACCTTCTGAAGAACGGAGAAGCTCAAAATTATACTTTTTTGGTCATTCCGATGACCAATCTTTGCAAAAGTTGCTTAACCTCAGCAATCGCTGACCGTGCGCGTTAATCACTGCACCTTCCAGCTCCTAAGCTTGGTTGTTGCTTCATCAGCTCATTTTTATGTCCCCACTGCTGGAGCACGACCCTTCACTATAGATAAACAGGAAGAACGGGCCATAAACCACCACGCGGGCCCACTGCGGGTTGGTGGTTGTTAACGACTGCTAATGCAGCCGGGACCAACGGCTTTACGTGCCTTCCGAAGCACGGAGGAGCTCGAGATGATACATTTTTGGTCACCCATCCGATGACCGGCCTTTGCGAAAGTTGCTTAACCTTAGCACTCACAGACCGGGCGCGTTAACCACTGCACCATCAAGCTCCTCAGCTTGTTTAGCGACAACAAAAATATTTGATCACATATTTTTTTCGAGTGTGTGGAATTACAGCACCTAGTTGATCTCTGTGGTCTGTTACTATGGAAACTGAGTGGCGGCCGATACCAAAACTTCTGTAGGCACATAAATAGGTTTTGTTTGTCTCTGCCATATGCATACACCGCACTCAACGCTCTCTTGGCTGCTTTTACTGATATCAATGTGCGCCTATGGTCGTCTGCAACTGCATGTTTGAAATTTTGCACGAAAGTGTAAACTTTTACATGAAATATTTTTAGGGTAATATTTTTTTTTAATATCTAATAAATTATCGCGTGAATGTAATAACTTAGATTTTGTTTATAATAATTTATTTGGATTTTTTTTTAATTTTTATATTTAAGTGCTAATTGCTGCACTGAAGCTGAATTAAATATTTATTAAATACAGTGAACAATTTAAATGCGTTGGATAGATGGCACTGTGCCGCTAAAAGCATTCAAAAATTAAAAAGCAGTGTGAAAATTCAGTGCTTACGTCAGCCTTCCCGGTAGCATAATGGTCAGTGCAGCCGCCCGGATTGCAGAAGACCCAGTTTCGATTCCTGGCTGGGTCGGGTAGGCATTTAATTTTTTCAATGTATTTTATAAATATATTAGAATATTGTATAATAAATAAATAAATAAATTGTCACTGTTTATCTTGTTTATCACGTCAACGTAACAAAAACATAATTATTCAGTAGACGCTAAAATTCTAAAAATTCTAAATTCAAAATCATTTATTCATATTGTTTTCTAAAGTTTACGCGAACACTACACATTGAAATGAAACAAAACCTTTGTGACCACGGAGCCTGCAAAGAGTTCGGAACGTCAGGATAAACATTAAATAAGTAATGTGTAAAATAAACGCGAGTAGATCCGTAAAAGTTGTTTCATTTCACTCATTTATTCAGTTTAGGCTACAAATAGCTCTTATGAACGTCATTGTGCCATCAGTGCGTAAGTCTAAATAGACAGAGTAAATACTCTGGGCGGGAGATCTTGTACTGAGAAGAACCGGCAAGAAACTCAGCAAGTGTCCAGCTCTTTTCTCGCTTACAGCGTCATAAATATTGAAAAATACCTTAGCATAAAAGGACACTTTCCATCACAAATAAAAACACAAAATATAAAAGACAATCAAGCTAAGCTTTGTACAACACCGATTACAAAAGCATTGTTCCACAATCATCCATCGAGGCAACCGGTTGCATTGCAAACCACTGCACACGGTCTACTAAATCGGACCTTCGAATCTCGCCTGAAAGTTATCACGATTATGTTACTATAGATGACCTATTACAATAGCATTGTTTTGCTAACCATCCATCGAGTCAACCGGTTGCGAGCCAGTGTACAAGGTCTATTATATGGGACGATCGAGTCGCGCCCTGGCACCGCTCCAGAGAATCCCCAGCCTCATCACATCGGATATGTCCACGATGAATGGCGGCGAAAATCAACGACCTAAAGCCGTGAGGCTCTTAAAAATAAGTCGAAAGTAGTTGCTTATAGGACGCATTTACGGGGAGGATAATTGTTTTGATTCCTTTTAGAAAAAATATTAATGGCACTTTATGAATGTTTATGCATAAAAGAAAATATTAGTTTGTATTTTGAGGTAAGCTCTAAAATTAGATGAGGTATGATCTAGGATCTAGTTAGGTACTAAGTTGAACGTTGGTAATAATGAATTTTAAATAATATTTTATTATTAAAAGAAACAATTGCAAAACTAGTGATACTACCGAGTATTATATTTGTAAAGGTTTGACGACATTTACTTTAGTAATTAGCCTTAATTGTACTGTCCTATATTGCTTGGCGAAGGACTGTTTCATTGATATCATCATCGCTACAAATTTATCACCACGTTTGCTAAATGCGAATTCGTGATCTTATCTTGGTCATCATTTTTTTTATTACGTAATTGTTTACTTAAAAGAAAAAAAAAAGAGCGAGCCTTACAATAGTCGCATATAATTGCCATAATCGCCACGCTTGGCAGGCGGGTTGGCGATCGCAGTAGGTTGAAAGTAACCTCAGAGAGATGCTGCTGCCCATCCTCTGGAATGGTCCCTTAGTCGCCTTTTACGACACCCACGGGTTGAGATGGGGTGGTGCAATTCTTTATCCCCGGCACCACACAGGGAAAATATCTAAATCTATCTATCTATCTCTAATATTTTATTATTGAAATCAATAATAAAATATAATATAGAATTAACAATGACGTAGTATATTTTTTTACAAATCATAAAGATACTGCAATAAATACTCATTAGAAGACATTTGACATATCAAAATTGACCTTTGATAGTCAAATGACACAATATGTCACATATAATAATAATAATTATTATGCCAGACCAAAAGATACCGTAAGCTCTTTCTGCGTAAAACGGAACGCACCTAATTAAATTTAAATGATACAAGCTACCAACTAATTATGAGACGACCAACACCTCAGTCTCCCTGTGACCACGGACCCTGCAAAGGGTTCGAAACGTCAGGATAAACATTAAATAAGTAATATGTAAAATAAACGCGAGTAGATCCGTAAAAGTTGTTTCATTTCAATGTGTAGTGTTCGCGTAAGCTTTAGAAAACAATAAATAATAATTATGTCATGTTCATAATATCGATTACAGAATTTACAAAATGGCGCGCGCTTGCGCGCTTCCCCGACTTCCTGTTACACTGTTGGACACTTCCGTCCCATTTCACGAAATCACACATTGCTAGAAAGCGAGAGGAAAGATGTTACACATCAAAAAAACGTATGACTTCCTAAAACATGGGGTCCTGTAAACGAGGTGTGAAGAAGCAACTTGCGGGTCGGCGAGGTGAGGGCAGATACTGAGGCACAATTCTGCTCCGCTACCTGTCGGGACTCGCTTCTGCTTAACATCAGCTAGAGTGGAGTCATTTGCCTACCTATCTATAAAAAAGACAGACATAACTGTTAACTAATGGTAATTAGTCTACACAAAAAAAAAAGGTTTACAACTTCTGTAGAGCACCGAAGTGTCGCTACTTTTCTTTATAAAACAATAAATTATTTTATGTGCATTTATTTCAACCATCTTAAAACTGACAAAATCAATCTTCTAGTAACCGTAAAAAAGAACATATTCAAAAAGTATAAAAAGGTATATAATACATATCAAAAGAGGTTTTCTGTCGCCAACAACTTCATAGTAGGAGACTGCTATCAATGTTACAATTAATTTAAAAGTTCTATAGTACATAGACATTTCTTAGAACACAATTGTGTAACTTAACCCATTGTCATAATATCTCTTTTCGAGTGCTTTCTTTTGCGCAGATTTTTATTGTGCCACCAAGTAACTGTAGTACCACAGATTGTCCCCGGGCATGATCCCCGCACTCCAGCGATTCGTCTGTAACTAGGTATTTTATGGCTGAACCACCCGACAGCGGTTAACGTTTTATTGACGTCATTTCTCTAAAACGTGTCCTGCTTACTGGAACCGGTAGAGAAATTTCGCGACATTCGCCCCACAATAAATGTGTGTGGAGTATGAAAGCGATGGAAAGGATCGCTTTTATGTAACCATTCTCATTACTGTAAACGACATGATTAACGACACAACAACGATTATATACATGTATAATTATTTATAATTTTTATTACTAACTAAGCTTTAGTTAGTGAATTTAGTTCAGTGGACGTCTGTTGTGATGATGAATTAGAAGTTGCATTATTATAATGAAATTTTTATATATTTTTATATGTAGCACGTTTATAATAAACTCTTAAAAAAAGATGCTCACAGCTTACGAGTAGGTATATCCAATTGTTCCTTAACATGAACTAAAATTAACTGTAATATCTGGGTTTAATGTAATTTTGAATAATACGTCTTTATTATCGAAAATGAGATAGCATCAGTTTTAAATTAGGTTTAACTAAAATGCTTTTGGAAAAGTAGTAACAAAGTTTGTTTTTTTGATGGATATTAACATGCGTATTATGATAAACACAGGAACACAGCAATTCAAAACGATGCTGCTTGGCAACTAAAATAGGTTTTATAATGATTGCTACCCGATCGGATTCTGAAACCTGAACGTGACGTCACTAAGGACAAACGATATTATTATGAATTTCCGCGCGAACGCTCACAGCCGCCATCGCCAGTTAATTGTACGTCCCCACAGCTGGGGCACTTCTGGATGGATTGGGCGAACCCTATAACCATATGGAAGGGTCGATAATAAATATCTATCAAAAAGCAAAAAAAGAAAACAAACAATTACATTGACCCAGAATTTCTTTACTATTTTCACTTACGAATACCTCATTGTCATTGTAGTAAAAATTAATGTTAGTAAGTAATATTTTTGTTTTTGAAATAGTAAGTTTTGGGTATGCACGGAACGACATCTTACAACAATATCTACTGCGTATCACTGATTGACTGTGTATAAATTTGGTTTCCTAAGTTGGTTGCGTTTATATTCGCCAATAAACTAAGGATGTGACGTCGCCTTGCGAATTCCGGTTACACCGTAAACAGTATTTGATGTCGCCCTATGTACGCGTTGCGTAAATTAAGCTAGAACTTGATCTTGTTAATGATTAGTTACTATAAAAGGAAGTTTATTTATTTATTTACGACGATTGGTCTGCAATTGCTAAGGTTAAACAACTTTTCCAAAGGCCGGTCATCGGATGGGTGACCAAAAATAATTATCATCTTGTGCTCCTCCATTCTTCGAAAGACATGTAAGTAAGTAAGTTCGGGTTGGACTCGTGGTGGCATGTGGTTAGCTATAGAAGTGGGAATGTTCGTCGGTCCGGTGGGGGCCTGAAGCGAAAAGATCTGCGGGGTACGTGAGTTAACCTTAATTGGTGTGGTGCTCGGTGGTTTTCACTGAGTAGTTACTCCAACATCTCCGGCACTAGTCTGGAGAACTAGTAGAGGTGCCTGCTAGATGCAAAGGCCTCCGGTTTAATCAGCCGCGTAGGAATTTGAAATTGATCAGGTGCCTGGATGGGTACCGAGAAGTGAGTGTGCTTACAACTCCGCCACCAAAGAGGACATTTGGTAATCGGCTTTAGAGTTGACGGCCCAAGCAGTGGTACACTGCGAGTTGTGCTCTTAGTGCAACGAGAAGTGAGCAAGCTTACAGCTCCGGTGACCTATCTGGATATTAGGTAGTGGACTATACGTGTCCACGGGGCGACTAGCTTGAGACACTAGTCTTAAAAGTACTGAATGAAGGATGCGTACCGGCTTGTTCTGATCTGGCGTTATGACCTGACGTAGATGGTCCCTTGCGCTTGCGTGAGGTTATTCTGACACCTACTTTGTAACCGCTAGGTTGGTAGGGGGTGTCAGTATAAACATTAAAGTAGTGTATAGCGGGTTGTTGTTGTATTATCAGTCGTTAACCAGTCGGTATCCAGACTTTTGTAGCAGGCGAAAAACTAAAAAATAACTATACTAACTAAACTAACTAATCAAGCCGTGGTGATCAAAACGCCCTCGGAGGGTTTCAAGAGGGGGTCACGCAAGCGTGTCCTTAGGGTCCCCCATTCGACTGCCTGAAATATTCAGATCAGAATCTGCAACTAATTCAGCTACAATTTGTCATCACACCACATTATTTTTAACTGTCAGAGTGGACTCTCAAAGAAGAAGAAAGAGCAGAAAGTAGCAAGTGGCAAGAAGTAGTGTCTGCCTTAAGTAGGAACTATACTCTATAGACTGTCACGTCTATGTACTAGTATGTATAACTTTAAAGTTTTATTTATGTCTATAAAGAGAACCGCTTCGTCATCTCACTTGACGATAAGTCATGTCATCAGCAGCGCTATTCTCTAAGCAAAACAGCGTCGAACTCGACGCTGAACTCGCTCATAACTTGTAAACTAATTCCAACTTACTTTTAAATAGTAATAAAGTCTACATTCGTTTGCAAGTTATGAGTGAGTTCAATATCGAGATCGACGCTTTTTGCTTAGAGAATATCACTGCAGGAATGCTATGCTACTTACATTTATATTGCGGCGGCAGACATAAAAAACATAGGTGATTATTGTTTTAAGCCAGCAAGACTTCTAACAAAATCCTACCCTAAACTAAACAGTAATAGGTAATTATCTCTGAATGTGAGGCATACCATGTGTAATACCGGTCGGTGGTAGAATCTCCAGATCCCAGAGGTAGAGCTTTTTCAAGATAAAGCATGATTTATATTGAAATTTTTATTCGTAAATTCAAATTCCAAACATTTATTCGAAGTAGCACATTTGGGCAGACATAAAAAACATAGGATGATTATTGTTTTAAGCCAGCAAGACTTCTAACAAAATCCTACCCTAAACTAAACAGTAATAGGTAATTATCTCTGAATGTGAGGCATACCATGTGTAATACCGGTCGGTGGTAGAATCTCCAGATCCCAGAGGTAGAGCTTTTTCAAGATAAAGCATGATTTATATTGAAATTTTTATTCGTAAATTCAAATTCCAAACATTTATTCGAAGTAGCACATTTGGGCTTAGCTTCTAACAATAAAACTAATGGTACTTAAAACTAAAATGCTACGGCGAATTTGACTCAGCTCGATATAACTTGCATCTTAAAAAAACTGCAATGCTGATTTTCTGAGGAGACCTTAATGAATACGTGTGTTTTGTTAGGTTATTGTAATAATAAAAAAATATTTATTGTGTTCGCCATGGTACGGCCAGTCAACAGTCTGTCAGTTAATAAAGAATTATTCTATAACGATACCCAGTATTTTAAACTAATATAATTTTGAACAAAGCTTTTGTCTCTGTTATTTCCAAGCTACTCCAATTACATTAAGTTAATGCTGGCACTATTAAAATTACCTCGCGACTTCTATAAGTCCCAACTGAATTCCTCAGTAGCGGGAATATGCTGGCTATGCGACAAAGGATGCCACACAAAGCGACACGCGTTCTCAAAGTAGGAGTTATTTGGGGAAGCCTTCAGATTAGTTCGCTTTAACACTTGCCTGTGATACGTCAACTATTTTGTTGTTGTTTGATGAGTCGATTTTATACAAGTTGATTCATCAAGAATCGGTAATTTAGAAAATTTTGGACCTAACAAAATTTTGTTAACTTATTTTATTCATTTGGTTCATGTTGATAAAGAAATTAGTTTTGGTACCATGTCAATTTAAAAAAAACTTAAGCACAACTTCTTTATGCATTGCCGGAACTTGTAATGACTCGCATAATCACCTAGGTAAGTGGACAGTATAGTGTAACAGAAAGTTTTGGTACAAATGAAAAGATCCAAAATGTATCCGATGTAGATTTTGTACCTATGTGTACTAAAACATAATTATTAACCTTCGGCAGGCAACACTTTTTTACATACATAAATGGCAACAGGGGTGACGCATCAACCCCTTATTTTTAAACTCAAATAAAACAGCAAATTCGTAAGAAAACGATATTTATTATGTAATCAATCACTTACACAATTATTAATAACATGAAAAAAGTATTAATTATGACACCCATAATTTGGTTTTATTTTCGGGTTAAATGCAGTTCAAGCAAAAATATCCTTACGGTGTTCAGTGCAAGCGGGCTGAAGACATTTAGTGCAAAAAGTTTTTACTTTTTTTGTCCCGTTTTCTTAGACATAGTGCACATCTTGCTTGTTTCTGCAATTTTGTAGGGGGCTCACCATCAGAAGTTTCCTGGTTTATATACAGTATTACAAAAAGAAATACTTACTTAAAAGCAACACGGGGTGACGAGTCACCCCAGCAATGTAAATATAACAAAAACAACAACTTACCGCGACACGTTGACGCGTGCGACTGGTTGCATCCACTCCAATTAGAGAATAGATTGAGCGTTAGAAAGAAACAAAAACAATACCAACTAAATATTGACACTTTTATCGAGTATTACACTTATATCTTTATCCTGGCTTTCATCCTGTTGCCTTCCTAAGGTTTACTTTAATTTGTCATGCAATTGTAAATTAAATATTTATATTAGTAAAGTCATGCGCGTCAGGCGCGCGTAAGCAAGCAGCAGTGATCATAAATGTTAGTACACAGAGGTTACTAAACCAATAGGGCTGTGATTTTATTTATTTTGATGTGACATCACAAGAGAAATAGTTAATTAAAAAAAACATAACAAATTAAAGTTAATAATTATGTCTTGTGACTCTACATACAAGTCCTAGATCGGATAAACTTTGGATCTTTTCATTTTGACCACACCTTTCTGTTACACGTTGTATAATAACTTTATAATAATATAATATACTTTATAATATTATAGTATAATAACTGTATAATAAGTAAATGTAATAACTTGTTGACTAATAACTTTACCATCTCTTTTATAATCCAGCGATTTGGAAATGCGAAAATTACTTAATTTGCACGATCACTTACCAACTGCACTAACGAGCTCCCATAACTCTATTAATTCACACAACTCTTGCAGATTTAATTTTCGTTAGGAAAAGTGTTTACTTTTCCCGCGCTCATACATTGAAATTCCTTTACATCTCTACCAAAGCTACAAAATATTTAAAAGCGGCTTAAACCAACTGGCGTGGCGTGCAGAATTTTATTTGAACATAACCTAGTCGCTAACGACTTCAGCTGTAAAGGGCCCTTAATTGAAACAAGATTGACGTTTACAATCTACCCAGGGGTCTCTTAATTGCTATGCATTTCGCCACGTAAGCCGCCCTAACCCGTTTTGTGCCGTCCTCGAGCGTGGCGCTTCGTTTTATAACGTTTTTACAGCGAGCATCAAAGTTTCGGTGGTTTTCGGAAGTTACAATTTAGAGTTGGACATTACATACTTTATTTTAGATTTTTACTAAGACTTCAAAGTAATCATAGTATGCAACTTGTTTAATTAGCTCTTTGTATGGTCCATTTTATAACGTTTTTACAGCGAGCATCAAAGTTTCTGTGAGTTTCAGATGTTACACATTAGAGATTTCAGATTTTTACTTAAACATTTTTTAAATTAATCACAGATTGTAACTTATTTAAATAGTCTATTTATATGGTCCATTTTATACCGTTTTTACAGTGAGTATCAAAATTGCTGTGGGTATCGGAAGTTATACTTTAGAGTTGGACATCACATACTTTATTTCAGATTTTTACATATACTTTTCAAAATTAATCACAGAATGTAGTTTGTTTAAATGGCTATTCGTATGTTAAAAAATGTTGTGTGATAATTAAAAAATTAATGAGTGTCTTAATCTATGAAGACTCGTTAGTTTTTACATGTATTTCTTCTTAAAACTAAAATTATTTTAAACATCAATCATTAATATCGAAGTAACGGTTCAAAACGTCAGGATAAAATAATATAAAAACAATGTGTAAATTATTATTCGTGAGTAGATCCATATTTTACAAAAAATTGTAAGTTATCATGTCAATTTGGACATTCACGTTATGCACATTGTCAACAATAGCACCAAAATAGTTGTACGGAATTACGGCAGTATAATTATGTTAAGTTAAACATTAATTAAGTTATGTTATGTTTCTTTTGCTTTATTTTTTTCTTTAATGTAGTAAGATATGTAAGTTCGATAATTTGAAAATTATGTAACTATGAATGTGTGGGAAATGGACATGAGATTAACTGCTTTTGAAGTACTGTGTGCACTTCCATCTACAGCCTGGTCGTCAAACCAATTCAATTAAAGCGACCAAAAGAGTAAAATAAACAGTAGCCAAGAAAAGTAATCTTAAAGCTAGTAGCACTCAATAAGTGAAAATATACCTAAAGAGTAGAGTTCTTAGAGCTCAAGTTTAATAACCCCATGAAAAGAAAAGAAATACAAAAAAAGAAATAAAAAGTTCTGCAAAAATAGCGGGGAGTAGCTGCTGCAAAAAAAAAGCACTCGAGTAGTTCAAACAATAGTTTTCAAAATATCTTTCACATTTAATTTAAAGTTTGACCCGGCAGCCGTCCATCGTCGTCGCTAGATAATTTGTTGTCAGATTGAAAATAAACTCATGCTCATTTTGCTGCAGTTGTGGTGTCTATGATTGCTATTGTTTGTGCCCTGTCGAGACTTTGTACTACTTCATCGTTATTTTACTTGGGCTTCTATTGGGCAAAAAAAATTGTACAGGGCGTATCTACTCTCATAGAACTCGGTTCTAGAATAGTACTAGGTTTTTTAGTGGGTAGGCATTCCCTCCCTTCCTCCTCCTTTAAGCTTTTCGAAGCTGGGCACTATTACACTCCATACTCAAGGGTATTGGTTTTGATAACTTTAGGAATTGATAACTTTATGTACCAACAGTAAAGGATTACCCAAATTACATGCTACGTCAATGTTGCGTCATACAAAAAGGATATTAGTCTTAGAAACTTAAATATGATTTTTAAAAGACAGCGGGTAAGTCTTTCGGCTCTTAATTATTTGATAGTATTGACGATAAGTATGAAATTCTAGACCAATAAGGAGTACTCAACAATAAAGTTTGACCAGAACAATGTAGCTGAAAACCTACTGTCATTTTTTATTTTATTTTGCTTTATTTGGAAAACATACAGTGATGATTAACTGTTAACATAATACTAAATTGCCACAGTGCATAGCACTATTTACATGTTTCCGCATATATATAACTAAAAAAAAATGGCGACAGTCTTAGATAGGGTTGTTAGGGTCCACTTGGAAAGTTACCTCCAAGTAGACTAAGAGCAATTTCTTTCACAAATGCACCTCATGTCTTTCGCTAGGAGTCGGCGTCTCAAATGCAGTTACGGTTAAGTAGATATAATTGAAAATACTATTGTATTAATAGAACAAAATATGTATTTAGTATCATAGGGAACGTGTTTACAATTCGTCAGAACCATAAATTCATAACACGCTATAGTTTTTTCTACAATATCATTTAAAGTTGGGCAAAAATCATGAAAACGAGTGGCAGCGTTTAGTAGATTTCTTATAGTTTATCTAAATTATTGTACCTCTGATTTTGTCTAAACAATCATCAATGGATAAACTACAAATTGCTATACTACATTTTCGATTCATCAAGTGGTTATTTAAATAATTATTTTTTATTAAGCACCTTAAATTCCCCATACAAAATTAGTATGGCCGCGCGGCATCAAATAAATATGGACGACGACATTTCAAATAAAACATTATGACACTTGTCACTTACGGACGGCGCACCCTTAAGTTTTTGATATGTAACACTTTCCGCTCGCTTTCTATATAAACAATTTGTGGGTGTAATTTCGCGAAATGGGACGGAAGTATGGGTAACAGTGTAACAGGAAGTCGGGAAAGCGCACAAGCGCGCACCATTTTGTGAATTTAAAATCGATATTAAGAACATGACATATTATTATTATTATATGTGACATTGTGTCTTTTGACTATCAAAGGTCATTTTTATATGTCAAATGTCTTCCAATGAGTATTTACTGCATTTATTTTATAGTTATAAAATGATGTACTTAATACCTGGCCCATTTTTTCAGAATATAACGTTAAAATTACTTCTTACTTAGGTGAGATGTCAAATGTTATAGAAGGATGGCTAAAATAAAAATCGTGCCACTATGTTTAGTTCCGTTCTATCTTATGGCTAGAAAAGGAGGTTGGAGTGCGACAAATGGTTGACACTTAGTTTTTATTTTTTGTATTGTTATGTCAAACGGTCATCAGATAATCGGTGAAAAAATTTGAGTCCTTTATAAAGTCACTCACTACATTACCTCAAATATGACGTCACAAATCTGGTGACACCTTCGAAATAACAAAAGAAAAGGGACAATCGATCTCTTTCCAATACATCACTTAGGTTCATAAGTTAAAATAGTACGAACTGATGAATAAGTGTTGCTATTTTAGTCCGGTTTCTATAGCTTTAGTTATTATTCTGAGACACATTATATGCGACTACTGTAAGGCTCGCTTGTTTTTTATTGTCTTTGAGTATCCGATATTTCGGCATAATAGGCTTGTGTCCACTATGAATGAATATAATGGATAAGGGTTTATAATGATTAATTATATCATGGAGAAGACAACAAACAGTTTAAATTGTTAAAAGCGATAAAGATTAATAATATTTTATAGAAATAAATTTCGTAAAAATTAACTTTTAGTCACGTGACAGTGAACACCAATCAGAAAGCCGTGACGTCACGCCGTGCAAGACAATGTCATTGACGTTTCGAGTTGTTCGAGTATCGTTAATTATCTTACAAAATTTTGGTTTTTAGCAAATAATATCAAGTTGATACAATTTTTGCTAGTTCTAATTGAGAGAACTCACCATGGAATCTGGATTCAGCAAAGCCGACAGTAATAATTTGCCCAGAATCGATGCCGTTAAGCTTGGAATTTTTTTCGCGTCGAACAGTGACTTCTGCTCATCTGAATTTCGCAATGTTAAAACTTCCTTGTAAGTAAACATAATTTATGTTATAAAGTATTAATTATTAAGCTTAAATGCTATGTAATATTTCAGTTTGGTACACAATAACTTAATGTTTTGACGTACATTTTGCAAGATAATTGATACCTATTAATTTTGAGGTTAGATTTACAAAGTATGCAAAATAGTAACAAACTTGTATAATTTCAGGTCTTCGCGAGCTTCATATGGAGATGACGCCATAAGTTATGTCCATGTGACGGTAAATTTTGTACTGTAAAGTGCAAAACATGTCCTGAACACAAGGTTCATGCAATACTATATGGATGCACACTGGTTGTTGATGAAGAAGATGATATTATTATCTCCGTTCAATGTCAAGACTGCGTAGCTTCTCAGTGGGGATGTAAACATGCAATAGCATTTCTTATGTGGGTTCATCGCAGAAGTGAGGAACCATCATGCACTTCGGTGGAATGTCATTGGAGAAAATCTAAACTGTCTAGAGTCGGTAGTAGCCTTAAATATATGACAGCAAAAGACTTGTCCGAGGGCAGGCCCATGTTGCCAGCAAAATCATCTGTTTCAATGAAGTTTTTGGAAGAGGTATTTAAGAAAAAAATTAATAACTGGGAACTTTTAAAATATCAAACCACTTATTGTCAAAGCGAAGAAAAGGCTCTCTCCATGCATCAACTGATATGTAATTTCAAAGAGAAATGTGTTGATGCATTTTTATAAAAAGTTCACATATCACCTTCATTAATACAGAGAGTTGAAGAACAAGAGAACAATCTAAGAGCAGCCTATGGTTTGAACTAAGGTATGGTTGATTTACGGCTTCAAAAGCCTTTGAAGTTAGCAGATGTAAACTACTGATGGCACACTTTTATCGCTCATATTAGGTGGTAAAATTCCAGACACTACTTCTATGAAACGTGGCCGTCTTCTAGAAAATGAGGTAAGAAAAACAATGGTAAAATAAATGAAAAAGATAAATAAGTGTAACCTGATATTAAATTCCAAATATCCAATGATTGCTGGTTCCCCAGACGAATTTGAAGATGGCATAATCGAGATTAAATGTCCTGTTAATGCTAACACATTTAAAATCTATATAAAAAATGGAAAAGCTACTGAAAAATATTATGCACAAATGCAGCTTGATGTATTTAACAGAAAAGAGAAATTACCCAGATTATAGTGAAAATCAAAATGTGGAGATTTTAAGTGTGCCATTCAATATTGAGTATGTTGAGAATTTTATTAATAATAAATTATTAAACTTTTGGAAAATTAATGTATACCCATTGTTATATTATCAAAGTCTGGAACTAGAACTGTAACTAATATATAACTAAAAAATTGGAGGCTGGTCTGCTCTTGCATACTATTATTTTTATTATTATTAACTATAGATTAACTTTGTTTTTTTTTCTTAGACAATTTTTGCCCTTTTATAGTACATTGACATTGTAAAAATTTTAACTGGTCACTCAAGTAAATTTGCAAACTTAGATAATATTATTATTTTTCTCTTTTGTTTTTCTATAACATGTGTGATTGTCCTTTATATTTTGTGTTTTTATTTGTGATGGAAAGTGTCCTTATAGGATAGGGCATTTTCCAATATTTTTGACGCTGTAAGGGAGAAAAGAGCTTGACACTTGCTGAGTTTCTTGCCAGTTCTTCTCAGTATAAAGTCTACCGCCCAGAGTAGACTTGCGAGCTGATGGCATAATGAAGTTTATAAGAGCTATTTGTAGCCTAAACTGAATAAATGATTTTGAATTTTTAACATATTTGAAATAAAAAAACAATCTTAGTTTTCCTTAGTTTTATTTTATTATCAACACTTGGAGGTCTTACTAGTGTAAAACCTGCTTTTTTAAAACATTGTTCTACATGTTTAAAGCCCCTATCTGCCATCATGCATAACACACATACCACTTTTTAAAGTCTTCATAAAATCACACAATTCAACTAAACATGTGTCAGTGATTCTGCCTTCGAATCCTGGAGAATTATAGTTCACTAGTTAGTTTGGTGTACCGGATATTAAATAGGTACTTTATAGTATTTGCTTTTTGTACTCTGACCATGTCAGAGCTTGATTTACTGCCTTAGATAGCTTTTGCATATTATGCTTAAGCCTGAATGAAATAGGTAAGGACCTTTTAATCATTGCACTATCTAATTCCACAGTAAAAAGACGCATGACACTGGCTATCATAGGTATATTTTTTTTAAATATCTTGCTTAGGGCGTATTTCACCATCTACAAGTTCCCATTAGCCTTTACTTGACAGATAGTCCATACAAATACTTCACTTTAATTGCCAAGTATCTCCTAATCAGACATTGTGAAACAGACCCTTAGACTCATAAAAAAAATGGTATACTTTGACTTAAACTTAAACTCAAACTTTTATTTGCAAACTAAGTGGTACATAGATGGTGTTTACAATGTTATAGTGTCCTTATTACTTAGTCACCTTGTATAGGTATAACAAATAATACTTATATTAACTATATAATCCAATATGTTATAAAAATATATACCTATATTTATATAATATATATAATAAAGCTTAAATTATATTATGAATTAAATTGTATAATAAAGCAATAAATTGTATTAGATTATATTATATTATATTACCCAGATCGCCAAACGTAATCACAAATCAACATATCGCATGGTTAAGTATTCCTCTACAGTGTAAAAACATTTATTTATCAAAAACTTTATAAATTTGTTTTATAAACTTTGTAGTTTGGTTCAGTATGTAATTCGATCGGTAATTTATTATATATTTTTACAGCCATAATGATGTGGGCTATGATTTAGCATTTTTATTCATGAGGGTGGCAAATGTAGTCTTCCTTTGTGGCGAGTGTTAATGGACTCGATGGAGTCATTCTATAATCATCTGACAACTGATTAAATTTACTATCTAATCTTATTTTATTTAAACAGAGTAATAAATATGGTGTTTGGGAATATTTATACAATCTTTTATTAAATCAATTAATTGGTAACAACTAATTGTAAGACTACAGACTGTATAGTCTTGGCTTTTTCTCAATTTTTTTAATTGTATTCAACATGGCCTTTGTTCATTCTATTTTTTTGTCTTCTTTGATTAATTCACTACAATCAGAAGATGATTTGATTTAGTGAAGCCATTGATAGTGAGGGACTATTGGCAGCTACAGATGGTAATATAAAGAAATATCACTGTCTGAATGTACTTCAAAAAATATTTTTTTTTGCAATTTTGCTTAGACCAGATACAGAAGGACTTGATTTTGTAGCGGTTAGTTTTAAATGGGTATGTGGACCTCGATGTTACAGAAGGTTTCAATGATAATGCCTGATATATTAATTTCACATTGGTTTGCACAGCCTTACATCTGAATTTGTAGGTTATAAATGCTTGAACAGATTTATCTATTGACTGTTGACATAATATTTCTGGCACATTTCCTCCAACTGTTTCAACTGAAAAAGAAATAAAACAAAATAGCTTTTTAATGCTAATAACTGGCTATTTGCCATTTCAAACTTTAAGTATATTGTTTGTTATTTATTATACATACTTGAACTTGTATCAGAAGTATCTAGAGGAGAACTTGGAGTACAACTTTCTTTTGATTCATTCAGACACTGCTATTATCATCTTTCTTTGTTTTTTTAGAATATATAGTCGTCTGTACTGCTGCATGTTCGTTTTCTTCTGTCTTGACATCCAAATTTACTTGGCATACAACCTGGTTTCATGTCACTTGTGATACTCCATCCATATAATTAATCATATCACTTGGCAACTAGTAGTAGTAGTAGTAGCAACTAATAACAAAAAGAGTTTATTTGTAACATTACAATATTAAAAAACTAAAATAAAACGTTAATCCTAAAAGTGAAACAACTTAACCTGAACTCATGTATTTATTTGAAAAATAGAGATTCTACAAAACACATCTAGTTTGTTCAAATTTAAGTAATAGACTGCGTTGTGTGAAATACTTACATCAAAATGATCTTCATAAAAATACATTCTTGAACCTGATATTGATAAACTATGAGCATCATCTCTTCTTGCAAGTTTTAGCCACTTTTTCCAATTACCTTTATATCATTGACTTTTTCCGTATTTCTCCATTGTTTGGAACATAAATGAGTTATTATTTAGAATAATAACTTGTTTGGCGTTTTTATAGTCGTGCTATTACACTGGGGCACTATACAGTACCTATAATATGGGAAATTCATTTTTATACGCTAAAAACTAACTATTATCGAAGACACGATCACTCAGTTTCCCTATGTAAACAACAAGTTACTTTGTGCTCTTTGGTTTGTCTGGCACGGCGTGACGTCATTCAAGACGCCATGATAGTCTTGTGCGTTTTGGAGCCAAATTTAAATTGGTTTTTTAAAACGCGAAATTTATAATGTAAATACTCAATTAAAAATAAATAAACCTTTATTTTCGATAAAAGGCACAATAAGCTAAAGTATTAAGCAGTTATTGAAATTTAGTCAACTAGCCTATTGCGTGTGCCATGATTAGATAGATAGATTTTTATGAGCAGACAAAAGTAAGGATGACAAAATTCTCGTTATTAATTATTAAGTGCCTAAGTGATATTAATAGATGATATGGTTTTATAAGTTGTCATTGATGTTCCAAACAGACTTCCACAAGGAACTCTCTCAAGAATTAGCTAGCTGAAGCGACTCGTGCGCCATCATTAACTAACTTCTCACAGAACAACCACGCTCGACGTCAATATCACCAGTAATTAACGATAAACATCTTGCAAGCCCTAACTTATGCTCAAACTTGTCCAATATGGCGCATTGTATTGAAATTCCTAATAACTCCTATTAAAACGCATGGCAACTAGAACTTTGAGAGGAAGTTGGTACGTCAACAGGCATTTGATGAAAAACATTATAAGGATATGTATAAGTGAGACATGAGGTTCAATCAAGGCTGCTAATTCAATTACATCTCATTAGTGTGTCAGTAGCCCGATTTAGGGCTTTGATCCTGCTATTTCTATTGACATGCATGACAGATTACATTATTATTTTTATTTTCGTTTTACAAAAGTCAAGGTAAAGGCATGATAAGCATGCAGCCATTTTATTTTCATCTTAATGTATGTGTTAGTATTAGAATGTATATTGTTTTCTTTTTTATTTTATTACACCACGCGTCGCCACCTCACGTTCAGGGAGCTGTCTGAAAACCAGCGCTTCTGTGGCATTCCGTGTATTGACACAAAGCATTGCTGAGATAGCTACCGGTTGACCTTGCACATCGTTGTTTTTTTTCTGTTAATTTTTGTTTTTTGTGATTGTGTTAAAGTTTGAAATTATTTTTTTGCTCGCTGTGTTAGTCGTTTTATGATGTTCTTCTTTTTTTTTCTCATCTGTTTGTAATTGTTTTTGTGCAGGTCAATAAATGTTTCTCATTCTTATTCTTATTCTGAGGAGCTCGTTGGCATAGCGGTTAACACGCCCGGTCTGCGAGTGCTGAGGTTAAGCAACTTTCGCAAAGGCTGGTCATCGGATGGGTGACCAAAAATGTATCATCTCGAGCTTCTCCGTGCTTCGGAAGGCACGTAAGCCGTTGGTCCCGGTTGCATTAGCAGTCATTAACAACCACCAATCCGCACTGGGCCCGCGTGGTGGTTTATGGCCCGTTCTCCCTATTCATCCACAGGGAAGGCTCGTGCACCAGCAGTAGGGACATAAAAATGAGCTGATGATGATGATGACGATTCTTATTCCATTTCGAAACGTTCAAGACGTTTACGAAGCGTTGTGCCTCAGTGGCTTGATGTCCTATGAATCCTATGATGGACTTAAAATATCTCAAGCTTCTCCCAGCAAGTCTACGTAAAGCTTCGGTTGTTAGTCAGATGGCATTCGTTACACACAAAACTTTTGTTAAAGGTGTGTCTGTGTACCGTATGTAGTACAAAAATATAGTGACCATGATATTATTGTAATTAAGATCGTGTGACCGATGGAGGACGCGCCCCGTCTATTAAATACCGTAGTATCACAATAAGTCATATTGTAGCTAAAGTATTATGAACGTAGAGCAGTGCGCGAGAGAGAAACTATTTGAATGCTTACTGTAAATTTTACACATATTTCGATATACAGTTTCATCGTTAAACTGATAGTTATTTGAAATATGAATTCTTTGTACAGTTGTTCTGGTAGGGAAGGTCGTATTTGGTTAGATTCTTCCGATAAACTATTTTCGGTTGTATGTAACTAAGGTATTTTCGTTGGTATGTAAGTGAAAAATACCTATATTGAAAATCGTTGGGCTGTTGAAAATCGTTGGGCCGTTGCAAATCGTTGGGCTGTTGAGTATCGTTGAAAATGTGAAATATTATACCTAAAAATTCTGTGTTGCATATTTGCATGAGTTTTTCTTTTTAATTGTTGAATTTTTAATTACAGTGTGTAATTAAATATACACCGGGATATTGCCTTAAAATTAATTTTATTCACGTTTTACAGCTTTATCAAGGGTTAGTATTGCGTCTGTAAATATAATTTGAAAACATAATTATTAACCTCTGTAAAAAATTTGTTGCTGCAATTTTGATCTGTACCGAAGCTCAGCTATAAGACGCCTCTTATCTCAGCTCCTTACTTAGTTGATAGGTATGTAATCAGCCCTTATACAGTCCCACTGCTAGACAAAGGTCTCCAATATTGAAATTGAGCCATAGCTATTATTAATGGGTATTGGATTAATCACCATGCTTGCCAAATGCAAGTTATTGTATCGAAAAATTCGAAACACGCTTTGTCGACTTGCATTTTAAATCTAGAACCTTCGGGAATCGAGCCGAGCATTTCGCCGCTAGGCCACCGAGGCGTTCAGGCGTATAAGATAGTATACGCCTACGTAGTAGGTAGTAGTAGTATTTTAATAAAATTAATTCCATTTATGTCATTTGCTAATGGTAGTTGGTACTAGGTGCGAAAGCGCTCTGGTGTCGATATTCGGAGGTCGGGCAAAGCGTGTTTCGTAATTTTTTTCGATGAAAGCTTGATGATTAAGCACATACCCTACCCATCAATTGTAACGACGATGACTTGATTTCACTGATTTTTTACCAACTTTGGCAAATGACTTTGATATCATCATCATCATCATCTCAGCCAAAAGACGTCCACTGCTGGACAAAGGCCTCCCCCAAGGATCTCCACAACGACCGGTTTTGTGCTGCTCGCATCCAGCGGCTTCCCGCGACCTTCACCAGATCTTCGGTCCACCTTGTTGGAGGCTTGCCCACACTGCGCTTTCCGGTACGCGGTCGCCACTTCAGGACTGTCCCGCCCCAGCGGCCATCAGTCCTGCGAGCAATGTGACCTGCCCACTGCCACTTGAGCTTAGCAACTCTTCGGGCGATGTCGGTTACCTTTGTTCTTCTGCGTATCTCCTCATTTCTGATTCGATCACGCAGAGAAACCCCGAGCATAGCCCTCTCCATTGCTCTTTGAGTGACCTTGAGCCTTTTTATGAGGCCCATAGTGAGCGACCACGTCTCAGTCCCGTATGTCATCACTGGCAACACACACTGGTCAAAGACTTTCGTCTTTGACTTTGATATGCCTTATGATAAATAGAAGCGAGAACATGATGGAGCAAGATTCTGCCTTACTAGCCATCCTCACCTTGCCTTCTACGCCAAGTAGCTTTTTCATACCGTTTTAATGATATTTCCTTAGATGAATGATAGGTCTCGCTGCGTCGAACGCAGCGAGACCTATCATTGTGGTAAACACGCCTCACTGCTGGGCTCAGGCTTTCACACTTTGAAGATCAAGCGCAAGTGGCTGAGCCTGAAGCTTCCTTTCTTACGAGAAGAGTGAAAATATCGTCGTTCAAATTCTCGTTTTCGTAAACGTGATTAAATGGCGGAAAAAATCGGTCTCGGCAACATGTAGCCTACAGGCTTCATAAGCCGACTGACCGGTGTCTGTCGGTGCCTAGCTCGAGGCCATTCGCCAGCCCTTGAGCTTTGCGCTACATTTCACGTGCAGTTTGATGATGAGTTATTGGATGGACTCTGCAATTCCATTAGCGATAGCCAATACTGTCCCAAAGCCCGGTAAAGGCTCCCATTCCATCATAACTATTTCTCTTATTTCCTCCTGCCTACGACCACCGTAGTCGAGTGGCTCGCACGCCGGACTTTGGGCAGCGCTAACTCTGAGGTCCCGGGGTCGATTCCCGGTCGGGTTAATGTCGAAAAACTAACTTTTTCGATATTGTGTCAGGTCTGGGTGATACCGTTATTGTTTCTGATTTCCACAAAACGAGTGGTTAAGCCACTTACCTTGGGATCAGAACAATGTAGGTATGTGATATGGTCTAATACACAAAGAAAGGTGTAGTAAAAATGAATAGATCCAATATAAAAATGTCTTTATTGCTGTAGTACCATTGGATAGTAGGGGAGACCGGGTCAAAGCCGTATGCTAAGAACAAACCTACCTATATAAAATCGAAATAAATGAAAATTACATATTCATAATCAACTTGTTTATTAAAGTCTCTCTCTCATTAGCTGCAGTAATTAACAAAAAGTTATACTTTTTTTATTATTAAATAATATTTATGAACTTAAACTAAACCTCCGTGAATTACGATTGTCCCCGGGGGGTGGGCAAAACCGTATACTACATACGATATTGCCCCATAGGATACTAACTTGAAGCTCCGTAACCGAAACACACGCATGTCGTCAGATACGCAGGTGGTTTACATGCATTTAAATGTATTTATTTTATATTTAAATTTATATATTTAAAATGTCCATTATGTCAAGTTGTCATAGATGCTCCGAATAAATATTTTTCATTTCATTTCATTTCATTTTATTTCGTCAGACTACAAAACAGAAACTCAACTAGTCAAATACGCAGTTCGGCAGACACTCAGTTCGACAGACAAGCAATTTGACAGACACGCAGTTCATCAGATACGCAACGCAACTGATACGCATCTCGTCAGATATTTAAAATAATATCTAGACTGATGTGAACAAGAGATCAGTAAAACAAAACAGTTTTTCATATGACCAATATTTTTATTAAACTTACAAATATTACAAAATTTGGCTTTTTTAACATAGGTAATTTATCATAATCTTTTTTAATAGATGACTATTAAAAAAGATTATGATTAATTACCTATGTTAAAAAAGCCAAATTTTGTAATATTTGTAAGTCGGTATTTTTCATGAGAAAAATAGCGATTTTAGGTAGGTACGTAGACGATGTTAACAGTGTTTCTACTAGTTCAGAAAAATTATATTAAATTTTACTTTAAACTAGTTGAAAGTATCAAGTAACTAGACAAATAAAATAAACAAAAATCCAACTGCTGAAACAACTATATAAAAAACAATTATATACTCGTAAAAACAGAACTAACATAAAAAATTAAATAATAAAATATATAATAAATGAATATTGATATTTGTCGCAAGCGGGGACAATCACCAACCAAAGAGAGTGCGGATTTAATTGAGTTAGTCACGGCCGCTTGGTTGATGATTGTCCCCGTCTGCGACAACTATCAATATTCATCTATATATATAAAAATCAATTGCTGTCCGTTAATCGGGCTAAAACTCGAGAATGGCTGGACCAATTTGGCAAATTTTGAATATTTGTGGAGGTTCAGGGAAGATTTAAGCGGTGAGAAACATTAATAATAAGTAACGGAAAATACTAAAAACGACAATTTAATTTTCCAATACAAAATTATTTGTTTATTTCGTTGTCATGGAAACGTCAAAGCGGTACGTACACACGGCGGCAGATCAACCTACCCAAAACTATGTCAAATTTCTACAATCAATTTTGAACTTTATTGTTTGGTTTTAGGGATCAATATTCATTGATCAAAATCTAATTACATTAAAGAAAAAATTAAAAAGTCTAACAATAAAATCAAAGCCACTTGGGACATCATAAACCGTGAAACAGGTAAATTTAAACCACGGGATAATACTTTCACTTTAAAAGTAAACGACAACTTGGTCAATTCAGATTCACAAATTGCTAATATTTTTGATGATTTTTTTGTAAATATACCTGTAATAACAACATCAAATTTAGATTCATCACCGGAAGCTGCACAAACTTTACTCCAAAAATATGTACCAAAATGTAATCTTTCCTTTCATTTTAAATACATTGATTCAATGAATATTATTAAAACATTCAAATCACTTAAAATGAAAAACACGAGTGATTTGTGGGGTATATCTATTAAAGTAATTAAGAATATTATTTATTCTATTGCACCGTATCTTGCTGAAATTTTTAATAACTGTGTCGATAAGGGAATCTTTCCTGATCTTATGAAGTTTAGTAAAGTTATACCTTTATTCAAATCAGGAAACAAAGAAGACCCCAGTAACTATCGGCCCATTTCAATATTACCAGCGCTAAGTAAAATTTATGAAAAAATTATACTCGAACAGTTGATGTCATATTTTAACACAAACAACCTTTTACATAGTAAGCAATATGGTTTTACTAAGGGTCGTTCTACTACTGATGCAGGCGTTGCTCTAATAAAACATATATTTGATGCCTGGGAGAAGTCTCAAAATGCTCTTGGAGTTTTTTGCGACTTGTCCAAGGCTTTTGATTGCGTTGAGCACCGGACTCTGGTGTTGAAGCTACATTATTACGGTCTCGAAGATTTTGCACTAAATTTAATACAGTCATATCTCAGCTCTAGAACTCAAACTGTCGATATAAATGGTACTAACTCATCTGGTTCTCATGTAAAAATGGGAGTTCCACAAGGGTCGATTCTTGGTCCTTTTCTGTTCTTGATTTATATTAATGACTTACCATTCTTTGTAGAGAATTTCTGTGAAATTGTATTATTTGCAGATGATACTTCACTCATTTTTAATGTGACTAGGTGTAGGACTAATTATGAAAATGTAAATAAAGCTCTTTCAGAGGTACTCCATTGGTTTACTATTAATAATTTACAGCTTAACGCTAAGAAAACAAAATGTATTAAATTTATATTACCAAATGTCAGAAATGAACCAACCAATATTAGAATAAACGGTGATCAATTAGATTTGGTAGATTCTACAGTCTTTTTAGGCATTACCCTTGACTCAAAACTTCAATGGAATCCTCATATATCGAAATTGGCCGGTAAACTCAGTTCTGCTGCTTATGCCATTAGAAAAATTAGGCAGTTAACAGACGTTGAAACTGCTAGAACAGTTTATTTTAGTTATTTTCATAGTGTCATGTCGTATGGCGTCCTACTGTGGGGAACAGCGGCTGATATTGAAACTATATTCATTTTACAGAAACGAGCAATAAGAGCAATCTATAAATTAGGATCACGAACTTCCCTAAGAAATCTTTTTAAGGAGATTGATGTCCTGACAGTTGCATCTCAATATATTTATAATTGTATAGTTTTTGTACGTTGCAACATCAACTCCTTTACTAAACACGGTGACGTACACAATTTCAATACTAGAAATAAGACAAAACTTGTAATGCCACTGTTCAGGTTACAGAAGGTACTTGGTTCTTTCTTGGGGCAAGGTATACACTATTACAATAAAATACCAAATTCTGTACTAGATTTACCTTTAGATAAGTTTAAAAAACATGTGAAGTCTTTATTACTTATAAAAGGTTATTATACAGTCAAAGAATATTTAGATGATAAAACAGCCTGGTTATAATAAAAATCACATATTATATTTGAATCAATTTATTAAAATTATTTTTTATACTTTTTATACTGATATGACAGCCTTTATCAGCATTGTCCTACAGATAACAAACAGCGTTGCGTTAAATAGATCATTAAGTTTTTATTTAGAGTATCTTGAGTGTGTCATGCTCTCTTTACTGTCTCTGCGGTGGTGGCGTGTGCGTCGGGTCGTTACGTTCCCTAAAATATGGTTGAGCGAAGCGATGGCTGATTCATACGTCATGCTCGTGAACGGGTGCCGCCTGTGGAGGCTGGTCTGCTCTTGCATACTTATCTTATTTTTAGTATTATTAATTATAGTTTGACTTTGTTTTACCTAAACAATTTTTGACTTTTACTAGAGTACTGTAGTGGTGCTGTATGACATTGTGGAAATTGAAACTTTTACATAATTATCTGATGTAAATTTGTTAACTTACATTTTTTATTTTAACAGCATTGTCCTACAGATAACAAACAGTGTTGCGTTAAATACATCATTAAGTTTTTATTTAGAGTATCTTGAGTGTGTCATGCTCTCTTTACTGTCTCTGCGGTGGTGGCATGTGCGTCGGGTCGTTACGTTCCCTAAAATATGGTTGAGCGAAGCGATGGCTGATTCATATGTCATGCTCGTGAACGGGTGCCGCCTGTGGAGGCTGGTCTGCTCTTGCATACTTATCTTATTTTTAGTATTATTAATTATAGTTTGACTTTGTTTTACCTAAACAATTTTTGACTTTTACTAGAGTACTGTAGTGGTGCTGTATGACATTGTGGAAATTGAAACCTTTACATAATTATCTGATGTAAATTTGTTAACTTACATTTTTTATTTTGTTTTTTTACATGTTGTAATTGTCTTATATATATTTTTTGTGTTTATTTGTAATGGAAAGTGTTCTGCTATGATAGGGCATTTTCCAATATTTTTGACGCTGTAAGGGAGAAAAGAGCTGGACACTTGCTGAGTTTCTTGCCGGTTCTTCTCAGTACAAGATCTCCCGCCCAGAGTAGATTTACGAACCGATGGCATAATGACATTCACAAGAGCTACTTGTAGCCTAAACTGAATAAATGATTTTGAATTTTGAATTTTGAATTTTGAATTGGAGAAATTTGACAGGTTTGGGTAGGTTGATCTGCCGCCGTGTGTACAACAAAATGTTCCTAGCTGTGAAACATTTGATGTCTTTTGTCACTTGGTTGGTTGTGAAATATTTATAGGTGTGTATTGTGTATGTTTCATAGCTGTAGTATGAGGTCCGATCTTTTTGGTCTGTTTTGTTGGAATACAAAACATTTCTGTTTCAGAAATAAAAAAGTGTCAGTTGGTTGTCGTAAAAAGAAAATCATCATCATCATCATCATCAGCTCATAAAGTCCCCACTGCTGGGGCACGAGCCTTCCCTATGGATGGATAAGGAGAACAGGCCATAAACCACCACGCGGCCCCAGTGCGGATTGCTGGTTGTTAACAACTACTAATGCAGCCGAAAAAAGAAAATAAAAAAATAAATTTGAAGACGATTATTAAAATCTATCATCAGTTTGTCAGTACGCGAAAACTTTAAGGGAGTAATTACTGAAAAGATTCTCACCATGTTTTTGTAGTCATTGAAAATCCTATATTTCTGTGAGTTAAGATGATCATGGCTCATTCAGCGGTGCTAAAATGTTACTATAAACCGAGCAGCTTGCTTTTACAAATTATTCATATTATTTACAAAGTATAAAATTTTTAAACATCTATTCTAGTCAGTAGATAGTGGATAAACCCGTCCGTAATTACTACGTAAAAGTAAATATCTCGGTGGTTTCTTGCAAAGAGAATTTAATGAATTTTTAAACTTATCTATTTCAGAATTTGTTGTTGTGTCGGAGTTTATTTTGAATTGGCTTAAAAAAATGTGTGACAACTCAAAGAGTAATTATATAATATAAAAAGAGAGTATCTCTTATTGTATCGTATATAACATTATATTTTAACGCAGTTAAGGAAAATAGAAGTGCTCTTGCTGAGTTTCTTGCCGGTTCTTCTCAGTTTAAGGTCTCTCGCCCTGTGCAGGTATCGATGGTATAGTGATATTCACAAGCACTACTTGTAGAAATAATTTAAAACTGCAAAAATAGTTTTGTATTTAAAATCTTGATTAATATATTTTTATTACATTACTAGCCGTCACCCGCCCGCTTCGCTGTGCGAAAATAATGGGTCAATGAATGCTTATCAAAATAATTTTTAGGTTTACCAACATCATATAATTACAGCCTACAATTTGCACAATCTCATGTTCTTACTACATACAAATTTTCATCAATAGCCGTAACACGCCCGCTTCTACTTCTTCGAAATTAAAAAAAAAACAAAATTCAAAATCAAATCAGTTTAGGCTACAAATAGCTCTTATGAACGTCATTATGCCATCGATTTGTAAGTCTACTCTGGGCGGGAGATCTTGTACTAAGAAGAACCGGCAAGAAACTCAGCAAGACGTGTCAAGCTCTTTTCTCCCTTACAGCGTCAAAAATATTGAAAAATCTATCTAAAGGACACTTTCGTTCACTAATAAAAACACAAAATATAAAGGACACATGTTAAAAAAAAACAAAAGAGAAAATATAATAATCTCTAAGTTTGCAAATTTACATCAGTTACCAGTTAAAATTTTCACAATATCATACAGTACTAATAAAGGTCAAAAATTGTCTAAGAAAGAAAGAAAATCTTTTTCTTCTTCTTCAGCCCGTCGCCATCCAATGATGAGTGTAGGCTACCAACAGAGAGAGATGGCGTGCAAAGGGAGAAATCCCTTTGCACGCCATCTCTCTCTGTTGGTAGCCATCCCAAACCAGTTCAAACTCGCTCGCTTCACTACATACAAATTTTCATCAAGAGCCGTCACTCGCCCGCTTCTTCTTCTTCTTCTTCTTAAGCCCGTCGCAACCCAATACTGAGTGTAAGCCTCTCTCTCTTTGCACGCCATCTCTCTCTGTTCGTAGCCATCCCAAACCAGTTCATACTCGCCCGCTTCGCTGAGCGTAAGCTTGTGAATAAAATTTCATTTTTTATAGCCTATCATTTGCACAATCGCATGTTCTTACTACATACATTGAGTTAAATGTATGTAGTATCGTAGAATTGGTGTCAGTGAGTCATAAAATGAATATTTATCCCAAAATTTGTCAGAAATATTGCAAGTACACACAGAGCCTATATAGTAGAGAGAGAACATATATAGTAGTATAGATAAACACATCGGAAATCGTAATAACCCTTACCCATACATAAAGATCCTGATTACAGCAAACATTTAAAACTGTACGAATGTAGTTTCTATTAATTAGTATAACTACCCCTTATATCATATTCGTATTTTGTTTTCTATCTTTTTATTTTAGGTATATGGCAATTACCAGTACAAAGTTAAAGCGCCCATAAAACCATAACTATTATTACCATAACTTATTAAATAAGATAATGATAGCTTGTCTAGATGTAATAGAACGTCTACCACCAACGAATCCCAATACATTATTATATTGGGATTCAAATATCATTTACTCTTACTTAGAATCAAAAAGACCGGTTGTAACCAATGGACAACGAAAGCAATTAAATGTAATGAACTAAAGGAATACAATAGGCTAGGCTGTAGATATAAGTACCTAATCCAGCACAAGTAAGTATTTATGAGATTACTAGTAAAGGTCATGTGTAGTCAATATTGTTGGAAATGTAAACTAAACATAATAGTTTATTGTCTGTGACAAAGATGTCTACGTAATTTTATATACTCTGTTTTTGTAATGTCGTAATGAACTGTCACTTGTCTGTCATTGTTCTGCGAATGTACGCTGCTAGCTGCCCCTGTTAATCCGGTTAACAAGTTGAAAGCGTGAAAAATAGACATAAAGAATTTCTTTCTTTATGTCTATGGAAAGAAAGAAAAAAAGAAAGAAAGAAAGAAAGAAATACATTTTATTGGCGCACAACAAAAACTAATAAAGCTCCTAAAAATATGAGCAATAGCTCATTGGATTCGGAATGACCTCTAGAAAAATGCAGTGTAGAAAAATGCATTTTAGTGCACGTAAAAAATTGCAATTGTTAATAACAAAATAAAATTTAAAAAAAGGTATTTAGTTTTTTGTACATAACTCAAAAACTATTAATATTTACGATATTTTAAGTAAAGATCCTTAAAGAGGAGAAAATTTCCTAAAAAACAGTTCCTAAAAAAAGTTTATTAAAGTTAATTATATTGTTTCCAATATTTTTTTAAAGTTATCTACTATTATGTGGTACCATGTCTTTAGAGGCAGTGCACCCATGCCGTAATGGCTGCACGGATCCCTATTTTCAGCATTAAATTAAAATTATTAATAATAGAGGTAGAGTTTCGGGAGCTGGAACTTCTTTTTAGGAAATTTCTTCCTATTTAAGGATCTTTATTCAATATATCGTAAATATTAATAGTTTTTGAGTTATTAACAAAAAACTAAATACCATTTTTATCTTATTTTGTTAATAACAATTGCAATTTTTTACGTGCAGTAAAATCTTCACACTGCATTTTTCTAGAGGTCATTCCGAATCCAATGAGGTATCGCTCATATTTTCATATTATTTTTCATGTTTTTTCAACTTTTTGACCGGACTATGTTGCCTAAATTAAACTGTCTTTGATCTGTATAATCTTTCTTTTTCTCGCCCTAATCCAACAAATATTATAAATAATTAAGGATGATCTTTGGTCAATCAAGAACTCCCGAAGGAATAAGATGTTTTCATCATCACCTACAAACCTCTCACAGCTGGCCTCAGATTTTTTCAAATGAATAATAATACATGAGGAGATCAGACCATAACCCACCAGACTGGTCCATATCGGGAGGGTGGGTTGTTTGCTTATATATTTTACCGGGATAAAAAGAGCCAGTAGCAACCTTCCAACTGTCTTACGGTGTCCCGTCGCTTTATAGCACTGTATTGACGCCAAGGAAACACAAATACCTAAATAAAAATGCTTTTGTATTAAAAGTTAGTGGTTTAGGTAGATTTTGTGGGGTTTGGGAGTCGGCAAGGTGTGCGTGATGCCTAAGTGTGTCTGACACAACCGTGTATGGGCTGCGGTGTGGCTGTTTTCCATCAGACGCGATGTATGATAATTTGAATGCTCAGTATTATTGCTCCCGATCCGAACTGGACCCCTCGGAGAATCTAGTAGGGTAAGAAAAACCCTATATAAAACCCTCTGAAGGTGTTTCAATCACACGGCTTGAGGAACCCTTTGAGTTTCTCGCCGCCCCCAAAAATTCCGGTGATGCTGTAAAGGCCGTCTGTGGCCAAAAGCAAACACTTTCAAAATTTGTTATAAAATTGGTATTATTAAAAAAAACTTACCAAATCAATCAGTTGGGACAGCCTCAAGCCCAGCTTCACTAGCACCGTATTGTTGTTTTTGTCAACGGGACGTATCAGCCGATTGTAGTTGCTCAACAAGTCATCGTACAGCCTTTTGGCGTCAGGATTCGCGAAGCACACGACGAAAACGGAAAAAAGTACCAAAACAATTGTCTGAATCATTGTATTCAACCTCCTCATGCTCTGTATGTAGAACGAAATCAAAGTATTGTTGACAAACGCAAGTTTCCTGCTCGATATTTATATAACTGTTTATCCAGACGCCATTTTGTTATCTTCTTTTGCTTTTTGTTTAAAACTTTGGCCTCATGTAAACAAAAGAGGTTTTTATGCAATTTATTTTTGACAGCTACGCCCGAGAGGCAGCATCGATGGTAGCGCCCCTACCGATACTAGAGGGAAACGTTACGAAACGCACAGTGCGCCGACTCAGAACAAATTTTATTGGTAGGGCCAATGAAACATTTTCTCATGTACGCGCTGCTGTTAAGGGTAACGAGCTTCATTGATATTTACATCCGAATAGTAGGTAAATGAAAGTTGCGACCATTTTAATAATGAGTTGTTTGTTGACATTGATAATTTCGTTTCAATAACAAAATGGTATTGATTGGTTACCACACCAACAACTAGTGAGAGTTCCAAATAAAGTAAAATTTTTTTTTTCCATAATAACTATGAAAATGCTTATCTTTCATAATCTATTAACCAACAAAAGAAGTTTACGTTGAAAAAAAACAATACACCCCCAAAAACTACGGTTTATTGCAACAAGGAAGTGTCGTAATACGAACACCATTAAAATATTGGAAAGCCAATTTTTTTGTCTCCGAATACATTATTTACGTACCGGAATCCTGGATCGATGCGAAGTACGCATGCGTGCTGGCCCATTCATGACCTTCTGGCGCCGGCTTAGTACACCATGCAAAATAATAGATGGCGTTAGGCGTTACGGTGGTAATTAATTATATTGTACGGTTGACTCCAGATAGCTATAGGTAGCTATTGGTAATCTCATGTTAGTGTACTAAGTGCCGGGTAGGTATAGCTGACATATTAAAGTTTATTAACTGTATATACATACGTATTGATTGAATACGTGAGTCTGTACTATGTTACACTGTTTTAGTAAAAGTACAGTACAGTAAAATAGTATTTCGGTTACGGCGACTAACTGAGATCATGCTGCTGACCAGATAAATATGTTTTTAAAATAAGAATTCTTATAATATTAATATACTAATATTTACGAAACGTCAGGATTAACATTATTTAAAAGTAATGTGTAAAATAAACGCGAGTAGATCCGTAAAAGTTGTTTCATTTCAATACTAATATTAATAAAAAACAAAAACATTACAGGTACCGTTTTAATAATTATTTTAATGTTAACTGATGTTCCCGAGTACGACAGCTAGTAATATCTATTCAGTGTGGCTTAGCAACTAAAGTAGTTACAGCAAAAAATAAAGTAATAATGGTAATGGACCTGCGGCCAATACTTACCGAAATCTAAAGGAATGACACGACGAGTTTGTATTTGAAAAATGCAAAAACTTTTTCGTTTAAGTTCACAGCCGCTCGTTTTATGATGGCATTATCGGTGGGCCGCTCCGAGTACTTTTGGGATCACTTTGGACTTGGACAATGTTATATTATTAATTCAATTTGAAGTGAAAAAGTGTTTGTAGTGTCCAAAATTGATTTTTGTTAGTTTCTCTTAATGTTGGTACGTAACGATTTGGTTTAGTTTTTTACCAGACTGCGTCAGAAGGAGGGTTATGTTTATCGAATGTATGTGTGTATGTGTGTATGTATGTATGTATGTATGTATGTATGTATGTATGTATGTATGTATGTATGTATGTATGTATGTATGTATGTATGTATGTATGTATGTATGTATGTATGTATGTATGTATGTATGTATGTATGTATGTATGTATGTATGTATGTATGTATGTATGTATGTATGTATGTATGTATGTATGTATGTATGTATGTATGTATGTATGTCTATTTTTTTGGCAAGTATGACTATTTATAAATACATTGAATATTGATAGTTGTCGCAGACGGGGACAATCATCAACCAAACGGCCGCCGTGGCTATATAGCTCAATTAAATTCGCACTCTTTGGTTGGTTTGGTTGGTTGGTGATTGACCACGCCCTCGACAACTATCAATATTCTATCAATATTATATTAGATGTATTTATAAATACTCATTTGCTATAGATTTTATAATTTAAGTATAGGTATCGGACAAGGATATATTTCACGTTGCATTCAACATTGCTCAAATGGAATTCTGGGATCGTAGAGCTTGTTTTTTTCTTTTCAGTTTTTTCTCTTTGCAGTTATTTATTATGTTAGTCCGTTTTTGCGAGTATATTATTGTTTTTTTTTTCGCTTTACAATCATATTTATTACTTTCTTTTCCCTAGCCCGCGACCTGTGACTCATAATAATATAATATAATAATAATCTTTATTAACCACAATAGCATAATACAGGTAAGATTTGTCCTGCCTCCAAAACTAGGCTACAAGCCTGTATGTCAGGAGGCAGTTGCTCTCCAAATGGGTTACATTACAAAGTAGCTTAAGCAGACTAAGTAAAAATAATAAAAATAATATTTGTTTTATATATAAATATGTAAACGAGCACCATTACGACCAGTGTAGGTATGTGAGGTGGTTTGCTTTGTGTGTGTGAGGGTGTGTGTGTGTGTGTGAGTGTGTATATGTGTGTGAACGTGTATGATAATAGAAAGTAGTACACGTTGTTCAAGTACACCTTAAATAAATAGTTTTTCACAGTCCTGGTAGTCAAAATCATTTAGCCATTTAAGTATTTTTAACTTAGCCCTATAGGCATTGGCCCCACGAATTTTAACTGTCTTATTAAACTTATTGTAAAGACGGGGACCCTGAAAGACAAAATGGCGTTTTGCAAAAGCACTTTGTTTTGTGATAACGCCGCAAACATCATCATGGTACTGCCTACTGCTGGTTGACTGCTATCGTCTATCAAAATACATACACACATAAATATACATACACACACACATATACATACACACATACATATGCATACTTTCACGTCCTTCTCCCAGAAAGGGGTAGACAGCATCAAAATCAATTTTGAGTAAACTCGCCGACGAAGTGACCTCGACGCCACATTTAGCATAATCGAAGAAGCGCCCGAGGTGAAATAGTTAACAGTGATAGGTTGGTAGCCGATCGGCCGACGTGCGAACATCTTGGAAAATTTGTCCCTTAGTCGGCTCTTACGGCATGCACGGGAAGTTAGACAGCTGATTCGTTTTTTGAAGTTTTTTTTTATACCTGTTTCGGCAAATGTCTCTACTCCACCTGATGTTCAGTGGAAACTACCTTAAACGTTAAGTTCAATATACTTATATTTCATAAAGTAATTATTAAGTGTTTTGTATGTAATTAAAGTCATAAAATCATTTTACGTTTATGACGCGGTTGTCTCAATTGAGATTTTTAATACCCTACCAAATCTATCAAACGCAACTATACTTTTTAATATTCCATCAAACTCCTTACATCATAAAACAAAAGCGAAACGCAGCCACCTCGACACGCCAAAAATTCTAAATTCAAAAGAATTACATAAAGAGACCGCGCTAACGATTCTACAAATCGCTAAATGACGTTTGAATTTTGTCTAAAGGGTGGGCGATCCCCGAGGGGTGTTACTTGATAAGAAATATTGCTACAGGTGTCTACATCGGAGGTTCGCAGTTAATAGCTCTATTAACGTGAGAGGTTTGGGGTAGGTACTTTGTCGGAGGAGGTATTATCGCTTTTGTTTCTGGTGCTGGTGCATTTTTTTGGGAATTTCTTGTGTACTTACTACAGTTTAGATGTTATGTGTACCGTTTGGTTTCTTTTGTTATATGCTGCTAATAGTTCATCAAAAGACTAGTCTTAGAGTATTTTCTTTTGGAGTAATTACTTTTTTGGAAAGTGTTGACAAAATTTTCACGAACGGGATTCAAACCCGCACTTTTCTAACATACTGGGTCAGGTGCACTTGTAATAATGCTATAGAGGCTCTGTACGACACGTGCAAATTTATCAACATCAAATCTATTGAGTCGAGTACATTAAAATAGATGCTATTCTACTAATATTATAAACGCGAAAGTTTGTAAGTTTATAGTTTAAGTGGATGTTTGTTACTCTTTCACGTAAAAACTACTGAATTGATTTGGATGAAATTCGGCATACAGATAGTTTATAACCGGGAATAACACATAGGATACTTTTTATCCCGATATTCCTACGGGAACAGGAATCGGTAACCACGCGGGTGAAATAATATAATAAAGAAGAGAGATAGAAAGATATCAGGCGACAAAGTTCAAAACCTTCACTGGGATTCCTTTTCTAATATTCCTGTCAATTATTTAAGTCTATCAAACTGTTATTTTTATTTCATAAAGGTAGGCACTTCTCGTTCGTTTCACATCATCGGCCATTATCTCAGGAGAACTTAATGCCAGCCCTACCACCAACTTTGGTTGGTGAATTTTGCTGAATACAAACTCATACATACATACTGAGGAGCTCGATGGCGCAGCGGTTAACGCGCCCGGTCTGCGAGTGTTGAGGTTAAGCAACTTTCGCAAAGGCCGGTCATCGGATGGGAGACCAATTTATCACCTCGAGTTTCTCCGTGCTTCGGAAGGCACGTTGAGCCGTTGGTCCTGGCTGCATTAGCAGTCGTTAACAAACACCAATCCGCACTGGGCCCGCGTGGCCCGTTCTCCCTATCCATCCATAGGCAAGGCTCGTGTCCCAGCAATGGGGACATAAAATGAGCTGATGATGAAACATAATGAGCCCCTCGCGCTGGGAATTAAGTCCAGGCCCTCCCAGGGTCTGGGTCTCTGAGTCACTAGAACACAGAGGTGGTCTTTGTAAGGTCAACCAGGTCCCTATCTCTTCGTAAGCTGCTGTGATATTGAGCTCAACGTCACAGCAACGGCGGCAGAAAACAAAGGAATTATCTTTTGTTTTCTGCTTTGTTTTCTTACTGATAGGCAACGACCTTCCATGAAAGTTCGACCGCAAAGGAGGTTACAAGGTGAAAAGATTCCTATGTAAGTCAACTTTGTTATCGAGTGGTCCTTCTGCGGCTATCTGTGCTGCGGCTAAGGTGCGTCGACGTTGACTGCCAACGACTGCAATGCGGCGGGCGTGCCGCGTTTTGAATTATGTACTACTACAAGAATACCCTGTTTGTAGGGCGGAGTTTCGGGTAAACAGTTTTATTTTTAATTTTATTACTTGATCGGGAAAAGTCGAAGAGTCTTCGCAAAGAGGTTTTTGAGCGGCCGTAAGACGAAATTGGCTGTTTAATAAAAGTTACAACTGGAAACTTCTTGGTCTTTCACCTTGTGTGCATGGTAAAGCACCTTAGAGATATTACTGAACTTATGACTGCACTCGAATGGTACCAAACGGTCGATCTTTTTTAGGGTTCCGTAGTCAACAAGGAACCCTTATAGTTTCGCCACGTCCGTCTGTCTGTCCCCAGCCTAGCTCATAGACTCTTAGTACTAGAAAGCTGTAATTTGGCATGGATATAATATATTAATCACGCCGACAAAGTGGTGAAGTAAAATTTGGAAAAATATTTTTTTTTAGCTTACCTCCACTACACGTGAAGTGGGAATGTAATTTTTTTTCTTGTCTACCCCATAGTGTGGGGTGTTATTGAATAGCAATTTCAAAAATATTGTGGGTTTGTAAAAACAGTTTTTTGATTGAGGCATCCGTTTGTGAACTATTAAGCTTTAAAGTCCAAAATGTTGTTAGTCAAGTGTCCCCCAAGTGTGTTTTTATTCTACAAATGCAAAGCCCTTGTCCTCTAAAATCTTGAGGTAAGTTAGGGTAATGCCGAACATAAAAGAATACTTATACCAGGAGACTAAACGTGCACGCAACGAAATGCCAATCTTCATTGATTTATTTTTTATTTGTTTATTCTACAACCGCGATGCCCTTGTCTTTCCGCTTTATGCAGGTAAGTGATGGTAAAGTGATGGTAAAGCCCTTTAAAAAAACACCAAAGGGGCTGCACATTTTAACCACCTCTGTGGTCTAGTGTTTAAGACCACCGGTTTAGACCCAGAGGTCCCGGGTTCGATTCCCAGCGGGGGATACATGTTTGTGTACTCGGTTTGTTTGGTGGTAGGGCTTGCTTGTCCGCCTGGCTAGCTATCCACCATCTTATCTAAATATGTCGCCATAACATTAATGTTTATTGCATTGTTGTGTTCCAGCAGCTAGAGATAAGATAGCCAGTGCCTCACTAGTTGAGGATCCCGGGTGAAGTGCGCTTCCATCATTGGCCTTATCATCAATTAACATCAGGTGAGGGCACTGTGCTTGAACATAAAATATTAAAAAAGAAACCCGAATGAGGATAACCGCCAGTTAAACTGTTCAAAAGGCGACGGCCTTCTAAATTAAGACTGAGTTCGAGGTAATTAAATTTGGTCACACATTCTAAAAACGATATGGTGAAAGTTGCCAGCTTTCACAATCAATAGCCATAATGTGCTAGCCGCTGCTCTATTAAGTTCTAACATTTTTTCAAGAACTCCCCAACTATCATTAATTATATTTTGCCCAGAAAATTATAATGACTCCATTCCATCTGGTTATAAGCGGAATTGGAGTTCAGACGCGAAGACAACTGGTGCAGCGTAAAAACATCGCAAGGTCAGTCACCCTCACACTACCGGCCCACAAGGTGCTATTCACGCCTCGTTTGAAGGACCTCATGTCATTAAAAAACTCTTTGGTGCTAAGAACGCTTCAAATGAAATATTTTCACAACAACACGAACGTAGGACAGTAACAAAATAATCTCAGCGCACATTAAAAATAATGAAGCGAAATACGTCACTGACTCTACAACACGCTCGAGACGGGGCACATGTTAATATGTAATGCTTACTTCTAATATTCTTGCAAGACCAAGGGTGAAATTATAATGCTGCTTTAACTCCTTTCTGACACGCATCGCTCATACATTGTCATCAATCTTTCAGACGTGCCTGATTGACACAGGGCCGACTCGCGCAAGATTTTAGAATACCCTTTCATACTATTCATCGGGTGAACGTTAGGAAAATCAATTTTCTACGGCTCAGTAATTTCGTAAGAGAATATTTTTTAGGAGAAGTGCTCGTGATTGAACGCATCAGGTAAGTAAGTTGTTGAATATGATCTTTGGAGTTTGATTCACTATTTCCTGATAAGTAGCAGATATTCAAGCGAGATAAGATATAGTTTATAAGAGCACTGATAGATCTTGACATCAAGAAAAACCTAGACACGCTTTGACAAAGAATTATTTTATACTCAAAAGGGTGAAAAGGGATTCAACTAACAGCTTTGGCCTCAAAGCCAATCGCAAATTCACGCGGTTACCTACCAAATAACAGTTACAGACGAAGCTATTATAGCGACACACCAACCCGCACTAACCGCAACGTGGTGGGATTATGATGATGATAGAAAATCTTACCCAAATCTCATACATGAACTATGGTCCAAGAGCTTTCATGTATGAGATTTGGGAAAGAAATTTGCCCAGCAGTGGGACGAAAAAGGTTTATCATGAGAAATAAAAGAAAAACACTAGTTTCTATCATCATCATCATCATCAGCTTAATAAACGGCCTATTACTAGACACAGGTATATAAAGTTTAATAAAGGTTAAGCTAATAGTTTAAAAAATGGAACTTTGAAGTTGAGCTTACTAGTTGTATGAGCTATAGGAAGGTATAAATGACCTATTGAAATGGTTGGAACCAGACATGAAACGGAACGGGGATCGCACACTTTATTCTTCAAATGTCGGCCCGGACCTCTGACAAAAGGTTTGGCTTCTGACCACCTCACACCCGAAGTTAGGTCACTTGAAAGGCAGAAAGTCGTAATATACAGAGAATACTCGTATCTTTTGAGCGAGTAGGTACTGATAAAGTACTTATCGACACACGTTGCATCTTACAGCAAGCAACGCTAGGCAACCCATACCTTATAGCAGTGACAGCCTCTTATGTGTGGAGCCTACATTTCACATCTAGTTCTTTAGAGTCATAAATATTATTCTCAAATTTATTTATTTTATTTTTTTAGAACACTTAAATTTTTTTTTGGTCATAATTTGCACTAATATGATGCCAGAGGCGCTCTTTAATGCACAGTTTTTGATTATTTTTTAAAAGATATTAAGCACTCGATGCATTTACTAACAAGAAAGTTTCGGGCATTGTTAACTCAATTTTGTTTTTTTTGACATTTATTACTTTTAAGAACTAGATGTGTAGGTAATATGTGTACCCAATGGGAAAGCATAGACGAACAACTTTAAAATATACATAAATTTATTAAAAAAATATCGTTTAACAAAGGTAACGACAATGACAGATTAACTAACAATTTAATTTTTTCACTGTATTCTATAAATAAGTACCTGGATGACCGAGCTTTGCTCGTTATTTTTTTTTCATAATTTTTTTTAAAAATGAAACCTAGCTAGATCGATTTATCGCCCCCGTAACCTCCTGCAAACTAAATTTCATGAAACTCATTGGAGCCGTTTCCGAGATTCAGATTGTATATCTAAACAAGAATTGCTCGTTTAAAGGTATAGATACAAAGCAATGGAGTGACCAAAATACGCTATGAATGTAGATCCAAATTCGAGGCAATCCTGCCCTTTGGCCACTGACATATCTAAATTTCAGACATCACTCTGCTACCATTACAATGGCGAACAATAGAGATTATCTACGAGACAATTGCAACGTACATACGTGAGTGGCTCCTATCATTGTCAGTCTACCAATGGCTAGACAATTTCTATTAACTAAAGCTGGCACGTTCAACACATTTACAGGTTGCGCTTGTGTAGTGTCTGTGAATAAGCGCGGCGTAACGTCGCACTGCATACGCATCATGAAAAGTTTATCCGCCTCTCTCGCGCTCGGTGAAGCTTATGAGCGTATGAAGGAAGCAGTTTTTTTTTTTTTGCTTTTGTTACTGTTTATTAATACAGAGTGGTATTTTTTGACATTCGTCCGTTAGCGTCAATCACGTTTAAATCGACGGAGATTAAAATGTCTTCTCAAAAAATTGGTACCGGCAAAACATTAACAGGACAATGTCGTGAAATAGAGTAAGATTTTTTTTTTAAATAAAAGCGTGTTAAATTTTGATGGAACATTATCTCTGGTGCATTATCGACCACTTATCGACACTTTATTTTATTTATTCATTTATTTTAAACAAATAAAATAAAATGCACATTTGGCATATTACACCTTCAATTTTTTTTTCTTTTATATCAGGTTTAAATTATTTTTAACTTTTAAGTTCTTTTTTTATAATTAACAAGTAATAAAAGCTTGTTTTATAAAAAGTTTTTTTATCTCTTAATTTAATTTTTACCGAGTTCCTATGGCTATCTTTTGGTTCCAACATCAGACCCTGGTTACCATCTAGCACCAAAGTAATCGTCAAGACGAATCATACGAGCCCAAACTCGATGAGGTTGTGTTGTTTAACTACCGTTTAACTACCGAGTTCCTATGGCCATTTTCCAGCTCCATCATCAGACCCTGGTTACCATCTAGCACCAAAGTACTCGTTAAGATGAATTATACGAGCCCAAACTCGATGGGGTTGTGTCGTTTAATAACCGAGTTCCTGTGGCCATGTTCTAGCTTCATCATCAGACCGTGGTTTCCATCTAGCACCAAAGTACTCGTCAAGGCGGATCAAACAAGTCCAAACTCGATGGGGTTGTGTCATTTGACAACCGGGTTCCTATGGGTGCCACCTTCCGGTTTCATTATCAGATCAGCTTCATGTCATAATAATTTTAAATTGTCATCCGATTTACACATGCATGCAAAATTTCAGCTCAATCGGTAACCGGGAAGTGGATCAAATTTAACTTGCAAGATTTGATTACAGACAAACGGACACCGGGACAGGTGAAACTAAATAAAAGCTTGTAAAAATATAGGTTCCCTGTGTGGTGCCGGGGATAAAGAATTGCACCACCCCCTCTCTTCCCGTGGGTGTCGTAAAAGCCGACTAAGGGACTATTCCAGAGGATGGGCAGCAGTATCTCTCTGAGGTTACCCTCAACCTACTGCGATCGCCAACCCGCCTGCCAAGCGTGGCGATTATGGCAAATACCTCTCATACCCTTGGGGGAGGCCTTTGTCCTGCAGTGGACGTCTTTTGGCGGAGATGATGATGATGATGAGATGAAATCAACAACAGCCAATTTTATGGGCCCACTGCTGGGGCACGAGCCTTTCATATGGATGGACACCACAGGGAGACTGCACCACAAACCACCACGTAAGCCCACGGCAGATTGGTGGTTGTTAACGACTGCTAATGCTGCCGGGACCAACGGTTTTACGTACATTACTTCTACCGAAGTACAGTAAATTTTAAATCGCCCGTTCCGACGACCGGCCTTTGCGAAAGTTGCCTAACTTCAGCAATCACAGACCGTGCGCGATATCCTCTGCACTTTAAAACTATGAATTCCAAGTTTATACTATGATTTTTTTATCTAGATGGACCATAAATAAGTCTAAGTGGCCAACAAACCTTTCATATTCGCTAATTAGAATATATCCTTGGGGGAGGCCTTTGTCCAGCAGTGGACGTCTTTTGACTGAGATGATGAAAAATATAGGTAGATTTTGTTACTTAAATCGTTTCTACAAATCTCTTTGTTTAAATTCCTTGGAGTGGTTCAAAAGCTTCTTTGCAAATGCATAGTAACGAGTTTCTCGACGCATTTAGCTGTTCGCGGTCCCACGGGAGACTGCTTTAATCAACTGTTTTTTTCATAATAGTTGCCATTTTTATTTGCGTTTTAAGTTAAATGAGATATTTGTAAACCTCCATCAAAAGCGATTTAAAAAAGAACATCAATGATGTAGTTGGTAAGGGCTGTGATTAAGCTTCAACTCTTCCATCACCATCGCTTCTATTTCATGTCCTCTGCTAGGGCACGAGCCTTCTCTATGGATGGATAGGGAGAAAGGGACATAAACCACCACGCGCCGGCCCAGTGCGGAGTGATGGTTGTTAACGACTGCTAATCCAGCCGGGACCAATGGCTTTACGTGCCTTCCAAGGCCCGGAGGTGCTCGAGATGATAAATTTACGGACACCCATCAGATGACCGGCCTTTGCCATTGTTGCTTAACTTTAACAATCGCAGACCGGGCGCGTTAACCATTGCGCCATCAAGCTCCTCATCTATTCAATACCCATCAATTGAAGCGATGAGTTGATTTAAATATTGTAAGCCTCGTAGTATGGGAGAGTAATTGATATAACTTTATAGATATTTGGCTTCGTCAAAGAAAAATGTCTTAATTTAAAAACAAGCAAACATCAGCTTTCATTACGGCAAATCTCGTAACAAAAAAAATATTTTGGAAAATTTTACTTTGTTCTTGTTATTAACGTTGCATCCAATTTGTCAACACATTTATTTAAAATGTAGCAAAATTTTACTGCAGCAGAATAAAGAAGATGGAAATTTTTAGCTTTCCATTGTTCTTGCTATAAGTTTATTTGTTAATTCGGAGATACGTTCCAGAGTTTGGAGAAGACATTCAACTATCTTGAGAGCGCACCTCAATCATTCACTATTTTACTAATGTCATGACGATAGTTACCTACTCCGAGTATTAGATTTTTGGAACATGTTTTATAGAAAGAAATAAAGTTCCAAATAAAAGAAAAACCTTTTTGGTGGGAAAATGTAGCGAATTATTTGCAGTATTGTTTTCTGAAAAGTTCTGTATTGTTCAGTTCAAAATCAACGTGTAATAGAATAGTGTGTTAGATATTGAATAACTTTGTACAATACAATGACATATACAAATCGTTTGCCATTTGGCGTGATTATCTAGTATACTAGTACTATAGTACCCGGAATCCTTAACTACTGAGGCACTGACTTAAGCACTAGACCACAGAGGCGGTTAAAATATTGATTATGTAGCCAGGACAGATACCGTGGCTTCCTCGCACATGCTTCATCTCACTTAATGTTGGGGCGGCTATTGGCGATGCAAAGATTCTAACTAGCGCCTCTAGTGTCAAAATTGTGAAGCTGTCTAAGAACGACACTTTGACAGTTTTCGATACAATTTACACTTTAAGAAAAGAATTTACCTACGTCACGGAAAATATTTTGATTAAAAAATATGAATCAGATTTATGTCGTTTCTTGCTAGACGAGACAATAATTATGTTGTCGATAGTCGATGTAATGAAAGCAGCTGCAGGGTATACAAAACCAGTGCGTTCTGGAGAAGAATTATTACAAAGTGGAATGGTGATTTCTGTAGGAAAAAAGAAAAAAATAATAACATAATTCATGTTATACACTGGTACTGCGCACGTCGGGATTAAATCAGATATCAGCAGTCAGCAGTCTGATATCAGCCCTATTTTCTCTAGCAATTGATTTTATTTTTGAGCTAATGGTACTTCTTTATCAGAGCTTCTTTTAGGAATATTCATTCATCATAAGCGGACAAGCGCATTAGCGCTTGTCCGCTTATGATGAATCCCGGGAATCCCGGGAAATTCAAACAAGAATTATCTTGTTTGAATTTCCCGGGAAATGGAATTAAAAAGCTGAGAGCAGTGGTAAATAATTTCCAAATGCTGTTTAAATTGGTGGGACATACCGCTCGTCGAGTGAGGCAAATGAAAAATTATATACTTTTTGAGGATTTAATTTATTTTAAATTGCGATGAGATTTTGGCGAGGTAAAAGTCTTCTTCAGCCTGTCGCCACCCAATGCTGCACCCTTTGCACGCTATCTCTCTCTGTTGGTAGCTATTCCAAACCAGTTACGCCCGTTTACGCCAGTGTTACTGCCCACGTGTTAAGGCGCGGCTCAACCGGGCCGCCTCCGAACTGGCTGAGTCGGTGAAGGCATGGCGCGGAGATTGCTGGGAAAGTCACATAGACACAGTGACCGGCAACTCCGCTGTCCTCTTAAACCTGACTCGCCAGCTCACCGCCACATCTGCCCCCATTTACCCGCTGCTGGACAGCGCGAGCATGCCCCACTTTGAGGCCCAAGACCGGGCGGATATACTGGCCGACCACCTGGAAGGCCAGTTCCAGCCGCACCCCGCTGCAGCCAACGACGCCACCGTCTCTCACCACGCCGAGGTCAGCCGGCTAGTGGCTGAATTCCATGCCTCCCGCCTCCGCCTCTCCGCGGCGATGAGTTTAACTCGACGTCGTCGGAGACGCTCAAGGCGATACGCCGCCTCCCGAAAAAAAGGCCCCCGGGCTTGACGCAATACCGTCGGCAAGTCAAGCAGTATGTATTCCGCAGCGGCCACACTACGACGCTCCAGCTCACCAGGGTGCTCCATCATCTAGCGTCCGAGTACAACAGCGGCCGACACGACTTCGGTGTCTTCTTGGACGTGGAGAAGGCCTTCGACCGAGTGTGGCACATTGAGCTTCTGGCCAAGTTGGCCAACAGCTCTCTGCTCCCGGCCTACGCCCACCTGACCGCCAGCTTCCTCAGGGACCGTAATTTTGTGGTCACCGTTGAGGAGGCCACCTCCACACCGAGGCCAATCTCCGCCGGCGTGCCACAGGAAAGTTGCCTCTCGGCGCACCTATATGCGGCATTCACTGACGACATCCCGACGCTGCAGGGCCACCCGCTAGATGGCGAGAGAGACGTAACACTGGCGCTATTCGCAGATGATAGAGCCTACTTTGCGTCGTTCATTCACGTCGACCTCGCTCACAGGCGCATGCAGCGTCTCCTCGACCGGCTGCCGGAGTGGCGGGAGTGGCGCAAGGTGGTCAAAGTCACCAAGACCACCGCCATCTTTAACCACTACCTCTAACGCTACGGGGGCAACCCGTAACGCTCTCCAAAGAAATCGTCTACCTAGGGTGCCGCTACGCGCGCTGCTGCGCCCAGTGCTGTCCTCCCGGCTGCCGCTGAAAACGAAGTGTATGCTTAACAAGTCCTACATTTGTTCGCAGCATGCGTCCTCGGCGTGGTATCCACTTACCAACCGCGCCCAGTGCAAAATATTGCAGGCGCAACAACCTATCTCACTGCGCATGATAGCGCGTGCCGGGCGGTTCGTCAGAAATGACGTCATTGCCCGGGACCTCGACGTCAAGCCCCTCGCGGAGTTTGGGGCCCAAATGGCACGTTGGATGTACGGCCACGCCGACAACGGGCCACACGAGCACATCCGCGACATCGCCCCGCTCCATGCGCGCCCACCGGACTCAACCACCAGACCTCTGCCGCGGTCGATTCTGACCGCGGCTGACGAAGACTGCTTAACTCTGTCTACAGATGATACAGCGCCATCTCAACCGGCGCCTCTGAACACCAACAGCGGAAGAAGACCAGTGGCAAAAACAGCACCGGGACTGACGACTGCGACGGCGTCCGCCTCGACTTCGGCGCAATCACTGCTGGCACCAACTGCGTCCACGAATACAACTCAAAACTCGCATTGTTTCGGCCACACGCGGCCGACACTGTCTCCGTACTTTCTACCAGCCGCCGTGCCGCCCGCCGCGCCGCCCGCCTTACCGGACCTGTAAGCCGCGGCCCGCTCGCTGGCGTTCACCAGGCCTCGGCCCATGCCGTCTCACCCGGGGGGCTGACTGCGCCGAGGGCTTCGCAGAGCGAGGAAAAGGCATGCGGCGCTTTCACACACTAAGGCTCGCGGCACGGCAGAGAGGGAAAAAAACAAAAAAAAGAGCCAAAAAAGCAACAATAAAAAAAAAGAATTGTACCCCTGCCATGCCCCCAATGAGACCCGGTACGACCGATGTCGACCAAGAAGACAACCCGGGTAAAGAGGCTTGACTTTGACGCCCGAACCGGCCCCAAAGCAGGGGCCGAAGACAACAACAACATCTCAGTTGGTACCCATTCCAAACCAGTTATTTCCAGCGACACTATCTGTATCGTCTCTCGATCGAGCCGGTTGCCGTCCTATTTTCTACATCCAATTCTTGGTTGCCATGTTAGGACCTTGTGTGACCATCGTCCGTTGTTACGTCTGCAGACATGTCCTGCCTAACTCCACTTAAGGATAGTAACATCTGGGTTAATCTTGTACGCCTCAAGGTAAAACTATTGTAAATTATTTTGTTCTGAGGACATTTAGTTGAAATATCAGTTAGGTTTGGTCTAATTGTTGAACAATTTGGATATTAGGATCCCATTCCAAACAGTTGCGGTATAAAAATGGGATCCTGCTTGGAACTTGCGATGATCATAAGCAATTGAGTCATAGGAGATATTCAATGCTGTTCATCTGAAAAATACGAGGTGACGATAAGATAGGTAGCGCATTTGAACTGGCTTTCCGAAGCAACAAAATTTGGTACTATAAAAGTCCTGAGACCGTTTTAGAATGTGCTAATTAGTGTACATGATGATGTTGCAAACGTTTAAAGAACCCCGAATAGGCCCTTGTTTTATCACTGATTTGTTCTATAAACGTTAGATAAATCAGCTCTGTAGTTGAAACCTGAAAGTGCCGAGAAACGTTTTTTGGTATTTATGTCGCAAATTTACACTATAAAAGTAACTTAAACATGTTTCAAGTGCTTTTTTGCACCGGAAATAATTCCAGTTACCTTTTTGATCACACATAATAGTTGGAACACAACAATCCCACAAATATTAATAAGTTTGAAGTATGTTTGTTTGGTTTCTAAATTTATATAAGACAAATTTGGTACTACACTTATACTCGTCAATTATAATTGATGATTACTTACTCAGCAGTTAAGCTTTTTAATTTAAGCATAATAATGACTATAATGACCTTAATACATAGTCCAAACCCGTGGACCTAGAAAACTGAAATTTCGGACAGAGGTTTCCGTTATGATGTAGACAAAGAATATGATTTTTTTCCAAATGTCCACGTAATCATGGGATACAGCTGTTTACGCGGGAAAAGTCGCAGACTGTCGCTTGTTTTTCAATAAAATAATAAACACACTTGCCAGTCTTCTAATTACACATTCAAGTGCAGTCTGCAGTATTCCGCTCTTGTATGCTAAACATTTCTGTGGCCAGTGTGTCACAGAAGTTAGTTGCATTCTCTTGATGATAATATATACTCTGTGGTACCACTGACATGTTGTGTATGCAATTTAAGCCGTGGAACCGCAATGCGGAATACGGTTTTGGTGCTTAAAACTCGCATTTGTGGGACCGCGGGCTGATTTACGTGCCAACTTAAGGAAGCCGAGTCATTTGATTTACTTTTTTGGTTACTTTTATGTGCGAAACAATGCTAAATGTATACTAATGTGGCTAAACTAATATGTAAACTATGCTATTTCTAAAAATAATTCAAACTTACTCCACAGTGCAAACGCATTTAAAATGAAATGAATAATGTTTGTAAATTATTACAAACATATTTTAAAGTAGGTAATTGGAATCCATTTGACAATATAAGACTGATACAAATTATTTTGCGTTTATTTTTACTATGTCTTCTTAATGTTTGACTCGTATACATAGTAACTATGTTGCGGTGCCCAACCAGCAACTATTGAAACTGGTGTTATTAGTTACTAGTATTTGAAAACTGGTAGTGTATAGTCACGAGCACTTTTACTTGTTTTGACTCTTATTCCTTGTACTATGAGTTACATTGTTTCTATGTTAATGCAGTCATAAAAGTTTATCCCTGTGTGGTGCCGGGGATAAAGAATTGCACCACCCCATCTCTTCCCGTGGGTGTCGTAAAAGCCGACTAAGGGACCATTCCAGAGAATGGGCAGCAGCATCTCTCTGAGGTTACCCTCAACCTACTGCGATCGCCAACCCGCCTGCCAAGCGTGGCGATTACGGCAAATACCCCCCATGATTATTTGGGGGAGGCCTTTGTCCAGCAGTGGACGTCTTTTGGCTGAGATGATGATGAAAAGTTTAAAGTTTAAAAGTTTAAAGGCCGGTAACGCTTTTGCGATTCCTTTGGTTTTGGTCACCTGCCTGCTCGTTTGCCTCCTTCTAATACAAAATAATAAAAACTCATTGTATAGTTTTTTATCTGCCCCCTTCCTTTTCAACTATAGGCAGAACACGTATATCTGGCGTGCGAGTAACAATTTCAATGCCTTATCTAAAAAACTAGATTTTGACCTTTTTAACACAAGCGATGCATCAGCGAAACGGCTCATGAGCCAGTTATTTTATGAGTAGTTTAATGAATAAATTTAAGTGTGTGTTTTTCTTGTTAAGTGCATCACATTGTTATTAATTCTGTTTTTATTAGTGAGGACCTATAATTGGCTTTCTGTTACTATTTTTACGTTTTTAAGTTGTGTCATAGCTGTTGGTCTTCCTATAAATAAATAAATAAATATATAAATATATAAATACATAAATATATAAATAAATAAATATATAAATAAATAAATAAATAAATAAATAAATAAATAAATAAATATATTAATAAATAAATAAATAAATAAATAAATAAATAAATAAATAAATAAAAAATAAATAAATAAATAAATAAATAAATAAATAAATAAATAAATAAATAAATAAATAAATAAATAAATAAATAAATAAATAAATAAATAAATAAATAAATAAATAAATAAATAAATAAATAAATAAATAAATAAATAAATAAATAAATAAATAAATAAATAAATAAATAAATAAATAAATAAATAAATAAATAAATAAATAAATAAATAAATAAATAAATAAATAAATAAATAAATAAATAAATAAATAAATAAATAAATAAATAAATAAATAAATAAATAAATAAATAAATAAATAAATAAATAAATAAATAAATAAATAAATAAATAAATAAATAAATAAATAAATAAATAAATAAATAAATAAATAAATAAATAAATAAATAAATAAATAAATAAATAAATAAATAAATAAATAAATAAATAAATAAATAAATAAATAAATAAATAAATAAATAAATAAATAAATAAATAAATAAATAAATAAATAAATAAATAAATAAATAAATGAATAAATAAATAAATAAATAAATATATAAATAAATAAATAAATAGTCACGTGACTGCACCTAAGTTTTACCATATAAATGTCAATAAATATCTTTGACTTTAACTTTAACCACGGAGCTTGGTTTGAAACGTCAGGATGTAGAATATGTACTGGTATATCACGGGTAGTGTTCGAGGGAATGCTTGTGCCCCAGCAGTGGGGACATAAAATAAGCTAGTGATGATTAGGCATTTGGTGTAATGACCCACCAGGGTATCGCTCTGAAATATGTATGTGCCATGTGCGAAGGCCTGGCCCAGTAGTGGGATGATGATAGACTGTTCCATTTTTATTACTTTAATCACCCATCTGATCCGGTGACCCACCATTACGAGTGCCGCTTGCTTTTACGATCGTAATCCGAACGCGTCGACCGTCAACGAGCTCCTCTGTCTACATAAAAAATCATCGCGTAGGTCAATGTTACCTATTAATATAACATTTTCTAGAACTAAAAATAATTTCTGATGTTTTCAGTAGGCTTTTAAAAATATAATCCTCATACATTTTCCAATATCGGTATTAAAACGACGAGTCTGCTTTACGTTAAGTGATTGCTTCAATATCATATTCCGAGGACAGATCTATCGTATTCAAAGTAAAATAGAGATGGGTCGTACTAGGTAAATTTGGTACTAGGTGCAACTGTTCCTAGTATTAACTAATACTCGATCCAGATACCTATATTCTACCTAGTATTTTAGTGGTTTCACTTTTCTCGTAGTAACTGGTTAGACTAGACGTCGACTAGTGCTAACTTAATTCATGTAGTTAGTATCACCTATGCGCAGAGGCGGGATTTATTGCTTAAAATTAAAAAGTCACCTAAGCTTTTAACATTTTTTTTAAAGCTGCTTATTTGCTTATAAAATTGCCAAAAGAACACGTTAAAACAAGTTTGTACCGGTTAGTAAACAAGGAGTGAGCAGGATGACAAAATACAAAAATGGGAATAATAATTTTGTCATTCGGAACCTTATGCATGAGCATACCATGTGAAACCAATTTATTTTAGGTCCTATTTGTATGAACAAATAGGACCTAAATTAAATTGGTTTCACACTCCACAGTATCACGCAATAATTCATGTATCTATTCTTCTTGGTTCTAGCCTTGTACTAACCTACCTATGGAATCTTATTCCGTGGTGTTAAAGTCGAAAACCGTAAAATGGAAAGAAATACTTGGTGTGCACAATACGCGAAGACGTGTACATGGGAATATTACCTCTAGTGTTTTAGTGTAACGTCGAAAATCGTGTAATAAAAAAATACTAGGTGGACACATATATTTATAAAAGTAAAATAGGTGTCGCCTAGTATTGAAAAATACCTAGTGCGTGGATCTGTTCAAGTAAATACGTCTCACCTCTATAAACTACCTGATCAATAACATCTAAGTTATATACGAATAGAGTCGATTTTTCTTTACCAACATAGGTCGTGGCATCTAAAGTGTCTGAACGGAATTTATTTTGATTTTTTATATTGCTCTCTAATTTAAAACGGTTCTTGTGAAAATCAATGTACAACGTGGAATACAAGTTCTCATCTCTCAATATTGTTATTGATGTAAACTTGTCTGTCATTATACTTGCTTTTAAATGTAAAGGTACCAGTTGGTAGCCGACTCCACGTAGCAGCAGCAGACGAAGGGTCGTCACGTCATTCACTAACTTCTTCACTAACTTCATAGAAATCCATATTAGGTCCTTACCTATGAAATTGACGTTTTGTATAAAGATTTTTTATAAAATTATATTTTTCGTACTAACGTTTTTTTAATTTTCTTAGCATCTACTTATGTTAACACTATTAAAAATGAAGAGTACTGTGTTTGTTTCACTAGCTAAATATAGCAGACAAAAAAAAATCAAGACCCTTCAAAGCTCAGAATAATAACTAAAGCTATAGAAACCGGACTAAAATAGCAACACTCATTCATCAGTTCGTACTATTTTAACTAATGAACCTAAGTGATGTATTGGAAAGAGATCGATTGTCCCTTTTCTTTCGTTATTTTGAAGATTTCACTAGATTTGTGACGTCATATTTGAGGTAATGTAGTGAGTGACTTTATAAAGGACTCAAAGATTTTTTTTGATCACCGATTATCTCTCAGAATAATAACTAAAGCTATAGAAACCGGACTAAAATAGCAACACTCATTCATCAATTCGTACTATTTTAACTAATGAACTTATGTGATGTATTGGAAAGAGATCGATTGTCCCTTTTCTTTCGTTATTTCGTGTCACCAGATTTGTGACGTCATATTTGAGGTAATGTAGTGAGTGACTTTATAAAGGACTCAAAGATTTTTTTTGATCACCGATTATCTGATGACCGTTTGACATAACAATACAAAAAAAAAACTAAGTGTCAACCATTTGTCGCACTCCAACCTCCTTTTCTAACCATAAGATAGAACGGAACTAAACATAGTTGCACGATTTTTATTTTAGCCATCCTTCTATAGCTTTAGTTATTGTTCTGAGCTTCAAAGCTACAATGAAACAAAAAGTCAATTCGAACAAAAAAAGAAGTCAATTTAAAAAAAAATTGGGCGATAAACATCCAAAATATATAATCATTGACATTACTGAAGCCTAAGTAACATAGTCCTAATTAAATGTGTATAATAATATTAACAACCGGTTTTGACTTTTAGAAGTAATAAACCTATTAATAGGTGAGAAAAAAACGTCAATTTCATAGGTAAGGACCATAGAAACCAGTGGTGTCGCGATAACACGTCGCGTCGTCTGCTTCTGCTGCGTGGAGTCGGCTACCAACTGGTACCTTTAAACTTGTAAGCATGCATCATAAATATTATCTGGATAAGAAGACACTGAGGTAAATAGATAGTGTGTACTGGTATTGTTATATTTAAAACTACTTTTGACTTTCCGGTGTTTTTTTTTTTTTAGAAAAAGGTCAAGACTAAGAGGAGATAAGGGTTGCTAACTAGGTGGAATAAGGACAAGCATTACTATCAACCAAATCGGATACAGTAAAATGTAACGCCCCGTTAGGAATCGTACCAGGAGGGATGTCTGAGTCTAAGACCATTAACAAAACAAACAGACAAACCTCATAAATTCAAATCAATAGTTTTGGCCTGTTAGATGATAAGGATTTAATTCTTTAAAAAAAGTAATTTACAAATGCTAAATTGGTACTGACTACCAAAGCTTAATAAATATCAACACACATTCAAATTAAATCAAATCAAATAAATTTATTTGCATAAAAAGTGTCAAAGAAGTTTGTACATGGGTAATTTGATACTACCACTTTTTACCAGAAGATGGCATGCAAAACTTACTTTTTATAAAGAGTAAAAAAAAGACATAAAATGGACAATAAAGTTAATTTGAAACCAACAAAAACAAGTGATAAGAAACAGGGAGACATTCTCCCCCTCCTGTGACCACGGATGCAAAGGGTTCGAAACGTCAGGATAAACACTATATAAGTAATGTGTAAAATAAACGCGAGTAAATCCGTAAAAGTTGTTTCATTTCAATGTGTAGTGTTCGCGTAAACTTTAGAAAACAACAAGTGATAAGAATCAAAAAGTCAAATTAATTTAATATCAGCAAAAATAAGTGGGTTACTAGATTCTGGATTGCAATGATTTAAAGTATTCATCAATAGAATAAAAGAGTTCTGTGTCACCCAATCTTTTAGTTTAATTATGGCATTACAGGTTTATACAACGATGAAGGTGAACGTATGATGGTTTCCACGGAAGATCAGCGTCGGGGTACTAACCAGGCATCTCGTCATTATGCTGAGTGGAGACCCTTTCAACACCAGAAGTTCTAAGTCTTTTGTCCATGTATTGTTATTAATATAAGTTCTGAATATATTTTTTCTATTTGTATCTATTTCTAAGTACTATTGTATTGTTGTTCACATTCCTAACCACCTGTACAAGTTAATTAGCAACCAGCGTTTTTATCAATTAAGAAATAAAAAACCCTACAGCGTATTATGCCAGAAAATACCTGCCTTGTATAAGAAATGCATCTGAATGGCACTTGGAATGGATTCCGTCCGCCCACGGTCCTCTTGAAATTTGTATTACATTGATTCAAGCGCTCTTAGAAAGCGATCTTTGAGATTTTTCAGCTGTACAAGCGATAAAAGAAAGCTTTCTTCTATATAGTAGAGCAACTTAAATGTTTAAGTAGTACACACCTTGTAGTGCAGCCTCTGAAGGTAGGAGCTGGTATTTTCACGTTGAAATCAGCATGGGAGATCGATTCATAACTAACTTTACCATATTTTTAAATTCGAGAGTGAGATGAAATAAGGGTTTCTAATAATAGCTATAATTGAGAACAATTTTTAGTCACACATCCGGGTTTTGATTATTCCTACGGTAGCTTAACTTATTAAATCATTGCAATGAACGTATCACGTACCTACTATTTCAATTATCTTATTCCTTCATCTAATCCAGCATACCTAAGTTTCTTGTTAAGAATCGTTCTACGAGTCTTAGTCAAAAACTAAATCAAGACTGGAACTTTTCAAACAAAACCAGATTTTATTAAGCCTGTAAGAAAGTGCAGACATTTCTGAGATGGCAGATTATGTCATCGCGGAGTTGAAGGCGTAAGAGGCGGTATGTGAAGGGCTCTCTATCTAGAAGATAAATTATGCTCTCTACTTCACACGGGTGAACATAATTATTTATGGTGGAAGTTGAAAGAGTTTGTATATGTGGTCACGTTCTGGATTCATATAACTTGGTGATGTTATGTTTTAGAGGGATGTTTCCTCGAAATAAAGCAATGGACGGTCAGCTATGTAACCGTTTGTCAGTTTCCTATTTACATTCTGTTGCGCTTCTTATGCTTGAGTTGGCAAAAAAAATTAAACAAATTGGTATTTCTTATGTATTTGGTTGTACTCTGCTTTCGTCAGTACATAAGAGCTCTGTGATACAATTCTCACACTATGCACTGTCCATTTTATCATTTGTATAATACATATTGCTCCTTCCCATCCTACTAATATTATAAATGCGAAAGTTTGTGTGTATGTATGTTCGTATATTTGTTGCTTCTTCACGCTGCAACGGATAGATGGATTTAGATGAAATTCGGCATACAGATAGTTTATAACCTAGATTAAAACACAGGATACTTTTATCCTGATATTCCCACAGAAAAGGGAACCACGCGGGTGAAACCGCGAGTAGCCGCTAGTTTAGTATATATGAAGGCAACAGTGACTATTACGACGCTCAAATAGTTCTCTAACGATGAGTATAATAAAATGTTTAAATAATTTTTAACGCAAATTTTGTTGCGAAATTTTGTTGCGAAATTTTGTTGATTGAGTATAATGCAAATAATGTATTTCAGAGTGTAGTTTTTGTAAATTTTTACTTAAATATCATCATTTAGATTCAAAATCCGCAATCCAGGAAGAATGAGGGATTGCTGAAAACCAGCGCGGGAAGAAAAGACATAAGAAGTTAGATTTGTATATTTTTTAAAAACTCTGGGTCTTTGTTTGTTTTATAATATTAAGAAAAAAAGAATTCACATGTAAAATGGAACCAAAAATGTTGGCGCGTATATTAATCGCCACCAACGGCTATCAAAGCGTTTTCAATTCGTTAATCTTCTCGCCAAACAAAAACATCGGCCCATTCACAGTTAATTCAGTATTTTCATAGCAATGCCAACACGTCTATCCAGTTCTAAAAATTTACAATAATTTCGGGCGATACACCGCCTACTGTCAAACAATACAATGTTATTGGGCTCAGTCCACCCATGTTTTATGTATGAAGAATCGAAAGCACTTGCGGGGGCGTTTTCGGGCATTATGTGAGGTGACCACGCGTTTTTATGATACAGGACATGTTTAATGAAGCCTTTGACATAAACCTGAAAACTTTAGAACGCTGACTATTACTGTAATCAGTATGTTTCGTGGCAGGGAGTTTTTTTAGCCTGTCTAGCTAATATTTTATCTATGTCTTATCCATAGCAACAATGTCACTTGTATATCCAACCCATTACTCGGTGACTAACGATATGAATCAAACTAATTTTCCACATTTTCTAAAATAATAACCTTCTAAACGTAAACAAATAGTTAAAAGTATAATTATATAAAAACAAAACAAACACAGCCAACAATGTACAACCTATATTGTACCTCGAACCGTACTCGGCCCAATGGTTCCCATCACGCTTGCAGCGTTAACGCTGTATAAGGAAACTTTTTGGACCAGATACGCTCCGGAGCGGGGGTCGCAGCCCTTGTCTCTGCAACGCCGACCCAACTCCGAAATAAATGATTTGGCCTCAGTGCTCCTCCTCCTGCTTCCACAGCAAACGACACAAATATATGTGTAGCATATACTTATATATCTGTGCTTCTTATTCCTTGCTGCGGTTTTAGCAGTATAATCGGATGCTCGAATACTTCCATCTAAATCAGACGCCGCAAAGGCAACTAACACAACTGGCGTCCCACAAGAGACACTGACCTCTTCGTCATGGGACCAAAGTCATGCCATCCGATCTTTTACAATCAGATCGGCTTATATTATAGTTAAGCGTTTAATAAAAATATAAATGATCATGGTTTATGCCCAAAGGAAAAATATGCAATTTACTAATTAGCAGTATGTTATTACTTTGGCACATCTGATTATTCTCGCTGATGCTACATTTAACGCCAATATGAGAAAATTAGTATACCGAATTTAACAACGAAACAGCGCCATCTGTAATAGAAAACAGTATTCAACCGATTTGACCTATTTACATTGTGAACTGCAGAATTTTCAACTCTTTACTCTTAAAACAAAGACAGTGACTTACATTAACTAGCAAACATTTTGAATTTTATCACACTTTTTGTTCCGGCCGAGTATTCCCAAACTGGCGGAGTCATTCATCGTCTTCCCTAATTGTTTTGCCGCGTCATCAGCACAATTTGCGCAACGAAGCTCCGTTTACCAGTGGGCTAACCAATGATGGAAATCCAATAATGAGTGTTTTGCTCACTTTTTTCAATAGAACGTTTTTGCAAAGGTTTTAAGCAACGAACATCTGTAATATCAAATAGGTATTTGTGTTATGGAATCGAGCTGTCGATTAGCTTTTCTATATTTGTTTCGTACTTAATGATATTTTATAATTTTCTTCGGTATTTATTGTACCGACCATTAATATCAATTAATAGCAACCCTGTTGCATTATTTTTGTCGACATGATCGTTTTTACTATATTATTTATTTATTACATTTTTTATTATGGTAATGATGAAAGTACAACACATTATGTCTGAATGAGATTAATTTTATATTGTTTTCTAAAGTTTACGTGAACACTACACATTACAATGAAACCACTTTTGCTGTTCTAGTTGCGTTTATTTTGCACATTGATTATATTTAATTTTGTTCCGACGTTTCGAAAATAAACGCGAGTATATCCGTAAAAGTTATACCATTTCAAGATTAGTTTTAGTTATATCATAGAATGGTTTTAAGGATCTATGTATACCTTTACATTATTTTGTGGTAGTAGTGAACCGTTCTTTTTAATTCAGTTCAGAATGCCGACTTCGCAAAATGCCAACCGCTCGCAAATAGCTAACTTCTCAAAATGGCAATTTCTTGAAATGCCAACTTCTTTTAACCATCTCATTACTTTCATAATCAGGAAAAGTCCCAAAACCACCAAAAAAGTATGGAGTTACAACAAAAACGATCCAAGAGTTGTCTCAGATCCTCGGGCAATCGATGATTGTACGGATGCGAGATCCCACGGTGATCTTGCGAGAGTTTTAATGAGATCACATCGAACTTCGCACATTCGAATATTGAGGATAAGGCTATTGTTAGCAACCGATCAAACGTAGTTACTGCTCCCTTACTACGTACGCTAGCGACTAGTTGTGATTGCGTAACTATTGATGGGGGATTGAGTTAATTGGTTTTGAAAATGGCAAAGTACACTAAAGAGATTAAACTAAGAATTAAGTAGATTTTATATTATTAATACCTACTTATTTTATCTGCAGAATCAGTGTGGTTGATCGGAGTGATATACCTATTGCTTCTCTAGCTGTGCTAGAGATGTACGGAATCGGGGGAGACATAATTAATTGATATGCCGCTGTTCTTTTATTTATTAGACAAGAGCTCGAGGGAAAGAGGCCTAAGGGAGGGTACAAAGACACGAACTTCGTGCTAACCATAGAATATTAAGATATTCTTGAAAGTTAACAGCAACTAATGTTTAATTTGAACACACAGAATCTCCCAATATTAGCTACAGAGGGTGTTCCGAGTGGAGCAATAATTAAAACAATGGACTTGTAATGCGCGATTTACACGTTACATTAATAAAAAAATACGTTAAAAAACTATGGCGGATGGGCGTTGGCGAGGGACATGCGTTTTCAATCAAAATATAATTAGCCTTGTAAGACATTAAGAGTTAATTTTAATTATTTTGAAGTTGATTTTGTTACTTTTACTAGTTCATCACCAGCTCATTTACGTCGAAACTGCTGGGGCATGAGCCTTCCTTATGGATGGATAGGAAGAACGGGCCATAAACCACCACGCGGGCCCAGTGCGGGTACCAATCCGCACTGGGCCCGTCGTTTACAACCACCAGCTTGTTAACGACTGCTAATGCAGCCGGGACCAACAGCTTTACGTGCCTTCCGAAGCACGGAAAGCAAGTGATGATACATTTTTGGTCATCCATCCATTGACCGGCCTTTACGAAAATTACTTGACCATAGCAATCGCAGAACGGGCGCGTTACCAACTGCGCCATCGAACTGCTCGTGTTACTGGTTATCCTGTATAAAACCACAGAAATGGCAACACCGCTATCTTTTACGTAGTCAGGTAGTGTAGCCATTGTCAGTGACCGTTCAAATCTAGTTATGAATTTGGTGATCTCAATCCAAGAGAAGCATTTAAATTGATTTTCTGGAACTACGTAGATCAATTTTTGAATTGTAATGTAACTGAAACTTATATATCGTTCTTTTCGTTTTGTTTTGCAATTAATTGCTTTAAAAAAAAGCTAAATAAACAGTTTGTTAGAGACGCGGCAAAACAGTTGTAGCTGCAAGCCAACTAGTCAAAAAGGAGCATGATGACGTATTGGTTTGTGATACGCAAAGACTGGCCATCACTTGGAAAAAATATCACATTGGTCCCGGCTACTTTTAGCAGTCGTTAACAACCACTAATCGTGCTGGACCCGCGATATGGCACGTTCTCCTCCTCCTCAGCATTGGCGACATCTAATGAACGAATCTTTTTTTTTTTTGAGAGAGATTGCTGATTGCCTCAAATGGCTTTTTCAGCGTCACCTGGCTTTTTGGGGGCAGCGAGGTACGTAATTGATTCTCTTTAGAGACGCTTACCGTCCGTGTCATCGGAAAAGTTGTCAGTTTCTATTCCATAAGTTCCCTATCCCAGTGGAGCTTAATTCCAAGTTTTACCGTGTAATTTACCACCTCTTTGGTGTAATGGTTTGGCCATCAGTTTCAGGTCTCAGGTTTGATTTCCAGAAGGAGTAAGGCCCATTTTTACATGTTTTTTTTTATGTTAAAAAGGAGGCAAACGAGCAGGCGGGTCACCTGATGGAAAGTAATCACCGCCGCCCATGGAGTAGGAATTGGGAGGGAGGAAGGGTGAGAGTTGGGCCTCCGGTACTTTCACTCACCGGACGAAACACAACAGCAACGAGTGCCATTGTTTTACGCCGATATTCTGTGAGACCCTCTCACAGAATATCGGCGTTACGCCGGGCGAGCCGGTCCATTTCGTGCTGCAACGCAGCGTGGCTCTACCACTCATAAATTGTTGGTTATAAAAACTATTTTAAGTGCATTTTTCTGGCTTTTACTCATAATTTCACCAAAGTCTACCGCTATAACAGCAATATTTGTAGATATGCTATAAATTCTGTAAGTATTATTGATACAGCCTGGTTCTCAATCATCCGAACATTACAAAGATAAATAGATAGATAGATAATACTTTTATTGCAACACTCTAATCATACACATGAACAAAAAATAAATAATTTACAAAGTTACAATTTGGCGGTCTTATCGCTTTCAAGCGATTTCTTCCAGACAGCCAGTCGGATGGAGAGAGCTAATAAACTGTTACATCAGAGTTGAAAATATATAATAAAAACAATATAAAAACCGGTCGTTGTGGAGATCCTTGGAGAGGCCTATGTCCAGTAGTGACTGGTGTATCTGATGATGATGATGATGATGATGATGATGATCATGATGATGATGATGATGATCATGATGATGATGATGATGATGATGATGATGATGATGATGATGGTGATGATGATGATGATGATGATGATACAATACTCGTATGTGAGAAGAAACAACAACAACGAATAAACCGGCCAAGTGCGAGTCAAACTCGCGCACGAAGGGTTCCGTACCGTACCGTCCATTATTTATAAAAGTATTTCAAGTTTCTACCTTAACTTAAGTTAACGTTATTAAGACCGAGAAAAAAATCGGAAAAGAATCACGTTTGTTGTATGAGAGCTCCCCTTAAATATTTATTTTATTTTAATTTAATTATATATTTTTAAAGTGAATATAATAATATAACTTAATGTTCTGTGAATATTTCAAGCGTCTACCTGTTGCCGTTATCAATATCGAGCAAAAACGAGCAAAAAAAATTACGTTTGTTGTATCGGAGCCCCCTTAAATATTTGTTTTATTCTGTTTTTTAGTATTTGTTACAGTAATACATCATCTGTGAAAATTTCAACTCTCTGACTGTTACAGTTCATGAGATACAGCCTAGTAACACACGGACGGAGGGTAGAGTCTTAGTAATAGGGTCCCGTTTTACCCTTTGGGTACGGAACCCTAAAAAACATTAATAGTGCGTGTAAGCTGTGGAAAACTCAAGCTCTGCCTCAACTTATGTCGTTGTGTTGTGAAAACATACACCACCTTGACAACGCTGGTTTTCTGACAAATAAAATAACTAAAAATAATCATTTATCATTATCAACCGCATACTTACATATACTTACATAAATGTTACCTTTTATCAAGAGTAGCATAAAAAGTTTTCCATCCTCGTATTAATCTATAAGCAAATCAGATTCATACCCAAGAGGCTGCGGCGCATCTGGCCAGTTAAAAGTTGCGAGTAAACTGGTATGAATACACCGCGTAACTTTGTTATGGTGAGTCCAAGGCATAGGAGCTTAGCGGCGATTACGACGCAACTACAAAAGTCTTAGTTTGCAAATAAGAATACTACCTATAGCTTTCTATAATAAAAACTATAAACGATTTTGTCAAAGAATTGCTTATTAATTTATACTCAATTTTTCACAGAAGAGAAACTCAATTATAATTAATACAATTTTTATTACTAAGGTGTTAATTGCAGTGGCTGTACGCTTCGCCCGATATAACTAAAATGAATGGGGGACGACAGATTCGTCGGCCTGCTACAACTGGTAGTTCTAACCGATTCGGTAGAAATGTTTGTAGCAATACTACAATATAATGGGAACTACTTAAGTGGTAGTAGCAAAATGATGGTTAAGAGCAATAAAACATGAACTCGGGATAGTCAAAAAGAGGTAATGTTAAACTAAATAATATCATTAATAACACCAGCAATTATTGGTACGCTTATTAAAACTTAAGCTGAATAGTATATAACGAACTAGAATATATAATTTCAGCGACCAGAGAAACTCATAGATAGCATTAATTTTCTATGTAAACTATAAGCTAGGATACTTTTTATTTAATCAACAATTTTATTATGAATCTTAAATAATATATATAATTCGAACATAGCATTTTATTATCCATATTCAAACCTAAACTCGTACTTGACGATAATCGCTTCAACTTTATAACTTACACCATTATGTGAAAGTATCCAAGTCTCAGAGACTTTATACTTCGTACATTGCATCATTTCGTGTTGTTAGTGCACGGAAAATATGAAAATATCATGTTAAAACTTGCATAGGAAGGTTTTAAGACAATATTTATACAAAGCAACCGCATATGAGTCCAACAGAAATCTTTAGCTAAAAATAAATTCGAGTATTAGATCGTGTCCCCAAACTCGTTAATTCCGCGTAGAAAACTTTCCATTCGCATTTTTCCCCACTCGAAAAGAGAAATGTCTTCCCTGAGCTGTGAACCTGTGACCACGAAAAATGCAAAAGGTTGATACGTTGATTAAAAAAAAATCAACTCGAGTATATTAGTTTTAGAGTAATTTATTTAATTTATATGTCTTTATACACTGGTTAAACTTAGAAAACAATACTCTTATTACAATGCCGTTAAAAAATAACATTATTAAAAAATATTTTACTAGTTTATTAAATTAATTAGGTTTTGTTAAATTGAGTAATTCAATTTAATTATTAACCCTTATTATTATAAGTATAATAATCCGAAAGAGGTTTTACAGTAAGTTTCAGACTTCTTTTTAAGTTTCTTCGTTGAAAGAAGTTAACAACATTTTATACTTAACTGCATGTGCTCGTGTACCGGTGTCTGATGCCGCGGAGATGGGTGCATTTCCATGTAATGCAGATTTATCGCCTTCAACAGTGTTTTTAATGCTGTATACAAAATACTTTTAAGACTAAGTAGCTTATAATAAGTAATATAGCACAATAATTATTGTGATTACCTACTACTTTTTGTCTGAACCTATTATCATCATCATCTCAGCCAAAAAACGTCCACTGCTGGACAAAGGCCTCCCCCAAGGATATGAGGGGTATTTGCCATAATCGCCACGCTTGGCAGGCGGGTTGGTGATCGCAGTAGGGTGAGGGTAACCTCAGAGAGATGTTGCTGCCCATCCTCTGGAATGGTCCCTTAGTCGGCTTTTACGACACCCTCGGGAAGAGATAGGGTGGTGCAATTCTTTATCCCCGGCACCACACAGGGAACCTATTATATTTAGAAATAAAGAGAGAAAGATAAACTAGTAACCTGAATGCCTTCAAAGCAAGAGTTAATAGGCACCTTCTGAGGAAGCTCGCTCCACCGTAGTCCTCATCTACGCTCACCATCAGGCGAGATCGAGGTCAAGAGCTGTCATAAAAGGCATTAAAAAAACATTAATTTATTGATACTTACACAAACGATTTACAATACAACCATAAAAACAGCACAGAACACTGTGAATTTTTCAGTTTTTAGTATTTTTTTCTTATTGTTTTAAAAAAAAAATTATAAACAAAAATCAGTGAGTGAGTGAGGCAAACAAGGATCCTGTCTCAGCATATACTAATGTAAAAAAAGAAACGAATATAGCCTATTTTTTTAATGTAATTAATTTTTGTTGTACATACGCCAGCAGGTCAACCTACCCAAAACTGTCAAATTTCTCTAATCCTTATTGATCCTTAAACCCAAGCAATACAGTTCAAAATTCATTGACGAAATTTGACATTTTGACGTGCTGTCGTCTGTACATTGTGCCAATAAATGTGTTTCTTCTTCTTCTTCTATAACTGTCCAACTGCTGGGCAAAGACCTCCATTGGTGAAATCAAGTCATCAAGATGGGTGATGGCTTAATCACCACGCTTGCCAAATGCGGGTTGTTGATCACAAGCTCGGGTCATGGCAACGGACAATCCGAAACACGGCTTGCCCGACCTGGCAATGAACCTATGACCTCTGGTTCGGACCGAGCGCTTAGCCACTAAATACTTAGGACCTTATTATTTTGATTACTTACTACTTTGAAATGAAACAACTTTTTTTTTTAATTGAACCCGAAATTCGTGGTCATAGGGAGACGAGGTGTTGATCGTTGCAAAGGGTTCGAAACGTCAGGATAAATAAGTAATGTGTAAAATAAACGCGAGTAGATCCGTAAAAGTTGTTTCATTTCAATGTGTAGTGTACGCGTAAACTTTAAAAAACAATATACTTACTACATATTGTCTGAACCTATCCTATTTAGAAAGAAAAAAGAGAGAAAAACATGAATTTATTGACAATCAAACCACATGAGAATTACTCATGTGCTCAAACGATGCACAATCATAGCACAAAAGACAGATATTAAAAACAAAAAATGTAAACAAAAACCAGTGTCTGAGGCCAACTAGGATCCTTTCTTAGCATATACCAAGTATAATGTTATAAAATTAATTAATATTTATAACATACATTATCTATATATTATTATTAATTTTATCTTAGAGTTTGGAGTTTGAATCTTATACTCTGTGTAAAATACTTGTGTCTGGCCCTCAGAATAATAACTAAAGCTATATTGTTCTGAGGCCTGGCCAGCTGGCCGGCAGGTAAGACTTTATGTTAGGTAAGTAATAGTATAAAGTAATTTAGCAAATTAATAGAAAAAAATATAATTTTAATGACAGACTCGTGAAACTGGTGTAACGAGGAGTAGTTTATCTCTCCTACATTGTAGTCTTCTCTTAGTCTAGCTACGACAATCTGTCGTTAAATTGATGACCAACTACCTAAATCGACAAAGAATTAACAATTAAATTACATCACAGAAGAGTAAAAGAGATTGTCATCACCTACAGACTTATATAGTTTCTTTCTTTTCTTTCCTTTAGTTGATGGCTTCGTGCGATTAGCACATTAAGCCAGTGTCAAAGTTATTTTTCTTACAAGTAATACGTATATAAACAATATTTCTTTCCAGTAATGATGATGAATGATAATAGAAATGAGAAGTGAGAAATGATATACCCCCAACCCCTCGAGTATCTCAGTAAAGATGTGGGGCTATACTAAGTCCTCACGCGGACTTCTTGAGAGAATTTGAAAAGTGACGTTGCACTGTTTTGTTGCATTTGCCAACACTCATGCACACTCACGAACATTTAACGGTTAATAATCCACCATTATTTAACATTAATATTCGACATAACACAATTTTTTAAAAATAAAACAAAACCACAGACATGACTTTTCACTTTCCCGCCAAGAACGACTTATATAGTTACGATATTTTTGAACTTTAACTGGATAGTGGTTTGAATATACGGCCAGCTGGCTTCTGACAAATTCAACCTTTTTACTAAGTTAAATAAAACATAAAGACTACCTAAAAGGTTGACTTTGTCGATCGCCACCAACACGTCCTAATTAACGATAAGGAGCAGATTGATTCCCTCTTGACTTTAGACAGATAAATATTATGGTTACGGTAACATCGACGTAACAATTACCAAAACAGAAGTACTATATTGACTTAACTGCAAACTTGGTCAAACCAAAATAACCCTGAATTGCTGGCGTTTACACGTGTAGCGCATGAATCTCATTTCAGATATGTACTTAGGCCCGTGCTTTACTTATTTACCTGATTTGCATAAAATTTCAATGTTTGAGCTCGTTCCCACTGTCATGTAAGCCAAAAGTTTGATTTCGTTGATTTTTGAATGTCCCTTTGAATCAAAAAATTAAACGATTGCCTAGCACCCTTACTCGCTTATTCCCTCCTTCCTACAGCTTGGAGTCCTTTTGACGACGTGTGAACAAGCAACGTTGGTCAGCAACGTGAGGGCGACGGCTATAGAGGCACATTAATGCTCTCCTAGCTGCGTGTGCTTGTAGAGCGGTTTGTCATTTGCCGCCTTTTCTATATCTATTTATACTACTATATAAATCTGTAGGCTCTGGGTGTACTTGCAACTTTTCTGACAAATTTTGTGATAAATATTCATTTTATGACTCACTGACACTAATTCTACGATTTTTGAAATTTTTTTCTGTCTGTATGCCCACTTTTAACTCAAGAACGGCTTGACCGATTTTGATGAAAATTTATACGTAGTAAGAACATGCGATTGTGAAAATGATAGGCTATAAACAAATTAAATTTTATTCACAAGCTTACGCTCAGCGAAGCGGGCGAGTTTGAACTGGTTTGGGATGGCTACAAACAGAGAGAGATGGCGTGCAAAGGGAAGGCCTACACTCAGTATTGGGTGGCGACGGGCTGAAGAAGAAGAAGAAGCGGGCGAGTGACGGCTTTTGATGAAAATTTGTATGTAATGAAGCGGGCGAGTTTGAACTGGTTTGGGATGGCTACCAACACAGAGAGATAGCGTGCAAAGGGAGAGGCCTACACTCAGCATTAGGTGGCGACGGGCTGAAGAAGAAGAAAAAGAAGCGGGCGAGTGACGGCTCTTGATGAAATTTTGTATGTAGTAAGAACATGAGATTGTGCAAATGATAGGCTATATTATGATGTTGGTAAAACTAATAATTATTTTGATTAGCATTCATTGACACATTATTTTCGCAAAGCGAAGCGGGCGGGTGACGGCTAGTATTCTTATATAAATCTTCTGTGCGTGTGTATGTTATTAAACTCCTTCTAAACGGCTGGACCGATTTGGATCGAGTTTAGATTCACAATTGGGCCCGGTAGGTGGCGCTGCTATAGGGGTCCATCATGGGATACGGGTGTACTTAAGCGGACGAATGATTTGTTTGTTTTGTTGTCATGGAAACTGTCAAAGCGGTACGAAGTCCGCCGGTCAGCTAGTGTGTGTATATAGTTGGTTATCAAATTTACAGCTTCAACAACACCCATAACCACGAGGGTGGCCGACTAAGAAGGAGGAGAAGATGAAGAAACATACTATCCTAAAGGTATATCCACACTGCAGTTACTTTTTATAGAGCAACATAATGCAACACGATAACATTAGGTGACATTCTTTAACTTTTGCAACCACTTATTGCTATTCGTTGAATGTTGCTCATCGCATCCAATCCGCCATTAACATAAATAAATCAAATGTCACACCAGCTCATGTTTATGTGCCAACTGCTGGGGCACGAGCCTTCCCTATGGGAGAACGGGCCATAAACCACTTAGGCATCGTTACTCAGCACGGCAACATTATACTAGCAACAAATTACTTAGTGTTAGCACAAGTACAAGTTATCGGATGACACTTGGAAATGCTGCTTCGCAAAAAGTAACTGCGGTATGGACGCAATACAAAGAGGGGACGTCACGTCAAATTTCCCTCCTGACACTTCTCACGCAGTGGCACCACGCATCCGCACCGTAAACTTTGATGAGTTCTAAACTTGTAAAGATTTACGCAGGTACATAAAGTACTACAACGGCGTGTTTACGTTTCGGATCCGTTGCAAATTACGCTTCGGTATTAACGAACCAATTTTGTTCGGAGTTTGTTTGAGAGGTGATTATATTAAGCACGTGGTTATTAGAAACGTGACTGAATAAAACATGTGACCGGATTATAAGTCTTTCGCGACACCGACAATCTCTCAAACTTCTTATTAGGTAATTAAGTACAAAGTTAAAAGACAGTTTTGTAAACAATTATACATAATGAAGTTGAAGAACCATAAGTCGAGGTGACCTGTCTGCAGCCGCCGCCGCCGTCCACAGCTTCAAAGAGCTTCCTTCTTTGATGTTACAGCTAGCCACCAGCCCCTGATAATGAGCCTTAGATCTTCAGCTGATGGATGGATAGGGAGAACGGGTCATAGACCACCACGCGGGCCAGTGCGGATTTGTGTATATAAGCAACTGCTAATGAAGCCGGGCCTAATGAGAGTCTTGCTAGATTTTATCCGTCCATGGTATCTCGTCATGTAGACTTACGAACCAATGGCGCAATGACATTCATAAGAGCTAATTTTGTGTAGCCAAATCTGAATGAAAAAAAATTGACAGAAATTTTATAAAACGTCACAAAAGCTTTTCCATTTGAATTGAAGATTAAAATAGCGAATCATAGCCTATTAATAACGGTTTGCGTGCAAACGTGACTCAAATGGAAACGATCCCGACCCAACTCAAAAAGTCCCGAACACAATTAGGCGATCAATAAAAACTAAACGCGACTTCATTCCACGCAACGGGACATGTCGGTTGCCGTGTATTTCTTTTCGAACTAAAACCTGCATGCTTTGCTTTGATTATATACACGTCTGAAACTGAAGGACACGTAAAAAGCGGGCTGAATTTTTCGCAGTGTGCGTTGACAGCGTGTACGTATTTTCTCAAAACGTTTACTGTGTGTAACAAAACAAAATAAGCGCATTTATGAATTAAATTTATTATTGTTTAATTTGATTTGTCGTCATAGTGACACTATTTTATATTTTGATATAAATAAATTTATTAATAGCTTTAGTTTGACGTCAGATACTATGTATCTTTCTACGAAATGTAGGACCCAAATAGCTAAATTGTTAGCTTATAATATACAGGATACAGTTATAAATGGTATAACTAAGTCTTTACGTCATAACAACGTAACCATTAGTAGTTCTACTAATGCAACATCTACAACTAGTAATAAGGTAACAACAACCTCATGTTTAAACTGAGGTCTAAGACAAAAGCCAAGTCCTCATTAATTACTATTATACATCAAAATATTCAAGGTTTGGCTGGCAAAGACTTAGAGTTAGAATTATTTGCAAAAAGTCAGGCAATTCATATATTTTGTTTAACTGAGCATTGGCTAAGAAGTCATGACACATCATTCTATGTAAATAATTTCCAATTAGCAAGCGCGTACGTGCGAAGCTCAGCTATTCACGGTGGTTCTTTAATACTAGTAAGAAGTAATATAAAATATAAAGATCGCAACGATATTGTAGGCTTATCAGTGGAGCGTAATATTGAGCTATCATGTGTGGAGTTTAATAGCTTTGTAATAGTGTGTGTATACCGACCCCCATCGGGTAATTTCGGTATTTTCGAATCTGTAATGGAAGACGTACTAAGAAAATTAAAATTAAAAAATAAATTTGTTTTTGTATGTGTAAATATATTGATTCAATGGATATTATAAAAACATTTAAATCACTGAAAAGGAAAAACACAAGTGATTTGTAGGGCATCTCTATAAAAGTAATTAAGAATATTATACATTCTATTGCACCATATCTTGCTGAAATTTTTAATAACTGTGTGAATAAAGGTATCTTTCCCGATCTTATGAAGTTTAGTAAGGTCATACCTTTGTTCAAATCGGGAAACAAAGAAGACCCCAGTAACTATCGACCCATTTCAATACTACCAACTCTAAGCAAAATTTATGTTAAAGTTATATTGGAACAGTTGATGTCGTATTTTAACATAAACAACCTTTTACATAATAAACAATATGGATTTACAAAGGGTCGTTCTACTACTGATGCAGGTGTTGCTCTATTAAAACATATATTTGATGCCTGGGAGAAGTCTCAAAACGCCCTTGGAGTGTTTTGCGACTTGTCCAAGGCTTTCGATTGCGTTGAGCACAAAACTCTGGTGATGAAGCTAAATTACTACGGTCTCAAAGATTTCGCACTAAATTTAATTCAGTCGTATCTTAGCTCTCGAACACAAACTGTCGATATTAATGGAACTAAATCATCTGGTTCTCATGTAAAAATGGGAGTTCCACAAGGGTCCATTCTTGGTCCTTTTCTGTTTATGATTTATATTAATGACTTGCCATTCTTTGTAGAGAACTTCTGTGAAATCGTATTATTTGCAGATGATACTTCACTCATTTTTAATGTAAGTAGGTGTAAGAATAATTACGACGATGTAAACAAAGCACTCTCTGATGTACTCAGTTGGTTTACTATTAATAATTTGCAGCTTAATGCTAAAAAAACAAAATGTATTAATTTTAAATTACCAAATGTCAAAAATGAACCAACTGATATAAGAATAAACGGTGATCGATTAGATTTGGTAGACTCAACAGTTTTCTTAGGTATAACCCTTGACTCAAAACTTCAATGGAATCCTCACATTTCGAAATTGGCCGGCAAACTCAGTTCTGCTGCTTATGCCATTAGAAAAATAAGGCAGTTAACAGACGTTGAAACTGCTAGAACAGTTTACTTTAGTTATTTTCATAGTGTCATGTCGTATGGCCTCTTACTGTGGGGGACAGCGGCTGATATTGAAACTATATTCATTTAACAGAAACGAGCAGTAAGAGCAATCTATAGACTAGGTTCACGAACTTCTTTAAGAAATCTTTTTAAAGAAATTGATGTCTTGACAGTGGCGTCTCAATTTATTTATAATTGTATAGTTCTTGTACGTTGTAATATCAATTCATTTGCTAAACACAGTGATGTACACAATTTTAATACTAGAAATAAGTCAAAACTTGCAATGCCACTGTTCAGGTTACAGAAGGTGCTTGGTTCTTTCTTGGGGCAAGGTATACACTATTACAATAAAATACCAAATACTGTACTAGATTTACCTTTAGATAAGTTTAAAAAACATGTAAAGTCTTCTTTATTAAAAAAAGGTTATTATACAGTCAAAGAATATTTAGAAGATAAAACAGCCTGGCTATAATAAAAAACATATACATAATACTACTTATAAATAGTGTCCTGCAGATAACAAAATAGCGTTGCATTGAACATTACAATTAGTTTTATTTTTATTATTATTAACTATAGTTTTTTTTTACTTTTACTAGTACTGTATGATATTGTAAAAAATTAAACTGGTAAATTATGTTTTTGCTGACTTAAATATTTTATTTAGTTATTTTTTATTTTTTGTGTTTTTTTACATGTTGTGATTGTCCTTTACATTTTGTGTTTTTATTTGTGATGGAAAGTGTTCTTTATGATAGGGCTTTTTCCAATATTTATGACGCTGTAAGGGAGAAAAGAGCTGGACACTTGCTGAGTTTCTTGCCGGTTCTTCTCAGTACAAGATCTCCCGCCCAGAGTAGATAGACTTACGAACCGATGGCTTAAAATGACGTTCATAAGAGCTTTTTGTAGCCTAAACTGAATAAATGATTTTGAATTTGAATTTAAATTTGTGCGTGATGAAGAATAACAACTTTACGTTTTAATTAAACCTCCCTTATTTAAATAAATTATTTTAAAATAGTAATATAAAGAGTGTGGTTTAATTAATGTTTGTTTTATACAAATAGTTAGATTAACGACAATCAAATGTTCACCATGGAAAATAATAGTATAATGTGCCCGTGCCCATGTGCATTGTTGAATAAAATAAATAACATTGAACAAAAAACTTTTAATAGATTTGTGCTTATTTTGTACATGCACTTAGGTACAAAAATTAGGTCAGACATTCTCATATCTAAATAAAATAGGGTAAATGTAGAAAAGTTTTACTTTAGAGAGAGAGAGAGTAGAGCATTATTAAAGTGTAAGTGAATTCCTGAATGAGAAACAATTAATAATTGATTAGTTATCTTATATATTATAACATAATTAATTCGAATTTATAATAATTTAATTATGTTTTACGTATTTTTGCATGCCTAAGTAGTAAAGTATGGCTGAATCAATTTAATTTTTCTGTACCACCAATCATGTACCCATATTTGCAAATAAAAATATCTTTATCTTTATCTTTATTTTTAATTCCAAAACTAAGCAACCAAATAACACGCTTTAAAAACAAATAAAAAAATATATTTTATTTTCAATCTATTTTTAACATAAAAAACATTATTGTAGTTTTCCTATAAAAGCAAGGCAGGTGTCTAGATATGTATAATAATATAATCAAAGCCTGCATGCTAGATTAAAGAGTTGCTAGAGCGGAAAAAAAAGTTAAAGCCATAACTTGCGTAAGGTCGCAAAACTCTGCAACGACACGTTAAATTTTATTGCGACCTCCGGCGCTGCGTAGCTATTAAACTTGGGATATTATTGAAATGATCTCAGACAAAGGTTGTTATTGCTAGAAAATGTATGCCAAGTCGAGAGTGCGAAGTTAAAGTGCCCGATCGGGGTTTCTGTCGATAATGCCTTTGGAAGTTGGGAGTGACGCTGCTTATGGATACTTTTTGGCGAAAGGAGACATCGAAAAAGATTAAAAGATTTATTAAATCTTTTGAATTGATTGTGATTTACGGTCGGTAAAATGGTTATGATACCTTCTTACATTTAAAAAGGGTTTATTTTTAATTATGTTTGATGTTAGTTGTCTAATAAGGCCGATGGTGGAAGTGAACTTTACCCGGAATATTCAACTAGGTACTGAGGCACTGGCTATCTTATCTCTAATTTGTCGAAACACAACAACCATTGATATTATAGGAACATATTTAGGTAATACGGCTTGGTAGTTTGCTACTAAGCTAGCTAGGTGGACTAAAACAAACCCTACCACCAACTAAATCGAGTACACAAACATGTAGGTACGCTGGGAATTGAACCTGGTACCTCTGGGTCTGAGACTGGTGGTCTACGCCACTAGACCACAGAGGCGGAAAACCAATACAATTATAAAATAAATAAATATACAAATAAATAAATGTTTCTCACACTCACACCAATTATCTACCCCCAAGAAAAGCTTTCTTAAGAAACTCGAGAAATAGTTAACTAGACAACGGATAAACATACTTAATATACTTAAATACATACTTATTATACATAGGGAACACCCAGACCCGAAACAATTTAGAAAAACAGAAATTTCTAAATAAATCCGACACCGTGAAAACCGGTGTGCAAGCCACTCGACCAAGGAGGTCGTTAAAATCTTACTTTAAATCTTGCAGAAAATCAATGATGTTGAAAGGTCGTAAGTTCGAGTTTGGTTCTAAGGAAGTAGCTTATTTCAGTCCTTTTTATACCAATCTTATCTTAGTGGGGCCTCTAAGGATTAGCACTTTTATACTAGTACTTCAACAATACAACCAAATGCTAACTTTATATATACAGCAATATAATAATTTTGATGCTTTTAAAAGTTTTCCAACCGTTTAGCAAAGTTCTGATAGATATCATAAAATCACTAGCTTTTAAAAGTCGCTGTTATAACGTTTGGGAGAAAAATAAGCCAGTGCAACACTGTCACAAAATACTTAGAAACGTAGAATTGAATGTGGTTGATTTCGTTCGCATTTTAGGATTTTTCGTTGATGCAGCTGAGAGTCTGCGATTGCTAAGTTCTTGCAACATTTACATTGGATGGGTGACCAAATATAAATCATCTCGAGTGCTCGTACTGGGCCCGCTTCATCTATCCCCTATCCATTCATAGGGAAAGCTCGTGCCACAGCTGTGGGGACATAAAAAGAGCTTGTCATATGAATTGATTTGTAATACATTCTCTATTCCATATTTATCATAATGTTCAATAAATAATAGTATATAATATAAATTGAGTAAAATTTCACCCTTAAACTAATTTTCCATTGAATATCATAATGAACATTCATTGGCTGCTATCAAAAGGCGTTTGTGCAGCGCCGCCTTTTGATAGCAGCCGTGAGCCACCTTATCGGCTTAGCGCGGTGCAGTGGTTTGCTCAGCCCGCCGCCGGCGCCGTACCCTATCTTGAACTTCATTTAATAATACCTTTTTCATAATTTACCCAATAACCTAATGATATCAATTCGGTTGTTATAATCACAAAAGTAGCATTCAACAGCAGCCATTTTCTAAAAGCTTAACCCCAAAATGGTGAACAGTAAACGTTTCAGTACATGCGTTAGCATTTCAGTTCGTTAGGACAGCGTTTTAATAAAAACCTGCCTCCAAAGCCAGGCTCAAAGCCGGATGGCAGATAAGGCTGCCCGGACGTTTGACACAATCACCCAAATATATAATTTTTAAACGGTCCTCTGGGCACAATGAAGGGTTATCTCAATTGTGGGGGAACTCAAACGAATATATTGAAGTTTTTATTGGCTAACGCTTTTAAAATAGCTTTATTATTGTTGTAGGTACGTAATTATGTAATAAGTTTATATGTGTAATTGGTTGAATATAGTATTGTATGTAAATATTTGCATGATTTTTTAAGCCTATTAACTGTTACAATGTATAAAATTAGTTTTTGTTGAGTTACATTTGTGTTGTTTTAACTATATACATTAATGACTTGTCCTGACTGACTGACTCATCATCGCCGAACCTAAACCACTGAAGCTAAGATAAAATTTGGATTGTAGGTAAATTGAGTGACGTAACCAGCCACTAAAAAAGAATTTTACGAAATCATACCCTAAGGGGGGTAAAATAGGGTGTGAAAGTTTCTATGAAAGTCCGTCAGTTTTGAAGTAAAACATACGAAAATTAGTATTAGGGTTCTTGAAAAGAATGACGTGTCTCAGGAATTTTGTTTATTTTTCTTTAAATTAGTAAAAATGGGAATAAGGTTTTTTGGAAAAATCGACAAAAATAAAGAATGACGTGTTTTATCATTTTTCGAAAAACCTCCCCTAGAGAAGTAAAATAAGGGTGGACAGTTTGTATGGAAATCGCGCGCAAAACATCACTTTTTTTAGAGAGATTGTTGATGTCCTCAAACGGCATTTTCAGCTTCACCGGGCTTTTTTGGGGGCGGCGAGAAACTTAAAGGGTTCCTCAAACCGTGTGAAACGAATCAACTTCCAAGGTTTTCTAGAGGGAACGGCATCACACACTTAAAAGTGCGTGTCTTCGTGCCCTACTAGATTCTCTGATGGGTTCGGATCGTATCGGGGAGTGGAACAACCCGAGGGCACCTCTAAAGGCTCGGACTTGGCTCGGGTTGACCGGGCTGAGGTGGAGGAGAGAAGCGCCCAGTTACATGTCTGTACCTGGTATAGAGCGCGAGTGAACCGGTTCTTCGTACCCTTGTTCTACTAGTACGCTCTCTTGGGCCTAAACTAGTTTGCATATTTTAGTGTATTCTGTAAATGTGTAGTGGCATTTAGAGGATCGGGTGGGGGCAAAACGTCACGCGTTTACTGATTCCTACACGTGTGAAGAAACAGAACAAACATAATTTGCCCATATGAGTAAAGCCGCGAACAAAAGCTAGTTAAACAAAATAAAAACCAGCAAATTAAAATTGATATCTAATGCTGGTTTGGGACGTGAAAATAATGTCTCAGCTACCTAACTTTCCGTGCATGTGGAACAAGACTGTACGGTGCAGCGCTTACTTGACCACGCTGCGACAGTTCACCATAAATGTATCTGATGACGTTGATGTACGAGTCTTGATGAAGTATCAGAGATGTTGCGAAGTGTCGAGAAGAAAACCCACAGTAAAAGATTCTCCGTTTATTGAGTAGTTTACAGTAGTCGAGTTAGTGAGACACTTAAAAATATTGGTGTTAGTCATAATATACAAACAAAACATAATTACGTAAAGTAGGCTATTATAAAGTGCAATGCACTCAAACGGCTGATCAAGCGTAATGTGCAGAGTAAACCCTACAAAGTCAAAGTCAAAGCACAGAATAAATAATAGTACTACGTCAAAGTCAAATTTTTATTCAAATAAACTTTAGAAAAGTGCTTTTGAATCGTCCAAACATTTTTTTACCTACTACCCATTCAGGACGTCTATTTTTTAGCTGTGGAGAAGAATGGGCGCAAGAAACTCCACAGCCTTAATATCGACATGTACAAAATTATATGCCGTTACCAAGATAAACAAGTTTAAAATAACTTAACAATATTTTAAATTAAAAATACCTGTTGGAGTGATTGGAGCATTTTAAATCCATGCTGTTTTGTCTTCAATGTAATCAGACACTTTACAATAAGCTTCTTTATAAAGCTTTTCTTTAATGGTGATTTTAAATTTATTAATATTATATAATATTTATTAATATCAAGTTTTTGAATATTACTTGGAACTTTATTGTAAAAACGTACACACAGGCCTCTAAATGAATCATTTACTGTGTGGAATTATTATTATAATTATTATTATTATGAAAAATGTGGCATCGAGGTCACTAACGGCGAGGTTACTTAAAATTTGTGATTTTAATGCTCTGTTTACCCGATTTTTTGGATAAGGACGTGAGAGTATGTATGTATATATTGTATGACGGTACCATTAAATTTCACTTCATCATCATCATCAGCTTATTTTATGTCCCCACTGCTGGGGCACGAGCCTTCCATAGGGACGGATAGGAAGAAAGGGCCATAAACCACCACGCGGGCCCAGTGCGAAGTGGTAGTTGTTATCGACTGCTTATGCAGCCGGGACCAACGGCTTTACGTGCCTTCTGAAGCACGGAGGAGCTCGAGATAATAAATTTTTGGTCACCCATCCGATGACCGGCGAAAGTTGCTTAACCTCAGCACTCGCAAGCCGGGCGCGTTAACCACTGCGCCATCGAGCTCCTCGATTCAATTTCACTTGAAGAGTGTTGGCGTACCTTTTTATACTTTTTTAAATATATATTCTTTTTTACGTTTTTTAAAAGAGTGACAGAGTCAGTTGTTACAGGATAATGGTTGGAGTAAATGCAAATAAAAGAATGTATTGTTTTCACAGACCTATTGTTTTATTAAATACAAAATCTAAGAATAGAAATAGAAAAGTAGCGTCACTCCGGTGTTCAACAAAGAGGACAAACTTCTCTGCGGACTTCAGACGTTGTAAGTAGGATTTTGCTAAAATTAGACTGAAGTTTGAATTGCAAGTGGCTTGTAAGTTACTCTCTCAGTCAATCCTACTCAACAGCATTTTAAACTATGTTTTCTTTATAAAATATCTTATTAAGTTCAATGTACTTAAGTGTATAATGTTGAGTAATATGATTTTACTCATACAAATATTAAAATGCTTTTAGGTGCTATAATTTTTATTTTCCAATAAATGTAAATAGGTAAAGTAAATAGCCTATATACTGTCCCACTGATGGGCAAAGGTCGCCATCATTGAAATCAAGTTATCGCTACAACTCATGGGTATTGGCTTAATCACTATCACCACGCTTGTCAACGCCTCGGTGGCCGAGTGGCAGAGTGCTCGGTCCGATACCCGAAGGTCCCGGGTTCAATTCCCAGGTCGGGCAGAGTGTATTTCGGATTTTTCGATGCATAGCCCGGGTTTGTGATCACCAACCCGCATTTGGCAAGCGCGGTGATTAAGCCATTACCCATCAATTGTAGCGATGACTTGATTTCAATGATGGAGGCCTTTGCCCAGCAGTGGGACAATTATAGGCTGTTTGCTGGTGATCATCCACCCGGGCATTGCATAGAAAATATCCAAAATACACTATGCCTGACCATACCCGAAAGTCCTGAATTCAATTACCTGGTCAGGCATAGTGTGTGCATAGTGTGTGTGCTCGGACCCATGACCGAGCACCGGGGCACTCTGAGTTTCCACTAAAACTGGGTATTTAATATAATTCCTTAATCATTTTGTAATTATACTGTAAACTTGAATGTATCCAACATTATTTTCAGCACCTCCGCCCCGTATTTTAAGTAAGTATCCAAACTTAACATAACTACGACGTGTTAGAGCGCACCAAACCCAAGTAGGTATCGGAAACAAATATTCAACTAAGTTCTAAGTCCTAATTTGAATAAGAACACGCCCCGAAGGTTCAATCGTTCAACCAGTTTACATAAGCGTTTCCGTCATTGCTAAGATATCATAAGCATCCAATAACAACTCCAAACTTCATATAAACAGCGCAACTTTAGTAAGAATCGATTTCCTTTTATCTGCGCGTCGATCTAAGTTATACGATTTGTTCGATCGTAAATCCACGTACGCATCAAACGTTAATTGACGTGAGACATGTAATACGATGGGCAAGTTAAGTTGTTAGAATTCTAATTAGCGAATATGAAAGGTTTGTTGGCCACTTAGACTTATTTATGGTCTATCTAGATAAAAAAATCATAGTATAAACTTGGAATTCATAGTTTTAAAGTGCAGAGGATATCGCGCACGGTCTGTGATTGCTGAAGTTAGGCAACTTACGCAAAGGCCGGTCGTCGGAACGGGCGATTTAAAATTTACTGTACTTCGGTAGAAGTAATGTACGTAAAACCGTTGGTCCCGGCAGCATTAGCAGTCGTTAACAACCACCAATCTGCCGTGGGCCTACGTGGTGGTTTGTGGTGCAGTCTCCCTGTGGTGTCCATCCATATGAAAGGCTCGTGCCCCAGCAGTGGGCCCATAAAATTAGCTGTTGTTGATTTCATCTCATCATCATCATCATCTCCGCCAAAAGACGTCCACTGCAGGACAAAGGCCTCCCCCAAGGGTATGAGAGGTATTTGCCATAATCGCCACGCTTGGCAGGCGGGTTGGCGATCGCAGTAGGTTGAGGGTAACCTCAGAGAGATACTGCTGCCCATCCTCTGGAATGGTCCCTTAGTCGGCTTTTACGACACCCACGGGAAGAGATGGGGTGGTGCAATTCTTTATCCCCGGCACCACACAGGGACTGTTGTTGATTTAACTTATACTATTAGTATGGGGGTTAATCTTAAATTTCTAATTGTTTTGTATGTGCTAAATTATGTACGATTAATGCATTGCGTTGTACGAGCGCTTTAGTGTAGGTATGTGGTGTACTATATTATGCTAGTGATAGCCTATAACTGTCCCACTGTTGGGCAAAAGCCTCCATAGTTGAAATCAAGTCGTCACTACAATTAATGGGTAGTGGCTTTATATCCACGCTTGCCAAATGTGGGTTGGTCAAAATCAAAGTCACAATTTTTTTTCGAATAAACTTATGAATAAGGCTTTTGAATCGTTCAATATTTTTTTTACCTACTACCATTCAGGACGTCTATTTTTTAGCTAGATAGAAAAATGGGCGCAGGAAACTCAGCTTTAATAGAAGTTACGACATTTACAAAAAAAAAGTACCTACGTCAATACCAAATCATACAATATTTAATTTACATTTACATTTTTTTAGTTTGGCAACCCAAAGGGGCAATGTTGGACACAATGTTTGGCCCTCAGAGCCCACAGTTGAAGGACATCTTTTATATGTAGGTTTTTAGTTTTTAATTTTCTAATTATTTTTCTGTCTTTTTTTAAGTTAAGTTAAGTAAGTAATTTTCTTTTTGTTGTGTACATATTTATTAGAGTTACATTGATTACATGTTAATGGTCGTGAATAATTGGACTAATGTATCCAAGAGTATAATATGTACTTCATAATTTCTTGTCACATTTACAATTAAAAACTTTCTTGCGCCCGGAATCACAAAAAAAATGCTTATCTATACATTAAATTGCTTAACATTAAACTTGATTCTAAAATAACGCACTTGGGCGCTATGTGTGTAGTACTACTTCAACATATCCGGTGATTACATACCCGGGCTATGCATCGAAAAATCCGGAAACACACTTTGTCGGACCTGGCAATTGAATTGACCATCGGGTGTCGGGCCGAGCGTTTTGCATATCGGCCACCGACGCGTTAGTATACTAAGCTTTTAACAATACCAGAATTGCGTACGCTAACTACACAGCCGCCGTAAAAGTTCCGTCAATTACGAACCCCGAGTTACGGCAAATTCGATTTGGCAGATCGATTCGCCCCTCTCCATTGTAATTAAGACGAGAATTCGTTGAGAAATGAAGTTGTGTGAACAGGTGCGCTCTATGCGTTCCAGTTTATACTTTCTGAATAATTTTGTTGTAGGTACAATTTTGTTTGTGCGTTGATTTTGTTTAGACATATTTTTGAAGACGGTAAGTGCAACCGTTTACAGGTTGAGCAATTTAAGATGGTTTTTTTTTTATAATTTTACTCTACGGGTAAACACTGGGCCTCATCTCACCTGTTGCTAAATGATGATAAAGTCGAAGATACTTGAAGAGTGTACTTTCCAGGAAGCTGTATCAAATAGATGAAACTGTCTATCGTATCTATAACTTTTTATTTAGGTTCTTACCTATGAAATTGACGTGTTTTTCTCACTCATTAATAGGTGTATTACTTCTAAAAGCCAATACCGGTTGTTAATATTATTAGGCTTCAGTAATAACAATGATTATTGATTTTGTGTCTTTATCGCCCAATATTTTTTTTAAATTGACTACTTTATGTGTTTGCGTAATTGTCCTTTTGTTTCATTGTAGCTTTGAAGGGACTCCATTTTTTTTCTTTTTAATGTCTGCTATATTTAGCTAGTGAAACAAACACACAACTCTACAGTTTTTATAGTGTTAACTTAAATAGATGCTAAAAAAATTTAAAAAACGTTAGTATGCAAAGTAAAATTTTATAAAAAATCTTCATACAAAACGTTAATTTCATAGGACGGATTTTCGTACAGATCTAATATTTTCATTTAGTTGATACTATTTTTCTATGAATTTTTTTTTATACTGCTTTAAGCTTAACATTAAGCTTCTTTAACTCTATGAACTTCATCTTGGTTCGAAATAAAAATAAAAAAAAAATTGTTAAATGCCGCCATTCAGCCCAACTATACCTACACAGCACTTTATAATAACACTATAAATAAACCCTTCATCCTATTAACATAGAACAAACACATACAAACAGCCCGTTAATCTCCCAGTATCGATACTGGGCCTTCATGCATAAAACACAGGCCGAAACTAATAAGTGCTAGCAAGCACCTTGACAGCCGCGCGTGATATTATGATAAATAGCACACCCTCGTCACTCGTGAAACCTCCCGACGGCTCATGACGCCCTAGTACTTCGGTGGCGCTGGTTTAGTTTAGTGTGGCAAAAATATGTGTTTCAAGACTTACACAGTAAAAGATGATAAAGAACGTTGTGAGTGACGCACCAGTGTCTGTTAGGCAGCCATTTCTGCTTTGAGTTTTACCAGAGATATAGAAAACTTTAATGTCCCCGCGAAAGCTCCTGACGAGTGTTGTTGCTATAGTACCTACCTTTTTCAATGTGGCTGGTTAAGTGTAGTGTAGAGAAATATGTTATTGTGAGGTTGTTGATTTATTTCATTTCATATATTTCAAACGAGCAGGCGGGTCACCTCATGGAGAGTAATCACCGCCGCCCATGGACAACCGCAAAACCAGAGGAATCGCAGACGCGTTGCCGGCTTTTAAGAAAGGAATAGGCTCCTTTCTTGAAGATCCCTAAGTCGTAACGGTCCGGAAATATCGCCGCTGAGAGGTGGTTCCACAACACTGTAGTAGTTCGAGTAGTTCGAGGCAAGAAATTTCGTGAAAAACGCACAGTAGTAGACCATATTTGATTTTTTTTTGATATACATGGCTCGGCCAATGACTCCACTCCACCTGATGTTAAGTGGAAACGGAGTCCAGACGCGAGGACAACTGCTGCAGCGTGAAAACAACGCAGCATCACTCACCCTCACCTGCCAGCCCACAAGGTGCCTCTTCACGCTTCGTTTAAAGGACCCCATGTCATAGGAAGGAGGGAAAATGTGTGTTGGTAGACTATTCCATCTTTTGGAAGTGCGACAAAGAAACGTCAACCTTGACAAAAGGATAAGCCTTTTGTAGATGTAAAAAAAATAATCTATAAGCATATTTTCTATGTTGCAAGTATTACTCTTGCCCGAGATCATTTAAGAAAATAAGATCTAATAAATGTTTTAACAATCCTAAAAACCATTTCATGAGACGAGACTTGGGAATTCATCTGTGAGCAGTAATAAATACTACAGACGTACAGACAAAGATTTGAAATTTATGACACGCCCTTTTTTGCGGTGAGAGATTAAAAAACGGAGCATGATCGCTAAAGCAACCGACTCAGATTAAAAAAGTGGCCAAAACCCGACCACCAATTTATATTTGAATCTTAATTTACGTAAAGTGGAATATCATATTTGACGCTGAACCAAAAGCTGTGTGCACAAGTTGAGCTAAAGTCATTCTAAGCTAACTTCGTATCCGTGCCAAGGTTTTCTCAAACTATCGAGAGTACAGATTAAAATTTGAATAATACATAGAGCTACCATATCACTACTAAGACTCTGTTCACAATGCACGGTTATGTATTGTGAATTTTCCACTCGATCCTTTCTGGCTGGTAAGTATTTCATACAGTTGTAAAGGTATTACAAGAGTTTGTAAGGAATTGTGAAGAAATGCAAAGATCAACTCCTAACTAGATCCCATACAATCTTCGAGGTTCCAAATTTTTCAAACCTATTATTTAATGAAAGTTTATTCTACATAGGTCTAAATAGTGAGTTGAATACATAAAAACAACAGAAGTAATTTGTTTAAGTCAAAGGCAACATGTGTGATGTAACCAGTTTATCTATTCATTGTACAGTCACGAACATTAACATGTCTACAGGAAGAGACTTCTTGGCGGGAAAGTGAAGAGCCATCATGTCTGCGGGTTTGTGTTATTTTCTAAAATTTGTGTTATGTCGAATATCAATGTAAAATATTGGTGGATTATTAACTGTTAAGTGTCCGTGAGTGTGCATGAGTGTTGGCAAATGAAACAAAACAATGCAACAGCACTTTTCAAATTCTCTCAAGAAGTCCGCCGCATGAGGACTTAGTAAAGCCCCACATCTTTACTGAGCTACTCGAGGGGTTGGGGGGTATATCATTTCTCACTTTCATTTATAATATCATTCATCATCATCATACAGGAAATATTGTCCATTTATTTTACTTTTAAGAAAAATTACTTTGACACTGGCTAAATATGCTAATCGCACGAAGCCATCAACTAAAAAAAAGAAAACATGTCTACACTTCTGACTAGTTTTCACTCTTGCTCATTGTATTAAGAGATGCATTGTTATCATGTTAAAGGCTTTGACTGTACCTATGTGTGTTTAGGTGGCTTTACCCTGAACTGGAGAAAGACTTCTTCTCAGTACAAAGAATATCAGTTTTGTGACCTTGGTTGCAGTAAAAAAAATACTGAGTCGGAGCCCTTTTAACTCGACACATACTTTATGTTACACTAAGTTTGTATTTTAGTTGCTATTTTAGTCTCTTTTTTTATGTAACTTTGTGTGTGTCGTGTATTATCAATAAATGTTATTCATTCAAAGTCTCCTCCGTAGGATTTACAAAGCTTTGCCTAAGAATTGACATTAAAATAATACTTTATGAAAAGTTCACTTTGAATACAAATTTTTTTCACTCTATTTCTACGTATAATGTATATGTCATGACACGCAATAAACCCGATACTTTCAAAGTGCAAGTCAGCTTATAAGCGTCGGTTTTTGGTAAAATAATAATATCCAAAGGTATCTTTTATGTCAATGTACACTTAGCTTTGTGCAAAAAAACAAAAGCTGACGAGATATCTGTGTGCTTCTTGAATACCAAATATGCAGAATGTGTCAAAGCGAATAGCTCCTACTCCGACGTGTAAGAAAAATAACAAAATGACGATGCTTTTTATTTCGCACTCAGTTTTGTATGTTTTACTTTTTAAAACATATTTTAAAATTTAAGATCATATTACGTTTTTAATACATTTCAAGTATGGTTTTAAATTATTTATCATCATCATCATCCTCATCAACTCATCTTATCCCCACTGCTTGCGCACGAGCCTTCCCCGCAGGGAGAACGCCATAACCCGCCACGCGGGCCCAGTGCGTTGGTGGTTGTTAACGTCTGCTAATGCAGCTGGGACCAACGGTGTTACGTGCCTTCCAAAGCACGGAAAAGATAGAAATGATACATTTTTGCTCAGCGCAATCGCCTAGCGTCTCATCAACAGTGCTCAGCTGGACGAGGACTCCCAAAACAGTAACACCTCCACAGCACTAGTTTTTGTCAATGAGGTATGCTCCTCATCTACTTAGAGAGAAATATGGATAAATAAAACTAGGATTTTTATAGAGATTGGCTCCTTTTGGGTTTTTTTTGAGAAAGATTGCTGTTTGCCTCTAACGGCATTTTTTTGGAGGCGGCGAGGTACGTATAGGGTACTTCAAGCCGTGTCGAAACGAAACACCTTCGTAGGTTTTCTAAAGAGAACGGTATCGCACACTTAAAAGTGCGCGTCCCCGTGCCCTACTAGAGTCTCCGAAGGGTTCGTACGGATCGGAGGGCGGAACCACCCGAGGGCGCCTCTAAAAGCACGGACCTCGGCTCGGGTAGACCGGGCCGAGGAGGAGGAGAGAAGCGCCCAGGTACATGTCTGTACCTGGTATAGAGCGCGTGTGAACCGGTTCTACGTACCTTTGTTCTACGTACCCTTGTTCTACGAGTACGGTGTTTTGGGCCTAAACTAGTGTGCATGTTTAGTGTATTCCGTAAGTTTGTAGTGACCTTTAGAGGATAGGGCGCGGCTCCTTTTGGGTTGTTTAAAGAGGTTGCCTCCTCTTAGTACCTTAACGCAACCACCGAGGGTCTCATTCACAGCGCTCAGCTGGACGAGGACTCTTAAAACAATAACACCTCAAAAGCACTAGTTTTTGGCCATCCATTTGCGAACTTTAGTAATCGCACCGAGCGCGTTAACCACTGCGCTATCAAGCTCCTCACGGATGCCACAGAGCCGTGAGAAATAGCACAAGTAGTTCGTAAGGAAATTGACAATCACAATACCTATTAATATATTTAGTAGTACAGGTAAATATATATCAAAAAACTATTCTACACTGTATTAAGGGTAGTTTTAAAAAAACTATTCTACACTGTATTAAAGGTAGTTTTAAAAAAACTATTCTACACTGTAAATGTTTATATAATTTTTAACGCAAATTTTGTTGCGAACAAATTACAAAAACACAAATGTTGAAAAAATTTCCACGAGCAGGGTTTGAACCTGCACCCTTCTGACATACCGGGTCAGGTGCTCTTCCAATTGAGCTATCGTGGTTCTAAATAAAGTAAATAGTGTTGAATAATTTCGGCGGGCTGGTTAGAACCACGATAGCTCAATTGGTAGAGCACCTGACCCGGTATGTCAGAAGGGTGCAGGTTCAAACCCTGCTCGTGGAAATTTTTTCAACATTTGTGTTTTTGTATTCTACACTGTATTAAAGGTAGTTCAAAAAAAACTATTCTACTCTGTATTAAAGGTAGTTTAAAAAAAACTATTCTACACTGTATTAAAGGTAGTTTTAAAATACACACAGCTTTGTACATTTGTTTTGGATAGTTCTTTTTTGTTGACCTCAATCGGTCTTTACAGCATCCCCGATCTTTGGCTACATAAAGAAATATAATAAAAGATAAAATAATTACATACATAGTAAGTGGTATGAAGCTCATTCCCCATTATTAAAGTGGCAAAAATTATTAAATAAAATTTACTACTTTTACTAATAACAGTTGATGACAATGAAACTGATATGAAACAACTTTTACGGACTGACTCGCCATTATTTTAGATATATCAGTGCTTTTTTTATCCTGGCTTTTGGAACCCATTTCATAGACAAAGGGAGAATGAGGTGTTGGTCGTCTCATTATTAATTTGTAACTTGCATATAGGTAGTCTTTTTATTTTAACGAAACGTTGTGCATACCTATTTATTGATAGCATAATGTTTATAATTTCTAAATTTTGCATTTACAATGCTATATAGAGACAAGATACAAGATAAAATTTTATTAGAAAAAGTCAACTAGTCTCATGAAGCTCGAAAGGGATTCGATTCCCGGTGGTTGATTTTTTCTAGAAAAAAAAAATTTCTTTAACAAACTAATAATAATAAACTTTCCTACACTCACGCCAATCATCTAGCCCAAGAGAAGCTTCGTTATGAAACTCGTTAAATGTTTACTAGACAATGGATAAACATACTTAAAATACTTATAATACATAGAAAACACCTAGACCCGAGACAATTTAGAAAAACAATAAATTTCTTGATTGACCCGACCGAGGATCGAACCCGGGACCTCAGAGATGGCGACACCATGAAAACCGGTGTAAAAACCACTCGACCAAAGAGTTCGTCACTAATTCTTCTTCAACTTCTTTTAATATTGAACACATAAGTTTGACTGCTTCTCAAACCATGCCGTCAGAAATGAATGAAATAATTGGATGGAAAGCCTTATAAATTAATAAATAATAAAAAGCACTTTAATATTTAAGATGTAGGTATCATTGGAATGTTGTAAAATTTATTCGTGAGCAGCGAGATAATTGCTTTGGGGAGTTCCGAACTTTATATCGTGGTAATAATAAGAAAATGGTTGCCAAGCGAATTTCCAGATATCATGGTGCTTTTAATTCTTGGTCAGACGAAATGAAACACTTTATAACAATCTACTCGTGTTTGTTTAAAGAAACCTATTTTTAATTATGATCTTATTTCGAGTATAATATAATTGTACGCCAAATTTTGTCGCAAACAAATTACAATTTAAAAAGTATTAGGGCCTTACCTATGAAATTGACGTTTTGTATGAAGATTTTTTATAAATTTATATTTTTCATACAAATGTTTTTTTTTTAATTTTCTTAGCATCTATTTGTGTTAACACTATAAAAATTGTAGAGTAGTGTGTTTGTTTCACTAGCTAAATATAGCAGTCATTAAAAAGAAAAAAAATCAAGACCCTTCAAAGCTACAATGAAACAAAAGGTCAATTCCGCGAACAAAAAAGAAGTTAATAAAAAAAAAATAGGCGATAAGACCCAAAATGAATAATCATTGTTATTACTGAAGCCTAAGTAACATAGTTCTTATTAAAGGTGTATAATAATATTAACAACCGGTATTAATTTTTATGAGTAATACACCTATTAATAAGTGAGAAAAAAAACGTAAATTTCATAGGTAAGGACCTATTATTATGATATATATAAAGATATTATTATGTTCCACGTGCGGGTTCAATCCAGCTCGCGGAAGTATTTTAAACACTTAAAAAACACGTATTATTTAATTCTTACACTGTTAAGGGTACAAAGTGCTATTTCATAACAATATGTAATGTTCGCGTATCTTTAAAAACACTCTAGCTAGCTATGTCAGCGACTGCGTTTGATGGATTTTCTTACTTAAAATTTAGCCTTATGCCAACTTTGTGTTACTCTTCACTGGGCTCAGACCCCGCAGTGGTACGTTAACAGGCTATTGATATCATCGTCATTATCATCATCATCTAAGGCAAAAGACGTCCGCTGCTGGACAAAGGCCTCCCCCAAGAATCTCCACAACGACTGGTTTGTGCTGCTCGCATCCAGCGGCTCCCAGCGACATTTGCCAGATCGTCAGTCCACCTTGTTGGACGCCTGCCCACACTTTCATGTTCACGGTCGCCACTTGAGGACTGTTCCGCCCCAGCGGCCATCAGTCCTGCGAGCGATGTGCCCTGCCTATCTGCCACTTGAGCTTAGCGACTCTTCGGGCTATGTCGGTAACCTTTGTTCTTCTGCGGATCTCCTCATTTCTGATTTGCTATTGATATGACATTATAAAATAGGACACCATCAAACCAAATCCTCAACAAAAAAAAACATTAAACGTGAAGTCACAATCTACATTCGTACTTTTTAAAAGTGCGATAACTTTATAATAGATTTTAGGCAAAATTCAACTCTTGCTGCAAACGCATTAAGAGCTAATTTCGCCCACCAACTTGAAACACTTCTTCAGCATGTTGGTAATGCTATTTCAAGATAGCAATCCCTACATTCACAAAAACGGCTGTAAAGCGGATCTTGTTGCATTAATTAGGATTTAAACACTTGCAGCGACCGTTAATTCCAAACGGTGCAAAAACCGGCCGCAGCCAGTGCTCTTGTTAGTAAGGAAGGACTACACTTAATAGTATGTAAATTTATAAATTTATGTTAATTATATGCGGTAATAGACGGTGGTGCCAGTGGATTTAATGACGCAGCACTAGAATAAACCAAATAGTGTTTACGTCTAGTCTAACAGTATTTAGCACTATGGTATGTACTTAAATAAAACTACTTTTACACAATGTCTTTGTCACAGGGAAAAAGTCAGAGGGAACAGGAGGGAACAGACACAGGGTCACAGGTGGTCACGGAGAGACCTAAGTCTCCCTGTGCCCACATACCCTGCAAAAGGTTCGAAACGTCAGGATAAATAATCTTAATCAATGTGTAAAATAAACGCGAGTAGATCCGTCAAAGTAAATGTGTAGTGTTCGCGTAAACTTTAGGAAACAATCTATGGTAGGTATGTGTTTTATTTCGTAACAGGACACTCCTGGGATCTAACCTGGTGGTAAGGCCAAAGTAGGAAGCGCACTTTAACCTGAATCCAGGAACTTTTAATTATACCTCGGACTTAGAATAAAGAAATCTGACCTTACCCTCAAAGGAACTGAATACAATTTGTACCCATAATGGAAATCTGAAGAAAAGATCAGCTATTATTCCAATAGGCTTATTGCCTGTTGGTTTTCCATATAACATATTTTTTTTTATGTTTAAAAGGAGGCAAACGAGCTGGCAGGTCACCTGATGGAAAGCAATCACCGCCGCCCATGGACACCCGCAAAACCAAAGTAATCGCAGATGCGTTGCCGGCGTCGAGGAAGGAGTTGGATCTTGAGGAGGGAGTAGGAAGTGGGAGGGAGGAGGGGGGGAGAAGGGCCTCCGGTACTTTCACTCACCGGACGAAACACAACAGCAACGAGTGCCACTGTTTCACGCCGATATTCTGTGAGAGGGCAGCGTGCAACGCAGCGTGGCTCTACCACTCAGACAACAAATATATTTTTTTACGTCATACATTTTAAACTAACACATACTTTAATGAGTTATTTCATATTAATAGATAATCTACAACATAGCTAGCTTCCTATAACTTCAACTTCTGGAAGTCCAAGAGACGTATTTAATTATCAACTTTTAAAACTATCATTGTCACTTAAATTGTATTGCATTAATGTTTCTTATTATTGAGTATTCGATATTCCGGCACAGTTGCATGCGCTATGATCACGGACATACTCTAAAATATCGGATACCAATTAAAAATAAAATAAAAAAAACGAGCGAGTCTTACAGTAGTTGCATGTGATGTGAAAAATTTGAAATCACCTTTAGTAATAAGCAATTTTAACATTATATTCTGAAAAAATTGGTTAGGTATTATTTGAAATGATTTTTCATAATTCTTTTTAATGATAAATAATTGTATTTTATTTAATTGACACTAAGAGTAATGCAATACCGCGCGCTCATTCGTCAAATCAAATGGCGCGCGCTTGCGTGCTTCCCCGACTTCATGTTACACTCTTCCGTCCCATTTCACGAAGTCACTCCCACAAATTGCAAGAGAGCGAGAGGAAAGATGAAGTTACGCTTCAAAAAACATGGTAAGAATCCCGTCAATAATCAATTTGATTTACTTAGATAGCTTACACTTGCTCTAATGTTAGGTACCATACATTCAGACGACCGATGCACTGAAAAAATATCAATTTAGTAAGTGGTGTATTGCAACCGCGCTCCTACTTTACCAACTTCACTTAATTGCACTAGCAATAGGAAATGTCCACTACAATATAAGTAGACTGCAGAAAGTAAGCTCCATACAAACGCGCTCGACAAGGCACACACAGACAACCTCTTATATACGGACACGGAATCTCACAACAGCTGCGCGGGCTTCTCCGAGCTGCAGCGCTATTCTCTAAGCAAAACAGCATGGAACTCGACGTTGAACTCGCTCATAACTTGCAAACGAATTTCAACCTACTTTGCAATAGTAATAAAGTCTTCATTCGTTTGCAAGTTATGAGCGAGTTCAATGTCGAGGTCGACGCTGTTTTGCTTAGAGAATAACACTGCTGTTCCGAGATCCGTATCCGTGCAATGTATTAAGCTTACTGATCGGGCAAAGCATCATCTGCACGCGACATTCACAACTCTAGTGGTGCAAGTCCGACGCGACGCAATAATTCAGTCTTTTTTTTATTATTATTAATATTATTATTATTTTTTTGTTTATATTTAACGGGTAAGCACAGTGCCTTGATCTCACCTGATGTTAAGTGATGATAAGGTCAATGATGGAAGCGCACTTCACCCGAGATCCTCAACTAGTGAGGTACTGGCTATCTTATCTCTAGCTGCTGGAACACAACAATGCTACAAACATTGATGTTATGGTGACACGTTAAGATAACATGGTGGTAGCTAGCCAGGCGGACAAACAAGCCCTACCACCAACCAAACCGAGTACACATACATGTACCCCCCGCTGGGAATCGAACCCGGGATCTCTGGGTATAAACCGGTGGTCTTAGCCGCTAGACCACAGAGGCAGATAAAAAGTCTTTCAAAGTCTAGTGAAAAGAACAATGGAGTTCCATGGTCATACCTGGGTAACAAAGCGGTTTACTTACCCAGCAACGCCTTGCGATCAGGATGTGCAGCTGTTGATCCGCTCGTGGAAAACGCGAGTTTTCTTAGGTGTTTCCAAAACGATGCGATCTTGACAAGACACGACAAAGCGATGCGATCTTGAAAAGACAAGTATTTTTTTATCCAAGCAAAATTTATAGCGTTCCGCAATTTTGACAAGGGACGCGCGCAGCTCTTCTGTCACCACACAGCCAACAGCTTCATAGACTGCGCAGCGGTACAACCCATAAAATAAAATAAAATAAAGCTCATCTATACGTATCGTTGACTTAGGTCAATTCCGTAACTTATTCATTCTATTTGATTTCTATTCTATTAGCGTTTTGCCACTTGTCTATGGGGGCAGGTAAGTAAACCATATTTTTACTTATATAGCCTCATTCATTCATCATTAAAATTAAATAATAATAAAAATAATGAAAATACACGATAACATGCTGTTGGCGTAACCACTTACCTTCTAGATCTTCTTATGTTGTGTGTCCACAAATACCGACTGCGGAGCGGCCTTGTGGCCCAGAGCCTTTTTAAATTGAATCCTAGGCAGAAATCCCATTCCCGGATATAAGTTTGGTCGATCGTAATTCAAAAACTTTGCCAGTTATCATCCTTTTTAACGAAACGTGCCGTCTTTGTGAGCAGTTTGGAAATAGAAAAAAAATAACATAATACAATTTATCTACAAAGTAGATAAGGTTATTGGTGCACTTCTTAATGACGTCAACAAATTGTTTTTTTAAGTTTAGTCGATGGTCAAACATTGGCTTATTTTTTAGCGTATGACCCGCCTTGATGGCTGACTACCCCATAATAACTCTTAAACTGTCATCAAGGAGGAAGTTCTAAACTGCTGTGTTCCCGGGCCGCGGGCACTGTAGTACTTGGATGACGAATTTTCCACTCCCCAAAAAAAAGTATATAATAAGATACTGATATAATGTAAGTCATCATCATCATCATCATCATCATCTCAGCCAAAAGACGTCCACTGCTGGACAAAGGCCTCACCCAAGAATGTGAGGGGTATTTGCCGTAATCGCCACGCTTGGCAGGCGGGTTGGCGATCGCAGTAGGTTGAGGGTACCTAACCTCAGAGAGATGCTGCTGCCCATCCTCTGGAATAGTCCCTTAGTCGGCTTTTACGACACCCACGGGAAGAGAGAGGGTGGTGCAATTCTTTATCCCCGGCACCACACAGGGGATAGGGGGAGGGTTGATAATGTAAGTATAGGAGCTTAATAGCGCAGTAGTTACCGCGCCGGGTCTCCGGTTGCTAAGGTTAAGCAACTTTCGCAAAGGCCGGTCATCGGATGGGTGACCAAAAATGTATCACCTTGAGCTCCGCCGTGCTTCGAAAGGCACGTTAAGCCGATGGTTCCAGCTGTATTAGCAGTCGTTAACAACCACCAATCTGCACTGGGTCCGCGTGGTAGTTTATGGCCCGGTCTTCCTATCCATCCATAGGGAAAGCTTGTACGCCAGCAGTGGGGGCCTAAAATGATGTGATGGATGTTGGTGTTATACGAAGGGATAAACAAATTACTAGTCAGGAGATCAACAGTACAGTGGCTAGCGCGATCTGGCTTCGATCTTATCACTTTTGGTGATAGAGAGTTCTGAGACACGAATTTTATTAACCTACAATAAGGAAAGTATGCCAGAACACCAGTTCGCCGGTTTAAACAAAAATAAATCGTCAAGAAATATATAAAAAATGGCTTGAGTAGCGAAATATCCATAAAAATGCAACGACGATCCGTATCTTTCCCCTGACGATGCCCGAAAATCGTCGATGTAATTCGGTGAGATTCAATTTAAAACCGCTCGGCGCCCGAATATTCTTGGTGGTCTGTCCGGCGGGTAATTGGTGGCGTGCGCGGGGCATACAAAAAGTAGTGTTGTAAAAAACTCGAGACTACGAGTTTAAATTAATATATTCTACTCAATTTTGCAGACTCTGTGACACTGTAAAACACTCATCAGTTCAGAGCCGAGTCGAGTTGGAAAATTGACCCGAAACAACCACTATTCAACAAAGTGTCGAGTATCTCTAGTTAACTGTTGTGTTTTGAGTGTGTGAACTCTTTTTATAATAAATACTACGCCATCTGCAATTTAAACGCCGTATGTACATTCAGGACTAAACACTGCGTTGCAAGCATTTCCGATATTACATTACTTCTGAAAATATTTCAAGGTAATGTTGACTCCTCTGAATTATTAAGCCTTATTACTATTAATGCACCTAAGACAGTAACGCGCCACACTAATATACTGCATGTACATACCGCTTTCTCGAACTAACTATCGTAGCAACTCCTTTTCATCAGAGTGAAACTGTATAATAGTGTTGATAAGCACATGAACCTGGACTTCTTTATCTCATCCCTGAACCACTTTAAAAACAAATTTAATAATAACTTTTTTTGTAAAAAAAAGTCTTACCAGCATTTTTCTATTGAAAATCGAAGAGATTTGAGTAAATTAATCTGTATTAAGTTATAAGCGGAAACTTGTAATTGGTCGTATTTAATTTATAAACACTTTTATTTCACTTAGCTGTAAGGTTTCTAAATAAATTTAAAATAAAATAAAATAAACTAAACTAAAATACACTATTATTGGTGCTCACTTACTTACCAGACTCGAGCGCGACTCGTTACATAAACAGACTCGAGCACTGAAGTCAAACTCGAGTATATTCGGAAACTCGTTATACTCGTAATGCATCGCGCAATATAGTCTCTGTCTTTATGAGACGAGTCTTGTGAATAGAGTCGAGTCCTTAAAAGTAGACTCACGGACTCAAGTTTTTCACATCACTAACAAAAACCGGCGCCACATGCAACGGATAAGTCCCGCTACCCCAATTGTGCGGTAAATCTGCCGATAGATTTGCACTGACGGATTGCAAATATATTTTTTTATATGGATTGGTTAGCGTGACATAAATTCAAGTTCAAATTTCAAATTCAAATTCAATATGTTTATTTTCTCATCACAAGGTATAGGTATAAAAATACGTAGGTATAAAAGTACTTCTTAACTGATCTTTAGTATTTGTAAAAATATTATGATCGGATGTTAATGACGGTAGTTGTTAACATTGAATGGGCGCCTTTGGCTTTCAAAGTAAAAAAGGAAATAGTGTTGAATAATTTCGGCGGGCTGGTTAGAACCACGATAGCTCAATTGGAAGAGCACCTGACCCGGTATGTCAGAAGAATGCAGGTTCAAACCCTGCTCGTGGAAATTTTTTCAACATTTGTGTTTTTGTAATTTGTTCGAAACAATATTTGCGTTAAAAATTATATAAACATTTAGAGATAGAAATGACACATATCAAGTCAATGCATCCCTTGTGAGAGACTGGTGTTTGCGATAGGTTTTGAAAAACCCGTAGGCCACATGACACGTCACCAGTGCCCCATTCCGCGGACTTTGAGTTATAATAAATCGGGTTAAATGGTTGAGTAGATAGCGCTTAGAGGCTTGTGTATTTTGGTTAATAGTAAAAAAATAGTTCGTCGTTTATTGGTTAACAAACACAAAATTTTAACTACCTATGTGGATTTGTCATTGATATCTATAAACTAACTGATGTTCAATTGTAATAACTACTGGTTTGATATATTACTAGTGATTCACATATATATTACTAGCGGCCGCTCGCGGTTTCACCCGCGTGGTTCCCTTTCCCGTAAAAGTATCTAGGTAAAAAGTATCCTATGTGTTATTCCAGGTTATAAACTATCTGTATGCCGAATTTCATCCAAATCCATCCATCCGTTGCAGTTTAAAAAAGCAACAAATATACGAACATACACACAAACTTTCGCATTTATAATATTAGTAGATAATACACAACAGTAGTAGTAGGTACTTCGCTATACCTATACAGTCCTTCTGCTGGGCAAAGGCCTCAAAAGGTTTTCACCAAAAATCCTTGGTACGCTCACATTTCCATGTAAATTGCTTTATGTGAAATCTAAACTTAAAATGAATTTATAATGTTAACTATTTAACAACTTTTCCCTAATCCCAGAAGGTTATTTTATAAATATTATTAGTAATTTTTTTTTATACCTAGCACGGCAAATGACTCCATACCACCTGATGTTAAGTAGATATGGAGTCCAGACGCGAAGACAACTGATGCAGCGTGAAAACAACGCAGCATCAGTTAACTTCACTCTGCCGGCCCACAAGGTGCTTCTTTACGCCTCGTTTGAAGGACCCCATATCGTAGTAAGGAGGGAATACGTGTGCTGGTAGACTATTCCATCTTTTGGAGGTGCGACAAAGAAACGAGTACCAAATTTCTTTGTGCGCGATGGGATATGTGTGACAGTGAAGCGATGACTTCGGAGAGCAGCACGTGTACTCCTATGGAGGAATTATATATTTTTTTCAATTTTGCATTCAGTACAGTATATAGTTACTGATGCTGGGACCTCGGTAGTTCAGCGGTCAGAGCATTGGACTGGTTATCCAACGGTCGTGGGTTCGATTCCCACTCAAGATTCCTGGTTCCAAGAGGCTGGTTGTTTTTTTCTAGTAAATGTTAATCTTGTATTTTCAGACAGACAAGTATCGTAGTTATGAAAAAAACGATTTTCGTAAATATTTTTTTAAGACTAAAATTTGTCGTATTATTTTCTCATCAGTGTTTACAACATAGCACGGTACAGTTTTCTCAATAGTGACACATGTCGTCGAGAGTTAAGTAGCCGAGGCCGCGTCTCCGTCTCGAGTAAATATTTCTCTTAAATTTCTCTTAAATTCAAATTTTTCGACAAGTATTTAAAGCCAATGTGGTGCTGCGATTGGCGTTTCTGAGAGACAAGTGGCGTGCCATCTTATACCGAGTGCAAGTTAAAAAGAAAATAGCTTGTAATATTTCCAAAGTAAAAGCAACGTTAGTTACAAAGTGGCGATGGCAATTTAAACTTCAATTTCGTTGCGACGAGGAAATTTACAGCCTTATTTTTATTTGTAGCGAAAGGCGTGCGTTAGTGTTTCCGTGACATTGGAAAGATTTATTGAGAAATATTGTCACAATATTTTAATAAAGAATTCAAAAGGGGATTAATGCAAGCTAAATTCTTTATTATCTAAATTGACGACCTCCTTGGTCGAGTGGTTTGTACACCGGTTTTCGCGGTGTCGCCATCTCTGAGGTCCCGGGTTCGATCCCCGGTCGGGTCAATTTAGAAATAATTGTTTTTCTAAATTGTCTCGCTCTGAGTGTTTTCTATGTATAATAAGTATGTATTTAAGTATTTTAAGTATGTTTATCCGTTGTCTAGTAACCATGACGATAACGAGTTTCTTATCGAAGCTTCTCTTGGGCTAGATAATTGGTGTGAGTGTAGGAAAATTAATTTATTTATTATTATATAATTGGATAGCAAAAGTTTAAAAGTGTAATTACAATACTGTCATACATCATATAGGTAAAGAAGTTTTTTAAGTTGTCAATTTTTTTTTACTGACTAGGTACCCATTCAGAACGTCTTTTGGTTGTGCAAGAAAAATGAGCGCAAGAAACTGCACAGCTTTTCTTAAAGTCCGGTGACCCTGTAAAGGCAGGCTAAAACAAACATCAAACTGTCTCCAAAAAATGCACATCTCGTAACATTTACAAAGAAAGTATGTCAATACGGATATTTTAAATCATGCAATATATTAGAAATATTATAAACTATATTTTAATAAGAAAAAAATTAATAGTAAAAAAAAAAATAAAAAAAAGTTAAAAATAATTTAAACCTGATGATAAGATTTTTTTTTATAAATAAAAGCGTTTTAGATTGTGATTAACTCAATTTATTAATCTTCCTATCTCTTATAGTTTCAGACTAACCCACACTGACCTCTTTGTGTAGCTCATCCTGTTTAATTACTAAAGATGACGGGACGATCTTACTAAGATGACGAAGCACGTTATAAGATAGATCCTAGTGGTCTCATGCGCTTGTATTTTTGGGTGACATCTTGACGCACGGCGAGATGAGATAAACCTTAGGAAACAATAAAAGATGGCGGTGACACGTCATTATTACATTCTGTGACAAAATAGGATCTAGTCGTCTTCGCGCATATATTATTATGTCAACTCACTTTGAAATACCCTCCTTAGTTCGAAGTCGAAACTCTCCTAAAATTTAAACGAGTGGTAAGTTAGTTCAAATTAAACTTTATAATATTATGTAAGTTGACTTTGAATTTAAAATTATTTATTGTTGTTATTTAATGGTTTTAAATCTGGCGCTGTGTTCGGTGTTTAATATAAATTGTAACTGTATTGCTAATTTGCTCATAATTAGACTTCATCAAACTATGCGCAAAGAACGGAAGTAAAAGAACCACAAAAACATAAATTAAAAAAAATAGTTTTACTACTGAGCAAAAGTCTCCATTTCTTCATATTACTCGTATAAATATTATTGATATTTAATAAAAGTTCTGTGATCTTTCATGTTCTATTATTATTAATTTGTTTGTTAACTAACCCTTAGTAAGTATGTTTAAACAACAGCTCGCCAATTGTTATCTGAAAATAATACCTTGATCTCAGAAAACCCGATAATGTTCAATAATTAAATCTGTCTCAGTTGTATCTTTAAAAGCATTATCTCTAACGTTGTTGGTTAGCGATACATCGAGAGATGCTCAAGCCAGTAATCGAGTTTTGTTGTGCAGCCACAATGTAGTTTTCAGATTAGTTTGAAATAAAATAATGAAAATTAAATCAAGTCTGCTTGGCTGGAGAAGTATTTTGTAGTATCTTGTAAGAATTTTTTTTAGAAAAAGCTTCTCATTATCATCAGCTCATTTTATGTCTCCACAGGGGAAACAGGCCATAAACCACCACGCGGGCCCAGTGCGGTTTGTTGGTTGTGAACGACTGCTAATGCAGCCGGGACCAACGGCTTTACTTGCCTTCTGAAGCACGGAGGTGCTCGTGATGATAAGTTTTTGGTCACCCTTCCGATGAACGGCATTTGTGAAAGTTGCTTAACCGCAGCAGACCGGTCGCGTTAACAACTGCGCCATCGAGCTCCTCAAAAGTTTCTACTTAAGGCGACGCACCGCTAAACAATAAATCTCATACGAAGCGTTAGCGCCCCGTACCATAAGAAATACTGTATTTTTTTCCTTCAAATTAAAACTACAAATTATTTAAAAAAAAATGAACTACAATATTGAAGTGTGCTAAATTATATATATAAATTGAAGTGACTAATCTACAAAAAAAATTTAGATGCTTAAATCGGTCTGGTTTGCCTGTAAAATGCAAATCTATGTTTTAAAAGAGGTTACTTTGATATTTTTTTCTCTGTTAGGTTTAAAAGTTGACAAATCGTGTTTCTGCAACTAGCAAAATGAAGTCAATTAAATGAAAAATCATGTCATCAAATATCACTTTCATATGTTTTGTAATTATTGGGAAAAATCAAGATCCCCGCCTCGTAAATTTCCAATGCGTCGCCTTAAGCTTTTTCTTTTACTTCGTGGATCTTACACGACGGCCAACAATGTATCATCTAGAGCTCCTCCGTTATTCGGAAGGCCCGTAAAGCCGTTGATCCCAGCTGCATTAGCAGTCTTTAACAACCACCAACCCGCACTGGGCCCACGTGGTCCGTCTGGCTAGCTACCACCATCTTAAGTTAGTATGTTGCCATAAATAAATAATTAAAACATTTATTAAGGTTACACACAATGTACAAGATAGTAAAAACAAAATAATAAATACTTTACAGACTTCCTTTCTTTTGGACCTTGACGAAACCGTCGTCATCTCGATCCATGGTGGCACGCTCTGACACTGTCTGTATCTAAGTTGTCTGTATTTAACTTAAAAACTTTCCTACACTCACACCAATTATCTAGCGTAGCCCAAGAAAAGCTTCGTTATGAAACTTGTTAAATGGTTACTAGACAATGGATAAACATACTTAAATACGTATACTTATTATACGTAGAAAACACCCAGACCCAAGACAATTTAGAAAAACAATAATTTCTAAATTGACCCGACCGGGGATCGAACCCGGGACCTCAGAGATGGTGACATGAAAACCGGTGTACAAACCATTCGATCAAGGAGGTCCTCGTGTTTGTTTGGAAACAGGCTCAGGCACAGCTGTCATAACATGTATGTTGTAGCATTGTTATGTGGCGGCAGCACAGATAAATAGCCAGTACCTCAGTAGCTGAGGATTCCAGGTAAAGTGCGCTTCCACCTTTGGCCTTGTCATCACTTAGCATCAGTTACGTTAAATACCAAGTGCATACCCCTGTATTGATTTGGTGTACGAATATCAAATACATTGGATACATTATTCAATAACGAATGGTTCGCTAGCGACTGCGTTCGCGTGAACACACGTATCGCGTGAAGGTTTTAACTCTCAAAAGGTTTTACAACTCAAAAACCTTCGCGGACGAGCGGACAACAACTTACCAAGGTTTTATCGAAATCAGTCGAATGTTGTAGAAACGCATGCGGGACAAGCAAAGAAACACTACATTTTATTTAGTTATTTTAATAAGGATCACCGACAAGGTTAGTATAATCACATTGACCAGAAACTTTTAACTAAACACAAAGTACCAATATTAGGTAAAGAACTAAAAAAATATAATTTGATTTAACATTAACCCTCTTATTCATAAAAGCTATTTAAGAATTATTTAGTTAAATATTGTTTTGTTAACGTCACACAAACGTCATTTTGAATTTGAGAAAAAGAGACAAAACAATTATGAACTAAATAATGCTTAGATAGTTTTTATGACCAAGGGGTAAATGTTAACATTAAGTCATACTTAAAGCTCCAAGTGCAGTTACAGTTTAATATACAGAATTATGTGTGTGTGATTGACCAAATTAGAAACTATAAGAATTAGTGAAATTTACTCAAAAAATAGGAGATCTAGGAAACTCTTAAAAAATATATTTTCTTAAAAACTTAATTGGAACATTTTAAAACAAATAATTAACTTAAGTGATGCACTTGTAAAGAACTTCTTTTATTTTTAATGTTTATACACACTTTTCGATACTTTGCCGTATTTATTACATTTCAGAATTGCTAAAATAAAATAGGTCTATAGCCGTTCTTAAGTGAAGCGCTTCGAACGAATATTATTTCATTTAAATTTTTATTCACACTTTTCTTTAGTTTGCCGTATGCGATTACATTTCAATATGTCTTAGATAATAGTATTAAAAAGCGTCAAAAGAAGCAAAATATGACCAAAATCCTTATACTCTTCAATGAAAATGAAAGTATTTCAAAACGGCACCGGAGGCAGTGTCGTTATTTTTCCAATTTTTTTCAGCGCTAACCATAAATAGCTTTATCTATGAACGTCGCTGCAGCTGCGGCTGTGGTGAACTAAGTGATTGAATTAAAAAACGATTGCCTAGAAAATGTCAGATGAAACTTTCTGTATTAGCCAATAAGATTAGGCACCGTGTCCGATACTAAATGCTATGACTAATGGGAATTTGTAATGAGTTCAGTGACACTGGAGGGGTCAGACAATGATTCTGCTGGCGTTTGTATATTCTGTTTCAGGCGCTGACCTTTTATTGCAGGCAGTTTATATAAAAAGTATAGGTACCTCTACATACACACCAAGAAAATTATTTTTTATAAAATACTATATTTGCAAAAAAAAATTATTGTTTCCAAAATGAAGAATTAGAAAAAAAAAGTTAGATTTGAAAAGTATCTTTTTCATGATTTTATTTTTCATTTACCAAAGATGTCGATAAATTAGTTAACTTATTCGTAATACTTATTAATTAAAAAAGGCTATTAATTATTATTTATAAAACGGCTTTTTTAAATAATAATCATTTTTCGAATTTCCTGACTTGAACATCTTGCATGCGTTTTTATTTGCATCCCTTTTGCAAGTATTGATAGTGACAAACTATTCATAGTTGTGAGCGTCTTGCAATCTTCTTTTACTGCTTGTTAAGTGGAAGCTTGATACGTTATTTAAACTATGCCTAGGGTGTATACAAGGAGTGTATGTCACATAACATGATGTGTATATAACCCAGATGTGCGGACAGCTGGTGTAGCGGGATTGTCTCACCTTATCCTCACTTTGCAAGTTGCTACTTCATATCTCGTTTAAAAGACACCATATCCACCACCACCACCACGTTGCACACACTATCACACCCTGGGAGCCTGAGGACGGGTAGCGTGGCCAGGTTTAGAGATGCCTTTGTGGGAGACTGGTGGAAAAACGTCAAGGATAGAGATGCGTGGAAGCGTTTGGGGGAGGTTTTTGCTTAGCAGTGGGACAAAGAGGCAAATCAATACCAAAAAAAATGTAGGAATGAGGAAATATGTGTGAATAAACAATTTGGTGGAGCGACAAAATAATAATTCATAATTTGTACAAATTAAAGCATCCTCATCATCATCATCATCTCAACCAAAAGACGTCCACTGCTGGACAAAGGTCTCCCCCAAGGATCTCCACAACGACCGGTTTTGTGCTGCTCGCATCTCAGCGGCTTCTCGCGACCTTCACCAGATCGTCGGTCCACCTTGTTGGAGGCCTACGCACACTACGCTTTCCGGTACGCGGCCGCCACTCAAGAACTATTCCGCCCCAGCTGCCATCAGTCCTGCGAGCAATGTGAGAAACAGAGAAACCCCAAGCATAACCCTCTCCATTGCTCTTTGAGTGACAAGGATAAGACCCATAGTGAGCGACCACGTCTCAGTCCCGTATGTCGTCACTCATCAAAGCGCAATATATTAAATTAAAAAAGTAGAAAGTCATAGGGATGCCGATGTGAAAAGGCGATGCAAGAGAACGTATAAGTGCCTGGTAAAGGCATTGTATGCTTTCGATTCTTTGAGAGTGCACGCTATAAAATGGACTCCATTCATAAGGGGCAAACTCAAGGCTGCGAACTAATGCATTGAATAGCGATACCTTCGTGTTTGGACTTTTAAAATACTTGGTATTATATATTGCAAATAAATCCGAAATTTTATGCTGCTTTCTTACCATTGCGTCTAGGTTAAAAATAATGTTAGTTTGTTAACGATATTGTCTTAGGCTCGGAATGATCATTCCGGGTGATACACTAGGTACATGAAAGAGTTTATTCCGGACTAGACATACTATAAACTCTTTTAAAAAAATATTAAAATAAAACAAACAACTCGACTGCTAAAACAACTATATAAAAAATAATTATATACTTGTAAAAACCGGACTAACTTAAAAAATAATTACAAAGAGAAAAAACAGAAAAGATAAAAAAACATGCTCTACCATCCCAGAATCCAATTTGAGCAATGTTGAATGCAACGTGAAATATTTCCTTGTCCGATACCTCTCATGATCATCATTTGAGCAATGTTGAATGCAACGTGAAATATTTCCTTGTCCGATACCTCTCATCATCATCACCATCGGCCTATCTTAGTCCGCTGCTGGACATAGGCCTCCCCTAATGAGCGATACCGATACCGATACTTAAATAATAAAATCTATAATAAATGAGTATTTATATATGTAAAAGTTGTAAATACATAGGATATTGATAGTTGTCGCAGGCGGGGGGCATCACCAACCAAAGAGAGTGCGGATTTAATTGAGATAGCCATGGCTGCACGTCACTCCCACATTCAAAACAAATTTAACGACACCTCATCATGTTAAAATCCACCATGCCGTTTGAGCTGTAGGGCGCGCATACATACATACATACATACATGCATACATACATACATACATACATACATACATACATACATATATACATACATACATACATACATACATACATACATACATACATACATACATACTTACATACATACATACATACATACATACATACATACATACATACATACATACATACATACACTCGAAAAACATAACCCTCCTGACGCAGTCGGGTAAAAAGCAAAATAAGTATGATTTATTGATTGATGAAAGGATATGGCGCTGCTGTAAACGCGCTCGCTCAGTAATTACCAAACATAAGCAACTTTCGTAAGAGCCGGTCATCGGATGGGTGACCAAAAATGTATTATCTCAAACTTTCCGTTCTTCGGAAGACACGTAAAGCCTTTTATCTCGGCTGAATAAGCTTTAGAGTCGTTAACATCCACCGCGCCGCACTGGGCCCACGTGGCGGCTTACAGCCCATTCTCCCTGTGATGTTTCCATCCACAGGGAGACTACCCCAGCAGTAAGCACATAAAAGTGGGCTAGTGATGATGTTGATGATTTGTGGATTTACTTTTGTTTTGGTTTTCATAGAACCGATGCTATGTACATAGCATCGGCGTACGTATGTACGTAGCACGTACGTATCAAAATGTTGGTAAGCCAAAGGCCTTAATACAATTTGTCGCGCACGTGTCTGTGATGCACCGTAAACAGATTATGCGGGCTTTGCGTTTAGTCATATTAAGGAGCCATGCGATACTTCGGTGAAACTTGAGCTATGGAATATCGTTTAGTTGGATATGCTTCTTTGGTTCACCAAAATCGCTAAAGTATTCATGAAACAATTTGAAGCAATAAATTTATGAGTATTTGTTTGGTCTTCAGAGTCATAATCACATTAGTAGGTACGTCGCGTCGTCGTAACGTAATAATAAAAAAAAACGACGGGTTGCACTCCGGAATTGCCGGCAGAAGTGAAAACTTGAATATTAACGTTGTGCGTTTTTGATATTTTGGAATGGTTAGGGAATAATTTTGCACGAATTGCTTCGATTATCAGTATAAAAGTACTATCATTTATGTGGTAGAATACAATATTTATTTTTTGCGCTATCGTACACAAACATGACAATTTATTCGCGCAAGCGCCCTGCGCCGCCTAAACGAAACAGCAGGCATAAATTTTCGCCGCGCCGTAGAAAGAGAGAGGGATACTTCCTCTCCTACGCCGCGCCGGCTGTCTACTCTCCATCCGTCTTACGAATTTTCGATCAGGTCACGTGTCCTGACGCGAATTTAACATTTTTTACCCATTACAAAAAAAGTGTACAACGCCGCTAAAGAAGTTTTCACTTCAATAATCTCTATACAAATATATAATCTATAGTGACTAAACAAATAAAACAACCCCTAACTGTGATTGAAAAAAAAACCGATTTTTTTTTTGAATTTTTTTTAGTTTAATTTACGCTTTTTTAACCGCCTCTGTGGTCCAGTGATTAAGACCACCGGTTTAGACCCACATATTCCAGGTTTATATCCCAGCGGGGGTACATGTTTGTGTACTCGGTTTGGTTGGTGGTAGAACTGGTTTGTCCGCTTGGCTGGCTACCACCATCTCACTATGTCGCCATAATATCAATTTTGTAGTATTAATTGTGTTCCGGCAGCTAGAGATAAGATAGCCAGTGCCTCACTAGTTGGGGATCCCGGATGAAGTGCGCTTCCATCATTGGCCTTATCATCACTTAACATCAGGTGAAATCAAGGCAAGGCTGTGCTTACCCGTAAAATATAAAAAATATATATTTTATTTTACCTGACTTTTCGAATCCTTTGTCGTCGTTGTTTTCGAGTGTTGGTCGATTATAATTTATTTGTAACTTACGTTCCGCCAATATTTTTTATGATTAACTTACAACAATTAGGCTGTCTGGGTGTCCAGACTTTAGGAAAGGAAGTACTGTCCCTGAAATTTAAAAAAATTGAAATTGATGTTGAATTACAGAAATTTTCGCTAGAAGGTGTTACCTATTCCAAGATATACTGACTGCATAAAGTAATGTTAGGCCATCGATTCAGCTTCATACATAATGTAAGCACCTTTTCGTGGATCTCTGAACTTTAAACTATGAGATCAGGTGTACGTGGAACATCTCAAATTCACATATTTAAAACAATTCATGGCGTATATTAACGCGAAACGTGGAATCGTAACCTGACTACTGTTATTCAAACGTAAATATTTGCAACATCTTGTAATTTTAGAGACAAGTGGCCAAAGTAAATGTAAAAATAATCCTATACCTGTTCTGTCCCACTGCTGGTCAAATTACTTCATCATTATAATCAAGACATCAATACAATTGATGGGTATTGACTTAATCGTTTGCTAAATGCAGGTTGGTAATCAGAAAAACGGGCATCGAAAAATTCAAATTCATAACTTTGCCTGACCTGGGAATTGAACTCAGGTTCTTCGGATCAATATCTGAAGGACCTGAGTTCAATTCCCAGGTCGAGGTACTCAACCATCGAGTGAATATCATCATCATCAGCTCATTTTTATGTCCCCACTGCTGGGGCACGAGCCTTCCCTATGAATGTATAGGGGGAACGGGACATAAAGCACCACGCGGGCCCACTGCGGATTGGTGGTTGTTAAGGACTGCTAATGCAGCTGGGACCAACGGTTTTACGGGAGCTCGAGATGATAAATGTTTGGTCACCCATCCGGTGACCGGCCTTTGCGAAAGTTGCTTAACCTCAGCACTCGCAGACCGGGCGCGTTAACCACTGCGTCATCGAGTGATACATGTGACTAACTGACAATAATTAAACCTTCTAAAACATAGGTATATACTATACAAGATGGCCGGAAGATTGACGTCCAAAAGAAAAAATTAGGTCTCTCGTGTCGTGGGGTATCCGAATCACCCCCATGTATGTTCCGCGATTTTTTACGGTATTCGAGTTATGAATTTTTTTCTAAATTTTTGAGAATTTTCGAGCGATCAACTTAAAAAATTTCTAGAAAAAAAGTAGAAGAATTTTTTGTATTTTTTTTTTTGCAACGAAATCTTCATAAGTTGTACTTTTATGCATAAAACAATTAGCTTCGTAACTTTGATGAAAATTTGGAAATGCAGGTCTCAAGAATAAAAAATACGATTATTGAATTATGACTAGAACATTAAGCTTAAAATTAAAAATCTAAACAGATGACTGCATGGTTTTTTAGTGATCCTAAAACATGCGACATACTCTCAGCTTTCATAATCATTAAAAAAAAGTAGTACTTAATGAGCTAGTTTTCCTAGAATCGGCCTTCAAAGACAGCCACGTGGTATTTTTTTTATATAATCCATGTAATTAAAACAAAAAGTCTTGCTATTTTATGGTTCCTAATGTAAAATTGGTTTGTTGACTAACCAAAAATTGCCGCAAAAAAGCTAAGATTAGATAACATTTTGAGTTTTTAATTTTAAGGTTGTCAATTTGCTGATAACTAAAAATTCTTAAGAGATTAGTTAACAAACGTTTTAAGTAAGAGGTGGTTTTGTCAATAAATCAGAGATGGTAATCAGAAAGAAAATTTATTTTTTAAATTCACAAAAGGTTTTCAAATTGGCCACCTCCAGCAGCAATGCACATTCTACACCTTCGTAAAAAATTGCCTTTTAATCGTCTAAAAGCTTCCCTATTCTCTCTCACAACACGTTCGGCTTCTGTAATCTTTTCTCTAAGTTCTTGTTCACTCGAACATTCTCGGGCGTAAGCGATTTCCTTGTAATAGCCCCACACAAAGAAGTCGATTGGGTTAAGGTCAGGTGAGCGTGGAGGCCATCTGATTGGTCCGCTGCGTCCGAACCATCTGTTGGGGTAAGTTTCATTTAAGTGGTTTCGGACTTGCGTTGCGTAGTGACACGGGGCGCCATCATTTTGAAAAACCATGGTGCGTCGAAGCTGAAGATTCACATCTAGCAGCAGCAATGGTAGTTCATTTTCAAAAAAGTTTTTGTAAATTTCTCCATTAAGTCTGGATGGCAATTCAAACGGGCCAATAAGTTCGCCGTTGAGGATACCCGACCACATGTTAACACTAAACCGGTGTTGAAAAGATGAATCTCTCGTTTCGTGTGGATTCTCGATTGCCCACGAGTGGTAATTATGAATATTGAATATTCCAAATCGCTCAAATCGTGACTCATCGGTCCACAAAACTTTATCGAAATATCCAGGATCTTCTTGCTGTTTTCGTAACATGGTTTGGCAAAATTCAACGCGCAATGGGTAGTCTGCAGGTAGCAAAGCTTGAACTCGTCGGATATGGAAAGGGTGATATCCTTCATCGTGAAGTATGGCTTGAATAGACGTTCTTGGGATGCCCAGAGCACGAGCCATTCTTCTCGTACTCGTGGACGGATTTCGCTGAACTTCTTCGAGCACTCTTTCTCTGCGATGTGGATCGACTCGAGGGATTCCTTCACGACCACCGCGTTGACCAGGAATGTGGCCTACCATCAACGTGTTGTGCGTGTTAATAAAAACACGATGGTCGGGATAATGTGCAGGTTGCGGCCCACCACGTCGTTGAAGTTGTTCGCGATACAATCGCGCTGCTTCACGGCCGTTGCCTTGTGCAACTCCATAAAAATAATGCATTTCTGCATATTCACTTAATGTGTAACTCATCTCTTTCACTTCCAAGTAAAAAAAGTCCAAATCAGAAGGCAAAACAGTCCAGTAAACGAGCAAAGTAGTCAAAAAAGTAGGGCAAGCAAATTTGGGGTGAGCGATGGCGACACGAGTAGCAGTAAACACAAAGTGAGAACGACTGAGATAACATTTTGGCGTTGGCTTGGGTTGTCGCCCGCGCTACTGAGAGTGAGAGAGATGGCAATTATTCCGTCTCTATCCTCGCGGTCGACCTATTGTTATTGCAGGTAAAATAATCGCGTTCACTTTTACAACCCATGATTCGCAAGAATGCAACGCGCAGAATTGATAAAATTTAAAACTAAAATTAAACAAAATGTTAATTTTTTAGACATTTTTTGGTTAGTTAACAAACCAATTTAACATTAGGAACCATAAAATAGCAAGACTTTTTGTTTTAATCACATGGATTATTTAAAAAAAATACCACGTGGCTGTCTTTGAAGGCCGATTCTAGGAAAACTAGCTCATTAAGTACTACTTTTTTTTAATGATTATGAAAGCTGAGAGTATGTCGCATGTTTTAGGATCACTAAAAAACCATGCAGTCATCTGTTTGGATTTTTAATTTTAATCTTAATGTTCTAGTCATAATTCAATAATCGTATTTTTTATTCTTGAGACCTGCATTTCCAAATTTTCATCAAAGTTACGAAGCTAATTGTTTTATGCATAAAAATACAACTTATGAAGATTTCGTTGCAAAAAAAAAATACAAAAAAGTCTTCTACTTTTTTTTCTAGAAATTTTTTAAGTTGATCGCTCGAAAATTCTCAAAAATTTAGAAAACAATTCATAACTTGAAAACCGTGAAAAATCGCGGAACATACATGGGGGTGATTCGGATACCCCACGACACGAGAGATCTATTTTTTTCTTTTGGACGTCAATCTTCCGGCCACCTTGTATACTTACTACAAAAAAACTACACAAACAAAATTCTATGAAAAAAAATACCGTTCAGATCAATTAAATTATCGCCTACTTGTTGGAGCAGCCGTAGACTCAGGGTCGGATTCCCAATTGAAGTTAATTTGTACTCTATTGGGTTGGTGCTATAGATGATTTTCCGTCTGGCAATATACCACCATTATAGATATGAAAGCCAGTTCCTCGTTGGTTGAGAATTCTAAACAGTGTCAACTACATTACCGATCACGTGGTTTCATTATTCTCTGCACCGTTTAAAAAAAGAATTTAAACAATTAAAAACTATAACTCATTCGTTAACTGAGGTTACAGAAAAAAGTATTTTATGCCTTTTTCTGTGGCTCGCCAGTAGTGGCTTCTCGTTAATCCACCTATAACATTACCGAACTGGCAAGAGCGACGGACCTTTGGCCGGATGCCAGTCATGCGCCCTCAACTATGTAGTTGCATTAAAACATAAATCGTGGAGATGTTGCCAGTTCATTTTTGCACATTTATTTTATTACTTTATTCAATGATGCAGCGATTGGTACACAGAAGAGCAGATTATGCCTACTAACTTTAATACTGAGGTGCGTTTAAGACAAATTATGCTTTAATTTTTGTTAATATTTTTTTTCATCTCATATATTAGAGCTGCTTATAGTAGAACATGAATTGTCCTTGAGGGAGGCCTTTGTCCAGCAGTGGACGTCTTTTTGGCTGAGATGATGATGATGATTACTATCAACTTAAAAAATTTCTAGAAAAAAAGTAGAAGAATTTTTTGTATTTTTTTTTCTACTGAACATGTTGGTAGTGCAGGGGCAGAGCAAACCCTTCATCATTGTAAAAAAAAGTATCACTTGAATAGGCTTAAATCACTACACATGCTTACTCTAGTTCACAAGCAAGCAGAATTATGTTTTTTTTTTTTACTTTCGCAAAGGCCGGTTATCGGATGGGTGACCAAAAAATGATCATCTCAAGCTCCTCCATGTTTCGGAGGACACGTAAAGCCGTTAGCTGCATTAGCAGTCAATTTAAATGGGCCCGCGTGGTGGCATAAGGCCATTCTCCCATTCATTCAAAGGGAAGGCTCATGCATGAGTGGGGAAATAAAATGAGCTGGAGATAATACCTTGTTAATATTTTAATAAAAAAAATAACAGGGTTTATACGCCTCTGTGGTCTAGTGGCTAAGACCACCGGTTTAGACCCAGAGGTCCCGGGTTCGATTTCCAGCGGGGGGTACATGTTTATGTACTCGGTTTGGTTGGTGGTAGGGCTTGTTTAACCGCCTGGCTAGCTACCACCGTCTTATCTAAACATGTCGCTATAACATCAATGTTTATAGCATTGTTTTGTTTCGGCAGCTAGAGATAAGATAGTCAGTTCCTCACTAGTTGAGGATCCCGGGTGAAGTGCGCTTCCATCATTGGCCTTATCATCACTTAACATCAGGTGAGATCAAGGCACTGTACATATAATATTTAAAAAAAAATTTTGGTGCTAAGTTTTTTCTTTAATAATTTTTAATAATTTTTAACTATTAGTTTAGAATGCTTTAACTGATTGAATTACTTCAATACATAGTTTAATTTTACGTAATTTGTCATAGTAAGTATATTATAAGTTTACTAATATGGTACGGAAGAGCGGGGCCTCCTGCAACAGATATTCTAGAATATCTATAAAGGCAGGTCCCATGTACTGTTTATAAAAGTAATATAATAGACTGAAATAAATATTTTTCGATTTTTTTTTTGACTGTGCTTAAAAAAAAAACAAGCGTGGTGAGTAAGCCAATACCCATCAACTGTAGTGATGAATTGCTTTCAAGGAGGCCTTTGCCCAGAAGTGGGACAATTATAGGCTTTTTACTTACTTACAAGGTTTTGGATATGCGTTTGTATCCGACCAACCAACTTTAAGGACTGATATGTATTTTTAACATCGTTCTTTCTTCTCTCCCTTAAGTACGAGATTTTTTCAGCATTTGCTACTTTTGATATTTCGATGCGCAGCGCAAACGGAAACGCGAGATTTTCGACTAAATGGTTTCTTTTCCGGTTATTTACGATTACTTTTTTGCCATAATGATTTTGTGTTTTGTCAAAAAATCCCATTGTTGATTTATATAAAATATGAAATATAAAAAAACGTCTATGTGTTCTTTAAGTCTACTTTGATTGCATCGGCTCCATCTTGCCTGGGCCCTAATTATTTTATTTTGAAACGACTACAATCGTGACTACAATCGGGGCTCATTCAATATACAAAATAATGTTTTAATCTAGGCTTCAAAAACTAGCTCTTTTGAATGCTACTATGCCATACATTTGTAACTCTACACAGTGTGGGAGATCTAGTACATAAACTAAGCAGAACCGGCAAGAAATTCAGCTCTCTCTTTCCGACTATATATCTCACATGGTGGTGGGGTCAGCCTTCTTTATCATTTTCCTCCACTTCGCTCTACCTGCAATTATTAAAATTCAACAACTAGTACTAACATAGTTGACATGACAACACACTGAGATGGTGATAACTAGCCAGACAAATAATTTGGTAGATAGGGTTGTGTGTCAGCTGCCTATTTACGTAAATGTGCTCATAGTCCTAATGTCAAGTTAGACTACTGACATACTATTGAGACGTTATTGAGTTAGGATACTTGACGCCCTGATACAAAAGAAGTATAGAAACTTTTTGTTTGCATCTGTTGTTAGCAGATAAAAATAAAATTACAGTTTTTAAGTATGTTGTTGCTTATACTGCGCTTCTATTAACAGGACAATAAACGAGACAAGCCCGCTACAAAGTTATGGGACGTAACTTGTTGAAGTCAGCTACTTAAGTTGCTGAGTTTTCTTTGTGCACTTTTTTAAGAGGAAGTTAGAAAAAATACTCTTTGCCGTCTCGCGGCTTCGCAAGAAGATGGCGAAATTTTATGAACAGTATCACTATATTTTGTGCTACCAACATAAAACTTTTAAGCGTTTTTAGTAATGTTATTAAATTGTAAAATAATATTAAAATGTGTGTAACCAGTAATACTCATTGCTTGTATTTATCACTATTATTATGATATTGTCACTTGCTCGTGTATTGGTAAATATACATGGAAAATATATTATGTACAACTTGCAAAATACATTTTCAAATTAAAAAGAAACACATTTTATTTTATAAAAAAATTCAAATTTACCTAAAAAAATAATCTTTCAAGAGCAACATTGATAAAACATCGATGGTTAATAGCGAATAAAACAGCAATCTAATACCTATAAACGAGCAATTCTTGTATAAAAGTATATATATAATCTGAATCTCGGAAACGGCTTCAACGATTTTCATGAAATTTAGTATGCAGGGGGCATCGGGGACAATAAATCGATCTAGCTAGGTTTCTTTTTCAGAAAATTCCCAAAAAAAAGAAATACCGGTCATCCAGGTACCAGTTATTTAGTTTTGCATTTTAAGTAGGTACCTACTGTACTAGTTCTTTTTATACAGTTATACACAATAGAGGTGCTTCAAGAGGCAGTAGTGGACCCGCAAAAAACGACACAAACATAAAAAAACATTTACCTATTTACAGTCCGTTGCCTCAGAATTACCCCTTTTACCTCAAACGCGACGTTTCGTATGATGCGAGCTGTTCTACGAGTAGGCCTTTGCTACACCAAAAGCGGCGATATAGTAGCGAGTGCAAGGAACTGTGGGTCTAGTACGAACTTCTATCGAAATCGTATGTAAATGAAAGCTGAATTCATTTGGTGATTTACCTATTTATTTATTAATTCATTTTGGTTCTTTAACGTTTAAAACATTACACATTCATAAAAAAACAATTAAATTATGTAAACTATTTAGTTTACATAACTAATTACTCTAACACTTATAGAAAAAACATGACATGCACAATAATAAAATACTCTTACTTTTTAAATTAACCAAAAAATATAAAAACTCAAAACAGTGCAATATACAGTTGTTTGTAAGTTTGATCATTAGGCCGATGATGATGATAATGACATCATCATCATCATCATCGGCCTATATTAGTCCACTGCTGGACATAGGCCTCCCCTAATGAGCGCCATAGCGCCCTGTCCTCGGCTTGACGCATCCAGCATCTGCCTGCAGTCTTTCGCAGGTCATCATCCCACCTGGCCGGAGGGCGCCCTACACTACGTTTATCATTATATCATAAGCCGCGCTAAATCACGTGGTCAATCTTATGTCAATCCCATACATTTTATTCTTTTCTAACTTTGCTATCGTTTTCTTAATGTTACTTTGGCTGCCGCCACAGCTGTCGAACGATACATACAAATAAAAAAAAATCACTATATTTACCGCAGTTAATCGAACCTTGTCTGTCTAAGATCAAAAATCCACTTAGTATATCAAAGAGGCGGTTCTTTATAGCACTAAAATGTCTCGAGCGTCGCTTCTATTTAATCTTTAGTATGGCGACGGCTTTAGTTATGAAATATTATCACTTGTTGTGGTGACACTTACTCTACTTTTAAAGCTCTATTTTACTTTGGTTTCGCAGAATTTACTTGTCGTATAAACTTGACTGCTTATTTACGTTCATTTCAGTTCACATTCTTAAAATATACTATTATTATTTAGGAATACTAAAAGGCTGGATGCGAGCAGCACAAAACCGGTCGTTGTGGAGATCCTTGGGGGAGGCCTTTGTCCAGCAGGGGACATCTTTTGGCTGAGATGATGATGACTAAAAGGCTGCCTGCTTGATGCTATATATATACATACTAGCGGTCGCTCGCGGTTTCACCCGCGTGATTCCCGTTCCCGTGGGAATATTGGGAAAATATACATATTACATAATTTTAAGACCTTAGAAATCACAGAGCGCATGGAAATAATGCTACAAAAGTAGAACAATAAATGTTATTATAATTTTCATTTCCTTAATTAATACAGTAAGTCATTGATTATTGTTTAAATGTTGACTAAGCACTGACCTACTGAAATGGATAGATGCCCGACAAGCGATTTTGCTTAGCTTAGGTATTAATAAATTTATATTATTATCTTTAACATTAATTACTTAACATAAGTTTCTATCTAGGTTACGTTTTTAAAGGAGCGCTATTAGGCGCCATCGTAATCTACTGAGTTAATGTACCTCTTTTCTGCAATTTTCTTAGCAGGACAGTCAGCATCACCAGTTTTGTGTTGGGATGGTTGCTTAAAGCGCATGCAAGTGGCGCATTTTGAGGGCTCAGATTTTTTCGTGCTCTCCTTTAATGCGTGACCTGCCTCGCCGCAGCGACCGCAGGTGCTGGCCTCCTCCCGATATATCTTGGCCGCATGACCGTACTGCTGACACTTGAAACACCTAGTTACTAAAGTAAAGTCTCTGACAGGGCACGACGACCAATTTACAAAACTCTATCCTTTGCTATCAGGGCTTGGTGAATGTGTGCTGGGACTTCGATTACATAATTGCAGGTCTCTGCGTCCTTTTTCCCTGACTTATGACTTAACTTAATAGAGCTCTTAAATGTTTCCAGTGTCGCATCTTGCAGCTTGTCGGCTAGGTTTTGTTGGAATATGCAGTTGAACACTTCAGTTTCCGGCATAGACGCGGGCACTCCTATGACCACAATTCTTGGCTTGCGTTTAAGTGGCTCATCCACAGTGAGGCCAGAGGTCGTCAGTTGCGCCGACTGCCGCAGGTTCTCGATGTCGTCCTTGGTATCGGTGCTGATGATATCACCGCCGTTCTTCGTCTTGCGCAACCCTCTCACATACAGCTTCGTTTGATCAGGTCTGATGATTTTCTGAACGAGGGCTTTTGTCTCCTCGCTCGACTTGTCTTTATCCTTGGGATAAATTGTTACAGAGCTAATACTGCTGGGCTGAATGAAGAGGCTTGCACTTTTTTTAACCATATCGGCGAAAGAAATTGTTCTCGGTGCAGGTTTTGAGGACTCTTCAATACTCTGTTTCAGTTCTAGGAGTTGATGCGAAAGGTCATGGTTATCTTTCAGGGCTTGAAGGGAAGAATGAGCTTGAATGGCTTTTTGTTTAAAGGTGTCGCAATATTTTCGATGACGTTTGTTGTAAACATTGACTAACTGCTATACTCAGAGACGTCAATTAAGTTTTAATGACAATTAAATGTCTTTCCTTCTCTATTTAGCACTATACATAAGAAAGTGACAGCAAGAGAGTTAATTGTCTATTAAACTTAATTGACGTCTCTGAGTACGGCAGTTAGACTCCTTTGGTTTACAAACAGTAAATAGTGTTAATAAAAATGCACGGGTAAGACAGAGTTACGATAGCGTTATTGAAATTGAACCCGGTTTGTCAGTGGACTCAGAGTGTGTTTATATCCCATTCGCGTAAAAAAATTTCAACACTTCCAAAATGTGATGTGCACTTTTAAACTTACGTGTTCCATTTTAATCAATGTTTTATAATGGGGATTTACTCAAACCACTATATCTTAAATATACTTTTAGTAAGTTTATATTGCCTATGAGATTTTAACTAACTAGCTTGAGTTATACACCGTAAAAAACTTTTATTCATATGGAACGCTAAAGTTTAACCTTTAAGATAATATACAACTTTAGATTTTTCAAAAATGTTTATTTAAGCCGGGAAATTCACATTCTGTGCTACTGCTACATGAGTAACTACTGCACTAGCCTTTTGTATCGCCACCAAGGTTCAACTTCTAGGAAGTTTCGTCAAAAGCTTTTACTACAAAGAATGATCCTTTGATGTGTAACATCTTTTAGTTGTGTAACATCTTTCCGCTCGCATTCTATATAAACAATTTGTAGGAGTGATTTCGTGAAATGGGACGGAAGTATGTGTAACATTGTAACAGGAAGTCAGGGAAGCATTTTGTAAACTTAAAATCGATATTTTGAACATGACATAATAATTATTATTATTATTATATGTGACATATTGTGTCATTTGACTATCAAAGGTCATTTTGATATGTCAAAACGTCTTCTAATGAGTATTTACTGCATTTATTTTATCAATATATTAATACTTGTAGCAAAAACTTTGTACCCCTTTTTACGAAAATTGCGCGGACGGAGGAGTATGAAATTTCGCACACCTATAGTTTATATAGAGAAGGAGTGAATTTTTTTTTAAATTATGCATAAAAACTACATTAAATTAAAAAAAAACATTGTTTCATACATTTTTCAAACATTTCAAAAATGGCCGAGGGGCGGCCGAAATCTGTCAATGCCAATCCAAACTCACATTCTATCTTTTTTAATTTTTCATTGCTTAGGATACAATCCGTGCAGCCTTAATAAAATATTGTTTAGTAAACAGCTTTTTATAAAAATTACGGACGAATTTCGACCACTGGGCGACCACTAGTAGAAAATACCTGACTCATTTTTTTCAGAATACAATGTTAAAATTGCTTAATACTAAGGTGAGATATCAAATGTTACACATCCTAAGCGTCTACTGTAAGGCTCGCTCGTTTTTTTTTTAACTTTCGGGACTCCTTCTCGTTGTAATCTTGAACTCACAGCGCTCAAAGTTATTATAAAGGGGAACAAATATTTTTCTTCACGTATTACTCTCGTAATAGATAGATTTCGCACTACAAGTAGCCGATGTGCTACGCCGCCGTAGCGTTCGCTGCTACGTCGTAGGGAGACAGCCCGTAGCAGCAATGTGTAGCTTTAAAGCTTCCATTTACTTGGAAGCGACACGTTGATATCACACTTTTTCCTTTGGCTGGCATATCTACAGACAGATGATGTCGTAAAATTAACTTTTAAAAACGCTATCCCAAATAAAATAATATTATGACACAATCAATAAATAAAAGTTTTCAAACAAAACAAAGGAATTACTATTATATTAATTTGTAAGCAACGGATAATTAAATTTGCACAGCATTGTTACCAAACAAAACTAGGAAGTAAAACAAACCTTAACATTTAAATTTATGATTAATAAAAACCATTAAACAAAAACAAGATAATAATAAAACTACTTTAAATTAAACTTACAAAAAACTATAAACTATATCTCCTATTAACTATAAATAAAAAATTTGTCCCAAATCATCCCCATCAGGCAGAGTGCCCAGTAAGCTAGCAGCATTGCCACGTTGGATAGCTATGCTTATACGCTGGCCCAAGTAGCTGCTAGCTCTGACCATTAAACCAATTTAGAAAGATGCTACAGAGGGATCTCTTGATCTTAGCAGCAGTGCTGCAGTGTGCCAAATTTATACCAGTAATCTTTACAGAGGAAGAAGAGTAAAAAGATGGGGTTACACAATAAAGATCCCGATGGGTGCAGTGCTACTAAAAAAGGAATGGAAGGTGGGATGCCGGCTCTCCTCAGTTCAAAGTCTACAGCCGTAGCTTTACGAATCAAGGCGGTTTGACTTTGACAAGAGTTCAATCTTTCCTTAAAATCAATGAAAAAACACATTGAATCTGAATGTAATTTGTGTAATAATATCTATATTAATACGTGAAGCAAAAACTTTGTACCCCTTTTTACGAAAATTGCGCGGACGGAGGAGTATGAAATTTTGCACACTCAAAGTTTATATAGAAAGGGAGTGCAGAATGCTAATATTTTTAATTAAATTTGTATAAAAAAGTTTTTATGCAAATTTAAATTCGCAAAAACATCATTTACCAATTTAATTCTTTACAATTTCATACAGTACTAGTAAAAGTCAAAACCTGTCTAAGAAAAAACAAAGTTAAACTATAGTTAAGTAATAATAAAAATAAGACAAGTACGCAAGAGCAGACCAGCCTCCACAGGCGGCACCCGTTCACGAGTATGACATATGAATCAGCCATCGCTTTACTCGACCATATTTTAGGGAATGTAACGACCCGACGCACATGCCATCACCCGCAGAGACAATAAAGAGAGCATGACACACCCAAGCTACTCTAAAATCAAAACTAATTGAAATGTTCAACGCAACGCTATTTGTTATCTGTAGGACACTGTTTATAAAGGTCATCATTTTGGCTTTTGCGATTCTATTTTATATTCGACAATGTTCACGAAAAAAAGGAAATTATGAAACTAAAAAAAAAAACACACATTTGTGTTTTTGTAATTTGTTCGCAACAAAATTTGCGTTAAAAATTGTATAAACATTTTAAGGATATTATGTTTCGCAAAATTGCAACTCACTTCGTCTTTCAGTGCCTAGTGCGAGTCTACTGTCGTAGACTGACACTACTCGCTCTAGCGAGTGCAACTGACTAGAGCAGGGATGGGCAAAATGCTGCCCGCGGGCCATCTCCGGCCCGTGAATGATCGAAGTCCGGCCCGGCACTTGAATATTGGTTTTATAGTCATCAAACAAAAATACAAGTGCGTGTGTGTTTCAGAAAATGCATACCTACCTATATTTTTATTTCACAAAAAAATAATTTTTTCTTGAAAAAATACAGCAAAAAATTCAATAGCCTGGCCCGCCATAGATTTTGATAGTAAATATTGTCACGCGAATGAAAAAGTTTGCCCATCCCTGGACTACAGTGAATAATGCTAGTTTTATTCTTCATTCGATCACGTTAACGAAAACGAAAATAGTAGGTTATTCAATAGAGACACTTATTAGCAACTGTCAATACATTAAAATGTTTATATAATTTTTAACACAAATTTTGTTGCGAACAAATTACATAAACACAAATGTTGAAAAAAAAATATCCTGCTCGTGGAATTTATTTTCAACATTTGTGTTTTTGTCAATACATTATTTTTTTTTAGAAATTGTATGGGAATGGCAATCTATTACGTCTCTAATGTGTTGCGTCAATTGAGTGTTTATTAAATCTTTATAAGAAAATTACGTTTCGGTCAAATAAAAAATAGTTTCTAGTGGTTAAGACCACCGGTTTCAAACATAGAGGTCCCGGGGTCGATTTCCAGTGGAGGGTACATGTTTGCGTACTCTGGGTACTTGTTTGTCCGCCAAGCTAACTACCACCATCTTTTCTTGAGGCCTATCACAAAATGCGCGCGCTCGCGCTTTCTCAGTACTACGAGCGGGCGTCGCATCGCAAAAGTAACATTTTGTGCAGTTGTAATTACATTTATTTGAATTTTATCAATTTTAAATCGTTCAAAAAAAGTATATATTTTGAAATCTTATAATCTAAAGTTAATTCTGGTGTACATTTACTTAATAATATTAATGGAGTAGGGAGATATTTAAGGCTAATTCTGAACGTTGTATGGCTTTTAATGGGATTTTTTTGTAGAAATTCCATTCATATATCGAAATTCCGAGGCCGCTACAAACTTAACAACTATTAAGAGATATTATTATATATTTGAGTTTAAAATTGCTGTCAGCGTATTTAAAACATAGCGTTATATAAAAAAAATAACTGTTACGTGATGTCCAATTATATTTATTTTTCTGCAGTTAGTTGTTGTTATTGATACTTATATACTTAACATACTCAGTATAAAGAAATTTACCTAAAAAAATATATATTCTAAACTCCTAAAATCAAACCGTCACTATTCGCTTAATCGTCGACTCGATATTTTCCAAGGGGATGCCATCGACGTCTAGATCGGTAATGGGAATATTAAGTTACCGCTTGCAAGCGAATCGAATTGATTTCACAAATCAAATAAGAGGCTCCGATGCGGGCTCTCCCAGGTGGGTCGCCCTGCTCTATTTTGTTGATCAGCTCGCGTTTCGTAGGAGTGTGTTAATGACATCAAAAGTTAGGCCAGCGTTGATTGACTCCAAAAATATGATGAAAATTTGATACGTTAACTGCTTCAGATGTAATAATAGTTCTAGATCCTTAATAATAGTTGAGTCTCATTTGTGTCTTCTTGTGACCACCGGACCTCGTAAAGAGTTTGTTGAAACGTCATGATAAACGTAAAAGAGGAGAGCTCTGTATTTTTACGAATAAACTGAAAAACTACTGGACCAATTTAAAAATTTCTTTCACCATTAGAATGCTACATTAGCGCTGAGTAACATAGGCTATGGTAAAAAAGAAATGTGCATCCCTGCGAAGCCGGGACGGGTCGCTAGTGTATGTATGTATGTAGTGTATGTGTGTAAACTTTTATGGCTAGCACATTTACATTGCGACATGAGTCTGTGTATCGTTTTGTATGAGGCCATGACGATATCACAAATCAAATTAGCAGGTGGGTCGATCTGTTCATTTTGTTGAACTGAAACGGGGGCTCCGTTTCAGTTAAGTGTGTTGATGACATCAAAAGTTAGGCCAGCGTTGATTTAGTTTGAAATCATGATGCATTATCTGTTCAAGATTTTGATGTGATTATAATATTAAATAAGATTTTCTTTTAAATTATATTAGTTACGATTTGTCTAAACTGTTTAGTCCTTGCTAATAAAGCGATTATTTGGAGACTGTAGAATCTAAAATGGGTAGTAGGAAAAATATGGTTCAGACGATTTAAAAGCACTTAATATGTACTTTTAAGTTTATTTTTACAAAAAAAAAATATAAAAGACCTCGGCCGAATGGCTAAGTGCTGTCCGTAATGCGCCTAGCCGCTCAGTGCGTATGTAGCCTTAATATAATAATCATGTATGTGTCTACCTGCTTACAGCCCAGGTTTCTATCAGCAACCCTGAGCTTATACCAATCCAATACTAATTATATGAGCCCAGCATTGGAACTTTTAAAAACTGCTTATTAAATCAGCAAATCTAAACTAGCCATAATTTAAAACCAACCAAGTTTTTTATACACACACTCTGCTTGAATGACAATTTTCAATCCTTTATCATAACATGTGACATGTGGTAACACATAGTTATAGGCTACAACTAAAACATGGATGGTAAAAGCGTGTATGACAGAATCCAATCTGCAAGTCCGCCAGTTAAAAGTGGGGAGACAATGATTTATGTGCTTTCAGGTCTATTATTTAGAATCAGAATCAGAATCTTTATTGCATGTCACAAAAGTTACACAGTACAAGTACTTAGGTCTTAAAAAATGTTATGTCATTATGTGACGCCCTGCAAGGGCATAGCAATTAAGTAAATTAATTTTTGGTCCAGAGGGCTCTAGATGTCACAATACAAAAAAATCAATTATAAATTCAATCCAAAAAAAAATTAACATATTAACATAAAATAAATTCATAATAATATAATTCCAACAAAAATAAATAATAAAATAAAATAAAACATAAAATTATCTGCATGTCAATCACATAAATATTAATTGTAAAAAATATTTCCATATCATATTACATACTCAGTTGTTATTTATATTCGAAAAATTCATTTAAGGTATAAAAACATTTCTCAGTCAAGAACTTTTTTAACTGCGTAGTGAACTGCAAAAACTTTTTCAAGTTTTTAATCTGGTTTGGGATATGATTGTAAAATTTGATTGACATAAAGTAAGGACTGGATGAGACTAATGTTAACTTGGTGAAGGGTGGAAAGGGAAATTTAGCTGACATAATGTTGTTTTAATATTATTCCTCTCGCTTTGCTAAGTAGCAAAGCTTTCGGCTCGTTATTCGTTGGGCTTGGGTTCCAATTCCCAGCTCCCCGACCGCCTAACCGATTGCTTTGACTACGCGTATAGTATACTAGCTGTGCTCGCGACTTCGTCCGCGTGGAATAGTGACTTTCGGCAGCATTTTTAATTTTTTAGGCTCTTTTCCCGTTTTTGCAACATTTTTCACTGATGCTTCGCTCCTATTGGTCGCAGCGTGATGTTATATAGCCTAAAGCCTTCCTTGATAAATGTACTATCCAACACAAAAAGAATTATTCAATTCGAACCATTAGTTCCTGAAATTAGCGCGTTCAAACAAACAAACAAACAAACAAACAAACAAACAAACAAACAAACTCTTCAGCTTTATATATTAGTATAGATGACGTCATCTTGCCACCTCGCACCGCCTATGAAAGCAATATCAAAAGCTAAAGGCTTACGATATTGCTTTCATAGGCGGCACGAAACGACAAGATGACGTTATAAACCACACACGAAGTCAAAGCGATCGGTTAGGCGGTCGGGCCCCTGGTCGGTTAAATTGTGTTTCGGTTTTTTCGATGCTCATCCAGTGCTTGTGAGACTTTACCAATCCGACTCCCTACCACCTACCCATCAATTGTAGCGATGAAGTCATCAACCACAAGTTAAAATAAGTATTTTAACTTGTGGTAATAGCGCCTGCCGCGTACAGGCTAATAATGACTATTACTAAAATTGTTATGATTAATTTAATAATAACTAATATATATGTATACCTTATCTCATTTTATCTTATCTTAGTGGGGCCTGCTAAGGTTTTCTCGCAGTAACACTTCGACCCATCGGGATCTTTTGTGCAACCCCATATCCTTTCACTCTTCTTCCTGCCTCTTTTTTCAAGGGATTTTATTTTTGAAAACAAATAGACATTATGCTTAACCAACCAGGCTGTAACCGATGCATGACTTACTTATTAAATAGGATTTCGTTACTCGAAACAGTCACCCGATATCGGCTTGAAATATTTCCCACTAGCTCCAACAGTTTATGGCCACCTTATTCCATAGCCCAGTAACGTTTGATAGCGTTGTGACATTAACAAGCTTTGGCTACCGCCTTTGAGAACAACTCCCATCCAATGACGTAATAGGGCTAATTAATTCCAGACCCCGACGCGGAAGAATGAAATCGCATTAGTTTTAAAGTTTAGAGGGTGTTATTTTAAATCTTCGTTTGAATAAGTTTTTAGTGGTGTCTTAGGGTGTTAAGGTTTTTGATGTCATTAATAAGTGGTCGTAATTTTATTAAGACCGCACGGATTGTATCCTAAGCAATAAAAAATTTAAAAAAATAGAATGTGTGTTGCGGAAACCCACAACACACACTATGCTACTGTTTAAAATTAGGTTACACCTTAAAATCTACAAAATCCACTCACAGTTCCATGCCGCTCCCGCCGTCCAGAACGGGATCCATATGATCTGATGGGGCCGGAATCCGAGTCCGGGTCTTCTCGGGCTCCCTAATCACACCCAAACTACCCCAAGTGCACTTTTCCCCCGAGGAAATACCTGCTTTCTCCAGCAGCGGAGACGTCGACAGCGGCGAATTGTACTCCCGATGCGATTCGCTTACGACGTACACACACACAAAACACAGGTTGCACAATACACTTAATTAGAGTAATACGGCTCCAAATGCCCTTATTACTGCTTAAAATCTATTTAATTATCAACATACGATAACCTATAAACCAGCCATTGTTGCCTTCCCGAGACAAGTGTACCAACAAAGAAAAAAAGAACAATTAGTGATGGGGCCATTATGCCACTAAATAAATTGAATCTCGATAATCGATTCCCAAATCGATCCGTCCATAATACAAATCAAAGTTTTATTTCCAACAAAAATAAATGCCTGTTTATTTGCAACAATGTGAGTTTGGATTGGTATTGACAGATTTCGGCCGCTCCTCTCCTCTTCCATTTTTGAAATTTTTAAAAAGAGTATTATATGCGTGTGTGTCAAATACATATGCATGTTTGTCAAATACATGGTAGTGTGTGTAATGTTTGTTTTATTGATTTAATGTATTTCTATGCATAATTGTAAAAAAATATTCACATTCAGATAATCTTCTATATATAAACTATAAGTGTGCGAAACATACTCGTCCATCCGCGCAATTTTCGTAAAAAAGGGGTACAAAGTTTTTGCTTCACGTAATAATATATAGATTATGATAAATTATAATAAACTTTTAAGAAATTTGTGTGTGTGTGTGAAACCTTTAAAAAAAGAAAAAAATTAAAAAAAAAACATCAAGATTAGTTACCTACAACACAACAACACTACTAGCTTTGTTATTATGAAAATAGGTACACAAGATAAGATGGAAGACAACATAACAGCACGAACAGGTATAATGTGTCTCATTGTCTCTAAAGTCATCTTATAAGATCTATAAATAAATAAATAATAAAACGTACGCTTAAAAGTTTCTAGAATAAATTCTATCGTAATTAAATCGAGAATACGAAACAAGGAGATATTGTGATGCCTCGTGAAACCAATTTACTTATTCGTCTTAAGAAATAACAATTTATCTCGAGTGGTCCATCGCAAACGACAATTTGATTCCCAATTAAGTTTGGGCTCAGAACGCGTTCTGATGCCAGTTCATTAGAATTGATGTCCAATTTTTCTAATTAAAAACTAACTAGATATATATCATCATCGATTTTATAATAAGAAAATACGAAAGGTATTTTTGCTTGTGTGTCGCTGTTTTAATGTAGAATGAAAATATTATCTCTCTCTTTATTTCTTTGTAATTAATTACTTGCTCCTGCTACATTTTAAAGATGCATAAATATTCTTACATACTTGTCATTAGTGACCCGATGCTACATTTAGACGCCTCTGTAGTGTAGTGATGACCACCAGTGTAGACCCAGAAGTCCCGGGTCCGATTCCCAGCGGGGGTACATGTTTTTGTACTCGGTTTGGTTGATGGTAGACCTTTTTGTCCGCTTGGATAGCTACCACCATCTTATTTAAATATGTCGTCCATAACATCCGTAAGATATTAAAAAAAATCATAAACAAAGGATTTAAGGAAGGAGGGTGCCAAGGTGTTATAGAAAACATCAGGGCTGGTCTCCGATCGCCTGATGTGCGAGTATCTTGGAACTCTGGTTCCTTTGTCGGGCCTTACAACATGCACGGGACGTTAAGCAGCTATATTTATATAAATAAATATATATGCAAATCTGTAAAAATATGATTCTGTATACATGCAAATCTGTAAAAATGTGATTCAGTTGAAATGAGAATTTGTAGACATTGGCATAATTCTATATTTTCACGTCCCAAAACAGCATGGGCATGGTTTTAAGATACCTTATTATTTAAATTACTATTTTTTATGAGAGACACTTATTTTTGTCTGGTCTGGTAGGAGACACAAGTTTTTTAAAGTTTTTTTTTTAAATATATTTTGTGGGTAAGCACAGTGCCTTGATCTCACCTGATGTTAAGTGATGATAAGGCCAATTATGGAAGCGCACTTCACCCGGGATCCTCAACTAGAAAGGCACTGGCTACGTTATCTCTAGCTGCCGTGACACAACCATGGTATAAACATTGATTTTATGGCGACATGTTTATATTAGATGGTGGTAGCTAGCCAGGCGGACAAACAAGCCCTACCACCAAAACTGAGTACACAAACATGTACCCCCCACTGGGAATCGAACCCGGGACCTCTGGGTCTAAACCGGTGGTCTCATCCACTAGACCACGGAGGCGGTTCGCTTTCAGCTGCCTTTATTTAGCATTAACAGCACACGGCTTTATAGGTGGCGAGAAACTTGGTGTTACCTCAAGTTATTGTTCCCAATATAACCCCAAGAACGATGCTAACTAGATTGTCCGGGGTATGCTTCTAGTGCTTTCTAGTGTAGTCTTTGCGAACGAATTTGCGGGCGACAACTAGTTTATAATATTAATAGAATTGGTTTCATGCAATCATTTGTTTTAAAGAGAATTATTTCAGTTTTAAATGACACAATGTTTTTTTGCTTGCGTGCAACATAAAATCTCGAACGGTTAAAAAAAGGTCAGCCAGTGTGTTTTGAAACCTGTCAGTGCCAATTCAAATTCACACTCTATCTTTTTTAATTTTTCATTGCTTGTCGAATTTCGACCACTGGGCGACCACTAGTTGGTATAAATGTGAACAATTGGTAAGTAAATATATTAGTAAGATAAGTTAATAATTATATGTAATGATATACAGTTCAATGTAAACAATTATTGTATTGGATTTAGTCTGTAAGGATAGTTGGGTATTGAAATAAATAAATAAATTTATTACCTCGTTTATACGAAGTATTAAAGGCTTATTATTACATTGCATTAGGTACATAAAGTTTTAAATTATGTAACTAAATCTATGTTTTACTAGTTACATCAAAAAGGACAATACCTACTACTTTTTAGTACAAACTCTTCAAAATTTATCTTAGATTTAAAAGTCAACACATCGTCTTTGGTTCTTTTAAATAAACTTGCTGAAGATCTCAAACTAGCCATAAACGTGTAGCAAAACGAATTTATTTAACAAATTCTATGACTCTAAAAGCTTGAATGTACGCATCAAGGTAGAGCGGTGTACAAGTGCAATCTTATTATTATTCTGTGAGAGTGCCTCGCTTGTTTGCCTTTGAAAAAGTGGAGATATTGTTAACAGGTTCAGTTACCTGCGAGACGCCTTTGCAGGAATGGTATTTTTGTGGGAAAACAAAACACAAACTGTTGTGTGTTGCTAGACAGAAAATTGTGACAGAGGGTGCGCCGTGTTTTGTTTTCGAATTCGAAATTTAAAAGTCTTCGTTGTTTCGACGACGATCTCTATAGTTATTGTTCTGAGATTACATCACATCTGTAACTTTTATCGTTGTTATTCAGCAAAATTAAATATGTGCCTATAGTCGACAATGAAATTGCTTTACGACCTTAGAAGTGAAATTTGTTTGCATGTAGATACTTGAACGCCCAAGGTAACTTCAGTGCCATAGAATAATTGAATTTCTATTGTGTCTGGTTTAAGAACAACAGAGTGGTCAAACAACAAGTTCTATTTTTGTTTAAAAGATCAAGTGACAGAAATGTTGTCATTACTGACAATGAGCCTTAGCGACATTTTATTGTAATGGAAGTTTTTCTCAAAAGTGATATAGCAATTTCATGGTGGACTATACAAGTGATAAAGCGCTAAACACGATATTCGAAGGTTTTGGGTGCAATTCTGAATGAAAACACATCTAGTTGTGTCGTATTTTTCGATACATATCCCAGGTTTATGATCAGCAACCCTAGCAAGCGTGGTGATTAAGCCAATACCCATCAATTGTAGAGATGACTTGATACCTATCAATTATGCTACTTTGATGTATCAAAAATGATTCTTTGCACAGCAACGAGGCCAGTATATAGGCTAATTAAAACAATATGAAGCCAATCAAAATACAAAACAGTACCGAGAGCATTGTCAACTTCGACAGCTGTTTTTATTTTTCTTTGCTCTATTTTACATTACCAGTATGACGAGTTTTAATAAAACTTTGCTGCCAGCGTACAAGAATCTTTACGTGCGCCTTGTTTCAAGCTGCATGTAAATATTTAATGTATTGCAACACGATTAATACAATGCAAACGAATGTGTCTAGTCTTCTCACGATACAAACAGCAACTTTCTCAGATCGTAACAACTAATAAGCAAAGAAGCTTCTAAACTTTTCCAATCAATTAATGTTGTATGCTTCTGTAAAGAGTTCTTATTCAATTTCTGTAATGGAAAAATAATACACTTTTTTTGTACTTTTTTTCTGATTTGTTTTTCTATTCTTTTGTTTTGAAACAATGAACTCTGCCCATACATTGGAAGGCATCTTTAAGTATTTACTTAAGTACACATTTACATAACTTTTAGCAATTAAACTTTTTTTCATTTCTTTTTGATCAATTTTGCTTATATTAATTTTGACGAACACAAATTTTCTATTTCTGCCCACAAGCAACGTTTCAGTTTTATCGTTATGTTTTCCCGCCTGATATGCAAAATGCCGTGCAAAACAACATGCAATGCATTATATAATATAGCTACATACCTAATATAACTGCATAAAATAGCTGAGAAGCTCCATGCGCAGTCGTTAACGCGCCGCAACGGATGGGTGACCAAAAATGTATCATCTCGAGCTCCTCCGTGCTTCGGAAGGCACGTAAAGCCTTTGGTCCCGGCTGCATTAGCAGTCGTTATCACCAACCCGCACTGGGCCCGCGTGGTGGTTTATGGCCCGTTCTCTCTATCCTACCATAGGAAAGGCTCGTGCCCCAGCCGTGGGGACATAAAATGAGCTCACAATGATGTAGTGCTCACAATAAACTATAACATTACACAACATGAAATAAGAAAGGTACACTTATTCACAATAATATGGATATACCTAAACATTATGATCGGTTTATCTAATAATTATCTTAATTATGCGACCAGCAGTTAGCAGCGGAATTTAATGTCAATATCCGCATGTGTCCAAACTATTACAGAGGCCAACGAGCAGCCAGCTCAGTTGATTGCGTCCCATTATAGTAATGCTTGTCGGCGTGAATGTACGGTTTGGATAGGTAACTATTTAGAACTAATAGGGGCTTTTCGCGCGCTCGGCTTGCGATCGTGAATGTTAAGTAACTTCAGAAATTGTGTGGCATTTGATGGGGATGTTTTCAGCTGCTTCGGAAGGCACGTTGAGTCATTGAGAACTGGTTGTTGTCATATGTTGGTAAATATAATTTAGAAGCGTGTTGAAAAAATCTATAATTGAACAAAAAGAAGTTATTTGAACTTCTGATTATCAGCTCATATTGTTGTATGTGAGAAGGTGCGTGTCGAAGTCTTGTCCATGGAATATGTGAATACCAATCCTCCGAATTTTCATAGTTACCTATCTTTTAAATAAATTAACGAGGAACCTACTTTTTCTATCTACAGATACTCGTCATAATTACATTTACAATAAAAAATATCAAGTACTTTTTTCCACGACTATACGCTACTTTAATTCAACGCGACAAAGTCAATCTCCAACATTATACATAACAACTTCCATAGGTAGTCGTTTCCGAACATTTCAAAAAGTAATCTTCGTCTTGCAAACTCTTTGACACGGCAATATCAACTGTTCGCCCGTCCCTTATCTATAATGCCGGTAGCTCAGCGATTCTCATTCTTATAGCCAACACAACCGCACCGGGTCATCTCATAGCAACAGCATATCATAGTGGCAGGATCAACTACACGTACGCAACGAACTCAAACAGATTCGATACAAATAGGCTCAGATTTATGTAACAACTTTGTTGCACGAATAAATAATAGGTACAGTTGACACAAGATGTCGTATATCACCTCTATGTATGATTGATGTTTGGTTACAAGTAGTAAAGATATTTTTAAACTTGCAATAATAAACTGCCAATGATATATTAATTCATTCGGTTTTACCGATTTTTAATTAATAGTCAATTTGGTCGAAAGTGACAGAACAGTTTTTTGGTCGACTGTACAATGTTGTTTAAAAGATTTTTTCGTATGAGAATGAAAAGGAAAAATCGCTACTGATTTAATAAATGCCAACGATGAAAAACAAGATTTAAATATGTTAAAGCGCAGAAATTTATGAATTTTAAGGTCAAACAAAATTAAGTTTCCATTGCTCGATTTTTTAAATTAATTTGAAGATTTTTTACAGTTTCTTTGTTATTATTATTGGAGCATGACATTGTCTGCTTCTTAGCAACGCAACGTGCCTTTTCATTCCGTTACGAGTGCCGTAGCACAGTAAACAACGCGGGGGAAAACTGTAGCGCAGGTGTGTTGGAAATCTTTTTAGTAATTCAAGCGTAAAATCGGACAATTAACGCTGCAGCGCGATATGCTTATTATACAAAATAGTCCAGTTATCCTTAATTAAATGTAATTATTATAGGTTAGTGTCTTTGTTCGGTGAGTGGAGACGGGCTTATCGACTGGGCGGCGCCGGTCGCTCCCGCTCGGCCACGCTCGGCGACGCGGCGCTCGTCTACGCTCGGCCCGCGTCGAGGAGGCTCGGCATTCTCGCAAGAAATGTAAGGGCTGCGTTAAGGGTTTTCCGACGGGCGCGCTGCGTCTGTGGGGCGGCCATGGCACCCGCATGCCGTTACACAATTCCTTACACCAATAAATGATCTCGGATGAAGATTAGAAAATAAAAATAATGTTAACTTAAAACATAAAAGTAAAAGACAAGAAAAAGCGACTCAACTCTCTCTACTCTACTGTACTGTATAAGAAACGCGCTGCTGTTAAAACCTAGCCAAAGCTTAAGCGGCCGCCAAAAGCTGCGTAAAGAACCAATTTTCGTCACTACAAAGAAGATAGTAGCAATTTCCCTTTGCCGGCAACCCTTTGCGAGGCGAGAGGCTGAGCGCGCTCTGGGCACATGGCGAGGGTGGGGGGGGGGGGGGGGGCGCAGGGGCGGGTACGGGCGCGGGGGGTATGCCCGGGCCGCCCCGCCTCAGTGGCGGCCTGCAGTGGCAACGACGCGCGTGTCGCCTCCGACACTTCCGCCCCGCGCACACCTAAATCCGCTCATTTAACCAGCAAACGCCGCATACGGTGTGGTGGCGGTAGCCCTGCGGCACCGAGCCCCCAGGGCCGATGCTCTGACGAGCGGGGCCCGTCCGCCGGCTCGAACTCCTTCGATTGTCTTACCGGCATGTGATGCCGCGCCGGTGCTGTCGAAAAAATGGTTGTGTATTCAATTGTTTACGTTAACGATAGTTGATACACGGGAGGCAGACGTTGGCATGCTAATGTAAGTACCTATCCGACCACCATTCAGTAGGCATCATGCGGTCGCTGGCGCTCCTCGAAACCCAAATTTAACGCGTGAAAAAACGGGAGTTGCGTTAATATTTCTCGTTACCGCGTAAGAGTAGAAGCGTAACATTTTCCTGCATTGCGACAATGTGCGAACGCGTTTCGACAAAGTTTTCATAAATTATTGAGTGTCACAGCGGCCGCTGGGTTGCAGCGTAGCTTGAATATTAGATTGGGAGTATTTATGTGTTATATGAATTGTCGGCAGTCGGACTGTTGGTGGCGATACTTGGACTGCAAGCGGGGAAGCGGCACGTGCGCTGGTGGCGCGCGGTAACACTCGCGTGGTCAGTGGCGTCGCACGCGCGGTTTGGGCGCGCGGTTGGAGCGCTCGCGCGGTTTTCGGGCACGGGAACGGTCGCGCGGTGAGGACGCGCGGGCTGGGCGCGCGCGTCGAGCTGGCGCCATGCGGTGGTAGTGCAGCGGCGCGGCCGAGCGGCGGGCGGGCTCTCGTGCGCTCTCGGCTATGTGCCCCCTTTGCGCTACACTGTGAGTATTCAAAAACATATACACATACACATTTTTTTTGTTTTAATTATTAGTTTTTTAAGAACACAATATAATATAATGGTTACCTATGTCAATAATACGTTCATTGTTTTACTATAATATTATTACTCGCGTTTATTTAATACATTACTTATTTAATATTTACGCGAGTAGATCCGTAAAAGTTGTGTCGGGTGTAAGTCCAACAAATTAATATGGTAAAAATGGTAAAAACACAAGGCTGAAATCACAATGGTATAATTGGTACAATGGTAAAATTATGATGGATTAATGGTACGCGCGGCGTAGTTGGTGTCCGAACTTAAACTGGCTATTAATTATTATAATACTTAAAGGCAATAATTAGGTTAATTTCATTTCATTTCAATGTGTAGTGTTCGCGTAAACTTTAGAAGACAATAAATACTATTGCTTTTGCCACATTTAAAATTATATACCAAAACAACGCTAGTTTTACTTAATAATTGATATTTAGGTTTCACCTCTAAGGGCGACAAATAATAACATTTACATCATAAAACATGAAATTGCAGTTAGTAAATAAACACTAATTACACATATTCATAATTTTAAAAAATGTTCTTGTTACGCAATTATATTCAAGGTTTATCGTAGCGAAACATAAAAAGCGGTTCTGATTTATTATAACGTAAAAAAGTACTCTTCTTATTTATGAATGATAAAGAAAATCAATAAAAAGGTCGTCATAAAAGATCAAACAGAAAAATGTATTTCCACGAGTAGCAGTTCCACGTTTAGATAGATATTCTGTTTACTCTGTCCAGCAACACGAAACTGTCTGCAAATCATATATTTTGTATACATGTACTAAGCATTAATTGATAAGTTACAATTTAAATAAATAATAAAAACTTACCCTTTCAGTCGCTAAAACCAAGTAATTGTTTAAGTTAAATAAGTCGTACGACGTAAAGTCCATATTTATCAATAACTTTATTACCTTCTGTTCGTATAAGTCAAAATCTTTGACAGTGATTGTCATAATATTACTTTTAATATAATTTAACAGAATATCTGAATCTTCTATATCCAAAGATCGTCTTCTAGTTACGTCAAAAATATAGTGACACTGAAAAATTTCGATAAGTCCTATTAAAATAACAACATATAGCTGTAAAGGAAAAAAATAACTCTATCGTTACATGACATATAATTGAAAATACCTATATTGTCCGTGGTGGTAAACAGTAAAGATACTGAAATATTCAAACTGAAGTAGCAAACGACTTATCTTTACCATCATTCGTAGCTTGCGGGAATTCTGGTGGTAGTGGTTTCACAGTCGGGATTAAACACTGCTAGAATGCCAAATATAGAAGGATTTTACGTGACGGCACAGGTTGACTGAAACACTGATAGGGCAAAATAAAGTCTCCTTATAACCACCGAGCTCACGACTCATCAAAATAAAAAAAAATAACAAAAGATCAATATGAGCAGATCCTAGATTCATTAATAGCGAATATCTCAAAATTATGTCGAGAATAACCTTTAAATAAAAATATTGGTTTGAGTTTAAAACAATCAAAGGAAATTGTGACGTCACAAGCAGTCATGCCATTATCCTTTTGACGATAAAGATATTTTTTTGATTATCTTGTGATAGCATTAATGAGTGATCGAGATGGGTAATGTCCAGTTTTCCCGTAGACACATTAATGACATTAGGTTTATTACTTTTTGCAAGGCTCATAAGCCAATCCCATGAGCCTAATAAATGGGATTGGGGTATGACTCATCATAACATTGTTAAACTCGGACCATTGTAATTATTGAACTTTTGCGACTTGTTTTATTACCGCTTTTATTATTTCGATTTCCATTTTTTTTAGTGAACCAACTTTTTAAGGTTGTCCTGGAATTGACAAATTAATATTTACGCCATCATGTTTGCGAATAGCTTTCGATTTATGCAAACCTACATCATGATTTGTCATAGGTACATAAAAATTCAGTGTATTCTATTCTAGCAATAAATTTACTTGCTTACCTAAAATATAATCAAGAAACAGGCTAGAGTGTTCAAAAACTACCTAGGTTAATGGTACCAGTCTTTGACACAATTATCTACTTCAAAAAAAATTACATAGATAATAATAATTGAAAAACGGGATTACAGCCTGGGCAGGTAGTGTGTATTCGATTGTTGCAAAACACCTGATTTTAATCAGTTGCTCAGTTCTATTTTTAAGTCCCCTGCCGAACACTAGTGGCGTTACCCTATCTGATCTCTAAAGTAATCAACACAGATAAGAAACGAGGTTATATTCGAATATTTATTTATATGTGCAAGCATTTTTTTTCTGTAACTAAAACCGATTTTTCCAATTTTAACTTTATGTGAAACCAGACGGACTCAACTCTCCGCTCGATCAACCGTACGATCATTCATCATCATCATTCATCGATATTATCACCGAGAACTTGGCTGTTATTTTTATGACTTCGCACCATTGATGCATTTCGCTATTGCAGAAAATATTAGTAGTAGCAATGAAAATTGCTACATAATCATACTTACCTATTGCTCAGGTTAATGTATAACGCTAAATATATTTTTATTCAAAATTAATACAAATAGTCCTCTCTTCTTCCAACTGCTGTGCCTGACAGAGTCCATAATGTACTTTATATATTTTTTTAAACTGTTTTGTAACACGATTGGCAATAACATAATAAAAAGCTTTGCTCAGGTTAATGTATAACGCTAAATATGTTTTTATTTAAAATTAATACAAATCGTCCTCTCTTCTTCCAACTGCTGTGCCTGACAGAGTCCTTAATGTACTTTATATTATTTTTAACACTTTTTGTAACACTTATGATTGGCAATAACATAATGAGCTTTGCGTATCTGATCAACTAAAATAAAAAAATACTCCATGAAATATTTTGGAACAAAAATCTGTTACCATCGGCGTTTCATTTCAACACTCACACAAAAATTCCTATTCAAAATAACAAAAGAAGAACAAGAAAACAAAACACGTTACCGCTAATATGGCGACTGACGATCCCGCCAAACATTGAAACAAACAATTGCCATCGCTATAAAATCCCAGCGACGTTCTCTTGTTTTTCTAATTTATTATAGGATGCAATAACGACGATGCAGCCAGCTTAACCCATCAACCCTCAACCAATAAAGCCTGTGAAGGGCCCTTACGCCGGTCTCGAGCCTTGCCTCGGATGGGAAAATGTTTTCTAGACACGTAGAATTGCATAGTCAATGCAACTTTGAGTACAAAGTTTTCCTAGTTCAAAGAAGGTTGCGTTGTTCATTATTTGAACGTAAAACTTTATTTGGACAGCTTCAAAAATAAATAATATGTCATCAGTTTTTATTACTACGAAATTTATATGTGTTTATTATGTATTTATGTATTTATATTTATATTAATTGTGGGGCACCACAATTAATATACTAATCGATATAAGAATTTAAGTTCTATAACTAACTGAAAGTATCAGCGCGCTTTATTTAAGGTTAAGTACCTACCTATAAATAAATTTTCACTTAAAAGAAAATTGCATACAAACTACTTTCCATATTATAAACGTATAATACTCTTAAATAAAAACATTCTGTTTGACAGACAATTTCTCCTTAAACTCGTACATGAATGAAATAAAAAAAAGATTATCAAAAATAAGCCCCAATACGATACATCGAAGACGACGGAGTGTCATTTATTACCAAGTGGCGACGTTGGTTCGAGTATCAAATATGAGTTTTTTGAGGGCCCTCCCTCTTATCGCCCTATATTGTTTAGTCAGCACGACCTTAGGTTTATTGTTGGCCCAAGAGCGGGGAAAGCCAATGTCGTTGAATATTGGAGGCGTATTAAGAAAGGCAGCCATCATAAAACCAACAAAAAGTGTTTATTTATTTATTTAGCTGTCATAGATGCTAAGAATAAATATTTTTCATTTTATTTCAATTTCTTTATTTAATAAGGTACAGCGACACTATGATATACAGGGTATATAATCCCGAATATGGCAGATAGGGTACCGTTCATAGAACCCCAGAAAAATATGAACATAACTGAAAAACAGCACATGGCAGAGATATTTAGGTTCTTTGTTGCTAAGAAAAACTGCAAAGTGACAACCCTAGGTGAAGCTGATACCGTTGTTCTTGGTCGTATTATGTATATATTTTTTATTTTTTTAAGGATAGCTAACAGCTTGCAATTGTAAAAAAATAATAACAAGAATTATAAATATAAGCTATTGACAAGCTACCACATCTAAGATATCTACTTACAGTAATAGTAAAACTAAACTTTACATAGTAAAATTAATTTTAAATCGTCAACAAGTCGTCAATAACGGTAAGCGCCTTTTTTATGCTATTGATAATATAAGATGATTATATGTCATATTATCATCATAATAACATTGTAACAAAGAATCTTTTTTTTTGGTATTATATTTTTTTATTACAGGTGTATGCAGCTTTCCTACTCACACACTTCTAAGCAACGAAACACCAGTGACTGACAATTGGTTTTCGTTTTCAAAAAATGGAATTTCATTATTTCATAGGTTGCCTGTGTTTTAATGTCAAAAATCGAAGACTATACTTTGTTTTTTGTAAGACCCCAAAAATTGTATGTATCGATAAATAATAATTCAAAGAAAACGTATTCTTTTCTTCTTATGTAATGCTTCTGTTTTCTAATGGAAGATTGTTCTTCAAGGTTGAACGTAGCAATTATTTTGTATGACATTATTTGTTCCGACTTAATACGAGTCAGACTAATGATGGTATTATTTCAAGAGCAGAATGTTTTTGATACAGCTTTTAACATATCTGTATATTTATAAAATACAGTGAAAAATTAAATGCCTACCCGACCCAGCTAGGAATCGAACCTGGGTCTTCCGCAATCCGGGCGGCTGCACTGACCATTATGCTACCGGGAAGGCTGAAGTAAGCAGTGAATTTTTTTCACTGCTTTTTCGTTTTTGACTTCTTTTTATATTAGTATATTTGAATACTCTCACATCTTACACTCTCTAACAGTAAATACACTAAGAGACAAAACTACTTATTAAGTTGCAATAGTTCATTTTCAAAAATCAGGAGCATTAACTTTATAAATACCTAGTTTAAATATGTACACTCTTATTCCTTGCTCAAATTAATAAACTGTTTTGCTGCGACACAAAAATATTATAACTTTATTATAATTTCAAATTATGGAATATAAAATAACAACATTATAATATTTTTATAAGTATGTTTAATATTTTTATTTAAAATATCTATGATCAAAATTTTAAAAAGTCAAAGGTGTTTTTAAGAAAAAAAAGCAAAAATTAATTTAAATAGGTTATATTTAGTATCACTAGGCGGTAGGCGAGTGCCTAAAATCGTATTTAGTGCCAGTGAGAAATATAAAATTTAATTGCCTATATTAGAACCTGGGTTCGATCGTAAAGTACAACAGTAAGTATCAACGTTTTTAACTTGAATATAAAACTGAAAAGATAAAAATAGATTACTTACACTTTAAATTACATCGAAATAAAAAAACTTATTTTCTATAATTACGATACAAATTGGTTTACTCAATATTTCGAGAACAAAAAAGGCGTTGCATAAATTCCCAAATACTAGCGTACTTGTATTTTGGAATTGTTTCAGCGAATTTGTTAAAATAAACTTAATTAAATATTGTATTTTTCTCAAAGTTCAATAAAACATTGCGTTCCACAAGGTTTTCAAGATTTAATTGAAAACCATTTCCACTGTAGCTGTTTTGAAAAATATTTGCTCTACTAAAATCGCAAGCAAACAACTTTGGTAAATGCAAACGCTCAAATACGGGGTTGAACGACCTTTAAGGGTCTATTAATGGCATCCACATCGAGCCTCGTGGTGGCCTAAGAAGGCTTACGTCCTCCATTTCGGTCCATTGGACCTCTTCGTCTATTTGAATATTTATTAAATCTTCGCGTCTCTGGCTCCCTTCTGCTGTTGTGACAGCGAATTTTTCTTTTTTCCTTCATTTGTTTCGACGCCTAAACGCTTTTGTTGGAAAATAAGATGTAGCGTGGCTGTAGCCTTTGATTATTTTTTGATTGGCAATTTGATTGAGATTTGCTTTCATGGTAATCGTTGGTGCTTTGTCGAAGTCAAAGGCGTTCTTTATTGTTACTGATGAGGATGGCCTTAGTAACACGACGATTTTGGCTTTGACTGTAATGTAATAAGTACCTACTTATGTATTATAAGAGTATAGATATTTTATTAAGCAAATTAAGAGAATTATAACTATTTCTGCTCAGGCATGCATGTTAATAACAACACTAATGAATTTTAAATTATGTACAGTACAAAACGACACGATCTAATAGCTTTTATACAAATATTAGCTCAGTTTGTCTTTGACACCAAATATATCGAGTACAATATGCTGGGAATTGAAGTCGTGACATTTAGTATGAGGCCGGTGGTAGGTATAAAAGACAGTAGAGGCTAAAAATGTTTTGTTACACTAACACTGATGACTGGCAGTAGGTGGCAAAAGATAGAGGCTCTAGACTCAATTTGGCTCGCTGTGTCAACTTAGTCCCTTGTCTTTTTAATTTGTATCTGCATTTTTCAAAATTTTTTAACACCCTACAATTACAGTGATAAAGCCATTTGAGCACAGGACGTGACGTCACATTAAAACTCCCTTTGCGTAGCAATTCCCACAAAACACCAATACACAACCATTTCCACTTTTCAACCGTATTAAAATATTCATACGTATCATCGCGCGCAAGAAATTTGGAACAAATATAGACTTTATTGCTCGGTAATAAATACTAGTTGGTTCTGTTACGGTCCCGGGGGAAACCTCCGTCAAAAGTTTTGATTTGCCTTGTGCTTAATTTACAACAGTTGAGATTTAACGTTCAAACTGAAAATGTAATGGCAACATTTCGTAGTTGTTTCTGTTTGTCAAGCATTTTATTTTATTATCTATATTAGGCAGACAAAAGTAAATTTTTAGCATGTATATTTTTCATTTTAAAAAATGTCATGAAGAGTTGGTAGTCAAAATAATGTTTGTTTTTGGGTAGCAAACGAAAATATAAAATATAAACACTTTTTTCTTTTTGATGCATATTCAGTGTCTTTATTTAGTTTTGCCGTAAATTTTTTGACTAATGACGGTCATTACTTTATCTTTTTTATTTACACTCATACACTTTATGAGCACGTTCAATCACTCTCTAATGAATGGTAAAAAGTATATATGAATTCTTGGCCTTATGAAGTTTGGTATATTTACAACTTTGGCAAGTAAAAAGTCAGGTCCATACTAATATATTTTAATTTTAAAATATATTAGTATGGACCTGACTTTTCACTTGGTTCGAATTACGTCATATCAATATTTTTATTTTATTGATAGTGGTTTCCTTATCGCTTTTCATCGTCTACCTTACATTGTAGATCTTCGTATACGCTATCACAACAAAGGTTTAAAGTTTTAGTTATCAAACTCGATATTACGATCTATTTTTAATTCGATTATCAGTTATTTTAATAAATAAAAATATATGAAATCTCTTTGCTCTTCATCAAAATTCATTGATACGCTCCCAACAGTTACGGACCGTTCGATTGATCGATGTCTCGCAAATTAGTACCAGTTGAATCGTCACCAGCAGGGCGCAAGGAAATGAACTGGAACCGCCCCCATCCGAGCCGGGAAGTCGTAACCTGAACGGAAGTTTCATTCGTACGCGGCGAACCAATTAGGCTGCGTATCGATTACGCGATTCAATCGGCTCCGATTCTATTCGATTATTGCAGTTGAAGTTTTCAATGCTACCAAAGGTGGTTCCTAACACTTGTGTTTCCAGTTAGGTAGGTGATTAGTTAAGGTTCTTGTTAACATTTTTTTGCCATTTAGAATTGGTGATTGACACTATCGTTTTGCGATTATTTACCGTTTGTGGAAGCGTTAAGCAAGGTATTGGAAATGTGTTAAAAAACAAACGACGAAGACGTTCCGAGGAAAACTTTTTTGTTGAGGTTGTTTTTGGTTCGGTGCGTACGCGAACCATTACAATGCGACGATAACATTCTAGAGAACTCCGTTGCAACCTCTTGGATAGGCATTTAATAGTTTTTTTTTTCACGGAAAAGAATGACCTTTGTATGAAATTGACTTAAGCTAACGATACGTATTGACAAACGTCACACTACAAATTGTAGACTAACTGTAACTGTTTAGTTCTAGACGTCAAAACGTCTACAATTTGTAGTGTGTGGTTCGATCTCCATTTTCCGACGTGAACCCATGCCTAACCAGCATACTAGCTTTTTAAGTGGTTTGACAGAACTGTTGTTAATAGCGAATTAATAGTATTATATTATACCAGCGGTCATCCGCCCGCTTTGCTGTGCGAAAATTTGTGTTCTTTTATATACCCTTTCATTTGCACAATCTTATGTTTTTACTACATAAAAATTTTCATCAAGATCGGTCAAGCCGTTCTTGAGTTATAAGAGGACATACACACAGACAGACAGACAAACAATTCAAAAATTATAGAATTGGTGTCAGTGAGTCATAAAATGAATATTTATCCCAAAATTTGCCAGAAAAATTGCATGTACAGGCAGAGCCTACAGATTTTTATTAAAGTATTATCTTATACTAGCCGTCACCCGCCCGCTGTGCGAAAATTTGTGAATATTTTTTTTATGGCCTATCATTTGCACAATCTCATGTTCTTACTAAATACAAATTTTCATCAAGATCAGTCAAGTCGTTCTTGAGTTATAAGAGGACATACACAGACAGACAAAAATTTAAAAAATCATAGAATTGGTGCCAGTGAGTCATAAAACGAATATTTATCCCAAAATTTGTTAGAAAATTTGCATGTACAGACAGAGCCTACAGATTTATATAGTAGTGTAGTAATATTTATACTAGCCGTCACCCGCCCGCGTCGCTGTGCGAAAATTTGTGAATATTTTTTTTCTAGCCTATCATTTGCACAATCTCATGATCTTACTACATACAAATTTTCATCAAGATCGGTCAAGCCGTTCTTGAGTTATAAGAGGACATACAGACAAACACATTTAGCATAAACAAAGTAGAGTTACGAGGTGGAATAGAGCCGATCGCCTGATGTGCGAGTTCTTGGAACCCTTATTATAAGTTATTAGTACATAATAACAATGCAATGTAACAATAATTTCTAATATTTTTTTCTAATAATTAATTTAAAGGCCGGCAACACATCTGTGATTCCTTTGGATTTGCGGGGGTGTCCATGGGCGGCGGTAATTGCTTCCCATCAGGTGACCCGCCTGCTCGTTTACCTCCTTCTAAATTAAAAAAAAAAAATATATATATATAAATAATTAAATTAAATTTCAAAGTTATAATAAGAATAAATTATAATAAGAATTTTCATACATTGGATTTCTTTAACTGTAATTTACAATCGTACAAAAAACTAATCAGAAGATTGTCGGGATTGGGAATTCAATCTAGTTTGTTATTTGTTTATGTTCTTTTTTCAATTCATATACTTCGGTATATTCAAGTTTGTTTATCAATTAAATTAATGCGCGTGTGCGCGCGCGTGTTTGTGTGTGTGTGTGCGTGTGTGTGATAGAGAGAGATTACGTATTGTTGTGTGATCAATGTAATTGTGGAAACTTTACTGATTTATGTGTTATTTCGTATGTTTGATTTTATATGATTTTGTATAATTGTTTGTAAAAATAAAATAAAATAACGTTCTTACAACTAACTAATCACTTAATATGCGTTAAAGCTAAATCTTTTAAAAAACAATCTCAAAACAATTAAAATCTCATACATCTTTACACATCATTTGTACATCTTTGATCAATGTTTTTTTGGTTCCAGTACATCTACGCCGGATGCTGTGACTGTTTTATATTTTATTTTTCGACTCCCGACTTCTGCGCTTCTTCAATATTGTTTTACTATATTTTTTTACTAGCTGTGCTCGCGACTTCGTCCGCGTGAAATAGTGACTTTCGGCAGCATTTTTAATTTTTTAGGCTCTTTTCCCGTTTTTGCAACATTTTTCACTGATGCTTCGCTCCTATTGGTCGCAGCGTGATGTTATATAGCCTAAAGCTTTCCTCAATAAATGGACTATCCAACACAAAAAGAATTATTTAATTCGAACCAGTAGTTCCTGAGATTAGCGCGTTCAAACAAATAAACAAACAAACAAACAAACTCTTCAGCTTTATAATATTAGTATAGATATTCTCATAAGAACATAAAAATTTATAGTAAGACATTTAATTTTTAATTTTTTTATCATGATAAGCGAATTGTTAAAATTCTTAATGAGAATAAAGATCTTAAACCCTAAACATTATTATAGCACTTACACATAATATAATTAAGCAGTGCTAGTGAAAAAATCGGCATTCTGTATGTTTTTTTTTTAACAAATCAAATATAAATCTTCTGTGCGTGTTTATGTTATTGAACTCCTTCTAAACGGATGGACCGATTTAGATGAAATGTTTTATGTGTGTTCAAGTGGATTCGAGAATGGTTAAGATTTACAATTGGACCCGGTAGTTGGCGCTGCTATAGGGGTCCATCACGGGATACGGGTGTTCTTAAGCGGACGAATGATTTTTTTGTTTTGTTGTCATGGAAACTGTCACAGTGCAAGTTACATGATGGTTTCAAATAAAGACCTATAACGTGAAACGGAGATCCAACCCAATGCCAATCAAACGCTACAAACAGGTACCTATCACCTCCCCACTGACACATTGACAAGGCTGGTTAGTAAGATTATTTACAGATACCACCTGTTTGCGGCTCCATATACATTCGGGATTCCAAATAACTATTTGGAATCCCGAACCAACTGGTTGTTCTGTTCAAATCAAACATTCAGCATATTGTTGTGAGTTAGTTACATAAAACAGGTAATGGTGTTAATGATGATTGGCTTTTGTTCGTTGTTAATTGTCATGGGGTAGTTGTTTAGTTAGTCAATGGGGAAACTAACCAGTTTCAATTATAACGATTTAGTTACATTGAAATTAGTTGGAAACAGCGAAGCACATTAAATAAAAAATACAATAAAAAGATATTATAAGGTTGTATGGACGTTCTCCTCTGCCTGCCCAAATGCGGGTGAATTAAAACTTGCAAGCATTAAGCTTAGGTTAGGAATGAAATAAAAACAGAAAAACAACAAAATGGCAACTACTTTGCATCAAGGTAACCTAAAAGAAGCAATGATTTCAAATCCGTTCGTGAATCAACGTGTAGCGCTTCCGATTTGTTTCATAAATATTAATATTATAACACGGTAATGATGCGAGATGTGATGGTATGTAAATAACCCTTAAAAATATTTTCTCGGTTGAGCTACTGGTAAATTGGTTTTTCTAAAGCTAAATTGACGCTATAAAACCCTCTAAATAACAAACATTGCCGGTTCATTTTATGTCCCCACGGCTGGGTTACGAGCCTTCTTTAAAGAAACACCACAAGGAAAAAGGAGCATTCATCATCATCATCATCTCAGCCAAAATACGTCCACTGCTGGACAAAAGCCTCCCCCAAGGATCTCCACAACGGCGGGTTTTGTGCTACTTGCATCTAGCGGCTTTCCGCCACCTTCACCAGATCGTCAGTCCACCTTGTTGGAGGCCTGCTCACTCTGCGCTTTCCGGTACGAGGTCGCCACTCAAGAACTATTCCACCCCAGCGGCCATCAGTCCTGCGAGCAATGTGCCCTGGCCACTGTCACTAGAGCTAAGCAACTCTTCGGGCTATGTTGGTAACCTTTCTTCTTCTGCGGATCTCCTCATTTCTGATTCGATCACGCAAAGAAACCCAGAGCATAGCCCTTTCCATTGCTCTTTGAGTGACCTTGAGCCTTATTACGAGGCCCATGGTGAGCGATCACGTCTCAGTTTCGTATGTCATCACTGGCAACACACACTGGTCAAAGACTTTCGTCTTGAGACACTGCGGTATATCGGAAGCAAAGATATTTCGTAGGTTACCGAACGTTGCCCAGCCTGGATTGAATTCAACGATTGACCTCTTTGCTTAAGTTGGACCTACCTAGCTGGAGCGGCCGTTTGTAAACATAATCGTCCACAACTTCAAGGGCAGACATAACTTTCGTCTTCTCCATGATCATATTAAGACCCACTTGCTGAGAGACTCTGTTGAGGTATCCGAGCATTGTGCCGATGTCTTCCAGGGGCTCAGCCATGACAACTATATCGTCAGAAAATCGAAGGTGAGTGATGTATACGCCGTTGACGTTGATGCCGAATCCTTTCTAGTCCAGAAGCTTGAAAACATCTTCCAGTGCAGCAGTGAACAGTTTCGGAGATATCACATCTCACTCACTCCTCGCTGCAACTAGACAATTTTCGAGCTCTGGTCCAGAAGATGGACTGACATAGTGGCGCTTTCATACAAACACTTCAACACTTCGACGTACCGGTAGTCAATTTGGCACCGCTGGAGAGACTGTAGCACGACCCATGTTTCAATCAAATCGAAGACTTTTTCATAGTACACAAACGCTAAGCAAAGAGGCTGGTTATACTCTTCGGTCTTCTGTATAGCCTGCCGCAGCGTATGAATGTGGTCTATGGTGCTAAAGCCTTTTCGGAAACCGGGTTGTTCGATAGGCTGAAAATCATCAAACCTGCATGCGAGACTATTCGTTATGACTCTCGAAAACAGCTTGTAGACGTGGCTTAGAAGTGAGATGGGCCTGTAGTTTTGTCGCCCTTTCTGCCCCCTAGTACGACGGAATTAAATAGCTTCTGAAGAGCTACGAGTACCGGTCTTCCGCCTGCTTTCAGAAACTCGGCCGTGAGTCCGCCAACACCTGGTGCCCTGCCGTTTTTGAGCTGTTTGAGAGCCATTAATAATCTCGTATAGGCTAATGTCCGAGATGTCTTCGGTATAGTGCCGGGTTAACTTAGCTGTAGGGTCTTTAGCTAAGCTTTGTATAGGTGGCCGTGTGGACGTATAAAGCTGTCCGTAGACCTCTTCTATTACATCGGACTTTGTCGTGACAGTTCTGCCGTCATCGGTTTTCAGCGTCATCAGTTGGCACTGCCCAATACCCAGTTCTCTTGTGAACACTTTTGGGCCTTTGTTCCACTCAAATGCCTCTTTAATACGGTTAGTATTAAATCGGCGCGTGTTGCGCGCCATAGACTTCGAGATCTTTTTTTTTTATTGTGGCACGCCAAAATGGCTTCACCCTGCCTGATGTAAAGCAGCCAGTGAAGCCCAAGAAGTGAAAGCATTCATCACAGAGCTACCACGCCATGCCAAACGCTCACACTATGGCGGCCTGCATGAATGCTTTTTTACGCCCTGCTTAAATAACCCGGAAGAGAAAGAGGAGGGAAACACGTGTGCGGGAAGCGCATTCCACAAAGCCGCAGTTCGGCAAAGGAACGATTGTCCAAACTTTTTGGGTACGTGTCTTGATGGTCAGCACGGTATGAGGGTGGCTTTTCAGATCTGCACGCGGCAATCTGGTAAGGAATGGAGAGGGAGGAATGAGGTCAAAGAGCTCTTTAGAGCATTCACCGTGGTAAAGGCGGTAGAAAGCACTAATTAAAACTATATCCCTACGTAGCTGTAACGGCACCAGACTGGTCGTAACGTCATGGTTAGCGACAATACGGACAGCTCGTTCTGCAACCTGTCAAGAGCTTCGAGCAAGTACTTAGCGGATCCGTCCCAAAGATGAGAGCAATACTCCACGCAGGAGCGCACCTGAGTCTTATACAAAAGGCAACGTTGCTCAGGCGTGAAGAACCGCTTCACTCTGTTCAGGATTCCGAGTTTACGTGAGGCTGTGGTTATGATGCTCTCTCAATATAACTCTTCGGGTTGAGGTCGCTGTGTATGTCCATAACTAAGAGACAGATTAGTCTAGATGGGTAATAGGTTGCTCTGGAAAGAGGGTTGGGGGAGGAATGCAGACTTTTTAGCAGTGACAGCGCAGACCTGTGATTTTTTGGCAATGGGGCTCTGATAACCTGGACCAGGTTATCAGAGCCCCATTTATAAATGCGGTCTAATTTCTCGTCTAGCTCAATGACAATCTTCCGTCTCGACTCCACTACATCGGCTTGTTTTGCCACAGGGAGACCCAAATAACGCCGATGTACTGTACTGTCGTCTGCATAGCAATGAATGTTACCCAAGGATAACATGTCATTGATTTGCAGAAGGAACAGCGTGGGCGATATTATAGAACCCTGCGGTACTCCGGCGTTCACCTGCAGAAACTGTGAGGTACTGCTTTCGCAGAGTACGCGCGAGGTGACAAGCCGTATGCCGAAAGCTTGCAGAGAAGCGAACGATGCCAAACTCGATCGAAAGCCTTGGAGATGTCCAGGCTAACAGCCAGTGCTTCTCCGTGCTTGTCCATTGCTTCACCCCACAGGTGTGTTATGAACGCTAAGAGATCGCCCGTTGATCGTTTCAGTCTGAATCCGTATTGTCGATCATGAATCAGGAAATGATTTCCTAGGTAGCGAATGAGTTGCCTGTTTATGATTTGCTCAAAAACCTTACAAAGGCCAGAGGTGACAGCAATAGGTCGATAGTTGGCTGGGTCAGACCTATCCTCTTTTTTGGGGACCGGACCTTCTCTAAGCCTCCGGCACAATCCCAGTAGGGTAAGAGATGTGGTATAGGCGTGTCAATACTGGAGACAACTCGGGAGCACATTTTTGAAGAACGACTGCCGGTATACCGTCTGGACCGCTAGCCTTCCGCACATCAAGTGACTGCAGCACGGCACGGACGTCACGTTGCCTGATTTGGACGTCAGGCATTAAGGAACCACAGTGAGGGATGGTAGGTGGTTCCGCGCCGCAGTCATCGACGTGCGAATTTGCCGCAAAGAGCTTCGCTAAAAGATTAGCCTTGTCTAGCGGCTGATGGGCCAACGAGCCATCAGGGTACCGCAGTGGGGGCAGAAAAGGCACGCAAAAGTTGGCTTGCACCGCTTTGGCCAGTCGCCAATAACTTCGGCTACCCGTTGGGTGCGACAACGCAAAATAGTCGCCATACCATTTCAATCTGCCGACAAGTAGTGCCACAAATGCCGTTTAGACTCCACTGAGGGAGAGCTTTTACGGCACAGTACGATGGCACCAACCAGGCAATAGTACCAACCAGGCTGGTCGACTCGTCAGCAGTAAGTCTAGCAAGGAGGGCGCTTGACCTGATATATCCGGAATCCTGGTAGGCTGGAGAACCAGTTGAATCAGATCATGCGTGAGAGCAAATGCGTGGGCAGTTCGGCCTGCGTGGTCTGTTTTGGAAGAGCCCAACCAGGTCTCATGGTGGGCATTAAAATATCCCAAAAGCACCACATCGGCAGACGGAAACCGCTCCTGTACGTCGTCAACTGCTTGGCTCAGGTAATCGAATAGCCGAGTCGTCTCATGGTCTCCGGATTGGGAACGGTACAGGCAAGCGTAGACATGGCTCTCGGAACCAAGATCTACGTGTACCCATAGGATGGAGAAGGAGGCTCCTCCAAGCAGCGCAGACGTCGACAGCAAACGTCCGTCCTGACGAAAAGGCATACTCCGGCTTTCGCAAGGAAGCATTCCTCAAGCACGTAGCCGGGGTAGTGCAGATATGCAATGTCGGCAGGACGGCGGATCTGTGTCTCCGTCAGAAAGAGCAATGCAGGCCGGGACGTCTCTAGGTGTTGGTGGACGGCGTTGAGGTTTGAATGGAGTCCACGGATGTTAGTGAACTCTGCCTCAAAAAGCGACTGTTCGTTTGCCTAGTTTTGCGTTAAAATCTCCCATGACAACGGTGTAATGAGTTTTGGAGGCTTGTATGACTCTATATATGTCCTCATACGTAGCCTCCACCTCATCGTCAGGATGTGTCGTAAGGAGCATAAACCTGTATAACCTTCAACGAATACCGTTTGGTTATACTGAGTATATGCTACGCTACCCTAGACAACGCTCTCGACAACGTTGTTCACAAGGGACTTGTGGACGATGAACCCGACGCCACCTTGGGACAGCTGTTCGCCCTCCCAGAAATAGAGTAAGTTTTTTTTTTTTTTTTTATTGGTTATAGGCAGGCATTTTACTACTACTACTACTACTACTACTACTACTACTACTACTACTATTTAGTTGCCAGACTTGAAGATTTTCTTGAGGAGTCCTCCAGTGAGGATGTGGAGTGCGGAGATTGTTAATGACTGCTAATTCAGACGGAGCCAACCAAGGCATTACGTGCCTTCCGATACACGGACGAGCTCGATATAATAAATATTTGGTCCCTCATCGGATGACCGGCCTTTGCGAAAGTTGCTTAACTGCAGCAACGCTGACCAAACGTGTTCACCTTTGCGCCATTGAGCTCCGATAATAATAATATGATTAATTTGTTCTGAGATGTAACCACAAAAATATTTGGCAAATCCACAGACCAATAAATAAATAAATTTGTGGTAAAATCAAAGAAGTTTTAAAAGTTCTTACTTATTTTGACGAGGGATGACCAAAGTTTTGCTGTTCACTTATTACGAGGTACGGAAGGCACGTAAGTCTGTGAGTCTAGCCCGTTTGTCGTAGTTACTATGTGCGGCTTGCTACAGACTGCAGGTAAACATTACAGTTTGTGATATTGGTACGCTATATGCAACATAATATTTTTATCTGTATATCAATACGTGAAGGAAAGACTTCGTGCCTCATTTTAAGCATAGGTATTGTAAGATTTTGAACAGTTAAAAGTATATATGGAGAAGGAGTGCTAAAAGGTAACATTTATTTATAAAATAAATTATATTATATTGTATATTTTATGTTATGATTCGAATTTCAATCACTGGGTGAGACAACTCGCTTATAATCAAAGCCTAGCCATTCTCAACTAATTAATATGTAAAATGTTATAATCAAAACATGCCAATAATATTAGAATAGAGCGCTTCTACACATTTTCTTTATAAGTTTGTTGACTAATTGATTGGATTCCAGACAGTTTATTTGGCTAATTGAAAAGCGATGCCTGCATATTCAATGTATTTTGGATGTATCAAATAATCTATTCAGCTTCAGCTATAAACAGCTGGCCTTTTAGACATGCCTGTGCAGAATGGACTTTCCATGTATCGCAGAATCGGGTCAGTTGTTTTCGATCATGACAAATATAAATATTTAATTTGTTTCCCTACTAGGTTTGCGAGTTTGGAACGGCTAACAATAGTTCTCAAATGGTCTGTGTGGCATTAATATAATTAGTGCTTCTCACTTGTATTCGAAATCAGCGACGACTGGTTGAATTCAAAATTCTACTAATATTATAAACGCGAAAGTTTGTAAGTATGGATGGATGTTTGTTACTCTTTCGTTAAAAACTACTGAATGGATTTGGATGAAATTTAGTTTATAACCGGGAATATCACATAGGATACTTTTTATCTAGATATTCCTACGGGAACATAGCTGTCTGCCGAAAACACGCGAAGAGAATGGATTTCTCCACGGTTCGCGCGCGTTCTGCAGTACAGACACACACAACCCGTCTACACTGGCGCTTTGCGCACACTGCGCGCCCCTTTGTGTTCTGCGAAAAAACCGACAATTGGCGGATCGTGGCGCGCACGAGTTGAAATGCAAGGCGTCCATCACACTATGGGGATTCTGTTACATTGCATGACACATTGCAACAATGTGGACGGCAAATTCTTTAAATTGCGTGTTACATTGCATGTTACACTTCTTAAGTCTGTACCCGCCTTAAGAAATTTGTCAGTTTTTGATAGGTTTATGTACAGTATTGTACAGGCGTCTGTACAGTCATTCGGTGAATTCGATGAACAAATTTAGAATACTAAATACTAATGACACCAAAGATTTATTACTAGGAGTGCATACTTAGCGATGTTTGACAATAACATTATAAATTATGTTTTCAAAGAAAATTATCTAGTGTAAACCTACACCTTACTTATCCTCTCAACTGCCGCGGCCATCTTGGCCATTAAAGGGTCACCTGTCACATTACTTCCGTATCACTTCCGGACTACTTCCGGCTACTCATTAAAATGACGATTGTGACATTTGTGACACTCTTAAACATTATGGTAAAGTAAAAAGAAATAGCAATAGTGTCCTTGTCTCAAACTTACGTTATCACGTTAATACTCAAATCTCAATATACGCCAACAGTTGTTTGATAATATAATACCTTTATTTATATAAACAAATGTGTAAAAGTCAAATATTCTTGATCATTATAAGCCACAGCTTAACTACTAGGTAACAATCTCGTCGCAAACTTCATCCAACTTCCGTTGTCTGATAAAACTGTAAATCTTAGAAATAGGTGCACAACCATAAATATATATTGGGACATCAAAATTATGGCAACACTCATCTCGTACGTCGCAACTTCGACACTAACCAGAGTGGAAGCTCAACTTACATTGTAAAATGTTATTGAGCTGTGAAACAAATGGATTAGTGGAATAAAAAAACACACTGCACTGTCTTCCACGAATAGGTTTTATCCGTTCCTTTGTTCAACATCTTTTGTTCTTTATTTTGTTTGTTTCTTTGTTGAAAATAATTGTAGGAATATACCTAACAATCATAAAAAACAAAATTTGAAAGCTATTGTCGCGATTAGCACAATTTTGGAAAGCATATTGTTGAAAAGATTTGAGGTAGGGACTCGTCTACCATCGGGACATTTCGCAGATTCATTGTTGTTATTCATGGTTGCAAATAATTTAAGTCTGCCTGAGCTGATTAGAGCCTGCGGAGGTTTCGAACACCGAGTGATCTGACTTCACTGCTGCTGTGGTAATTTGAAAATTTAATTGAATCAAATGTGATGACCTGTTACATAACCATGTTAGGGTGTCTTATATAACATAATCTAGGAACTTTACAAAATTCACAATTATATGTTTGGTGTAATGGCATAGTACCCTGTCAGGGTGCCTGCTTTCTACAGACGACCTCCTTGATCGAGTGGTTTGTAAACCGGTTTTCATAGTGTCGCCATCTATGAGGTCCCGGATTCGATCCCCGGTCGGTTTAATTTAGAAATTGTTGTTTTTCTAAATTGTCTCGGGTCTGAGTGTTTTTTTTGTATAATAAGTATGTATTTAAGTAATTTAAGTATGTTTATCCGTTGTCTAGTAACCATTTAACGAGTTTCATAACGAAGCTTCTCTTGGGCTAGACAATTGGTGTGAGTGTAGGGAAGTTTATAGTTTAGTTTATTAGCCGCAAAGGCTGGGTAAGTAATAAAAACACTAATTTGTATGTTGAATTATCTCATAAAATTCTGCCGTAGACATTCTGTAATTAGTACACAACAAAATGCTTGCTTTCACAAAGTTGTAAAAGCATTCCAAATCTCGAAAGCTTGTATACTCATAAAATTTTTGTTTTTTATAAAAATCTCTTTGCAAAAGAATTGTTAATGTATTCGAATTCATACGCAAACGGAAAGCTCGCGATTCCTAAACGCTATTGAGTTCAGAAGTTTAACAACAAATAAAAACGGTGGACACGTTTCAACTTGCGGGTACCGTGCAAATAACTTTGTGAGAGAGCGGCACGAAATTAAAAGTTTAAATCTGGCTGGACCTTAAGGCATATCCTGTGAAATGCGGTGCACCTGGAAAAGTTTCAGGCACGTCCTAAAAGTATCTGAGTGGCCATTCCGAAAAACGAAACAACAAAAACAGCAAATACGTCGACTGTTTAATTTCGCCGTGTACGATTGCAAAGTAACTTTGAGTCGGACGATGATGTTTTTTGGCCTAAGTGGTAAGAGCACTGGTCTCAAACCGATTGGTCCCCGGTTTTACTTCCAGTGGCAGGTACATGGTGTTTGTTGTGATAGCTGGTACGGCTTGTTTTAACCACCAATCCGCACTGGGCCCGCATGGTGGTTCATGGCCCGTTCTCCCTCTCCATGCTTATGGAGGCTCGTGCCCCAAAAGTAATTGGTGATGGTGGTGATGAGGGCTTGTTTCCTATAACAACAGTGTAAGCAGCATTGTTATGTACTGACAAATTTGCAAAGATACTCGACGATGTACGCTTCAAACTTAGGTTTTGTTGTCACTCACCATCAATAATAGTAATAAAAATGCTTCAATTAAATTCGATTATTTTATTCAAATTCAAATTCAAAAATCATTTATTCAGTTTAGGCTACAAGTAGCTCTTGTGAATGTCGCTATGCCATCGGTTCGTAAGTCTACTCTAGGCGGGAGATCTTGTACTGAGAAGAACCGGCAAGAAACTCAGCAAGCGTCCAGCTCTTTTCTCCCTTACAGCGTCAAAAAAATATGTTGGAAAATGCCCTATCATAGCAGGACACTTTCCATTACAAATTAACACGAAAAATATAGAAAACAACCACAACATGTAAAAAAACAAAAAAATAAACAAATCTAAGTTATCAAATTTACATCAGGTAAAAGTTTCAATTTCCACAATGTCATACAGTACCACTACAGTACTCTAATAAAAGTAAAAAATCGTTTAAGAAAAACAAAGTCAAACTATAGTAATTAATACTAACAATAAGATAAGTATGCAAGAGCAGACCAGCCTCCACAGGCGGCACCCGTTCACGAGTATGACATATGAATCAGCCATCGCTTCGCTCAACCATATTTTAGGGAACGTAACGACCCGACGCACACGCCACCACCGCAGAGAACTCCATTTCCATTGCTTCCGCGTTGTGGAATGTAAAAGAGCCTTTTTCGTTTACGGTAGTTTTTTTTTAATGTCACAAACAAGTGTCAGTTGTCCTATGAACTTATATTTTACTTAATCGATAGTAATAAAATAATTCAATATATATAATATGGTAATCGAAATAACGGACAAGCTCACCTCGCATTCACGACGACATGAAAACGAATGTGTTCCAGAACGGCACCCTAGATTCTGTTCTTCACTTGACTTCTACACTTCACTTCTTTCTATCACTTGTAGTAAGTTTGTTACAAGCGTTTTGAAAAGTTTCAACGTGTATTGTTCTATAAGTATTTGCTTTCAAAAGCGTATTACGGCTGTACGTACTACGTACTTTACAATAGTTGCAACGTACTACCATTATTACCATAACGTCAGCAATAAACAATAAAACACATAGGTGCAGAATGCGCAGATCTGTCCACCCTTCCGCTCAATTGACCTCTCACAATGCTTGGCCCAAATCAACTATTTGTCACCGTGAATGTGCTATTGTCGTTTTATCTTTTTTTTTTTTTTTTTAATTTATTGAATAAACAAAAAATATAATATTGGTTTATGCAAGACCCATCATTGGCAAAACCAGAGTGGTTTGTGTGCCGATGGGGAGTTCAAAGAAGTTATATAGAAATCAGTACAATTTTTTCTTACAAAATGAAGCTTAATTCACTAGATTTAAAGTAAGTTTTTATGACATTTTTTATATATTTACCACTTAGATATTTTATTCTGACTTCTTCTGGCATATCGTTAATTATTTTAGGTAGTACATATGAATGAAGTCTAGCACCATATATATTATTATATTTAGGTAACAGGTATTTTTGATGATTGTGTAACATTCTTAGTCTTGGACATCTCTTGTTAAATACGAGTTTTTTGACATTGGGGTATTCTTCAGTTAAAATAGCTAATTTTGCCTTACCTTGTACGGGTAATATCTTACAATATTGAAATAGTTGTGTATAGTCTGTTTCGTACTTATTTTTAACATTTTTAGGTACAATTGTACAATCTTATTTGTAGGTGGAATATTTTTTCTAAATACGTTTTAAATGTTCGTCCATAAGTACTTAATGCGTAACCGATCACTGAGTCAGCTAGGGCTAGGTATAGCATACGCAGGGTTCTATATGGTAATTTGTACTTCAGTATTGACAACTTACTTAGGATGGCTCTCAGTTTATCGCACACGTAATTAATGTGTGGTCCCCAGTTGAATCTGTGATCAATTATTAGACCCAGGTACATGTGTTCCGCGACAACTTCGATCTTTTCACACTTACATGTTGTAATATCAAGCTGATGTAGGCAAGTATGTTGATGTGCCACCACTGAAATATTATATTCAGTTTTATTGTGAGCGGAACGAATATGCATTATTTTAGTTTTTTGCGCGTTAATTACTAAGCCGACATCGTGGGCCCACTTGCATATAAGAAAGAAAGAAAGAAAAAACATTTATTGACTCTCACATCACATAATATGATTAAAAATAGAAAAAAAAAAAGACATGGAATACAAAAACAATAAAAACAAAAAATAACAAAGACAACAGGTGACGAGCCAATCAAGACCCTACCTCAGCATATGCCGCTACAGTGTGAGCAAGTCACATCGCAACGGCGCTGGTATTCTGGCAGGGCCTGTGCGAGGTGACGATCGTTTCAATAGGTATATAAGAAAAATAGAATATATAATTATATTTGGATATAAATACTTATGGTGCATGTATGTATGCATATGGTGTTGAAGTCTAATATCTTAACTTGTGTGGCTTCGGTTGTGCCCGTACATCACCATGTTTATACGTCTATTCACATTGTTTTTTATTAATGTACCAATTTTCAGTTTTGCTTATGGTTTTACTCATACAAAATTTAGTTTATTTATTTATCACCAAAAACAGGGTCAGAAAACAACCCAGTCATTTATATTTTTAATTATCTTCTTCCGTTTGCTATAGGAACGGCAAAGGGATCTAGCAAAAAGCAAAAGGATCCATATAGCTTTATCTTCAGTGTTATTCGTGATTAATGGTGATAAATAATAATTAGTGGTTAACCAGTTATGATATTTGCAAGGTGACTGGCAAGAGCTGGATAAGAGTAGCCTCGGACGACTGAGCACAGTGGCGTGTGCCTACTTGTAGAGGGTTTTTACCAGCAGTGGACTAATAGGTAAAGACTGATGATAATGATGAACCAGTACATATTTATCCTATAGGTGATTTAGTAAATTTAGGAAAACAACGAGTATGTATTGGTAATACCACCGTTGTTGTGGTGGTTTTTGTTTCTCGGCACCGCAACGGCACAAGCTGAGGCAGGGTCCTAGTTGGCCTTCACACATATTCATGCTTCCCTATTTTTGTTTATTTATTATTATCATTACTATTATTTTTTTAATGTTTTCTTATTCACTGTTTCTTTTTTTTCTTTCTGTAATGTCTGTGTGATCGTCAATAAAATATTTGTTTTTCTTTCTTTGTTTATTGTTTACTAGGATAAGATAAGATAAGATAACTTTTATTGCCATAAAATTGTGTAAATACATAGCAGGTGTTAAGCATATTATAATTAGGAACAAACAATTTACCCTAGTCGGGCATGCAATTTTTAGTAGGTAGGTACCTACATGTTACATAGAAACAGCCACTATGCTGTTTTTGTACCGAAATATTCAGTCAAACTGTAGAACGCCTTATCTATAAGCCATCTCTTTAATTTAATTTTAAAACAGCTTAAATTTACTGAGGCTTTTTGATCAGTGGGCAGATGATTAAATATTTGGATACCAGTTACATAGGCACTCTTGTGATAAAGGGCATTATTAATATTTGGTAAATATAAGTCATATGCATATCTCTTCCGCAAATTAAATTTTTTTGTGCTTTTACTTTTAAAATACTGAATATTGCTTTTTATAAAAACAGCCATCTCCAACACATAAATACCCGTCAGTGTCAAATAACCCTTTTCTCTGAAAACATTTCTCAGAGTCTCATCAGAGTACATACTGTAAATAGTTCTCAAGCATTTCTTTTGTAGTATAAAGGTAGATTTTACATTAACAGAGTTTCCCCAGAAAATAACTCCATAAGTAAGAAGAGGATAAACTTGGCCAAAATAGGCGGCTCTGGCTACTTCTATAGATGATGTTTCCGCTAGTATAGATAGGGCATAGCAGTAGCTCGATATTTTATTATTAATTTTAGTTATGTGTGACTTCCAATTTAGATGTGAGTCAATATTTACACCTAAAAAAATTATTTCATCCACAATTTCGATGATTGACTTGCATTCAGACGTTATATTTAATTTAATTTGATTTGTTTTATAGTTTCTAAATTGTATTACTTTTGTTTTGGAAAGATTTACTGTCAGATTTAATGATTTTAGAAAACGTATGGTTTCATTTAAGGTTTTAATTATTTCTCTTTCAAATTTAATGTTATCATTTTGATTATTGGGTATGAAAATTGTAGCATCATCAGCAAACATGACACATAAGTTGTTTGTGATATTCGGGAGTTCGTTCACATATACTAAAAAAAGACTCTTCTTTTTTTAGTATTCTTGGCCCTCTGGCCAAGAATACTTCCCTGTGGTAGACCTAGGAGCATCTCTCTAGGATCAGAATTTACCTGTTTAAATGTTTTTGTTATTTTATCAAAAGTATCTATTTCTGTGTATTGGTATATATTTTTAAGGTAGCTTTCCAGTAGTTTTAGTGTTATTCCCCGAACACCTAATTTATCAAGCTGATATAGAAGGGTTTCATGGATTACGCAATCAAATGCCTTAGACATGTCTAGAAACAATCCAACACATGATTTCTTTTTATTTAAAGCTTCCCATATATCTTTTAGTGTTGTAAACATTGCCAATGTAGTTGATTTTTGTTTCTGAAAACCGAATTGATTTGAGTTTATTAAGTTATTTTTGTTGAAAAAGTCTAAAAGTCTGTTATAAATAATTTTCTCAAAGATCTTTGTAAAACTAGATAGTAGTGCTATAGGCCTGTAGTCCGTTACGTTACATTTGCTTCCTTTCTTAAACAATGGTTTTACCTTAGCTCTTTTTAATTCATTGGGAAATACACCCGTTTCAATCATTAGATTTAGAATATATAGAAGAGGTTTACTGATGTATTCTAGAGAACGTTTTATAACTTCTATTGGAATACTGTCATAGCCGCAGCTATTTTTATTCTTAAAATTCATGACAATCTTCTTTAATTCAGTTTCATCAACAGGGGTAAGAAACATGCTATTTGAGACTAAAGTAGAAGTCTGGTAGTTATTATTCAAAAGAGGGGACAAATTTGCGGTAGTAAAATGGCTATTGAAGATCTCGGCAATATCCTTCACGTCGGTTACTGTACGGTCGCCTATAGTGATCTTATTTATAGTGGGTTTAAAATTGTTTACTGGAGTAGTTTGATTTTTTATTAAATTCCATGTTGCTTTATTTTTATTTGTACTTTTGTTTATTAATGAAATATTAGATATTCGTTTAGCTTTACGCGTTACTAAATTTAAGACATTACAATATTTTTTATAATATGGGATAAGATATGCTTTATTTTTATTCATAATTTGTTGATGTAATCTTCTTTTTATCTTGCTTGCTCTATATATGCCTTTGGTTTGCCAGTTTCCTTTTCTCTTATATGTTACTCTAATTTTTGTCTTAGGTATACATAAGTTGTAAAATAAATTATATAACTTTGAAAATTTAGCGAAAGCCATGTTTACATCATTGTACAAATAAATATCAGAAAAACTTAACTGTGAAATATAATTTATAAATATTTCTATGTATTTATCTATATCTCGCCTGTATATATACCAATATTTTTCTATAAAACTTTGACTACATGGCACACAAATAAGTTGTCCTGAATGATCAGATAAGCCAAGATGTAATACTTTTAAGCTAAAGGTCTTAAAATTAGTTATAATATTATCAATGCAGGTACTTGACTCAGGAGTAATTCTAGTTGGCTCATTTATTGTGAACTTAACATTATATTTAAGCAAAGTATGTTTTAATATTTTACATTTTGATGTGTTACTATCAAGAATGTTTACATTGAAGTCCCCAGCAATAATAACTTTTTTTAACATAGTGTGAACGGAGAGTAATTTTATGTAGTAGTTGTTCTAAAGCTCTAATGAATATATCAAAGTTAGAAGTAGGTGTTCTATACAAACAGATGACAACATAGTTCAATTCAGGTAACAGTATACCACAACATTCGAAGTTTGTTTCCATACATAGTGAGTCAATACATTGCAGTAGTTTGAAGTGAATATTATTTGTAATATATATGCAGACACCTCCCCGAGACTTTGTCCTACAAAAGGATGCAGCCATGGTATATCCAGGTATTTGCAAGGAACTTACATCTCCACACCTCAAGAATGTTTCACTGAGACATAAAATATCAATATTTTGTGATTGTGTGAGTATCTCTAATTGACTTAGTTTGGATCGAACACCCTGTATGTTTTGATGGAAAACAGATAAACCTAAGGTAGTTGAATTTATAGTGTTTGAACCATTATTGAAACTTTGATTAGACACGAAAGGGCGATTTATTCTGATTTCCATCTGAATGTAGAATTGTTTTATTCAATGCCGGCAAATGACAATAATTCTCAGTAATAGCCAATACTAGGTCATCTAAATCTTTTATAATTACTCTGTATCCACTATTTTTTAATTTTCCAGAGTACTTTGAGAACATGTTGTAAGAATAATCAACATTCTTATTTGAGTCTAAGATATAACAATATTTGTGTTTTTTATTGTCCTTATATAACAAGTCATTAAATATTTCTATACTCTTGTTAAAAAAATTTGCGTTAAAACTTAATTTAAAAATTGGGGCACATACTATGACATGTGTATGCTGGACAGTTAACAACTTTTGCCTTAATTGTTGCATTATTTTATTATAATTTTTGGATACATTGAAGTCGGCATCACCTAAAAGTATTATGCAATAGTCATTCAAATCAAAATCTTTGAGTTTACTTTGTAATCCGCTTGACAGTTCATTTATACTTCCTCCTGGCATACGATAATGACATAAGTCATAGTCTCCAAAATGACTTCTCAATATAGTTGATGTTTTGTTGCTTTCGATACCACTTATCAGGCAAAGTTTCGCTTTTAAGTTGTCTTCATGGTGATGTGTACGACGTGTTGAAAGTTTACTGCTTGTCTCAAGAGGTGGCGTTGTACCAATATTTTTATCTAATTCAGACTCAATTTCATAAGAATCTTCATATTGTGATAGCGACTTATTTTTGGAGTGATTTTTTCTTAAACTTTGTTTTTTACTTTTTGTATGTACCAATGGCGTAGACATGTGTGATATTTTCATACCTGAATTTAAATTTGTAATATCATCTATGCTCACAGTTTTATATAAATTTATATATTTTTTTGATCTTGGGTTTTTTTTTCCAAACTGTTATTTATATGATTTAACTTCTCATTTCGTTATTTGCTATTTCTAACTCAGTCCGTAATCTTTGGATTTCACTTTTTAGTTCATCTGTATCCTCTATTGATACATAAGATGATGTCAGATCTGGTACTGACGATGACGCTGATATTTTGGTCTTTCGGATGGTAACATATTCGTCTATTTGATCTTCCGACATAATATCGTCTTTTTCTTCGGTTAATATATCAGATAGGTTTCGAGTAGATGTACTTTGTTTTGAAGCTGTATGGCTGTATGTACAAGTGTCACATACGCATTTTTTTCTATTTTCTGGCTTCATGAGATAGAACATTTTTTCTCCAATGCTTGTGCAATCTAAATGATAAAATTTTTCGCATTTTGCACAATTTATGAAATCTTTTTTCTTAATTTCTTCATTACATTTATCACATAAAAGCACCATATTTACTTTTTTTATTATTATTATAATTTTACTATTAAATTATCATTAAAAAAAGATGCATAAAAATATTTTCTATAATGAGCTGTGATTGGATCCGCGGACCTCTTGATGCAAATGCGTAGCACCAAACCGCTGGACCACGCAACGATTAGAGCAGTTGACGAAAATAATGGTACAAATACTGCTTCAGTGTATTGAATTGTGTTGGAGTCTGTGTGTTGGCCAATCAAATGCAAGATGATTGTCACTTTACATTTGAATGCACAAACGGTCTTCACTGATTGATTACACAACACAATTTACAATGATAATTGAATTGTTACTGCAGTCCACATTAATTGATGTAAAATAATAGTTTATATTAAACTTTCACAGATTTTTTATGTTTTTACACTTTTAAATAAAGTTTTTTTATGAATTTATACTGGAACACAATTTGCACTTTTTCTTGACGATGAACAGACGAAAAGCGTAGCAAACGATAGATGAAGTGAGTTGAGTGATAATTTCGACAATTACAATAAAAAATACACGAGATCTTTTGAATTACTATTTTTAAAGAAAATTTTGTACTGGATAGCAGCGCCATCTGTCATTCTAAACCTTTTTTAAATTACAACAATATAATTGACATATTTTTACGTTCTCACTACTTACACCGAGCTCTCTTTATACTCGAAAAGATATGAAATGGTTTTAAAACATACCAAGTGCACAGAATACGTAATACGTTCTAGACTCTAGACTAACATTTTTCGGGAAATAAATTCACCCTAACAACAGAGCTACAAACCTTTTAGAACAACCGCAAACAGCAGTACTGCCAACGCACAGAGATATACGACGACTGTTTTAGATGCCGTAAAAGTATATATGTAGCTCTTTATTTTGATAAAATTAAATGGAACCAAGTTTTTGTTGAACAAAATGCACTGGAGAATAAAAGAATCGTCACTTGCATTGCTTTATGTTGGGCGAATATACAAATACTTAATATAATTATTATGAAAACAAATTAAACTTTATTGCTCATTTCGTGTAAATGTAGGTAAAGAGAAACTAATAATGATATTAATCAACCGAGAAGCAGTTGACAGCCACAGCTTTCGAAATACTAAAATAATAAATTATAATACTATCGACCACCCGTGACTTTCTTCGAAGTACCCGTGATCCCGAAGGAATTTCGGAAAATCTCTTGTCTACATCATAAAGAGAAATTCAGTGGAAAATTTCAGCTTTCTAGGCAATTTAATTAGTGTGTCAGTTAGTGAGTGAGTCTAGACTTTTTTATATTATAATATAGACCACGCCTCTATAATAGCTCGGCCCGATACCCGTAGGTCCCGGGTTCAATTCCCAGGTCGGGCAAAATGTGTTTCGGATTTTTCGATGCATAGCCCGGGTTGTGATCACCAACCCACATTTGGCAAGCATGGTAGTTAAGCCCCTACCTATCAATTTTTCCGAAGGAATTTCGGAAAGTCTCTTGTCTGCATCGTAAGGGAAACTCAGTGCAAAATTTTAACAACCTTTCTAAGCTTGGTTAATGAGTCAGTCAGACAGTGAGCGAATCTAGACTATATTATATAGGGCGACCAATAGTCTATATTATAATATAAAAAAATATAACAATAAAGACTAGTGATCGCCCAGTGGTCAGAATTCAATCGTTATTTATGAAACAACGTACAACAAAACAATGCTTAATAAATAAATTTTATTTGTCTGCACTTCTTCTCCATATGAAATAAAACAATGCCAAATCCTCACTCTTCCGTCCTCGCAATGTGCTTAAAATGGATTCAAACTTTTTTTCTTTACGTACTAATATATAGATACTTGTAATACGCTTATATAATAGGCACGAATAAAGTAAAATAGGTCGTGTAAGTGTACGCTTACAATCGCCTCGTAATTTCAAAGATAATAGAAAATAAATTGCAAAATCAGTACCCTCGAGTGAGGTACTTATAAATTTTTATGTTGTGCCCAGACTCCGGTGGAGTAAACAAGGGTAGGATGTTAATATTTGAGGTTATGTCAGACGTATTGGGCCTCGGACCCTACAAGCGTTCGTGCTGTTTCGCATTGCGGCACAAGTGTTGGCTGACAGCGATTTTTAATTTAATTTAAATTAATTATTAGAAAGATTAGTAAACTCTTAACTTAACTTAAAGCGTGACCTTGAAGTCTTGGTGAACAACGATAAGGCAGAATACGAAAAAAGAAACTTGCTAAATTATATCGAACTTACGTCCATGGTCTCTCGGTGGATCGCGACGCACTATCTCACTCTATACTTACCTTCATCATAAAATGTTTTATAATAACGAAATTACAAAAGCTACATTTACAAATAAAATCACGTACTTTGTTATAAGTACTCTAGCACTAAAAACGTATACGTATGTCATGTTCTGAATTAAGGGAAACTTATGTTATATCTATACTAATATTATAAAGCTGAAGAGTTTTTTTGTTTGTTTGGTTGAACGCGTTAATCTCAGGAACTACTGGTTTGAATTGAAAAAATATTTTTTGTGTTGTATAGTCCATTTATTGAGGAAGGCTATAGGCTATATTACATAAAAAATGTTGCAAAAACGGGAAAATATTTTTGTTGAGAGCTTTCCTTGTGTACACTGCGTAAACGATGAAAGTTAAGCAAAAATCATGTATTACGAAAATTGATTCCTTTTAAAAATTCTAAAAAGTAAGTCCGCGACAACATAATGTCTAGCTTTTAAGGTTGACTCACCATAACCTTTTTTATGGTAATCAATTAACGCGGGTAAAACCACGGGGCACAGCTAGTAACTTTATAGAAACTTAGTTTATGAAACAGTAAACTATGGCAAATATTAGTTATTATTGGCTTTGCTTGCCCAACATCACTCTAATCACGATTTTCGTGCATTTTGGAGTGGCACAAATAAACAGACTAGTAAACCTGGCCTCCCTGTGTGCGTTGGCGGTGTTAGTGGTGAAAAACAGATTGCAGACTTGTTTGGCCAGGTTTTCATTGTGGTCCCTAGCACTGTCAATGAGGAGGTGAAAGATACTGAGACGCAAAGTGAGAATCTGGTTATTATATTCACTGCCAAGCAAGTCGCTAGAACTATTAAATCTATCTCAAGGGGCAAATCTTTAGGCCACGATGGTCTCAGCATCGAACATCTGCGATATGCCGGTCCACATCTACCTCGAGTACTGGCAATGCTGTTCACTCTCAGCGTAGGGCATTCGTATCTGCCGATTGACCTGATGAGGACGGTTGTAGTGCCTATCATTAAAAACAAAACGGAAGACTCCTCTGATGTAACCAACTACAGACCGATTTCGTTAGCAACCGTGATCGCCAAGGTTCTTGACGGTATGTTAAATGAACAGATAAACATGGTTTTCACGCCACATGATAATCAGTATGGTTTTAGACCCAAACTCTCCACAGACAGTGCAATTGTGTACATGAAACATGCTGTCAGGTACTACACCGACAGGAGTACCCCAGTGTACGCCTGCTTCCTCGACCTGTCAAAAGCTTTTGATTTGGTTTCCTATGACATACTATGGAAAAAACTAAGTCAAGTTAAAATCCCTTCTGAATTGATTAACGTTCTAAGGTTTTGGTATGGAAACCAGATCAACAATGTGCGATGGGCAGGCGCCCTGTCGGACTCGTATAGGCAGAGGTGCGGGGTGAGACAAGGGGGGCTGAGCTAACCGACGACTTTCAACCTATACATGAACGAGCTGATTGTCGCCCTGAGCGGTCGCCATATCGGTCGACATGGCTCTCTTGAGTGCGTTGATAGGTGGCTTAAGAGAACACATAAGTATCTGCGAAGCATATGCTCATGACCACGGTCTCAAATACAACACAAAGAAGAGCGACCTTATGGTTTTCAAATCAGGGTCTAAATGCCCGACAGATGTACCACCCGTCATGCTGGCTGGCTTGTCCTTGAAGCGGGTGCATAGGTTTAAGTACCTTGGTGAGGACATTGAGCGCGAACGGAGGGCGCTGTCGGTAAGGCCATGATAGCCCGAAGGTTTGCACGTTGTTCATATCCAGTGAAATTAACACTGTTCCGTGCCTTTCGCACTCCTTTTTACACGTGCAGCCTATGGGTTAGACATACGCGACGCGCGCTAGACTCCCTTCGCCTTCAATATAATAGTGTCTTCAGGGCGTTGTTGCGGCTGCCCCACTTTTGTAGTGCGTCCGGAATATTCGCGGAAGCCCGACTGGATGGTTTTCACACCATCATGCGTAAGAGGGTCACCTCTAGGGCGCGGCGGTCGCGGGCCAGCGGCAACAGCCTCCTGAGGTTAATTGCGGGTAGGATGGATGTCATTGTATGCACCAGTACCTCACAATTATTATTCCTCCGGCGGGAGATAAGAAAAAAAAAACATGTTTTTTTTATGTCCCGCTGGCCACTAGTAAAATTTGAATTATATACTTTATATTGTAAATTTTGATTTTAATTATGTGTTTCTGTGTTTTGTCAAATGCTATAATGAATTAATTGGATTGCACTTATCTGAATAAATGAATTTAAAAATAATAATTACCCATATATTCATTTAGTTTTGTTATATACACCGTCTTTTATTTCTTTCTGTTTTAAAAACACAACCTATCAATATTAAAAGTAAAAATATAACCAAAAAGGTTAGCATTGTAAGTAGGTCGCGAACACGCATGATTAAATATTGTTAATGAATAAAATCGCTCTAATCTCGTGACTTATTCTCAACATCAGACATTGAACTACAAAGCCTCCCCCCTCCCTCGACCCCCCATCGGGGGCACGAAATGGCTCCAGTGCCTACAGTAAATGCGGGGGCGGATAAATTTTGCGTTTCGTAGACTTCGCGTATACTTTTAATCTGGTTACTTGTATAATCCAGCTCGATTCTAGTGTGTGCTGTTTTAATGGGCCAAAAGGTATTTTTAGAAGCGATATTAGTGTCACTAGATCGTGTTTTTTGGTCAGAGATTAGTTACAAAAGATGTTTATGTAATTTTGGTAAAATTAAATTTCGCTTAAAAGTTTTCAAATAAATGTAGTTTCTAGTATTACAATAGTTTGTCGATGTCAAAATGCAACAAGTTCATAGTATTGGGACTAGTGACACCTATCGCGCTATTCTCAGCAGATGGTACATAATAATTGTTGTGCTCAGTTTAGATGATGGGAAGGGATTGTTTAAGTGCTACCTACCTCTAAGTTTGTCACCATATCACCAATGTTATTGCAATGTTTTGTTCCCACCGTTAGAGATAATAACGCAATACTTATTTATTTACAATTATTGTAAATATCGTTACGTCTTTAAAAGATTTTTTGCGCCCATTCTTCTCCACAACTAAATATTAAAGGTTCTGAAACGGTAGTAAGTAAAAAAATGTTTGGACGATCCAAAAGTACTTACATTAAAGATTATAAGTAAATCAAAAAATTACTTTTACCATGAATTGTGTGACGATTCTAAGTCAAAGTAAAAGTCATTATTATTATTAACTTAAAGTTATAGATAATCAAATTGTTTTTTACCTACTTACTACTATATAACTACGCATTCAAGACGTCTTTTAGCTTTGCAGAGCTCAGGTGTAGTGCGCTGCCACACAGACTTACCGTCACTTACCAATCAGGTAAAATTAAAGTCAAGGCCTCCCAGTGTTAAGAATAAGAAGGGTTTAAGCAAAACAATGTCTAACAATAAAACGGCACCGAAACTTTTATATTCACACATTAAAATACTTAGAAATACATTCTACGAAGAGGTTTATTTTAATACATTCATTTTATGCCAGCCAAACGAAGGCTACTATACTACTATAAACAAACCCAACCTAGTTCTGAAGCGAGCAAGAGCAAGCTTATAAAGCACACCTTTTCTCACTGTAACCATAAGAGCATATAAAACGTATACTTTCATTACGTCCTACACTCACTCCCCCCGTGATAAGGATCAAAGTTCAGTGGGGAACGTCACTAATACTATTTTCGCCGCGAGTATTTTATATACAGTAAAAAAAAGGAAAGCTTTGTGCGTGAGTTTTTCTAAGGGAGTTTGCTTGATTGTCTTGGTTTATGTTTTGTTTTATTCGTAATAAAAAATGATAATTCAACACCATGTTTTTCTTGTGCTGTACAAAAATGTATGTATACTGTTTCTAGAAATACCAACGTCTATTGGAAAGGCAGGGTCAAGACAAGGTTCAACGATCAAGGGATGAAAGTTCAAAGTAGTGATTTCACGAAAAAATAATGCAAGATGAAATTCGATTTCTTCCATCTCCCTGAACCCCCTGAAACCTTATTGGTACGTTAATATGCTATTACCATATGCTATTGTTTATAGGGTAAGGCCTGACCCAGCCGAGGGACGTTATAGGCTGATGGAGACATCATATATTTCGGAGTACTTAACAAAATCTACAACCTTAAAAATTTGGTTTCTATGACCAAGACAGATAAATAAGAAGTGTTTCAGTTTGAAGAGTAATGAGATCATGGTGTTACAAGGGACTTACAGCTGCGGCATCAAAATGGTTCGTATCCTTTAACTAATCGCTAATGAACTCCGACAAATGCAAAGACTTTATGTTTTTTTTCATGGATATCAGTGAGAAAAGTTTTCTTAGAATGTTGACCATCACAAAACCCATAAAAGTTCAATTGTTTGTCGGTCACATATCGCATAAGATGTTATTGTTTCCCATTCACTGTTTAACTGTTAGAAAATATCAACCATTTTAATTTCTCAGAAGTTATCATCCTCATTACAACGACACGTTGTAAATCTAGGTTCGTATTCTTTAGAATTCGGCTCCTACATTTTCTTTTTCTACTGCATGAACGAGCTAAAGTGCAGCGTCAGTCGTAAAGTTTACACCTTATCCCTTTCTAATACAGTTTAAGTTGGCACAGCTTGCTGGAAATAAAAAATACACACTTGTTCATTTATTTACGAGTGGTGCCTTTGGCTCCGCTAGGCCATTACGAGGATATATCTATCCTTTTCTGTCTGCAGCAGGCTTGTATTAAGCTGTCTCGGCCAGATTTTCTAGCTCACGGATCTAGACATTTAGCAAGCGGTAATGTTTCTGTGCGAATTTCTTACATTCTATTCCTGCAAGTTATTGTAACGTTGTTTTCTCATTTGCGTTCTTATGACTGATTAGCTGTAAGTTCAATTTACAATGAGTTATTGTATATGAGAAGCTCTATGGCATAGTTGGTTAGTGGTGCGCTCGGTCTGCGATTCCTGGAATGAAGCATCTTTCGCAAAGGTCGGTTATTGGATGGGTGATCAATTATCATCACGAGCTCCTCTGAGCCTCGGAAGGCACGCAATGCGTACTAGGCCCGCGTGGTGGTTTAAGGCCCGTTTGCCTTGTGCTGTTTCCATTAATAGGGAAAGCTCGTACCCAAGCACAGTGAGAGAGAGGGAGATAAAAGACGAGTAGTATATTGCATATAGATGTTTGTTTCTGGCATAGTTTTAGGATAAAAGATAATGCAACAAAATCTTGGCATGAAGTATGTCTCTGTACCTACATTTTAATATTCTTACGTCACAACTTCTTGTCCGCTCCGCAAATTATCATTCACACTTGGCTGACATTCCTAACATAAGGACAAAGCGCTTTGCGTCGCGCTCTGCCAATAGTGGAGTGCGTTGCCAGTGTCTGAGCTTCCTGAAGCCTACAACTCCTCATATTGTAACCTCCTTATACTTAGTAAAAGTGAACAGGCATCTTATGGGCTAGCTCGCTTTGTAGTAGACCTCATTTTGTTCTGACCAGATAATGCCCCATTTTCAATAATAAGAAAACAGAGAAGTTCTTATCTTAACAATCCTCTTTAAAAGATGTGTGGTTGTTCCTCCGTCTTATTTCTGCCTTAAACCTACAACCTGGTTGATAACCAACAAAGTAATACCGGGCTCGATGGCGCAGTGGTTACAGCGCCCGGTCGGCGATTGTTAAGGTTTCTTTCGCAAAGCTTCTTACCTGATAAGTGACGATTCAACAGAAGATGGAAGAGCACTTCATCGGGAATGCTCAACCACTGTGAAATGTATTTTTTTTAAATTTAGAAACTAAAAAAATTACCTAGTTCTTAAAAGTCACTTTATTTTAAAATAGCATTCAACAAAGTGAAATGTACCGTTATATTAAAAAAAACATCGAATCAAAAATTTGTAACGCGCATAACATAAAATGAAATGCTACTGCTATCTAGTCGCATCAGCAAACAGGACAGCACCAGTATTTCGAAATATTCTTATGTAAATAGCTGAAAAACCACTATCGGGTTTGTCAACAAACCCGATATCAAATGCCTTTTACACGTGTGTGACGCCACGGTTTGTGTTCGCGATTATTTACTTTTTCCAACGTTACACAGTAAGAGCTGCCAAACACCCACCGTATACAGGCTATACTTGTATGAACGAATATTGATTTGGTACACTTGCATTACCTTGCAGATTATGTTATTTTTTTTACTTTTATCAAATCATCAACATAATCATCATTTTCAGCCCGTATCAACACGTAAACAATGTAACTCTTAATACAATAGGATAAGAGTCAACACTAATCAAAAGTGTTTCGTAAGTGCACGTATAATTTGCCGAGCCGGGAGTCCTCAAGCCGAAAAAGTAGACTGGCGGAAATGGTTTAGATTAAAAATGCCGAGATTTAACGCCAGTGTTTGAGTGAAGTAAAGTAAGTAAATAGCCTATTACTGCCCCACTGCTGGGCAAAGATCTCCATCATTGAAATCAAGTCATGATGGCTAATGGCATAATTTACCACGCTTGGGAGACGTAAACTGGTCGCGATATAAAGAAATATGTAATTGTATATATTTCTTTTTAAAATATGCCGTAAAATTGTCGGACCGACAAACCTGTACAAAGAGGCCATTCAATATAGTAAGTAAACGATACTCCCAACTAAAAATATAACAAATTTTATATCAAAATGTTTCTTAAGCATCTATTTTTGTTAACGGATGCTGCCCAAACCTTGGTTTGACGCGCAACAGACGGCAGGCATTGTGCACTGTGGCCCAAATTGGCTGTACGTCCAAAACATTTACCGTGCTGGCCGAGACCTACGTGCCGAAATGTTTACTGGCAGAAATGTTTCAGATCGAATACCAAGATTTCACTATAAGAAAAGCTTGCTTTCTAACGTGTTTACGTCCTTAAAATACTAAAGCAGTAACCAAATAGTCGGAAATCGTCAGAAAAAATAATAATATGTAAAATGAACGTAAAAATAAGGGAATTCATTATCAACAGCTTAATTTATGTCTCCAACTCTGGAGCACGAAGCTTCCCTATGGAAACATGATAAAAAAAAGGCCAAAAACTATCACACGGGCCCAATGCAGATTAGCGAGGGAATTAATCAAGCAACATCACATGAATGATTGCTAATTCTCATTCAGAATCCCATCAAAGCAGAATACCCTGATACGATTGCCAGTTAAGCTCGACTGTAAAATATTAGTTAGTTGTCATCTGATAATGCAGTCGACTGAAACGTAAAGCTTTCCAATTACGGAATCAATTAAAACGGCTAATATTACGAAATACACCTCTAAGCTTGCAATTTGCAGTAGTGCCACACTATTTTGTGGAATGATTTTATAATAGAAACTAGCTGTGCTCGCGACTTCGTCCGCGTGGAATAGTGACTTTCGGTAGCATTTTTAATTTTTTAGGCTCTTTTCCCGTTTTTGCAACATTTTTCACTGTTGCTTCGCTCCTATTGGTCGCAGCGTGATGTTATATAGCCTAAAGCCTTCCTCGATAAATGGACTATCCAACACAAAAAGAATTATTCAATTCGAACCAGTAGTTCCTGAGATTAGCGCGTTCAAACAAACAAACAAACAAACAAACAAACAAACAAACTCTTCAGCTTTATAATATTAGTATAGATGAATTATTATATAACTGTGTACAATATAGCTCCTAAATATAATATCAACAGTTTATCATTTCGGACGTACAATTGTTGAGCTTTGTGAGTAAAACCTATTTTTATTAGCATAGTATTCGCTTCAATAAAAAAGGCTTTTTGTATAGACCATACTTCCAAACAATTTTTAAAAATGTTACCTTTCAACTTTTTTAACTCTACCGTATTATATTTTTGACTGCACATTTTTTGGGCTTCCTTGTCATTACGTTTTTCTTTGTGGTACACATAGGTCAAGCTGATATTTTGTGCAAATATTGTTACAGGTGGATGATTTTGTTGTGAAATATTCTATATGCGGTTTAATAAATATGGCGATTTCTAAAATATAAATACCTACAAGTAACAGGCAAAAATAACTTACTTTGCTTAGTAACATACTGTTACTTGATTGAAGTTTTCTTTCTTCGTTATCGTAATCTAATATATCAAGTTTTAGAGTAAAGCTGTCTACATCCGGCTTTATTAACAAAAATGAGACAGCATATTTTAAACTAGCTGTGCTCGCGACTTCGTCCACGTGGAATAGTGACTTTCGGCAGCATTTTTAATTTTTTAGGCTCTTTTCCCGTTTTTGCAACATTTTTCACTGATGCTTCGCTCCTATCGCAGCGTGATGTTATATAGCCTAAAGCCTTCCTCGATAAATGGACTATCCAACACAAAAAGAATTATTCAATTCGAACCAGTAGTTCCTGAGATTAGCGCGTTCAAACAAACAAACAAACTCTTCAGCTTTATAATATTAGTATAGATTGGTTAATCTTTAGACGTCGGTCACGAGCACAAGCGCGGCAAACGAATGTTTCGTTCATTTCGTGTTTACTACAAAATTCTTAGTCAATGGCAGTAGGAAGAGCACAATGTACTGAGAAATTGCCAGGTGTCGTGGACAAGCATTAATGTCATTATGAGTGGTGAGTGTTTGCACTTGTTTTATTGACCAATCAAGCACGTTAACGAAACGAGAATTTGTACGACAAAATCGTGTCTCGTTCCTTATTTTTGATATTAATTGGATAAAACACCTACATATAAATAGCTAAAATAGATGAATTAACCTATTCTTAACAAACAACCTACAGGGTGTATCTTTAATATGTACATGTTGTGTACAATATACTTAAGTTCGAGTTAAAGAGACCGTAATTTGACGAGAAACAAGCAAAAAAAACTCGTTTAGCCTTTTTGCCCTTGTGCTGCTTGAATAAAGTCGACTATTATTTAGAGAAGGCTAATGGAAAAACATTTGAACAATTCATTTAGAAAATCCCCATCTAGACAACGAACGCGGGGTAGAAATCCCTGGCAAGGGAGCGAGCGAGCGGTCAGATCAAAGGACTTTACGCAAAAAGAATAAATCTATGGAAGTTTTATCGAGATGAGGGTCATATTGCGTTGCAAGTTTTAGGCGGGAGCGTCACCTTTACCTAATGTACTTTAATAAAGTTTTATTAAAGTACATTAGATAAAGGTGAAATAATGAGTTCATTATTTTTAAACCTGTGTGTTTTTAGGCTTTAATTTATGGACTGAGGCAGAGAGTTCTATAACAGCCTTTATACTTTTAGGTATCGGTATCACAAACAAACATAAAAAAAATCAACACTTTAATTTTTTTAAATAACTTAGTGTACCTAAGCATAACACAGAGATTAAAAAAGTTAGCAGCCAGTAGTAATATTCATTGATTAAAAAAAAATAGCTTTTAAGTGGATATCGATAAGTTAAGGCTTCTATTAAAGAAAAACTCAAAAGACATACCGTTAGGTATCATCCGAACTTACTTCCTGTCCTTCGATATCGTACGCCGCTAACAAGTCACTCATACTTAGAACTATATTACTTTCCTTTGAAAATAAAACGCAAGTGGTCCTAGTCTGACATCGGTGGTTATACCACTAGATAACAGTCTTTGTCAGCTGCTTTGTTGGATCACTACCAGAAGAATTGGAATTGAGCTTACAGTTGTTATTTGAATACACTCATTATAAAGAAGCGTCTGATTTTGCACACCTTTAAGAATTCATCAGGTATCTATTGCATTTGAAAAACTATCAAAGCTGTAGAACCTCTTTTGGCAGCCTACTTCAATAGTATTAAAAAAAAAACAACTGAATCTGTAGCGAAGTATTTCCCGCCATTGTCTCCACACTTGTTCCACCAATGAAAGCTCTCGCGGTTTCAAGTTTCGTTTCACGCATTACTCTATAACCGTGACTTCCCAGTAGGCTTTCTACGGATAAAATAAATCTCTGACCCGCCAATAGTTAGGTAATTACGAGTGGCGAACACCCTTTTAAGTTCTTAGGGATTCAAGTTACGACGCCGACTTCAGCCTTAAAATGTAAGGTTTATCATTTGGGACAATCAACGCTTCAGTGGCATAAAAATAGTGACAAAATGTCTGTGAGCATATGCTGACCCATGTGTAATTGCAGGTATGATTTGTTTGTACACGTGTTTATGTAAATATTTAACCTACACATTTGTACGGAACCACATTATTAGTTTGATTATTAGGTCAATTGGCGTAATGCTTACGCTGTGAATGAACCGTGTTCATTCATGTAAATGATTTGTGTAATAAATTCAGTGCAATTACAACATTCGACTTGGGCTGTTTAATTTATCATTCCCGATGTTGGAATATACAAAAATACTCAACATCATCACTCTTCTAATTGTATAAAATCAGTTACTAAAATGACTCGATCACTAATCACTCATTCGTTCCTTCACTCGTTCAACTGATGCTTTGTGTCAACTGACGTTTCTCACTTAAATAAAAGTATTCATCCAGACCTAAACGAAGTTTTACTTTGCCGTCACTACGCCCTATAACCAACACCCGAACTTATCAGTATCGTCATCTTATCAAATTATCTTGTATGAACTATAGAACATTAAAAAAAGAAACACAAAACGGATCTTCTCTCGTTTTTTTTACAAATTATTTAATCAGAAGTTTCGAACGAATCTCAGAAGCTGTGTTAACAGGGTGACAGGTGGTGGTCGTTTCAAAATCTCAAAATAGATTCTTTTGTTCTTTATAACCCTGTACACAACAAACGTATTATTTTACAAATAATTTAAGTTTATTTAAAAAGTTTCAAACGAATCTCAGAAGTTGTGATAACAGGGCGATTGAGGTGGTAGTCGTTTCAAAATCTCAAAATAGATTCTTTTGTTTTTTACAACCCTGTACACAACAAACGTATTCATCATAATTATTTTCAGCCTGTATCCACCCACTAAAAAAAGAACTAAGGTTACCTTATATAGAGCCTCTTTATTTCAAGCTAAGCTCAAGTGGCAGTTGACAGGGCCCACGCTTGTAGAACTGATGGCTGCTGGGGTGGAATAGTTCTCGAGTGGCGACCACGCACTGGAAGACTCAGTGTAGGCAGGCGTCCAACGAGGTGGACCGACGATCCGGTGAAGGTCGTGGGTAGCCGCTGATCGCGGTAGCACAAAAGCGGTCGTTGTGGAGATACTTGGGGACGCCTTTGTCCAGCAGAGAACGACTTCTGGCTAATATGATGATGATGGTGATGATGATAATGATGATGATCCACCCATTAATAACAATAACATTTAACTTTTATTTCAGGCATAGCCCATAAGTTGTGTTAGTGACGATAAAACTTATTATCTATATAAGTTTGTGTTTTTAAATATACATATATCTTTTGACTATGGTTAGGTATATATGATTTTACGCTAATTTTGTTGCGAATAAATTACAATTTGAAAAAAGACAAAGTGTTAAAAAAAATTCAACAGGAGGATTCGAATCTGCACCTCATGTTATGCCAGGTCAGGCGAGTTGGATTGAGCCACGATAACATAGTGCACCTTACCCGGCATGTCATGGAGTGCGGGTTCGAATCCCGCTCGTAGATTTTTTTTATCACTTTGTATATTTTTATAAATATCTATATTATATATGGCATACAATTATATTATTGGACAGTATCCCCAATACCTCCAAATAGGACAATCCGGTTTATCTGTCAATGCTATCAGGACGCCATTGGGGCTGCACTTTACCTTACTAACTAACTTACACTTTACTTTACTGGGGGTGCATCAGGGAGGCGTTTTGCTTATTGCTAGGCAAGGCATTAATTAAACACGTTACGCCATTCTTTTCTTAAAATGTATGTTTGACGACCTCCTTGGTCGAGTGGCTTGAACACCGGTTTTCACGGTGTCATCATCTCTGAGGTCCCGGGTTCGATCCCCGGTCGGATCAATTTAGAAATACCTTTTTTTTTAAATTGTTTCGGGTCTGGGTGTTTCCTATGTATATTATGTATGTATTTTAAGTATATTAAGTATGTTTATCCGTTGTCTAGTTAACCATTTCTCGAGTTTCTTAAGGAAACTTTTCTTTAGGCGAGATGATTGGTGTGAGTGTGGGAAACATTTACTTATTTATTTAATTATTATTTAAGGGTAAAGATTACCAGAGCAAGGTTTTGGTTCAATAATCGCACATGACCTACACACCCTTTAAATCAACTTTCCATTTCCCCAAAACAAAGGTGCCACACTAAATCTTGTTTACGCCACCCGTAAACTTAGAGGACAACTCCCCTTAAACATTGGACGAGGACATTTCATAAAATATTCATTGCTAACAAGGGCCCATTTATAATTACCGAAGTGCTCGCATCAACCAGGGTTTGAGCGAAGAAACCAAGTACCTGCAACGGTGGACGTGAAACGTAAAACTCCTTTAGGTAAATACGCAGTGCGCTACCTTAATAATAAATACAAAGGTTGTCTATTTAAACTTGTGGCGTTAATTCTGAATTGCAATAGCCTACAGTGTAGAAAAAAAAACGAACAAGCATAACAAAGTAACATTTGACATCTCACCTTTTGAAATCAATATTACAATAGAAGATAGAATTTTGATTTACAAATCATAAAGCGAATAAATATAAAGTTAAAGTAAATAAAATTAAAAATAAAAATTAAATTTACTTACACTGTTACGATCACATTTCTACGAAATCACTCCCGCAAATATTACGACCTACAACGGACATTGGGCTTAAGAGCGTTTTTTTTTTTAATATTAGAAGGAGGCAAACGAGCAGGCGGGTCACCTGATGGAAAGCAATCACCGCCGCCCATGGACACCCGCAAAACTGACATGTTATGGTTTAGTTAAATATGGCGTTATAGTTAAAAGTGGCCGTAACGTCTTATTTAACTAAACCATAACATATGAGGTGTTCATTAGGTGACGTAAAAATGCTAAATTACTTCATTCAAATAGTTTGTTGAGCATAATTTGACTTTCTATCTCTAATTACTAGATATGTTTTTTTTTTCATTAGTGGCGCTAGTGTGCGGCGTAAACGCTCTTAAAGTGTCGATCACTGGTGGCTTCCCCGACTAACACGTAACAGTTACAGGATCACACTGTTACGACTCTACTTCCGTCCCTTATATACGAAATCACTCCCAAAAATTGTTTATATAGAAGGCGAGCGGAAAGATGTCACATCAAAAACTGATGAAATAGAATAACATAAAGTTATACTAGAAAATAAATCAACCAGCCTCAGGAAACTCGAGTGAGAGTCGAACCTTTGGATAACCAGACCAATGCTCTGGCCGCTGAGCTACCGAGGCGAGGCCCCAGAAGACTCGTTGAACTCTTCTAGAACAATCAAAAGTTTCATTAGCGGCCACTCAAGTTAATAGTAAATGACGTTTTATTGCGCGCGGTCTCGCCGAGCGGACGGTGTCAAATTTCAATAAACAAGTACGGCACTGTCACAGGCACGGAATAGATAAGATCTGTGGTCACAGGTCGACCGAGCATTTGTCCGGCTAGTAGTTTGTGATTTACGCTGCAAGCCAGCGGTATTACGTCACTATGTCAAGTTAATAGGTACCATAAGGCTGGTTAGTTTTGAATTGTATATGTATTGGCTTTCAAAGTAAAAAAGTAAATACTGTTGAATAATTTCGGCGGGCTGGTTAGAACCACGATAGTTCAATTGGGAGAGCACCTGACCCGGTATGTCAAAAAGGTGCAGGTTCAAATCCTGCTCGTGTGAGGCATGAAATCAGTAATTTTTTCTAGTGAAATTTTATCTTGTAACTATACATTATAGGTAGGTACTCAAAAGTTGTCGATACTTGTAACCAATGGCAAGAACGGATATCGGCTTTTAAGCGTAGTATTAAGGGATAGCCGCATTTTAGTATTGCAGCCATAACAAACGTACACAGGTGTTTTTATATTTTGCCGTTAAAAGCCAATTCGTAATTGTTAACTTTCAATAATAATTGTATGAAATAAAACTTAAAAATGTCGTGTATTTATCGACATTTAAGTTCAGTATTTTTAGTTAACGGCATTTAAGTCATGGGATTATAACTTTATGATTTAATAGGAAACATGACTACAATTACAGATATAAAATGTTATTTTTAGTTTATACGAAACCTGAAATCTGTTTGTTTAGAATCAGTAATAGAATCGATTTCAATATTTTTTATACCATGTTACATTTTGACCAAATAATATTTACAAAATCTTAACTTAGTATATACTAAAAACACACCACGGGACAGCACAAAAAGCTTGTAACTTCGTGAGTTTTCAAGATATTATTTTAATTTTTTTGTACTGATTCTTTAAATGAAAATATTTGACCAGTGTTTCGGTTTTCGTATAAACTAAAAATAAGATTGTACATACAGCAGTATTTTAACCGCAATATAGTTTGATATAAACCAGTTAACGGCAATTAAGTTATGAAAATGACTTGGAATGTCTAATGCATATAAACGTTATAAACTGTTAACCGTATTATTGCTATGGAATTGGAATTAACGACGTTAAAGCATTTTACTATTGAAAAAAAAATTTGTTTAACGGCGTTTTTCGTGTCGCTACTAAAAACTAAAAAGATAGAAAAAATTAGTCTGATAGTTCGATGGCGCGTTACATTCTGAGTTCAATGATATCAAAAAGTCAAAATCGACCTCACGTCGGTCGGTTAACGGCATTATAGTCTATGACGGCAGCATAGCATTGTAAATGCAAAATTCTAAATAATGAAAATAGGAAAACTTAAATTCATCGCCTCTTTTACTAACTGCGAGTTATCCCACTGCGGGGGATAGGTCGGGCTGTTGTTGATTTTAATGGTAAACAAAGATGAGATATTTTTATTGATAAGCAAGATAACACTATCGCATCACCAGCTTATTTCATGTCCCCACTGCTGGGGCAAGAACCTTCTTTATGGATGGATAGGGAGAACAGGCCCAAAACCACCACGCGGGCCCAGTGCAAATTGGTGGTAGTTAATGACTGCTAATGCAGGCGCGACCAACGACTTTACGTGCCCTCCGAAGCACGGAACTCAAGATGATACATGAACAAAATGGTTGATTTTGGACTGTATCGGAAATACGAATAGGGTTGAAAATAAAACCGTTAGGAGTAGTCTCGCTCTAAAATAGATAACAACTTTATTTGAAAACTCAATACTCAATATTTGATGCCACATTTTGATAGCGCGATTCAGAAGACGATCCGCGCCATCTAGTAACAACATTTAGAATTAATATTTTTATTGAATTAATTAAGCTTTTATAAAAATTATATTGTTATTATATTGACATGCGTCTTACCCTTTCACTGGCTTTTGTCTTTTCTCTCTCTCCATATTGGTACATTACAACTGTTACCCTTGTTTGTAAAATATCTAACACGAATCCGCTTAATAATTCGAAACGCAATGTTTTGCGGCTGATTCCTCATTACAATTATAAACCACTGTAATTACACATTATAATCAGATTGAAATTAATTCTGAGTAATATGAGACACACGTATCCGTTCCGGTTAAAATAAATTGGTTTAATGTTAAATATTAAAAGAGGAAAGCTTTGTATTTTTGTATGTTTGCAACGAATAAACTCGAAATCTAGTCGACCGATTTAAAAAATTCTTTAGAATGCTACATTAGCGCTGAGTAACATAGGCTATATTGAAAAACAAATAAACGTCCACACGTGCGACGCCGGGAAAATAATATCGTTAATTAATAGAATGGTTGTTTTCACGCTGCACCAGTTGTCTTCGTGTCTGTTCTCCATTTCCACTTAACATCAGGTGGAGTGGAGTCATTTGATGATGTTTTAATATACCTATCACAAATAATGTGTCGCAAATAATAATAAAACCAGTGGTCGACATGAACGAGTCATCGACAAATAAATAAAGCTAGGGCCAACAATAATACAGACCTCTATACAGACCTCATAATTGAGGAGCTCGATGGCGAAGTGGTTAACGCGCCCGGTCTGCGAATGCTGAGGTTAAGCAACTTTCGTAAAGGCCGGTTATCGGATGGGTGACCAACAATTTATCATCTCGAGCTCCTCCGTGCATCGGCAGGTATGTAGTACCGTTGGTTCTGGCTGCATTAGCAGTCGTTAACAACCACCAATCCGTACTGGGCCCGCGTGGTGGGTTATGGTCCGTTCTCCCATCCATAGGGAAGGCTTGTTTCTCAGTAGTGGGGACATAAAATGAGCTCGTGATAGTGACAAGTTAGCTTAAATACTGCTTCACGGAAGGCATGTAAAGCCGATGGTCCCGGCTGCATTAGCAGTTAACAATCACCAATCCGCACTGGGCCCGCGTGGTGGTTTATGGTCTGTTCTTCCTTGTCAGCTATAGGGAAGGCTCGTGCCCCAACAGTGGGGATATAAAATGAGCTGATGATGATGAATACAGTCCACCTGCTCCCCAGCTGTCTGTGTTTGGCAACGAAAGCTGTGTCGAACACATGGCTTCCATAACCGGACAGCATGCACAGAAAAAGAGTAGGAAAGGAAATCAGTTGAATGAAGAGGAGTCACAAGAGTTAGGGTATGTATACGCAAAACGCTAGGTATGGCTTGAGAAATTGGAACGAAGGAGAAACAATTTTGAAGATAATGAAGGTGAAGTGGGTAGAAGTGTCCAACACCATCGCCTCATCTTTTGTAATACTTCGTCATTTGAACGTAGTCTTTTTTTAACATGACTTTGCTGTCAGAAATAGGTTTGTCAGTAAACCAGACAGACGGCTTTATTACATATCCTTAGATTTCAATTGTTCCATAAATTTTTTCAGAAAAAAAATTACAAACACCGTTCCATGTTAAAAATTAATAGTTAAAAACGTAGGTGCATACTATCCCACAGCTGGGCAAAGGTCTCTCTCTCTAATTTTTTTTATTTTTTTATTTGTTAGGATAAACAAACAGTGACAGCTTACAAATATTTATAAGATACACATTAACAACTATAAAATTTGAAACCAACACCGCCGTTTACCACCTTTTTTATTACGAATTTACATAAAGAGCAGTACCTACGATATCTTCCGTAAGCTTCGATCATTCCGTAAGTATTTGGTTCTCTTTTATACAATTTAGAGTTTGCATTAAGCCCAGTAATAAAACTTTGATTACAATGAAACGCGAAAGCTTATGTTTTGGGAATCGAACCTAAACACTCCAAATCGTGCTGAACGCTTTGTGCTCGCCATTACGGCAAGTCCTATGTTTAGGCTGGCCTAAATTTAAACGATGCATTAATTTAGCACACAGACAGGCAAGTACCTGACATAATGCTGGCTCCACAACAGCCACTTTTGAACCTCTGCCAAGGCGTTACCGTTACTATACCCAATATATTTTGTTGGAAAAGTTGCCGACGAGTTTTTGTGTATCCCAAACAGTTGAGATACGAGCTTGTTACTTGTATGTTAGGGGCCTGACATTGCTCCTCCGAAGGGTTATTTATTCTCGTATTATTTCGGAATAATAAACATCACAACCTAGTTTCGCGAGAGAGATGTGTGCCAGATTTTGTTGTAGTTTTAATGTGTTGTATAAAGACTTGCTTGTTGTATCGTTGTAATTTTGTGTCTATGCTATAAGATTAGTAGATTTTTTTTTTATTAAATGTTATCACAACCAAGATTAGATAAAGCATAATAAAAAAAGCATATACATGCATTACAAGAGCGCTTCTTACGATCGTATAATCTTTATAATATCAGACAAAAACTTATTACCTAAATAGTTACGATATATAAATTTTACTTTAATATCAAGTGTTTAAGAATAGCTTCTAAAGTAGTTTTACACTTCATATTTTCATGTAGGTACGTGTATGTACTTATATGAACAGTAAGCTAATACTAAGTAGATCTGCTTATGCTGATTTCCATAACATTTCGTTCTGTTTCGAGTTCGAGGAATTTGTTATATGCTACACTCAAATGAATAAAATCAATGTGATTGCGTAAACATTTTAGAATTAACTACACCTAAAACTAAACCGGTTTCAAAATCTTTGACTGTAACGCGTAAAATATGCTTTGGGTGCCGCTTGAATCGCTTTTACGCACACACGCGGACGACATTGTTTTTTTTTCGGCACACATCCCAAAGAGCGTACTTGATTCAACAGAAACCATTTTAGTCTAATGTATACGCCCCGCACTCCACACATTCCTATTTGGCATTTCTCTTCCCTTTGCTACTGTAGACGCGTTTTATTTTTACGGCCCTGTCTTTTCGAATATTTCCCGTCGCGTCTCGCCCCTTCGTAATTTTCCGGAATTCTCGAACGCTATGCAGTGTTTCTGGCGCGTAAAACTATACTGCCACAACCCAACAACAGGGATATTGTTCCGAAAATAATGTATTTAGTGTCATACATACATACACACACAACATACAATGATACAAAAAATAAAATTGACAGCAGAGCAGGATTCTTACCATGTTTATTAATTATGTGTTAATTTACTCTATAAAAATGCAAGTGACTATGATAGTTTAAATAGTTATAAGAAGTTAATTGTTATAAGATGCTGGAGAATTTACCACTATCTGGTTTAGCGGCCTTATCATTACCAAAAAAGCCAAGCGCTTCCAAGTTCTGGAATATTATGTATAGTTTATATAAATTCTAGCAGGACAAAGTTCCTAGGTAAAGATTAATATGTTTTAGCTTCTATCAAAGTAAGAGCTGCGGGAATATTTTATAGTAAGCAATACAAATACTATATCTGTATTTAAGATATTTAAAGCCAAACTTTAGTAACTTATGTTTCATAATTAGACTAAAAACAATCAATGTACAATTTTTTTTCAAAAACAAATTTTTAATTATTTATTTAGTTTAGGCTACAAATAGCTCTTATGAATGTCACTATGCCATCGGTTCGTAAGTCTACTCAGGGCAGACCTTGTAGGTACACACGGCGGCAGATCAACCTACCCAAACCTGTCAAATTTCTCCAATGAATATTGATCCTTATATCTTAACGATAAAGTTCAAAATTGATTGTAGAAATTTGACAGTTTTGGGTAGGTTGATCTGCCGCCGTGTGTACTTAGAAGAACCGATAAGAAACTCTGCTGGGTGTTTCTTTTCTCCCTTACAGCGTTAAATATTGGAAAATGCCATATCATAGCAGAATTACCCTTATCGATCTTCACATAATTTAAATTTTCAAATACAAAACAAATCAAAATTAGATGTTAATATATTTCTCCAAAAACCTTCCTAACGCCGAAGCCTACCGTTAGGAGTATGAGCTAGCTTTCAATTTAGACCACTTGTATCGAGAGCTGAGCTGTCGGATCGCCCCGGAGTCCATCACAGCGATGACAGCCGATTAACCGCATTATCAACGGCCTGCCGGCTAACCAATCGAGTTTACCCCGCATCGAGTACGAAACTCGCAGAAATATCCAACTACATACATTCTCGACAACCACAGTTTGCATTTTCCGACATACGAGTCACAGTAAGCACAAGGTAGGCACGCATAAACTTTGAAATGGATTAGACTCGCAGACTTGCTTTTTTATAATTAGCACGGCAAATGACTTCATTCCACCTGATGTTTAGTGAAAATGGAGTCCAGACGCGAAGACAACTGGTGCAGCGGGAAAACAACGCAGCATCAGTTAAACTCACTCTGCCGGCTCACAAGGTGCTTCTTCACGCCTCGTTAGAAGGGCACCATATCGTAGGAAGGAGGGAAAACGTGTGTTGGTACTCTTCCATCTTTTGGAGGTGCAAAGTCAAAGTCAAAGTCAAATGATTTTATTCATCATAAGCCTTCATTGGCACTTATTGACGTCAAAACTATAAATCATAAAACTAAAAAAATAGTTTTGACTAAACTACTGAATCTACCACCAGTTCGGATTTTGGGAGAGCCTTCGACTGAGAAAAGCTGGCAAGAAACTCAGGAGGCTTATTTCTTTTTCTCCATCTTTTCAACCAAATTACAATCATGTAATATGATATACAAATTCTATACAATTTTGTACACATTAATAATAATATATTAATTCCCTGTGTGGTGCCGGGGATAAAGAAGTGCACCACCCCATCTCAACCCGTGGGTGTCGTAAAAGGCGACTAAGGGACCATTCCAGAGGATGGGCAGCAGCATCTCTCTGAGGTTACCTTCAACCTACTGCGATCGCCAACCCGCCTGCCAAGCGTGGCGATTATAGAATAGAATAGAATAAATTTATTTAACAACACAGTGTAAAAGATGGTAAAATACAAAGAGGCCCATAGAATATACTATACCTTACAGACTAACATACATACTAAATAATATACTTATATAAATTAAAAACTATGCTTCACGTAAAGACGGCGACGTGCGACGCAGCGTGGTGTCCGGTAGCCGGCCTCGGAACCGCCGGAATATGACACCTTTCGGCCAATAGTCCTCTTTCATGAAGGTCGACAGATGATCGGTCGGTACTCTCACCACAAATGAATTAAAATTCACATTGTGGCGGGACTCCAACCGCTCGACCCTCAGAGTGGCGTTGGACTTCACTCGCATGTACTCTACGAGCTCTTCCGCCTTCGTAGAGTAATGAAGTCGGGACACGTACAGCAGCGTCGTCGGTATCGCTGGACGCAGCAGGTGTCTCGGCCCCGTCGGTGCGGTGCCACACAGGTTGCGAGAGGCAGGCTTCTTCTTCTTCTTCTTCTCCACCTTGATGAAGCCCTCCTCATCGCAACAGTCGTGCCGTGGTACCACAAGCTGAGCTCCGAGGACAGGGTCACGGCGATTCTTCTTTTCCCCTGTAATTGATCGCCGCTCAGGTTGCGAAGCGGCGGCAGCGGCGTAAGCATGCTGAGGGGTCGACGTGTTCGGTGACGTCTCCGCCGGAGCGGAGGGGCTGGCGGCGGGGCGCGGTGCAGCGCACGCGGCGACGGCGACCGGTGACACATCCATATGGGCCGACTCAAAACTGCCGATGGATGTATTTTGCGCCCCGCGACGCATTCACATTAGAGACATCAGGTGACCTACTTACCGAAGCAGCGTTGCTTAATAACGCTACTCGAACGCAACTCACTTATGGTGTTGTTTGATGCCTCTAATTTGGTATGCACTTCAGCCAAACTCGCTTTCAGGAAGGTGATGTCCTTTAGCAGCCTGGTGACAAACGACGTGGTCAAAAGTGACGGGGGGCAGCTTGTGGAGCTCCTTTGCCACGAATGAATGCACGCTGTCCGGGTCGGTCTCCTTCAGCAGGCTGATGATGTCTTGGAGACTCTTTTGGGTTCCATCCCTCCGGCGAGATGGCATCTGGTCGGCCTTGCTAACGGTCTGGTAAAGCAGCAGCTTGCCACTGCAAATCTCATCCTCCTTAAAGTTGGACTTGCAGATCTGCAAGATCATGACCTCGTCCATGGTGTCGATAGCGTTTTAAATAAACGCCAGCTCGTTGGCTATGAGTTGTTGGGAACTCATAGTTGATGCACGCGCTGCGGCTATCGCCGCGCGAATCGCGAATAAGAAATTCTTACTGCACAACGGAGCACGTCCGTTTCCGAGCGTGCATCACACTGCACTGTTTTTTTTTATGGCAAATACCCCCCATGCACACCAGCAAAAACCGGCCTCTAGTCCCCGGCAGCCCCGCTCGCCCTAGCTACGGTAGCGGCTAAGGCAGCGACGGAGCAGGGGGTGCTAAGAATCTCCGGCAGAAACCTGGCTACCGCCAACAACGAACTCTTGCCCTGGCAACATTTACCACGCGCACATTACGGACTGACGAGAAGATTAACGAACTGGAGGAAGAATTGAGCAAGATACAGTGGGACATAGTTGGATTATCTGAAATCCGAAGAGAGGGGGAGGACTCCATAATCCTCAAGTCCGGTTACTTGCTCTATTTCCGGGAGGGCGAACAACTGTCCCAAGGTGGTGTCGGGTTCATCGTCCACAAGTCCCTCGTGAACAACGTTGTCGAGACCGGGAGTGTGTCGCCTAGGGTTAGCGTACCTTATACTTAGAATAACCAAACGGTATTCGTAAAAGGTCATACATGTTTATGCTCCTACTACGACACACCCTGACGGTGACGTGGAAGCTATGTATGAGGACATCTCTAGAGCCATACAAACCTACAAAACTCATTAGACCGTTGTCATGGGAGATTTTAATGCAAAACTGGGCAAACGAAGCGGCGATGAGATGAGAATGGGTCGATTTGGGGTTGGCAATCGGAAGTACGGCCGAGCTTCTGAAAGCAGGCGGAAGATCGGTACTCGTAGCTCTTCAGAAGCTATTTAATTCCATCGTACTAGGGGGCAGAAGACGCCAGAGACGTGGCACGAAGGTATGGTGGTACTGTTCTTCAAAAAGGGCGACAAAACCCTGCTGAAGAACTACAGGCCCATCTCACTTCTAAGCCACATCTACAAGCTGTTTTCGAGAGTCATAACAAATCGTCTCGCACGCAGTTCTGATGACTTCCAGCCTATCGAACAAGCCAGTTTCCGAAAAGGCTTCAGCACCATAGACCACATACATACGCTGCGGCAGGTTATACAGAAGACCAAAGAGTATAACCAGCTTCTTTGCTTAGCATTTGTGGACTATGAAAAAGCCTTCGATTCGATTGAAACATGGGCCGTGCTACAGTCTCTCCAGCGGTGCCAAATTCACTATCGGTACATCGAAGTGTTGAGGTGTTTGTATGAAAACGCCACTATGTCTGTCCGTCTTCAGGACCAGAGCTCGAAACCTATCCAGTTGCAGCGAGGAGTGAGACAGGGAGATGTGATTTCTCCGAAACTGTTCACTGCTGCACTGGAAAATGTTTTCAAGCTTCTGGACTGGAAAGGACTCGGCATCAACGTCAACGGCGTATACATCACTCACCTTCGATATGCTGACGATATAGTGGTCATGGCTGAGATCCAGGAAGACCTCGGCGCAATGCTCGGTGACCTCAATAGAGTCTCTCAACAAGTGGGTCTTAAAATGAACATGGAGAAGACATAAGTTATGTCGAACTCACGTGTCGTACCCACTCCTCTGAAGGTTGGGGACTCTGCCCTTGAAGTTGTGGACGATTATGTTTACTTGGGACAAACGGTCCAACTTCAGCAAAGAGGTCAATCGTCGAATCCAATGTCGAATCCGAGGGCTACGCTCGGGGTTTCTCTGCGTGATCGAATCAGAATGAGGAGATCCGGCGACGAACAAAGGTAACCGACATAGCCCGAGGAGTTGCTAAGCTCAAGTGGCAGTGGGCAGAGCACAGGACTGATGGCCGCTGGGGCGGGATAGGTAAAAACTATTAGCAATCTTTGCTACAAGGATGACACTACACATAGCTTCCGCGAGCTGGCAGAATTGTTTGGACGTATCGAAACAGAGAGCCGGAAATTAGGTCTTCGTGTCAACAGGTCCAAAACTAATATTCGTTGATCGAGACCAATTTCTAACGCGAAACTAGGAGCTACAAGACTTGGAGTGTTTAATTGAGTTTAACTATCTCGGCTCAATTGTCCGTAGTGATAGAGAGTGCAAGCAAGAAATAATTCGCAGGATTCAAATAGCCAAGGGCGCTATGAGTAGACTGGCAATAGTATGGCGGGACCGCTTAATACATCAGAACACTAAATTCAGACTTGTCCGATCCTTGGTATTCTCCATCTTTCAATACGGCTCGGAGACATGGACCGTAAAAAAGAACATCTCGAATAGAATCGATGCTTTTGAGATGTGGTGCTTGCGAAGATTTCTACGCATTCCTTGGACTACGTTTAGAACCAACCAGTCCATCTTGAAAGAGCTCGGCATACACACACGCTTGTCAACTATCTGCCGAGATTCGAATTCTTTATTTCTTCGGGCACTTGGCACGCCGTAGACCAGATAGCTTAGAAAAGCAAATATTGACGGGAAAAGTGGAAGGCAAGAGAGCTCGAGGCAGGCCGCCAGCTGGATGGCCTGACGTCATCATTAAGATCACACGAAAGCAGCTACACGAGTCCATCTACATCGCGAGTGGCAGGGCCAGATGGAGAGCGCTGGTCTCCACCACCAGACGTGATGGTCACAATACTCAGCATTGAGGGAATGACTGATTGGATTGGAAGCTATCTTAATTAAAACATGTTTAACGTGCATTTTGAATTTAATATCTGTCAACGCAGTTATATGATCAGGTATTTTAATATAAAATCGAATTGAGGTACCTATGCGACAAAGAAACTAGTCACCAAATTTCTTTGTGCGCGATGGAATGTTTGCTTACTACACCACAGCTAGGGTTGACTGGAAGATCTCTTCTAGAGATAAGCTCTCCCTTGTATCTGTCTGTATCTTAGAGCATAACTGCTCTAAGGTCTGTATAACGTATATTTTAATGTACCTAATTTCTTTGTGCGATAAAGGATTAATAACAATAGTAATAAAAAGATTATGGAATCTTCTATAGATATTAATGTACTTGTATTCTAAATAAAATAAAAACATTTATTCATTTAATTTATCAGATACGCAACCTGTAAATTAGTTAGCGTATTGAATAGTGAATCATTAATAAATATCATAAATTAATTAATTAAGAGCGCATGATCATATTAGCGTACTTTACTTGTAATCCTCAACCACTGAAACTGGGAGGGCGATTTCACCAGTTTTTCAAAATCACCGGTGATCTCAAAGTCGAAGTGAATATCAAAGTCAAATATTTTTATTCAAATAAACTTTAGAAAAGTGCTTTTAAATCGTCCAACATTTTTTTTAGCTACTACCCATTCAAGACGTCTATTTTTTAGCTGTGGAGAAGAATGTTATGTGAAATACACTATGAAATATTATAATTTTGTATTATTTATAATTTTATTATTAAGATACAAACCGTTCATGAACTTTCAGTGTCAAAAATTGGTGACCAGTGACTTTGAATAACCGAACAACTCAAAAATAGCATCACTGCTTCTTTAACACGTTATACGCGACGTAACGCAAAATTCCTCAGTGATTGAAGAGTCCGAGTGGAGTACGCCAATTCACTCGTGCATATCTCCGGCTCACCTACATAAGGAGAAATAAAGGCAATGCGATAGGAATGCATTGCGGTTAGCAGTTTAAGAATAGATGTTTATAGCAACACGATCCTACAAAGCATTTTAAATATCATTGCAAACTACTGAAAAATAACAAAAAAACAAAACTTATGTGGTAGCAGTTTATTAAGGTTATTGTTTTTATGTAAATAGGACCATTCAAATATGGATTGTACTGGTTTCCAAAATACTAGACAGAGTACACTTATTATGGGGGAAGTCGACACTACGAATAACCGCTTTCAGCTGTTCTCGAAGCTCGTTAGTAAACAGGATAGTTTCGTAGGAGATCGACCTCTTTACGCGCAGCAGATTCGGCCAAATGCTCTCAGACAATCCGAAGACTTTCTTCGCCGTCATCTGCTCTGTGTGGATCATTAGAGTGTCACTAGGTCGCTCTGTTATGTCTAGAAGGCTCGCCGAGTACGACAACAAGCCTCTGATACCGTACATTACCACGACTAAGAAAAGGGAAAACCCAGCAATGATGTAGTTCTTCTCGATCCTACTCAGCAATAACAGCTTCTCATATTCGTTGAGAAGTTTCGAGAATATCAGCTTGTGGATGTTTTGCAGTGGGATGTACATGCCCAGGTATACAACTGACACGAAGTATGCTGAGACGAGAGCATAGTAAAGATACGACCTTGCCAAAGTATTGAGGAAATTGCTTATCTTTATGACGTCGTACACCGGGTTGAGCATGACGAGGATCAGAGCCATCTGTAACAGCAGCATGAAAGTTAGAAATATGCAGCTCCCGTCCATTTTCTTGATCTTGATAACTTCGGCGTAAATGTATTTCGACACACTCTATGGCATTTTACCGAATACAGTCCGCTTCTGGGGGATATTTGCAATACTTCCTACATTTCGCACATGTCGATTGATCAACTGACAATTTTGTGACAATGCGATGACAGGCGTTCGTTTTGTGAAATAGACTTTTTTATTCTCGTTTTCAGTGTATAGTGTACGTAGGTGTGTTGTTGGTTAGTAATTGGGCATTTTTTACAGAAAACTTTGTTGTGACCTAGCATTTTGTATGTGGTTGCGTACGTTTTGTTTCAGAACATTAACTAAATCTAGCTAGCTTTAATTATTCTGAGCGTTTTGTTACCATACAGCAACGTTTAGGTGAGATAGACCACGTTATTTTGGTATTTCGACTTGGTATTTGGTAGTTCTAGCCAGTTTAATACAAAAATTTATGGAATTTGCAAATGACTACAATTTTGCAAAGCGCATTATAAACATCGCAGGCAAAATGACTAAAACACAAGTTGAAATAAAATGAAATAAGCTACGCTCTTGTACTAAATTTTTATTATAAATCTAACTTGTTTAATAAATAATTAACAAATATGATCCTATCCCGAATGTTTTACAAAAACACGATCTGTATGAAGACGTCAAACAGAGTGCTTAGCAAGTTTTTAGATAACGTTTGTATGAAAAAAATGCAACTCCTAACTAATTCTCGTTTTCGTTTACTTTATTGAATGGTAAAAGAAACCTAGTAAATATTTTTTTTAACATGAGTAATAATTTAATTCACAGTAATGAAACATAACATAACTAACTACATTAACACGTTGACTGCCGCAAAACCAGACACTATAGAAAATTTATTGTTTGCCGGTCCCAGTCACAGGTGACCACCACGGCCATTAAACTTTATGGAAAAAATTACTCTATGAAACGCTGAATAATATATCAGGCCTACTTTGTTTGTTAGTTATTGGAAAAAGACAATAAATAATAATTTCGGTTTGAAACGACCAGTAGATGCATTAGAAATAATTAACAGCAAATAAAATATTTTTTTAACGAAGAAGTCTGATACTAAACGCAATTGAACATCCAATGTTACCACATGATAAAAAATTTGTTACAAGTAATTAACAACTTTATTAATTTATTATCTAGTTTTACCTAAATATAAAAGCTAAATAAAAATATAAAAGTATTCGGAATCCTCGAATTTTTCTCTACATTTTGGTATCTATGTACCTCAAGGTACAAACATGGCCAAAGATGTATGGACTATTAGTAACCTCCTTTATGGGTAGGTACATTATATAGTTCAGAAATTGAGTCTCGAACTTTTCCCAGAATTCAGTTTCAATATACACTTAAGTAGGTAGGTACCTATTTAGGATTGTAATTGCAAAGTTTAAAAAAAGGGCTCAGTCGATACGCATAACAGTGCAAACTGTTAGGTACTACATACACCAAAGTTATTAGGTACATATACATATAAAAGAGGGAAAAGGTAATTCTTTTTCATTCTTCGTCATAAATCAAAAACTATACATCATCAAAATAATTAAAAATCTGTTTAAGCTTGTGCAAATGAAACCCCTTTCAAATAATATGAAAAGATGAACGAATAGAGATCATTAATAAGACAAATACAACCTAGGTTCAAATTTTGATTTGGACGATAACTAAATGCTTATTAGCATAGCTATCGCCTCTTTTATCTAGTGGTCTTGTGCTCAAGTCTCAATGGGGTCACATTGTACTGGGTTAGGGTTTCCTACCACCTACCAAACCAAGTCTAAGTCCACCTACCTAGCTAATACCGGCTTATGACAGACACCGTAACTACGTTGTACTCATTATTATACTGTGCCGGAACAATGCAATTAGGAGCATATTGTTGGGTTCCGAGAGATGTTTAAAATAGCCAGTGTATCAATAGTTATGTCTTTGGGATGTACGTTTCAATCGGTGGCGTTATCATCACTTTCCTTCAGGTGCGATGAGGGCAAGATAAAGTAAAACAACTTAAGAATTTTTGCACACTTTATTACTGTTATTATAAATTTGAATTCTATTAAAAGCGTCATTGATAATTTATCGATTATTAATTGCACTGTGTATTATGGATTTGAATGTAAAATTGTATTAAACGGTATTCTTTCTACCAAAAATATTTAAAAACGAACTATCTATGTGATTTTTCAACACTGAGAGATTTACATATATTGGTTAACATCATTACAGTACGGTAAGTCGCAGTTGCATCATCCCTTGTCAATATTGCATGTCTGCACATTAATTCAAATTCCAATAGTCTAGCAATGACACTTAGATACTGAATGATTCTTTCAATCAGAACCAAACAAAATAACACCACAAAGAAACATAAGTAACACATGGAAATTTCACTCAAATAAAACTCTAAAATAAGATTCACATCTTTCACTTGCATCAAAAGATTTCTATGAAAATTAGTTTCCCAAGACATTTCCATAAAAGTATTTAAGAAGAGGCAAAACACTACAGTCCCTAACAGTTTTGAAGGGTATAGTGAGTTGTCCTGCAAAATGCATAATAGATTCCTTATGTAATAGGGCTCTTGGACCGGTTTTAGAAGAGCTACAATTAAAACCAATTCTACAAACAGTATGCATCCTACAACTGCACTAAATACATTTACCATCTTTATATTTTGAGTTTCTTTGATTACTGCTTTGGATTTATTTTCTTTGCTTCCTGACTTTCTATGTTATCAGTATTTCTGCTAGCTTCAACGTTCCCCTTGGTTCGACTGCTATTTTTCGACGTAGAACTTAAAGTTTCACCATTATTGTCTTTTATAACTAGTGTTTCACTATCATTTGATTTTTTTCCTGAAGCCTTGAAAAATGATTTTATTTGTTTATGTTCTTTTTTGTTAATATCTATGAAACTTGGCCAACGAAATAACTGTGAGTCTTCTTCAATATCATCATCACTAAATTTTGGTTCTGATACGCTCTCGAGTTCACTTGTTAAAGTTACATCAATCAAATCATAGTTTCCCATCAAATCTGAAAATTCGTGTAATTTAGCCGAAAAATGTACTAAGTCAATCAATCTTAATAAAACTAGTACAAAGAACATAGATAAACCACCCAAGAGATAGTTTCTACAAGCGTTTGTCACATCAATTACATGTTTTAATGATTCTCCTGGGTCTTCAATATTCACAGTATCTCTTCCAAATTTTATTCCTTTCCCTTTGCTTAAGACTTTGGTTGGCTCAATGATTCCATAGGACAGTATACAAAGCACATAAATTATTAGTGAAGTTATAGCTGCAGGGTTCGATGTACAATTTTCAGTAAATTTTTTGATATATTTGGAAATCTCTACTATGTCTCTAACTGGTAATATAATGAACATTACTAATAGCATTTGAAAAAAGTTTACAAATACCAGAAACGAAGTTTGAAAATCCAAAATCATTTTAATCTCAAAAACAATGAATTTATAAAAAAATAATTGAATATCCGTTGACGTGACGAATATGACTGATATACATTGAGAATATAATTTCTATACGTACCGAAATTTAAGATGATAATGATTTATATTATCTTTGAATGGCAACAAACCTTTTCAACAAACCTCACTATAAGTAATTATTTTCAATAATATATTTTTAATATTGTTTTTCGTTTCGACGATGTAGTTTTATAGTTTTATTAGATTTGAGGAGAAAACGTATAGGACATAAAGCGTTGAATTTGAATAATTAACGTAGAGGTTTAAGCGTCCTTTGTCAACACTTATCTATGTTAAGTGGCGAAAATCGTTTTTATGGCAGTCACCCCAAGCGCCTAAAAGTGCGTCACCCACTTTGCCGTGATTGAATTCGTTATCAACCGTCATTCACAATGCCGTATCGAAAACGAAAGTTGTAACAAGGACCCTATTTGTGTCGACGTCTCTTTGGAAAACAAAATACCGGGCTGCTACGTAGCTAACATATTATATCTCACAGCATATGTTGTTCGCAACACTCACCCCGCTATACCTGTAAGCACCATACGCACGCCATTAGTGAGAGCAGGATGGCGTCCATTTCTCTCGCACAGGTACCACGTGGCCGCCCCTACCAGGTGTTTGGAAGCCACTTTTATCGCGACTATTACCTATGTCGATTCAATTATGCTGAACTGTTGACTTTGCGGACACCAATATTTTCAGAGCTTGCGGCAGCTCAACAAGCTATAGCAGAAAAGGCCAATCAATTTTAGATGTTAATCTTTTAATTAATGGCGGCGTTTGGACGTGCAATAACTTAGATTGGTAAATATTTAGAAAATCGTTTGGGTAGTTCGGTGATAGAGCTTGAGCTGGGATTAACTACCAAAGCTGGGGTAATTGGGGTGTACTTAAATGGGTCGATCGGTTTAGTTTTACCCTGAAATTGGGTAATTGGAGTCAATTAGTTAAAATCTTGGTAATAATTTTGTTGGTGTTAACATTGAGTGATCATTATTTTAAATAAATTTAAGTCGTGTATAGTTTTTTCAATATTTTTTTAACCATCTACGTCTTAAGTTTAACTAACGTTGGTTTTGTGATATTTTTAATTAGGCTTCTTAAGTTACAAGTAGGTTTATTCAAGTATGCGTTTCTTAAATTTGAAACTCCATTCGTTTCTTAAGCCAGTATAAACCATTCCGGTGACAACGTCGGCTTTCTTTGTCTAAGCACATTATTATTCTTGCATATAACTCGTCCTATGTGCTCTAAGGAGTGCGTGCGTGACGTCATTACATTTGAAACGTGACTCTAACTCACTGGATTTTCGCTCAATCTGTATAATAAATGCTGTTCCTGTATTATTTTAATATTTGCCGACTGCGGCGCGGCTCAGATTATTCCGCCTTTTTGCAAATACACAAACGCTCAAATTTAAACTTTAATGCGTCAGGTTTAGGGCTTGGTTTTTTGTTTGTCTTAAAGGGTTCCTCAAGCCGTGTGAAACGTATCACCTTCGGAGGTTTTCTAGAGGGAACGGCATCACGCTCTGCTGCGTGTCCCCGTGCCCTACTAGATTCTCCGAAGGGTTCGGATCGGATCGGGGAGATTGTTTGTCCTAAGCTCACATGAGAGTCTAGAAGCAAACTTAAAAAATCGGTGTGCCTTTTATTTGACACTATCGATTCCCTTTGAACCAGTACGACGTAGAACTTTTGTATCTTTAGTATGGCTTACTAGTTTGGTGAGATAAATTTTGTTGTGTTCTTACGAGTAGGTACTTTTATTGAACAGTGGTATTTTTACTTTAATTTAATTTAGTGATAATATAGATAGGTACTATTATAAAATATATGCATTAAGAATATTTTATTTAAACATTGTCATACATTTTTTCCCTGGTGAATTCATCTTCATTTTTAATTTTGTTGATGTTAATAAGACTGTATCTGATTACATTAATATTGTTCCCTTGTTTTTTTCCTTGCTTGATGGCTTTGTGCGGTTAGCACATTTAGCCAGTTTTAAAGTATTTGTCATACAAGTTATAAACAAATAAATATAGGGATTTACTTTTAGTAATAGACAGTAATGAATGATAATTGAAACGAATAGTAATAAATGATATTCCCGCAAGCCCTTTGAGTAGGTATCAGTAAAGAAGTAGGGCTTTACTGAGACCTTACGCGGACTTCTTGAGAGAATTTCAAAAACTTATGCAAGTTATTGAACACTTAACGGTAAATAATCCATCATTTCACACTAATATATGACATAGAACAAATTGTAGAAAAAAAAACTAAACCGCAGACATGACTCTTCACTTTCCCGCCAAGAAATCTAGGTAGTTCTTCTTTTATTGTTGTGAAAATAAAAATTCTCCATTGCAATAAGAATGTTGTAAAACTTAATCAACCACTTATTATTTCATCGTTGAAAGATGAACTCTCTTTTCTCTACTCATACGCTCTTAAATATTTCGCTATTGTAGTTGTGGACGAGATAGGAAAGTGGACGATTTAGGAAGTGGACGAGATAGGAAAGTGGACGAAGTCGTCCTGAAGGGTTCGTAGCACCGGCTGACTGACTATGAACTACGGTTTGTTTGACAACTGGCTACGGGTGCCACCTACCGGGTGCTACAACGCGTTTGCCATCTTATCATAAAGTAGTATAGTATTTAAAACTTTGTCAGCATGGCGATAAGATCGGCATCAATGTAAGTGACAATTCCAATAGGTATTTGTAAAATGACGTCATAAGTAGTTTGTAGTACCGACTGACTGCGAACTACGACTGTTAGGGTAGGGTGGTTCTCACTCAGTGGCTACGATCTCAGGCGTGTTACGACGCATTTGCCATTTAATAAAGTACTGCCACATACTACATATTATAAAAGGTATACTAAACGAGTATACGAAGTTACTCCTCAATTAGCCATTTTATAAAGACACGCTTCGATCAATCGTACCGTGCGTTGCTTTATCTGTCAAATGTTTTTTTTAAAGAATTGAAATACGTTTTTTATTATTTTATGGCTTTCCGATAGCCAATAACGATCCATACCACCAGAATGCCCTAAATGTTATTATTAAAATTCTCTAACTCTAATTTCCATAAAAAAAATAAAGATTCCATCAAAAGAAATAACGTCGATCCAATTCAAAGTAAGTAGTAAAAGCAATAGAACACGATGATTAGAACATCTGCAACAAACATCAAAAATTACGCCCTAGCGCTCGCTATCAATTTCATTCCGAAACTTTTCTTACTTGTTACAAATTTATCTGATTGCAGACCTCTTTAGCTCTACAAGAGTTTTTAAACACCGAAGCCTTTCCTCATCGGGCGAAATGAAAGTAAATTCTTAACAATCCCACGATTTGCACAGTGGGAAACAGTGTTACGGCATCTGCGACTCTACTCAGTCGTCATAAGGTATTAGACGAGGAGCCGGAGAAAGTTTTCGCGGTCGTATTTTATTCGGAAAGTTTTTTTTGCGGTTTCTGATTATTGGAAGTTGAAATTTTCTTTTTGTTACGACGCGGATCGGTCATGGAGGCGTGAGTTGGAAGGGAAGGGCTAAATTACGTATACAGTTGTATAATATATCACAGATTTCAGCAACAACTTTCCCTTTTCGGTGAAGAAGTGAAGTATTAGCCGAAGCAAAAGTTATACAAAAGGAACAGCGAGTTATCGCATTTTTATTCGGCATAACGTTTCACTGTAAATAACGAGCTTGTAGCTATTTTGATATATTTGTTAGACTTAAATATGCGTCAAGTAACTATTAAAAACATATACTATCATATTTTCCGTCTGCGAACCCACTGCTGGGTAACATCGTAACAAAAAGGTTTTAGTTAAAACATTCATTATAAATTACAATAATGCATTATTAAAATATTAAATTTAAACAAACGATTGATCAACAAGATTTAATATTTTTTCACTATACATTTAATGTTCGAAAACTAACTTGAACCAATAATCTTATTTTTCATAATTGGTATATTTTTAACAAATAAAAAAATGATTGTATCCTTAAAACCAAATACTACTAGCAAGACCACTAACTGTCCTTAATAAATACAATATACCACATGTCTTTACTTTCATCTTAAAAACTTCTATCTTAAACTCTTTCATACATTCACTCAGTATGCAGCAAACAAAATGTCTCCTTTAAAGTAATAATTAACGTTAGTAATAATTTCAGTAGCATCCCCAAGTCACTCCTGAAACTAGCAAGTAAAATGCAAACGCAACTCGCGACTACAAATTCTCAACTCAAACGTTAGTTACGACATTATTCAAAGTAGTTACACGCTTTTTCCGATGCAGAAAGAGCAAATTCAATTTGCGCGCCCTGAAAGTTGACCGACTGTACGCGTAAAGTTCATAGTTGACGCTCAACATAGTTGTGTAAAGCGATTAGGAATAGGAATGTGCGAACGAAGTTGTGGAAGTTTAATGTGCTGAGAGGACGGCACATTGCGCGGAATAATCTGAAGTGAATCAAGTAGACAAATGAAAGTCGATACCCGATAATGCTTTGTGATTTGCTCGTGTCAAAAATTTGCTTAGCTAACGTATCGTACCTATTATGCGATGTCTAACAAATTTGGAACGAATTTGGAATTCTAATAATTTGTAGGTGTTTTAGTCATATTCAATACAAATACAAATACAAAAGTAGGTTGTAACAGTTTATGATACAACAACATCGGGTGATAACACTTTGTGAGAGACTGGAGTCTGAGCTGGGATAAACCTGTCATACAGAACTCCAGGCTCCCCTGCCATTATAAGTTTTTACAAGGAATCATTATGCAATAAGAACATTTAAATATATAATAATATTATATAGACTCAATATCATATAATATAAAAGAAGGAAAATATTTCTACTCGAAACTGGATGAATATGCAAACCGTACGAAGCCATTAAACAGAAAAAGAAAAACAACTAGTTCTTATCGACTCACGAACAAATGCAGTATCATCAACCGCCAGCTAATTTGGCAAATCCACAGACCATTGTTCTACGGGCTACGCAAGAATGTATCGGGTCTTTTTGCGTCGCGGTCTCCGGAACGGCAAAAACAGAAAAGGTCATCTCCCCGCACAGTATATCTCGACAATCATTTATCAGAATATAACTAGTGGGGTGGATAACATTGCTCCGGACGTTTCCCTCGCGTTTTTTGTTTTGCGGGAAGCACAATTTTCAGACTGCTCATATTTTTCTATTTAGTTTTGGTTTTTTTCTTGCCAGCTTCGCAGTGCCGCGTCTGTGCCTTGAATGCGGCACTGATGTACAATTTATAACTGGCTGGTTTTAGGTTTGGTTCTTAAGTGGCTTATTTATATGAAAATGAAATAGGAAATATAAAAACAATATTGTTATTTAAGATTATGTACAATCTAAGAATGTAACTTTAGAACTTTAGAACTTTTACGTACTCAAATAAATCGTTTTACACAAAATGTTATGTCAAGGTCTCCTAAGCATTATTTGCGTTGCACTTACACTTCGTTTAATATTTATTCATTCAAAAGTCATGGCAATTCGAATTTGCAAAAATATTCAAGTAAAAAAACGAACTACGATATCTATATAATGTTCCATAAACACTTTTTGATCACACAAATACGTGTAGTTTGGTCCAATAACAAAAGTTGTAAATATTTAAATAAACTTTGACGTGAATTATTATTAATTGATGAATAGTTTAGACATTTTTACAGTCTGTGTTTGGAATAAGTTGTTGCCTCATTTTATTAGCAAACATAATAACATTACTTATGAATTATAAAATAAAAATCCTCAATGAGAATAAATGTCTTAAACCATATAAGTTACTCAAAGCGTAGCGTTTTTAATCTAAATATAGAACAAAATGCTTGCATCGCATGCTATGCTTTTGACTCTGAACGATACACTATCAAAAACATTGTCTACAAATTCTCTCCATCCTTTATCTATTGCAACCGCAAAACATTCCGTTGGTATGATAACTTTATGAAATATCTGACATTCTTTACTTATATGACTAAACATATTGTTTCACTACTTCTACATTTTGTAACTCAAAATTAGACAAAATAAGTGGTAAGTAGGAAATTTAAACAGCCTATAACTGTCCCACTGCTGGTCATAGGCCTCCATCATAATAAGTTGAATAATGACAGATACTTGGGTTGAATGCTAGAAATCATAATTCAAACCCCGTGGTTCTTAGCTCAACTAACTTGAACTTATACCTACCTAACACGAGCAATACGAGCATACGCTTCCTACGACGTTGCTTAGCAGGACTTTTATCAATGTGTCCATAGCGCATTATTAATAATATGAAGCAATATCTGTGTAATATAAAGTAATATCTGTGTAATATCTAGTAATATCTTTTCGTTTTCTAAAAATAAATGATAATAAAGATTTTCTTTTGGTTCGGTAATAAAAAAACATCTTTAAGAATAAGAAACATTTATTGACCTGCACAAAAACAAATATAAACAGAATACACAGACAAAAAAATAAAAATAAGATAAAAACAACATTAGAAAAACAACTTACACAATTAACAGAAACAGTTTGAACATTTAACACAATTGCACAAAACATAACAATATTTCGATGAAAACGCACTCTCTCACCTTGATACGTGGTAAATATTACCCAGTAATGTTAGTTTGTTTTACTGCAATACGAAAATACGACATTACAAGAAATTCTATGTGTACATACTCGTAATCGTAAAAATGGCAGAGTCATCTCGCGATCACCACACGTAGGTATGCCAAGTACAGTCATGGCAAGAAATATGAAAGCACTTTTGCCTGTTTTCTATTGTAATAAGGAATATTGAGAGTTATCAAAATCGGTTCAAAAACAGTTATCAAAATCAAAAACACAGGAAAAAGGGCTAGCAATTAGCTTGACTTCCTTAACCATAATTAAATTACTAAAACAAATATAAAATACATATTTCTTTCTTTTTAGAGTATTAGGCAAAGATTTTGAACAATGTTCCACACTGTGTCTATTGTACAATTCCTATTGGCGTTCTATTTTAGAGTATGCCTCCACGGTCTGGAATCCTCAATATAATAAACATGTCAACAGCATTGATAGGCTGCAAAGGAAATTTAAGAAACATTTAAATTTTAAAAATAATTCGGAAATCTTGTTATGACTTGTCATTGGCAAATCGGCGAATGGAGAAAGACATTAAGTTTTTTTACAAATTAATTAACAACGTGTTAGACTCCCCTACCTTTTAAGCTGTATTAAATTCAAGTGCCCTCGGATAGGTTCCCGCAACAGTGATTGGTTTTATGTCCCTTTTACCAGAACAAATTATACAACAATAATACGTTTTTGTATCGAGCGTGTACAAGTTACAACAAGAAAATGTCACACGTGGATATGTTTAACCACACGCTAAAAACTTTTAAAAAAGAATTGAAAAAAGAAATTCTTTCGAGTTATAGTCAATAAGTTTTAGTATCTTGTGTTGTTTATATTGTGTATTGTTAGATTATGTGGAAACTTCACTGATTTATGTTATTCCTAATTGTATTTTTTGTAAGATTTTTGTAATTATTTGTTTCCCAAATAAAGAAAAAAAAAATATAAAAATTAAACTAGAGAGCCAACGTGAAACTTGGTATTGCCCCTCAAATGACAAATACATTCTCTCCTAATTCGTCCTCAAAACAATGCTTATGACAAATGCAATGGTTTTTATAAATAAAATAGAATAAAGAGTAAAATTTTATTTAATAACATTAGCCAAGTGTTTTCACATAATTATAATTTACGTATGGGTAGGAAACGTCACGCTTATTTTTGTCCCCAACTGTACGTTACAAGTTTTATGTCTGTCACGTTTAGACCGAATTCGACGGGTGGAGTTTACACCCCGACGCGTAATTCACTTTGCCCTAGGCTTCTGTACCTTTGAATTTTGATCATGTTTAACGTCTGTATACATATTATACAAGTATATAAAACGTTATATTTAGTATATACACAAAACCTGACAACCGTTTATTCAGTTTCGGGAATAAAGTCGAAATCGATGGTGCATTTAGGCAATTTCAAAAATAACAATTTGAAGGCAATTTTGACATAAGCAATTCAAAACTATTTTTTTTTCTTTATAACGCTAAATTAAACAATCCAATTATCGACACAAATGGATTGTATATTTTCGAAAAATAAACTTACTCACTCAAATACACAAGCCCAATCCAACTCAAGTACAATCCGTAGCAATCCGTAGCCCATCATTATCCTTCCAAAAATGAACATCATCATCATCATCATCATCTCAGCCAAAAGACGTCCACTGCTGGACAAAGGCCTCCCCCAAGGATCTCCACAACGACCGGAAAAAAAAGAAAAAAGAAAAAAAAATGAACATACTCTAATACAGCTTAAAAATACACGAGCACTGTTCAACACGTACTATTGTTACAAACAAAAAAGATACTAACCAATACGATTTTTTTCTAGTGTCACATAGGTATATTCAAATCTAATTGATACCAACCGACCATTGGAATCCTTGGCGTCGATATTTCGAGTGACGTTCAGTTTCGCGGTCATTTGGAAGGTAAAGCTAATAAAGCTTCGAAAAAGCTGGGTGTGCTCAATAGAGCGGGACAGTATTTCACGCCGACCCATCGCTTATAGCTTTACAAAGCACAGGTCAGGCCTCATATGGAATACTGTTCCCATCTTTGGGCTGGAGCGCCCCAGTACCAACTCCTCCCATTTGACCGCATTCAACGCAGAGCTGCTCGAATTGTCGACGACGTGGTAACCTCTGGTCGGCTCGATCCACTGGCCCTTCGGAGAGACGTTGCGTCTCTCTGTATATTTTATCGCCTTTATCATGGGGAGTGCTCTGAGGAATTGTTCGGTTTGATCCCTGCCGCTGATTTCCTTTACCGCACTACACGCAATCGACTGTCTTTCCACCCACACCATCTTGATGGATGGCGATCTACTACTGTGCGTTTCTCACGTAATTTTTTACCACGAACTACATTGCTGTGGAACCAGCTCTCAGCGGCGGTATTTCCGGACCAATACGACTTAGGGATCTTCAAGAATATTCCTTCCTATTCCTTCCTTAAAGGCCGGCAACGCATCTGTGATTCCTTTGGTTTTGCGGGTGTCCATGGGCGGCGGTGATTGCTTCCCATCAGGTGACCTGCCCGCTCGTTTGCCTCCTTCTAATATAAAAAAAAATCCGCTCAGACTCGATTCAGTCTAGCGTTGTATGACGCACTTCAATTACGTCGCGAGCTCTCTAGCAAAATAGATATTAATAAATATACACTCATAAGAAACCTTCTCAATAGGCTTACTACGTAGTTCCTGGTTCTAAAGAGGCTGCCATTTCTTTTCTTCTTCGTGTTTTTATACTTACATTTATATTCACATATCATTGTGTAGTGGAAGGTGATGAAAGAACCCTGTTATTTATAGCAAAGCAACTTTTTACTTTTTCTTTTGTTTGCAACAACAACAATTTTCTGTTTTTTTATCGCTCTTAAACAGCTTCCTTGCTCCGGAACGAAGCCGTACCATTAAGTTATTTCCCGTTGTGTATACATTTTAAACGGAGGTATTTGCTCCAGCTCGTAGGGAATGCAAAGTTGAAGGCTTGCGTTTGCACAATTTGTTGGGCAACGAGACGGAGAGATAGAACTGTCGCTGAAGTTGCAAACGGAAAATTCGTAACGCGGACTAAACAGTTTCGATTCAGCGTCAGAAGGTTTATCTAGCTTGAATTGATGCTGAGTTATACGTGAAAAACCGTTGATCAATCCCCACAGCTCTATTCGAATACTGTAAAGTTGTTTTTGCGAGATATCAGTAAATAATAATAAATGGTGACAAGTGACAGTGACAGGTGTCAGTGGTTGCCGATTATCTCTGATCAATAGAGACGGGTGTGTACCGTAAAACGGATAGAACCGTGAAACGATAGAGGGGTAGAAACCGACTTAATCGATTAAGATACAGATATGTATATCTGTATAGAAGTTTAAAGCGACGTGAATCTAACACGAGCGTATTAGCTTTCGGGTTGCCTAAGAAGGCTATTATCAAAGTGTACACTTTTTAAATACATTTTAATCAATGGTTCATAATAATATGTATTATATACTCGTAGATATCATAGGCATACCGTTATTCCCGACATTTCGACTGAGTTGCACCGGTCAAGATCTCAAGCTGACTGTACGTCTATGATACCTATACATAGTAGTTTGCGTAAATAGTAAATTAGTCTATCTATATCAGCCTTTGGGTTCGTCTTCGAACATAGGCCTCCTCTTCATCTTTCCAGCGTTCTCTATTACCAGCCACCTGCATCCAGTTAATTCCGGCTTGTTGCCGGATGTCGTCTGTCCATCTTTTAGGCGGTCTTCCCCTGCCGCGGGTGTCATTGCGGGGTCTCCACTCTAAAGTTCTTCTAACCCAGCGATCGTTGTTCATCCGTGCAATGTGTCCCGCCCATCTCCACTTACGGCTCTCAATCTCCTCCACCACGTCGCGGACCCGTGTCTTTCCTCTGATCCACTCGTTTCTCCTATGATCTTGGAGAGAAATGCCAAGCATCTGTCGTTCCATTGCTCGCTGTGCAACTCGGAGTCTTTCAGCAGACCTTTCTGTCAACGTCGTGGTTTCCATCCCATACAGGAAGACCGGCAGAACACACTGGTTAAACACCTTGGTCTTTAGGTGTTGAGGTATCTTTTTGGACCGCAGAATATGATTATTGGCGCCAAATGCTGCCCAGGCTTGCCCAATGCGCCTACCTATTTCCGCAATCTGATCTTCGGACCCGAGAGTAATTTTGTGGCCTAGATAATGGTCGACCAACTCTACAGGTAGGACGAGATTTTCCACATTGTCGATGTTCGTCATGGTTTTAGTTTTTGACAAATTCATTTTCAAACCCACTTAAATTAGTAATAAATTTAACTTTAATTAGTAAATTAGTAATCTAACTGTAATCAAGAATTTATAATCATCTTAGAAACAAATCACCACCGCGTCCGGTGGCAGGATTTGGCCAGACTGCGAATGTATTAGAAAAGTATTAGACTATACCTATAAAATTTTATATTGATACGAATAAAAACAGTTCGCCGAGTTTAGAGTAACTATTAGGTCCTTGCCTATGAAATTGATGTTTAGTATAAAGATTTTTTATAAAATTTTATTTTTCATACTAACTTTTTTTTTTTTAGAACCTATTTACGTAAACACTATAAAAATTAAAGAGTAGTGTGATTGTTTCACTAGATAAATATAGCTGACATTAAAAATAAAACAAAATCAAGTCCCTTCAAAGCTACAATGAAAACAAAAAGACAATTCCGCGATCATAAAAGTAGTCAATTAAAAAAAATATTGGGCGATAAAGACACAAAATTAATAATCATTGTTATAACTAAAGCCTAAGTAACATAGACCTAATCATATAGGTATACATAAATACCGGTTGTTAATAATATTAACTACCGGTATTGAATTTTGGAACTTTTAGACCTTAAAATAAGTGAGAAAAAAACGTCAATTTCATAAGTAAGGACCTAATATTAACGTTATACCATGTCATGGTAATTAGTCCATAATAAATAGATAGATAGATGAAAACTTTGTTGCTTACACTATATACAGAAAGCAAATAGCAAAAAGTTTAATACAAAGGTAGGCAAAAGCGGTCTTATCGCTTAAAGCGATCGAAAATGTTAAACAAGTCTACTCCCCTAGGACTGGATAAGTGGCAAAAGAAAAGAAGGCCCGCAACTCGATACCTAACGAAAACTTACATAACATGCTTAAATATAAAAGGTAATTAGCATTCTGATACGCCAGAGACGAATAATGAAGACGCTTAATAATAAATTCGCACAGCGAAACTTCTAATGTTATCAAACAAGGAGTTATCAAAGTTGTGGAACGTTCTTAGCGGACTGCTCTTACGTTTCGGGGAAAACATCTCTGCCGTCTCGCAAAGGAGAAAGGAGATAAGTCAATTTACCCAACCGAATGCGCTGTACGCAACATTGGTGCTATGATGTTCTTTTGTTCAGCTTCTAGTTTTTGATGTGAAAACTTCTTTAGCGGCGTTGTACACTTTTTTTGTAATTGGTAAAAAATATTAAATTCGCGTCAGGACACGTGACCTGATCGAAAATTCGTAAGACGAATGGAGAGTAGACAGCCGGCGCGGCGTAGGAGAGGAAGTATCCCCCTCTCTTTCTACGGCGCGGCGAAAATGTATGTCTGCTGTTTCGTTTAGGCGGCGCAGGGCGCTTGCGCGAATAAATTGTCATGTTTGTGTACGATAGCGCAATAAATAAATATTGTATTCTACCACATAAATGATAGTACTTTCATACTGATAATTGAAGCAATTCGTGCAAAATTATTCCCTAACCATTCCAAAATATCAAAAATGCACAACGTTAATATTCAAGTTGTCACTTCTGCCGGCACTCCCGGAGTGCCACCCGTCGTTTTTTTTTACATAAGCGCTTGGCTTTCATCTCACCTGATGTAAAGTGATGATAAGGCCACTGGCTATCTTATCTCTAGCTGCCGGAACAACAATGCTACATACATTGATGTTATGGCGACATAATATTTAGATAAGATGGTGGTACCTAACCAGGTGGGCAAACAAGCCCTACCACCAACCAAACCGAGTACACAAACATGTACCCCCCGCTGGGAATCGAACCCGGGACCTCTGGGTCTAAACCGGTGGTTTTAACCACTAGACCACAGAGGTGATTAAAAGTATTTAGTAGAATAGAATATATAATATTTATTTGCAATAAATGTAGGTACAATAATCAGTTGTTATATTTTGTTACCGAAACCTTGTACCCTCTGCCATAAATAGTATGCTAATTTTTACTTAGTAAATTAATGTCCAACTAAGGAAATAAGTCAATTTACCCAACCAAGCGTGCTGTACTCGAAATTGGTGCTATGATGTTCTTTTGTTCAGCTCGAGTTGTAGTAGGACGGTATATAACTTACAAAAACACAAATGTTGAAAAAAAATCCACGAGCAGGATTTGAACCTGCACCCTTCTGACATACCGGGTCAGGGGCTCTCCCAATTGAGCTATCGTGGTTCTAACCAGCCCGCCGAAATTATTCAACACTATTTACTTTTTTACTTTATTTTCAAAAAAATTTCAACATTTGTGTTTTTGTAATTTGTTCGCAACAAAATTTGCGTTAATAATTAAATAAACAAAAAAAACCATTTTGGTATATAACTTCTTACTGAAAAAGCACTTCGAGTATTAAAATGATGAGCTCACTTATCATCATCATCAGCATATGAACGTCCCACAAAGTTGCTAAGTCAATTTACCAAACTATGAGTGCTGTACTCGAGATTTTTGGTGCTAAGGTGTTCTTTTGTTCAGCTTTGAGTTGTAGTAGAGTTTTATTTAACTTTTTACTGAAGCACAACTTCGAGTATTCATCATTAATATGTTAACATCACTAACATCATCATCAGCCTATAAACGTTCTACAAAGGAGATAAGTTAATTTACTCAACTAAAGGGTCCTGTAATCGAAATTGGTGTTCTTTTGTTCTGCTTCAAGTCGTAGTAGTCTTAATCAGGTATACAGAGCACTAGAATGATCAGAACACAAATTTATCACCATTATCATCAGCCGAACGTTTCACAAAGAAGTTAAGTTAATTTAGTGTAGTTGCCCACGGAGGCCCTTCATAGACGCTTCAAAATACTACAGGTGTCAGCCCTATCAGAATATGTAGGTATCAATTTTGCGCTTTGTTGTTAGAGAGCTTGTACCTATGTACGCCCCGAGTGATATATTTACTCATGTGCTATGTACACCCCGGCGAATGACATGCAGTACGGCAGGAGGCGTTCTGAACGCCTGCTTGCAGCGACGCGAGCGCGACGTTGCCGCTCCGTCGACAGAGTAGCATAGTTTTGTATGTAAGCTGCAAGCAGGCTTATATTAAGCGAATAAAGATGAACACGTGTCTATGAAGCTACGCATCCGTGGATAGTAGGCCTTACCCAACCAAGAGTGCAGTAAGTACTCGAAATTGGTGCTATGATGTTAGTTATCGTTTGATCGTAAGATATCGTTTGTAACCAAAAAGTATGCATCAAATATTCTTTTACAGAAAAGTTCTATTTATTCCTAGGTCCTTTTCTCTACAACCGATTAAATAAAATCGGTGACATATTTCCCCTTAGTTATACCAACTGTAAGAACAAAGTAAAAAATATTTTACAACCCATGTCCTATGAAGATACAGAGAAGTTACTTGTAGTATTAAAATTAGGTTTCTAATTTATAATTTATTTTTTATATGTTGGGCTAGAATTAAGTTCTATTATAGTTATATGTTTCTCTGTAATTCCTTTCAAATTGTTAAAACTTTAATTATACATATACTATGTGGATTTAATTGTAAGTGATGATTTGTGTTTTTGTTTAATTTAATTTATTTTTCTTTTTAATTTAATACTAGCACTATGGTCGCCTGAATCACAGGATTTTCCTAGTTCGGGCAAAAATGTAATATGTTTTATCTATAAGAATTTATCTGTTCTGTTTATATGTGTGATTTCATATGAAAAAAATAAACTATAAACTATTAAACTGGTTTTAGTAGATCGTTATTCAATTTCTTACAGAAACAACGCTTTAGTATACAGAATCAATATGTTCGGAAGACTTATTATCGTCATCAGCCTATGAACGTCCCACTAATGAGCACTGTTTTCCCCGCATGGTACATACTTCATGCCACAATCCACCAAACTGATGGTCATACGACAACAACTTTGGCGTGGCTTCCTTCGTGTTAAAGCATTTGAATAACTAAAGAAAAAACTTATTTCCTAAGGATATAGTTTGCTTTTAGGAAAATGCTGAATCAAAAAAAAATTACATTGTACGGGGACATAGTCGCGAGAGGTCGCTAGCTAAATAAAATAAAAAAGTAAAAACACTTATGATTACAGTGATGTCAAAAGAGTTTTATTTTCAACTGCTATCTATATTAGGAACAGAAAACGGTTTTTTGCATAAGTGTCAGAGTTTATTAGGTAAGCTTAATGCTACGTGAATGATAAAACTGTTTCAAGTACTTGCTTAAAAAAGTTATTATCAGCATTTCAACTTAAAAGACCCACCGTAAATTTTGCGGACGCAAAATGAGTTTTTGTGATTCAAATTTTTTACTTCCAACAATCACTTGCGCACTTTCACTTGCAAATAAGCTAACTTCGGATTTGATACAATAATCGCACGTGAATTATACTCATGACGTCATAATAACTAATATTTAACTACTATTCTGACTATTATAACGGACCCAAAACATTTTAGTGCTTTTTCGATCGAATATTTTGTTTCTGTAACTTTCTTTGTTGTTCTTTCCGTACGAATCTTTTGTTTGTCAATATTATAGATTCTATTCTATACTAATATTATAAAGCTGAAGAGTTTGTTTGTTTGTTTGTTTGTTTGTTTGAACGCGCTAATCACAGGAACTACTGGTTCGAATTGAATAATTCTTTTTGTGTTGGATAGTCCATTTATCGAGGAAGACTTTAGGCTATATAACATCACGCTGCGACCAATAGGAGCGAAGCATCAGTGAAAAATGTTGCAAAAACGGGAAAAGAGCCTAAAAAATTAAAAATGCTGCCGAAAGTCACTATTCCACGCGGACGAAGTCGCGAGCACAGCTAGTTAAAAAATAAAGATGATACATCCCTCAGAATAATAACTAAAGCTATAGAAGGATGGCTAAAATAAAAATCGTGCAACTATGTTTAGTTCCGTTCTATCTTATGGCTAGAAAAGGAGGTTGGAGTGCGACCAATGGTTGACACTTAGTTTTTATTTTTTGTATTGTTATGTCAAACGATCATCAGATAATCGGTGATCAAAAAAAATCTTTGAGTCCTTTATAAAGTCACTCACTACATTACCTCAAATATGACGTCACAAATCTGGTGACACCTTCGAAATGACAAAAGAAAAGGGACAATCGATCTCTTTCCAATACATCACTTAGATTCATTAGTTAAAATGGTACGAACTGATGAATGAGTGTTGCTATTTTAGTCCGGTTTCTATAGCTTTAGTTATTATTCTGAGATACATCCACCCTCAGAATAATAACTAAATATTATTCTGAGCATCCACCTATTCAAAACCTGTCAAAGAATGATGGCGAGATTTGTACATAAAAAAATAAAAGTTAGAGAAAATTATATTGATATGTTTTAAATCCTTGCCTTCAGAACAGTAACTTCCAGCAGGAATAATATTTTTAGAACTCGGGGAAAATTAGTTATTTAATTTTGTAATTAATTGAACGAAACGCATTTTTCACACTACACACCAAGTCAGAGCCTTAGATTAAAACAGCAACTGTCACCTGTCTGTGACTATCAGGTCTTGTCTTTGTCACCGTAACGCAAGATACAACGATTTATTTACATAAAACCTCAGAACATTATTCTGAGCCTAAAACTTTGCAGTTTGCATTTCAATTTCAAACAAGCCGAAAATCAAAGCGAAAAAAGAACCTTAAAGAACGGCACGTATTTTAACAGCTTTTTTTTGTAGGCAATGGAATTACACTATACTTGCCGGGTTTTAAAAATATTCTAAACGAATAGGAACGTATTCCCAGTAAGATTATCTTTCAAATAAATAAAGTTTCAAACTCTCTATATTTTCTGTTTTTTTTTTGTATAAAATGTTGTATGGGACTCGCCATCATTCTTTCCGCAAACTTTCAACCGTATGCCATATGGATAAAGTACAAAGTCTATTGAAAATAATTGGATCGTTCGTATTAGTCTGATGTCAGACGTGTGTAAGTACCTATCAATTTAAATAAAGATTACCAACTTAGATAAATTTTTTAATGTGCCATCTTCATACTGAAGTTTGGAGATCAGTATACAAAATTTACTGCGATCCCATATAGCTTGTTTTAATTGGCGATAACTAAGTCCAGTCCTTGTCAGCTAAGGAGTAACTAAATATGTTATTGCTTTGACTGTCAGAACACAATTGTTTTTACGAATACAGACTAAGATAACATAGCTATCTAGCTAGCCAGGCAGACTTAAACAAGGTTACCGCCAACTGAACCAAACACTATTTATTTTGCGTTGAATAACAACAGAACAGTAAAGTCAGTCAGTAAATGTTTAATATAATTAACGGCATTGAAAATAGCCGATGACCTTGAGTATTAGCGATCTCTGTCGATTAAAGAGAGAGAGAGAAGATACCAATAAGGGTGGCGCCAAAATCACGTTATCAAGGATTATACAAAACCTGGGGTGCGAATATTGAACCGGTGACACAAATTCTTATACTATGATATCAATTTTATTACGATTAATTTCCTACTACAGATTATGTATCTGAATCACAGGTAACTATTTTGATACTGAAAATTCTCGAACGGTTATCCTTAATCATCACTTAACAGTAGGTGATATTAAGGTCAAGTACTAACGGTTCGTAAGGTATACTTATTAATATAAAAAGGATTTAGGCTTATTAAAAAAAGTAAAAACGATCGTGAATAGATCTGTCTTTTTAGGGTTCCGTAGTCAACAAGGAAACCTTATAGTTTCGCCATGTCCGTCTGTCTGTCTGTCTGTCTGTCTGTCTGTCTGTCTGTCTGTCTGTCTGTCTGTCTGTCTGTCTGTCTGTCTATCTGCCTGTCTGTCTGTCTGTCTGTCTGTCTGTCTGCCTGTCTGTCTGACCCAGTCTAGCTCATAGACTCTTAGTACTAGAAAGCTGTAATTTGGCATGGATACACATATTAATCACGCCGACAAAGTGGTAAAGTAAAATTTAGAAATAATTTGCAGCAAAAGCAATTTCAAAAATATTGCAGGTTTGTGAAAACAGTTTTTTGATTGAGGCATCCGTTTGTGAACTATTAAGCTTTAAAGTGCAAAATTTTTGTTACAGTAGTTGTAAATGACGTAGTTAAAAGGAAACTATCACAGCTAAATAGGCTTTACAAGTTTACGAGTAACAGTCGACCAACTTATAAAATGTACTTGGCGCAGTGCAAATTCCTCAATGGGAACTACTTAAATAACGTTGTCAGGTGTGTGAAACCGGTAGTATCTACATTTAAGTATATGAGCCATTATTAAAAACCTTTCATAAAAGCTCTCTTCTCAGAGTCCGCATTATTGAGATGGGCTACAGAACCCTACACTGCGCGTGGCCCGATACGCACTTGGCCGGTTTTTAACTAATAAATTTCTACGTCTCGGTACTTAACTCAATCTTTAACACAATTAAAACGAGTAATGTCGTCAAACTTGTTTGTAACATACTGAGTACTTAATTAACATGCGAAAGTAATGTAACATGACGCTCCACAGCTCCCAATTACTATGTCATCAATCCACCGTTATTATCAGAATGAAACTCGTAGCAATTATCAGTGGCAAGACGGGGGTCGGGCGACCTCTTACAGCCCATAAAATCCATTACTGTGAGGGCCCTCCACACGTCCCTCTTATTACAATAGCCTTCTTTGTCGATGTACGACAGAAATTAATTGACGAATCACCCCCCACTCTTATTGATGGAATCAGTGACGCACACAGACGAATTATGCCGGTGATAAATGGAGGCTTGTTTAAACAGGCTGCTGGAGACATGTTCGCAAATCTTTTATTTACTTACTTCGATGGCTCAGTGACGCAGTGTGTCTTGGCTTCTGATACAAGAGCCCGCCATCTTTTCGTTCTTTCTTTTAGTCATCCGCAGAGGTCGGCTTCTACCACGACCTTTCAACGGTAACGTAGGTCCAACTGATCGTCGTCGCCGCCCAGTCGCTCGCAATATAGAATCTTTGGCGCTCCGCTCTGTTCCCTTTCTTCTGACGTGGCTTAGCCATCGGAGTCTGTGCACCTTCGTTTCTTCAATTCAATTGGCCTAAGCCAGGAGCTTCTCTAACTTCCATCATCATTCTGACTTGAATCAAAAATTTTTTAGAGAGTTTTGCTTAAGCTCGAAAATATTTTACCTTTAAAATTTAGTTCTTATGTTATAGTGTCAATGTAGGATTTCGCATGAAATCAGAATGGATGGTAATACCTATTTCAGCCGCCGAGCAATAAGGTGGCAACTAACCAAAGCCTATCATAGTAACGTAATGTTCGATGCAAGCATTCGCATGATCTGCACAATGAGTCAAACCGCTCGCCCAGCTCCAACTCTGTAATCGGTCAGGAATGACTATTCAAGATCGCCGCGAATGGTACGTTGGATCGATGTTCACTACAGTCAGGCTCAACCTTTGGTGTCGCAAGCGTTCTTGGCTAAAGTGACCACTACAGTGACCGTATGCTCATATTTCAGTTCGGTAACGCATACTCTTTAGTATAAGCATCTCAAGCACAGTTACTTTTGGAATCCGACGTTTTGTCCAATGTTGCGATAATGACCACGGTCAGTGCAAGTCGGTCGAAACGTCTTTTACTTCAAACTATATACAAATTCAAATGCAAATAGGCATGACTTTTTCCCTAGTGATTATACTATTATTTATTACCAACATAACAATTTATAGAAATACAAATACATTTATTCAGTATCACAAAATAACATTCAAACAAGTAAAGCATTCATAATTTAAGGTACATGGTATAATGATACTGAAAGGCATCGTCTCAGCATGTATCATAGCACTTTAGTAATGCTACGATTCTGGTCTTCCGAAGATGCCCGAAGATAAGATTCCGAAGATAAGATTTTCGTTATGTTTTGCCCAATAAACGAAAGTGCGTATACATTCGTAAAATTACCGTAAAAGATTCGAATGCCGTCAAGTGAAGGCTGCTAAGTCAGTCCTTTCCATCCATTATTTCTTGGCATCCGAATAAGATAGATAAGTTTAATCTTTGCTAAAAGCTTCAAACGTATAATCGTAGTCTGAAATATTATCGTACTGTATACTATATTTTAAAAACCTTAACTTTACGTTCAATTCCCAGGATATTATTCTACTCGGTTTGGTTGGTATGTTTTTTTAAACAATATTTAATTTAATTTAGAGGCTTTTATCATTCATAGACATGTGAGCTTCATGATATTTGACAAACAGTCCACCGAACAGGTTTGTATGATGTGTTCTCAGTCCACCGGGCTAAATCATTTAAATAGCAATAAGATAATAAAAATAAGAAATACTTAAAGGATTATTCTAAATACTTTTTTATAACATCAATGCTAGTAGTTGTTGCGTTCTGTGGCAGTCAAACATTAGCTAGTCAGTAAGTCAATCCTGAATCCTCAATCGATAGTCCTGTCCTATACTGAACAAATAAATAAATTCGTATTAACACCTTTGTGCATGACTGTTAAATAATAATAAAATTTCGTTGGTTCGAATTCGCGAAGTCAAAAATATACTTGGATGGTTTGCACCGTGTAGTGCGAATCGCTGAAGTACGAAAAACACATTCGCCGATTCACACCATGGTTAGAAACAGCCAATTCAAAAGCGTTCTTCTGCGATACACACCGTGGTGCGAACCAGTCGTGGTGTGAATCGATGAAGTACCCGTCAAGGCGACGCATTGATAATTTTCGTGGCGGGGATCTTGATTTTTCCCAACAATTACAAAAAATATGAAAGTGATATTTGATGACATGATTTTTCATTTAATTGACTTCATTTTGCTAGTTGCAGAAACACGATTTCGCAACTTTTATAACAGAGAAAGAAATATCAAAGTAACCTCTTTTAAAACATAGATTTGCATTTTACAGTTAAACCAGATCGATTTAAGCATCTAATTTTTTTTAGTAGATTAGTCATAACACACACTTCAAAATTGTAGTTATTATATTTTTTTAAATTGTAGTTTTAATTATTATTCAAATTAAAACAACAAATTATTTAAAAAAAATCTTATGGTACGGGGCGCAAACGCTCGTATCAAAACGTATGAGATTTATTGTTAAGCGATGCGTCGCCCTAAAAAGTGTATTGTTTTTAAAGTTTACTAGTTTTTTATTAGTTTTATTATAGGTCTGATGCGCTTTGTCTTTTACCCAGTGTCATCATCAGCTCATTTTATGTCCCCACTGCTGGGACACAAGCCTTCCCTATGGATGGATAGGGAGAACGGGCCATAAACCACCACGCGGGCCCAGTGCGGATTGGTGATTGTTAACGACTGCTAATGCAGCCGGGACCAACGGCTTAACGTGCCTTCCGAAGCACGGAGGAGCTCGAGATGATAAATTTTTGGTCACCCATCCGATGAACGGCCTTTGCGAAAGTTGCTTAACCTCAGCAATCGCAGACCGAGCGCGTTAACCACTGTGCCACCGAGATCCTCATTATATTTCACAAATTTGACCCAGTGTCAAATTTGTGAAATATAATTGTAAAATAAATGATTCTCTGTTTAATAACGCCCCTTAAAACACAATAAGGCATTTGTTTAAATGTATGTTTCATACAGCTATTGAATTACTTTTAAAATATTTAAATAATCTTATTTAAAAGTACTATTTTATCTTGTAACAATAAAGTTTCTTTAAACTGTAATCAGCTGTTGATTGAAAGCTACATTACATGACAATATCCCATTTCAAAGCACTAATCCGCCAAAGACAATTCCAAATTCGGTCCACTAGAACACTTTCGTTGTACAAAAGCGTATCAATACGTCACTAACGAAATGATTAGGTACCGTTAACTCATAATACTTACAAAATAATATAGATATAAGCCTAAGCATAAGTGAAGGTAGGTGGTAGGTAGGTCCTGCTATGACAGGAAAGACATTGTCCCAATATGTGACGATGCAAAAGAAAGAAAGACAAGAAATGCCCCTGCTGAGTTTCATGCCGGTTTTTCGACTACAACGGGTCCCGTTCGTAAGTATACATAGACATAGTGAAATTCATAAGAGCTTCGTTATAGCCTAAACTAAATAAAAAATTTGGTTGTAGAACAAGAGTATTGTGCGAAAATACAAACATTTCCGTATAAAAGATGCTCCTATACATGAGTAACCTGTTTAAGGCAAAACAACGACTTAAAATTCACGATGTAAAAAAGCCTAACCGCTTTCGCAAGCAAAAAGAAAACTAAAAATTAGTTTTCTAAATTATTTTTTTTATTTAAAATGGACTTTAACAAGTGGTTTCTGAACGTCAATTCAAAGCCATGACTTCGTAAACCCCACGGGGGAAACCTCGTACCGAGACGAAGCAGCAAGAAACTCGGCAACGGCTGTTTTTTTCTCTGGTAGTGTTACAAACAAAAGCTACCTTCGCTGCAGTTTAAGGATTAAGCCTCATTTCGTTATTCGTAAACAAAAACATATTCCTGGCAAGGCCCGCATTTTGATACAGTTTATGTTTTTCAATAATAAAATGCCGTATCACATTTCATACAACAACAAGATTACACAAAAATAAATCCTAAAAGAATCGCTGCAAACACGTTCCCCTAACATGGGATCGATCCGACTGTTTGTGCGCAAACCAAAATCGCTTGTAATATTTGTATAGGTTAGGAGTCTCGCCTCACAAGCACAGTAAAATAACCTATATCTTTTCTTTTTTCTTGTACTGAGCTCGTTATTTCTCATAGAAAACGCTGGCTTAGATCGTACCCTAGGTCTCTGCCATCTAATTGTTTAACTTAGTCGCGCTATAAAAGGTTAGTTTTTATGTAGCGGATCTCAGAGAACGGTCTCCACTGTAGGGTCTGCAAAGTCATGGCGTAGACTTGACTATTACAAAATGCTTCGTTAAGAGCGTTTACTCCGCACACTAGCGCCACTAATGAAAAAATAAACATATCTAGTAATTAGAGATAGAAAATCAAATTATGCTCAACAAACTATTTGAATGAAGTAATTTAGCATTTTTACGTCACCTAATGAACACCTCACATGTTAGAGTTTAGTTAAATAAGACGTTACGGCCACTTTTAACTATAACGCCATATTTAACTAAACCATTACATCTCAGGTGTTCATTAGGTGACGTAAAAATGCTAAATTACTTCATTCAAATAGTTTGTTGAGCATAATTTGATTTTCTATCTATAATTACTAGATATGTTTTTTATTTTCATTGGCGGCGCTAGTGTGCGGCGTAAACGCGCTTAATGTTTAATAATAACCTTTTTTTTCGGTATTACTTCTATCAGACGGTACAAGTGGGAACGGTGAGCAGTAGCTCTTGATGCAAAGCCCCTGGCTTATGTTTTTATGCAGGAATGGATCCATCTAAGAAGACTACATTCGCTAAAGATCATAATAATATTGACTTGGCAAACAGCAAAGTATTAAAAATTAAAATGATGATTTTAGCTGGTTCACATTCACTATTGGATTGAAGCCTTGATTACAACCCGCTAATATTGTTGGTCTTTTGAAAACCTGACCAACTGCCTTCCAGCCACCCATACGATGTTACTTTACCAACTGGCAGGTAGCTAGTCATAATTTCATTGCATAAAAAAATAAAAAATGTCAAAAACAAAAAAAGGGACTCCTAAAAAGTTTTCAAACGAAATCTCAACTTTTATAGAATCACTCTTTGGCGCGAAGAACTACAGCGTTCACATTAGCGAACTCTTGAAGCGGGCGCTCGCACTTCAGCCTGCGAAAGGCAAACGAGGCCCGTTTTAGATTTCAATAAGTCACAACTGGGGCGAGGTCGCCGCTCTTCAAATGTTCCTTTTTTATTTACAATATTATTTACAAAAAAAGAAAAAAGTGGCACTTAACAATTCGGTATTCGGTGCTCACAAACTGAATGTAAAATCATAGTCATCACTTACTCACAGGGTTATTCTTTTCGCTAAACATTATAGTCGTGACTTGTCTAGAGGTTTACGCTAGTCTTCCATACACAAATTAATAAAACTGTTACACTGTTACACAGTTTGGCAGAAAATATACTGCAATGTACTACAATGTACTGTTAGTTAAGGAAATAAATAAATAAAAAATATTATAGTGTTTTTAAGTAATACATGCCATAATAAAGATATAAAATACTTCATCATCATCATCATCTCAGCCAAAAGACGTCTACTGCTGGACAAAGCTGGATAAATACTTATTTTAACGTATTTTTTTGCCGATTCAAGACATTTTTTTAGTCCTAGTGACGTGGAATGAAACACATCACATATTGATTTATCTTCATGATTTGGTTCATGATTGGGTCTGTGGTAACAGAAAAAACTAGGTGTTGGTAGTTTCAAAACTAATTTACAACTTGCTACCAGCTATTTTTAATCATGTGCATTCCGATTCTTTATTTTTTTTAATAGCAAGTTACAAATTAACTTTTCTATGACAACCACCTGTCTCTTTGTGAAAATGCCTTGCGGATGGTTAGAAACGTCAAGATATAATTAGGTAAAATAGCGGATCCGTATAAATTTCATTGTTTTTTTGCCAGGAAATAGAATTCTGTCTAGAATCCGATTGGATTGCGACCATTTGAATTCCTACTTCAGCAGCCAACCAGCATTATGGTAGTACAAAATCCATTTAAATTATAGGGCATAAAGACATAAGAACAGAAGCTAATATTGCAAGCGTATATAGGCTTCGGTAACCGCTTTTCATAAGGAGTATAGTAATTTACTGACTACAGTACTAATAAACATATTATAACCTACAAATAGGTATGGTTTATATAACTTTGTCTTTAAACCTATTTCAAGCTAATACTTTGTTATTTGTAAGGCCTGATGTGTTTTGTTTTGTTTGCGACTCTTTAGAAAACATTATTATGCCCTTTTTTATAAATAACAGTTTCTATCCTTTCGTGACAAGTACGCGCCCGTTTTAGATTTCAATAACGTCACAACTGGGCCAAGGTCACGATTCTCGTAATCCTGCACACGGTTTAGGTGGTTTCCACCGAGCCGTCTTCCTTTATCGTTTGGAGAGGTGGAGATATGAAATTTTTATGTCAGATATTTTGTGAAAACTCCTTTTAGCCGGAACTCATTGTGTGCGTATTTGTTTTTAGTCTTTTTAATACGAGGAGTATGTCAGCCTAGTTTGCTGTAAAAAAAATTATCAGAGCTAATTATTTTTTGCAGTTATACAATATTGGTTATAATCTGTATTTTATACAAAAGAAGATCTTCAAAAACACTTTATTTTATTTAAAGACAACAACACTAAAGCTGTACATAAATATTTACTTCCCATCACGAAAAAAAGACCAAAAGTTTGAGTTTGGATGTAGTTATGTATTTGGCTACTGATACTTTGTAGTACGTATATAACGAGTATGCGAGACATATATTGCACTAAAAACACTTTGTGGATACGCATTATATCATGTAAAGTATTAGAATGCAATTTTGACACCTTTTATACCTATTTATATTAATTACTATGTACACCAAAAATAATTAAAAAAAAACAAAATGTTTATTTAACTTAAAAAAAGTTAGCAATAGTCAAAAGAAGCAAAATCTGCTTAGGTAGTAAACTCCAAAAGTAACAATTCGAATCTCTGGAACAGCTTCATAAAATACCAAATAAAAATTCTGGACGCACTCAAAAGTTGAAACACAATAAAAAGCTGGCTCTTTCGTTTACCGCACAATAAAAAAATATTATAAGAAAGTATATTATGCCCTATACCACGTGTATAAAATAAACAATGGTTGTAAAAGGTAGATGTTAAGGCCGGCCGCTAAGTTTATGGGTAATATCGTTTTTTCTCATGATTGCGAGTAGAATTGCCCTGTTTGGCATTGTTAGTTTCTATGTACGGGTGTTTTTTTTCATCTCATTTTGTTTATAGCTTCCACTCTTATGCTTATTTCTGCCGTAAATGCCGACCACAGACCTTATGATATATTTGTGCAAATTTAGGCTTGCGTGAATTTGCAGTTACGCAAATTTGAGCATATTGTTAGGCTTACGATTATATTTTTTCGCAAGAATTCCGTTTTTGTAATGTTCGTGTGTCCCGGCGTTATTTATTTCCGTATTCAAGTAAAACCATTTGGCATATATAAAGTAAAGAATAAAGTTTATATTCAAGTCACACATTTTAAAATACTCTTGATCCTAACAATGATCTTCAGTACAGTCTTCTATTATAGACGACGTAGAAACGATTCGATAGTTATTTCTTAAAATAAATTTACTTACAGCTCAAATACCTAACATTTGCTTATTTAAAAAAATGCAGAGAAATACTTGGGCACAATAAACGCTTAAAATTAAAACATTAGCGCTGCATCCATCCAGTGTGTGGGAGTTGGAGGAACGCCAACTCAACATGCATTTTACGGTATTTTTAATAGATAATGATACTATGAAACATCTTTCCCATTCATGAGTTTTTAAAGGTCAGAATTTAAGCTTAAACTCGGCATTTTAGAACGTTACACTAGAGTTAAACCTGATTTAAAAGTATACAGACTTTTGATTAAAAATTCGTTTATTTGTTAGTAATGGCAGGATATTTAGTAGATATGTGTTCTTTAACGATAAGTTTAGCTTTAAGCCGAGAAAGGCTACTTATGCCAATTTCCGGTTAATGCTAACAAAGAAAAGGACTTAATAAAATTTAATAGAAAAAAAAGAACTTTTTACATAAAATAAAACATATTTTACATCAAACGCTAACACCGATAATCTGTTTAGTATGAAATACCCGCTTAATTGCCACATGCAACCAGCGCAGCGGCTGGCATAAACTTCAATCGTCCATCAAATATGCGATCAACGGATTAGCGTTATTATGCTCTGCGAATTTAAGAGCGTTACGCCGCATAGCGCCGCCAATGAAAAAAAAAACATATATAGTAATTAGAGATAGAAAATCAAATTATGCTCAACAAACTATTTGAATGAAGTAATTAAGCATTGTTACGTCACCTAATGAACATCTGACATGTTATGGTTTTGTTAAATAAGACGTTACAGCTAAAAACAGCCACTCTTAACTATAACGCCGTATTTAACTAAACCATAACATGTCAGATGTTCATTAGGCGCCATAAAAAGTTATTTGAATAGTATGAAATGCCTGTTAGTCTGTTATTATAAAAAACAATAGAGAACCTACTTTGTTGGAGTCTGTTTTGTTAATTTCTTTGCCACGTGTACGTAAATAATGAAGTTCATTTGGATTTTTCATTCACACACGATTCAATCCATAATGAGGTATTCATAATACCATTCACTGTGTGCACAGCAATATGATAAAGGTTAAAAAAGATATTCTTTTTCAAAAGTATTTATCATAAAAATGGTGCGGTCAGACCTCAAGTTTATAACGAGGAGTGATTTATTAAAAAGGCCTCGTGAAAAATCCGGCCTCCCATACAAAAAACTGGGAACGGTTACCCCCAAAGTTTCTTCTGAAACTCGCCTCTTGCTCAGCGTTGTCAATCGTTCCACCATCAATCTAACATTGACGTTATAATGTAAGGAGCTACATTCTTGGTGTTCAACTAAACGGGAAAACTTTGAGAATCTCTTTGGTAATTAATGACTGGCAGCCCTTTGAATTAGTTAGCACAAATTCGTGTCAAAAGAATTGTCTTAAGTAGTGATCGGTTAATCGGATGCATATTTACCTAAAGTTGAGGTGTTGGCTGTTATGGAATGCACTTTTGTATCTGAAAAAATCCCGGGATTTCGGAATCGTCAAATTTTGTTTTGATTATAAAATCAAATTGGGTGTAGGTATTTACTTATGTTCAAATGTTGGCTAACATGTAATGCACTTTTTTAACGAAAAATCTCTAGAAATATTAACTTCCTTATAATTTTTCATTTCTTCAACTACTTCTTCAAGTTTTAAACATATCTCACACAAATAGAAAATAAGAAATAACAAAGAACAACAAATTTTTGATTATTAATGTAAAACAACATCACCAACAAACTCCCGCGCTCAAGTGTCAGTATCGTATTAAACGACTAACTTGAAAGTTAGTTACAGTATAGTTTTGCATTCCCGAATTTTCTGAAATCCCGGGATTTATATTTTAAAAAACATGTTTTAAGAAGCTGCTTCCATAATTTCCTAGACAAAATTAAATTTTAGGTTTTAAGCATCCGATTATCCGATCCACTGGTCATAAGCTTATAAACGTAGGTACCACAGCTGTGGTCAGACATTAACTCACCATGCTCGCCCGATCGATTAGAGTCCATTTTAACGATCACACTACATCACTGCATGCTTCTAGTTAAAAAAACAATTCTATCGTGTCACCTTACTAGCGAATCGGTTGTTTTTCCTATGTTATAGTGTTTTGTATATTATATATTACTAGCTGACCGGCAGACTTTGAACCGTTTTGACAGTTTCCATGACAACAAAACAAACAAATCATTCGTCCGCTTAAGATCACCCGTATCCCACGATGGACCCTTTACAGCGCCACCTATCGGGTCCAACTGTAAATATTAACCATTCTCGAATCCACTTGAATACACACAGAAAAAATCATCCAAATCGGTCCAGCCGTTTAGGAGTTTATTAACATTGTTATTATGTTTTATATATACATACTAGCTGACCCGGCCAACGTTGTATTGCCAATTAATTCTAGGGAATTTGTAGGGTAGAAAAAAAACTAACTTATTGTAAGTGTGTGAGGAAGTGGTATATGAGTGAAAGAGGCATGGAGCGCTGTGAACGATGACGGAATATAAAAATAACAAACACTAAACATTTATTTTTTTACTTTTTATAATTTAATTATTATAATTTGAGGAGGTAGGTGGCGCAGTGGTTAACGCGCCCGGTCAGCTGTTTAACTGTTGAGGTTAAGCAACTTTTGCGAACGCTGGTCGTCGGATGGGTGACCAAAAGTGTATCATCTCGAGCTCCTCCGTGCTTCGGAAGGCACGTAAAGCCGATGGTCCCGGCTGCATTAGCAGTCGTTAACCAATCCGCACTGGGCTCGCGTGGTAGTTTAATGGCCGTTCTCCCTATCCATCCATAGGGAAGGCTCGTGCCCCAACAATGGGACAAAATGAGCTGATGATGTTGATGATGATGATGATGATGATGATGATGACTACATTTTCAATGTTTCTTTTTTCAGGTAAGTCTCGATCTTTCGATGACGCAACCAAGGAGGACCCATGTCTTACTGGTAGGCCTTAAATTATTATTATTCTTAATATATAACAACATTATTACCTATTTACTGCTTCTTCTTATTACGCAAAGAGATGGGACCTTAGTGCTGTCTCTCGAAGTTCGATCATGGCTGATTAGTTCGTGATGGTGTCACTTGAAAGAGTTTTACTATTACAGAGAAAGTATCAGCATATATATAACGTCATATTTTCTATGGAAAGCCTATGTTGATCTGTTAGTTCCATTTACGGACGCTGCAGCGCTGTATCAATTTCCATAGAATGTTTCACGAGTTTTGCTAGGTACAGCGTATCAAGTCTAAATGTTTTCTAGGCCAAAATGCCCTAGGTCTGAGTAAGTTCATATACGTAGACAGTAGAAGGCATGGCCCAATCATCGGTGCCTTGACGCAGTCATCATCAGCCTATACTAGTCCACTGCCAGACATAGGTCTCTCCAAGTGCACGCCACTGACTACTTGATGGAGTACTATACCTAAAAACAAATGCTCGATCGAATGTTTAAATCTATCAGCGAACAGCTTGGGCATGTTGAGAGGAAACGGAGTCAATGCAGCACCTACTGTGCGACTGCGACTCTGGCTAGTACAAGAAAGGGACTCCTGGGATCGGCCTTTCCGAAAACAGAAGACTTCAGGCTTGTGGCGGCTCCACCAGATAAAAATGGCTGTCAACAGATGGCGCCACAAACGCATACCAACGACGTCGCCATACTACGACGATACAATAGTATGGAAAGCCTGCATCGCGGTAGCGAATTCTTGCTTTCTTGCTTTGGCCTTCCTCAGTGTGGCATTCTACCATACCATTGGCTTCCTACAGTGGTGACCCCGACGTGATACCTACCACGCTATCACGCTGGGCTTCCTACAGGCTCTTTGTTCTCAAAGACGTTGTCAAACTCATGGCATCTGTCTTGTCTGACAGAGGAAGAAGAATGAAAGGATGGGGTTGCACAAAAGTTCCCGATAGGTCGAAGTGCTACTGGGAGAGAGAAACCTCAGCAGGCCCCACTAAGATAAGATAAGATAGGACGCTGCGGTGCTGTATCAATTTCCATAGAATATTTCACTTTTACACTAACGAGTTTTGATACACGAATTCGATAAGTAATTTGTTCGTGTTGGGCCCGCAGCGTATCGAGACTACTGAATATTCAATGACAATATCAAGTTACGCTAAAATTATAATTAGTTTTCGGCCAACTCTGCAATCTTCAGATAAAATTTATTGGTATAATATCCAATGTTACCAGACGTTTTCAAAAAATATTATAATTTGCTGCCTTCTCTTGTACCTATTATCACAGAGTAAGGAAGTATTCGCGGATCGTGTTCGGTGGCGTGCACTTGGAGAGGCCTATGTCCAGCAGTGGACTAGTGTAGGCTGATGATGATGATGATGATGATGATGATGATGAAGGAAGTATTATGTACTGCAATTCCTTATTCTGTGCTATTATAGACTTGACATTAAAAAAGAAATTCAACATAGATACTAATATTATAAAGCTGAAAAATTTGTTTGTTTGTTTGTTTGGTTGAACGCGCTAATCTCAGGAACTACTGGTTCGAATTGGAAAAATATTTTTGAGTTAAATAGGCCGTTTAATGAGGAAGGCTATAGGCTGTATACATCACGCTATGACTAATAGAACGCAGGTGAAACCGCGAGGCCAACTAGTTAAATATAATCATCATTTTGTCTATAGATAATAAAAAAGCACACAATGTATGGGAGAAGCCGTTCGGTCGATTTGGCTACAATTTGAATTGACAAACAATTTAAAATAAGTTCATTTTGATGATGAACATAACATTGCTTCATTATTATTATGGCGACAGGCTTAAATGACATAGTGTAGAAGCTAGACAGGCGCTATTAGAAAAAGCCCTTCCAGAAACTAAGCACAATGTACCGCTGGTATACGAACTCGGGACCAATTCATCTGTTCGGTAGTATTACTTATAGACTACGAATGCATTTTAAATTTCGCCAGCACTTGATGAATACAGACGTTACGGAGGTAGTGTAGTAATAATTAATAAAAGCTTTTTTATTTATTACAGTCGCTTAAATTATTAGTCGCTTTATTCACGTGAATAATATTATTAAATATTGATAAAGACAACATAAACATGGTAATTATTACCATTTTATATTTATTCTAATAGATTGGTTACATATTTTGCCACACAATTAAGGTTTTATGTAGACTGTTTCTTTAAACTTACTCTGGGAACGCCGTCACGACTATACAAGAATGGCAATAAGAACATCCTTCATAAAGATTGTAAGGGTTTTAGTGAATCTCACGCAGCCCCGCAGGACCGACTGGACTACTTGTAGCTACTAGCTACTGTGTAATTCCAAAGCCCATTGAATCATGTTTTAGAGGTACATTAAACACCATGACCCCCCCAGGAGCAAGCAAGTTGCTTGCTAATTGCAAGCTAGCTATCCAGCGAGCCTTTAATAACTAATGCTAGGAACGCCCACGCTTACACCGTCCTCCTATTACACCGTCGTGTAACAAGTTCGAAGGTAGCTTTTGTTACACAGAAACTCAGCGAATGCATGACCCGTGAAGGTTTTCATTTTTCTTTATATCGGATACTTTTTAAATATTAACATTACTGAACTTTTAACATCATAATTGTCTGAGCATGAATGTTCAGTTGTTGTTACTGATAAGATAGAAATTAAATTAATTTAACATACTTATACATATCTACATCAAGGGCCTTACCAATAAACAGAATATAAGCTTCGAATAGTTATTCCATGTTTTATATATTTTATTCTAATCTGAAATGTTATAAGGCGGGAACAAAACACAGAATATCTTATACCTCCACCGTGGTCTACCGTGGTTAGACTGGAAATTTAACACTCTAGGGCTCGATCTTACGCTCTAAGCCTCGCTATAACGCTCTTGAACTCGCTCTAACGCTTTAGGGCTCGCTCTAAAACTATAGGGCTCGTTCTAACGCTCTAGGGCTCGCTCTAAGGTTCTTGCACTAGTTTCTCGGCGTGAGGTATATATTATTTTACTCAGTTTGCTTAACGGTAGGGCTTGTTGGCGTTTGGCGTGACAGCTATTTTAAAGGTCTAGCCCTTTTAATAGCTGCCACTACCGTTAATAAGTCATTCACCATAACAATCATAGTAGCGTAGTAAGTTTCGGCAGTAAGATATAAAAAGCCAGTTCTTCAGTAGTCAAAGGTTCTGGGTATTCTTTCACAACTGTTAACATGTTGTTTTATATTTCTAACTAATTCCATTCCATTGACTTTTTAGCTAGCATAGCTACCTATGTGTAAACAATGTTTGTTTGTTAATTGTTTTAATTAACCTTTATTTATGAGGACCGGATATACGACCACTGCTTAATTAAAGCGTATGTATACATACATAGACGCATTAGATTACACTTGAGTCAAAGCTATTTTGTAGTGGATTAGTGCACGAACCTCTTTGCTATTTTCAATAATATGATTTTGTAAAGAACAACATTCTTGAGCTCTCCTCGGTGTGACAATGAGTCAACTTTAATATGGATCAGGTCTAAACAACAGTCTTTTAATAAAATAGCAATGCGGCGATAGCTTGTCTCATGAAATTTATATTAACACCCGACATTGTCTCGTCGAAATTGCCAAATTTATAGGTACTTACAAGCTTTATTTTCAAATCCTTCGCAAATAAATAGTACGGTTTACTCGTATAACTAAATATTGCTTTCACTAATATTGGCTATATCTAGTGAAACTATGTAGGTGTTTTATTTACTATATGAATTTATTCGGTTAGGTTGACGAATACGAAAATTTGTCTGGTGTTAAAGGCAGCGCCTCTTTGAAGACTCCTGGACAAATTCAAGTGTTCGTTAACGTGGTGAAATGGCAAACAAACTTACAACAGGCATCCTTATAAATATTAAAATAAAGTAACGTTAACTGCAGTGCAGTGGAAACGACTACGACAACAGACAATCGATTAAACGCAGAAAGTCACAATTATTGCCACTCGTAAATCGTACAGCTTAAGACGAGTTTGTTAGATCATTGGTCTGACTTGCATGTTGGCAACCCAGTCATTATAGTTATATATTTTACCTAATAAAGATAATGGTTCCAACTATTCATTTATTCTTCATCTACCATTCAGATTGGAACAGAGCAGGACGCTGCTGCTTGGTGACAGAAATAAATATATAAAACTTATCAACCGGGTTCTGTGAAATCGGAAACCTCAAGCTAAGCCAAACGTTACCGCATGGATGACAAAACCCTGTAATATCTCTATAAAAGTGTTTATATCTATATTTTTTAATATCTATATACAATTTTCCGAAAATGCTTCAGCACGATGGACCACATACATACGCTGCGGCAGGTTATACGGAAGACCGAAGAGTATAACCAGCTTTGCTTAGCGTTTGTGGAATATGAAAAAGCCTTCGATTCGATTGAAACATGGGCCGTGCTACAGTCTCTCCAGCGGTGCCAAATTGACTATCGGTACATCGAAGTGTTGAGGTGTTTGTATGAAAGCGCCACTATGTCAGTCCGTCTTCAGGATCAGAGCTCGAAACCTATCCAGTTGCAGCGAGGAGTGAGACAGGGAGATGTGATTTCTCCGAAACTGTTCACTGCTGCACTGGAAGATGTTTTCAAGCTTCTGGACTGGAAAGGACTCGGCATCAACGTCAACGGCGTATATACATCACTCACCTTCGGTTTGCTGACGAGTAGTGGTCATGGCTGAGACCCTGGAAGACCTCGGCGCAATGCTCGGTGACCTCAACAGAGTCTCTCAACAAGAAGACGAAAGTTATGTCGAACTCACGTGTCGTACCCACTCCTCTGAAGGTTGGGGACTCTGCCCTTGATGTTGTGGACGATTATGTTTACTTGGGACAAACGGTCCAGCTAGGTAGGTCCAACTTCAGCAAAGAGGTCAATAGTCGAATCCAATTAGGCTGGGCAGCGTTCGGTAAGCTACGAAATATCTTCTTGTCCGATATACCGCAGTGTCTCAAGACGAAAGTCTTTGACCAGTGTGTGTTGCCAGTGATGACATACTGGACTGAGACGTGGTCGCTCACTATGGGCCTTATAAAAAGGCTCAAGGTCACTCAAAGAGCAATGGAGATGGCTATGCTCGGGGTTTCTCTGCGTGATCGAATCAGAAATGAGAAGATCCGCAGAAGAACAAAGTAACCGACATAGCCCGAAGAGTTGCTAAGCTCAAGTGGCAGTGGGCAGGGCACATTGCTCGCAGGACTGATGGCCGCTGGGGCGGGATAGTCCTGGAGTGGCGACCGCGTACCGGAAAGCGAAGTGTGGGCAGGCCTCCAACAAGGTGGACCGACGATCTGGTGAAGGTCGCGGGAAGCCGCTGGATGCAAGCAGCACAAAACCGGTTGTTGTGGAAATCCTTGGGGGAGGCCTTTGTCCAGCAGTGGACGTCTTTTGGCTGAGATGATGATGATGATGATGATTTACATTTATTTCCCGGTAGCATAATAGTCAGTACAGCCGCCCAGATTGCGGAAGACCCAGGTTCGATTACTGGCTGGGTCTGGTAGGCATTTAATTTGTTTACTGTATTTTATAAATATTTAAGCAGTTATCTCTTCAATCTCAATCATAGCTCAACGAGATACCAACGAGTAGGCAATTCACACAATGAGCCACTACAGCCCAACACCCTTGCAGTATGATAACATTGATAACTTAGTACGAGTAAAGATGACTGCGTTCGTAACGCCTCAGTGCCCGAGTGGCAGAGCGCTCGGCCCGATACCCCGCACTTGGCAAGCGTGGTGATTAAGCCATTAGCCATCAATTGTAGCGATGACTTGATTTCAATGGTGAAGGCGTTTGCCCAGCAGTGGAACATTTATAGACTGTTTACTTTTATTTGTTTTACTGTATGACTGTGTTAAAATGTTTGAAATTTTCTTCCATCATCGTAATTCTTAAGTTACTGCCTACGGCAGTCCAGGACTGCCGTAGGCAGTGACTTCAATTACGCACTTTAATTGAATAGCGAAGCACGAAATTATAATTAACGCTTAACGTCTCTTAGTGCAGCAGTTAAACTTCAAAGTCCCATCAGTACTTACTCCAATAATAATATGCCACATCAACGCTCAACAAATTGACGGCGAACACCAACCCAAGAGAGCGGAGTGACGCAAACTTTTTTTACGATGAAATAATACGTCAAGTTTGTTCGCCAAACTCCTTTATCACATCACTATCTGCACGTAACCCGGCGACAGGTCCATCTCCAAACATAACAATCACGACCGAACTAAAACAAGTGGGTAATCCAATAATTTTTACGCCACTATTCTTTCGCAACATAATAATGGGACTGCGTAAAAAGTTGTCGAAAACATCCATCGGCACGGTATCGCTCGGCGAACTTCCTTGGCGGAGCGATTCAGCCCAAGTTTTTTCATTTCTCTAAGTTGCGAAGTTGCGTAGTCCGTGCCATCGTTAGTGACGATCGTGACTACGTTGATTAATTCACTGTCTGATGAGGTGGGATCTCGCTTTATTGTTTTTCTTTTTTTTACGTTTAAGCAGATGATTAATTGTCCTATTGATGTATTATTGGTCTGGGAACAATTAATCCTGGGTAATGGCGATGACGAAGTTGCTCGTTTTGTTTCTGCTCCGAATGGGATCATGTTTTGTGCCAAATTATTACTTTTATTTGAATAATGGGCGAGGATATAACAGACATCACCGCTAGTATTGTAGTAGGTATGATCTATATTACTACGTGTCATTGAGTATATACAAAGGTTTTTTATCCAAATTAAAATTCTTTCTTTAACATAATAACAAAATACAATTAATATAGAAAACAAAAATGGTAAAAAAATTGGTTTACAAACATACAAGTAATGTTACTTCTTTAAAGAGAGCGTTGCAGTTTCTTGAAGCTGCAACTTTGCTGAGAGGAGTCCAATCAGTTCATCGCAGCATTTTAATTTTAATTCTATGTATAAGTTTTAGTCACAGTCTTACTCAGTGCTTACCAACGATGTGGAGCTATCCTCGTGGCAGTAAGGGATTACTAGGGTTTTTAGTAGGTGGGCCTCCTACACACTATGTCAAGTTTTTCGTGTATGGGCGAAGGTAAGGGGAGGAGATTCCTACATAATACATTCCCTGGCCCTATCTAACTGTGGTTAACATATAATTTTACCTAGAAGCAAAAAATAGGGAATACAAATTATTATCATTATCAGCTTTATGAACCGTCCACTGTTAGGCTAAGTTCTTCTTCGCACGTCAACAATATAGCCTTTTGCTCGTTGGTGGGATTTTACGTATTAACGACTGGTGTTAACTGAAACAAATTTTTATCTTGGTTTCGTCGAACTCTAACGAAGCAAAGATTGTTTTAATCCAAGCTCTCTTTGTTCCTACAACGATTTACTGAATGTGCCTTGATAGAATGAGACGTCCAATTTCCTATTCCTCTAGTATTTCTATAAGCACTCCCTATTGAGATTTCGAGCCTTTTCGTACATTTATATTCAAATATTCAGCCCCTTGGAGAAAATTTTCTGTCGAGACGCTATTAGTATTGATGATATTGTGTCGTGATGTACACTTGTAGTTACTTTGTAAAGGATCTATCTCATATTTGAATAGGGTAGCTTTATGAAAAGGCACTGCGTTACTAAAAATGTATTCTTTAATAGTGCACACTATTTAAAACACTTTTCTACCGTTTTGTCTGTCGTCGGTTGGTGATGATGGGTTAGCAGTAGATAGGAGAATATAAATGATTACACCGTTTGTGCACTAATGTTCCGTTTATTTGCTGTTCACAAAAAGTTCACACAAAATCTAACTCCACTATATAGTTCACAATTAAGACCGGATAGTAACAACCTGACGGTAAGATGTACTGTGTGCGACTAGTGACTGCCGGGGCGAGTTCCCGATCGCTCGCTATCGCTATATCAGCATACTAGGAAACAATAAAATATTGTGTCGCCATACTTTGATTACACTTTTTATGCCTTGTTTTTCTTTTTCTTTAACGGTCTAATTGTTGATTCATTTAAGTACTTATTTATTTATTTTTTTACATATTAATTTACATATTAATTTACATTTTTAAATATTTTCTAAAAAACAAAATAAACATTTAAAAATATAAAAAATAGGGATCCACCGGCATCGGGACCAGGGTCCAAACTACCGGTGATTAGGGCTCCAGAGACAGGAACCTCCTCACAATGCGTGCCGTATCGAGGAGAACTGCCTTCTGAATCAGGCCCTTGATCCAGCCGCCTAACGAGAGCCTCATGAGATGTTGATCGAGGCTATTATTATTATTATTATTATTAGGTACATAAAACAAATTACAGTCATAATTACTAAGATATATTATACTACATAATAAACAACAGGACTACAATTCTTAACCTTGTGTACACAATAAATTCTGTAGTTTATTTTTACAATTGGTGGGATAAAAATCAAAGTTTGCATCAAGTAAACGTGATTCGATTTAAAAAGGAAACCGCTGCAAGAGTCACTAAAATAATTAACTTTTTCGTAACAAAATAGATAAAAAACAAATTAAGTGAATATTAATAATCTTATAATTAAAAATCTATAAACTGTTAATGAAAGTCAATAAAAGCCACAGCTGCGTTATTATTATTAAATTTAAATATTGGTAATAACATTTGCTATGTTTATGCTACGACATACGAATTTAATAGTAAGAATTGAAAACAGTAAACTAATAAGGATCTCAATGTCTTACTCGGCTGCGCTCTTGAGTTGCGTTCAAAAAAAAAAAGTAAAATCTAAAGAATGTTTCCAGTTTAAAACTTTGCGTTCCATTATAATTAAAATGTTCAAACGGAGTTTAACACGAACTCTTTAGTAAAGGCATCAAGCATATCTTCAGAAACACTCAGAGCTCACGTTGAGACCTCCCAGAATAATACAATACTCGTGTTGGAGTTGTCTCGCTCTTCACAAGATAATAAATTAATATTGAGTAGTACTGAGTATTAGTAGTTAATACTACAAAAGGTAAACATTACACATTATTTTATGTCTGTGTGTGTGTGTATGTGTGTGTGTGTGTGTGTGTGTATGTGTGTGTGTGTATGTGTGTGTGTGCGCGTGTGTGTGTGTGTGTGTGTGTGTGTGTATGAGTCCGCGCGTGTGTGTGTGTGTGTGTGTGTGTGTGTATGAGTCCGCGCGTGTGTGTGTATGAGTCCGCGCGTGTGTGTGTGTATGAGTCCGCGCGTGTGTGTGTGTGTGTGTGTGTATGAGTCCGCGCGTGTGTGTGTGTGTGTTAGTCTATAGATTTAAGGACTCTAAAATGTGTTACCTATGTTTATTTAAATTTATTATTGTTTAAGTTTATTATATTTTTATTTTATTTATAATATGTTTGCCAGATGGTTTCAGTTGTTTCGTAATCTAAAGTTTGTATGTATGGATGGATGTTTGTTACTCTTTCACGTAAAAACTACTAAATAAATTTGGATGAAATTTGACATACAGATAGTTTATAACCTGGATTAACACATAGGATACTTTTTATCCCTATATTCCCACGGGAACGGGAACCACGCGGGTGAAACCGCGAGCGGCTGCTAGTATATAATATAATCAGCTATTACTTTCCCACTGTGTGGCAAAGGCCTTCCCTCCCTATTTAAAATGGAACGTCAACATTTAAAAGAGTATAGAATATGTACACCCACAGACCTATATTTGGTCTATGGGTACACCACATTTGCTGCGTATCTGTTTTTGTTTCAATATCAATTCGTGTGCGTTTAAGGGCACAGTTTTGACGTCGTAACCTTACTAAACCCACCCTGGAGGAGATATAAGGCGGCACTATGCCGTTAAAACGCCAGCCCTGTGATACATGGCCGCTGTTAAGACCCTTGTCATTTCTTGACTGATAAAGGTTTTTCATATAGGTACCTGCTGTGTTTGTTTACATTATGTAAAAGGTATCACGTTGTGTTTAGTCACGTTTAATCTGAAATTAACTAGTGTGAGTATGTTGCTCGTTTTTAGGAGACCTGTTATATGGTAAAAATATATTTTTCACTTCTCATGTTAGTAAAGTTGTTCTTTATGTCAAGAGAAGGCTGCATAAAATGGGTTTTTATGCTCTAGTGCATAAAGTAATTTCTTCTTTTAAGACTAAGGCAATTAGGCCTTACAGCCACATACACAATACATCTTCATTTAATTGATATATTTTTATAAGATTTAGGTTATATCTTAATTTAATTACGACATATGTATTACTGTCTAAATACAAATTTACGATTAATGCGGGCGTGCATTTACGTAATAAAAATAAAACGCAAATATTTTTCTAGAAACTAGCTAAAGTTGTGTTGCGGTTTGTTTTATTTCCTTGCAATCGAAGTGAAAAGCAGAGTGTAAAACTCGAGTATAAAACTCATTTTACCCTCGACGTGACTATCCACCCTTGCCGTACCGGCTCGGGTGGCTATATGCACGTCTCGGGTAAAATGGCTCGTTTTATGCTCTTGTTGTACAATCTACTATTTTTTAAATATCTTTTTAGTTTTGCTAAGTACACACGGCGGCAGATCAACCTACCCAAAACTGTCAAATTTCTACAATCAATTTTGAACTTTATAGTTTGAAATTAAAGATCAATATTCATTGGAGAAATTTGACAGATTTGGGTAGGTTGATCTGCCGCCGACTGTACATTGTTTTTAAATTAGTTACCTGTTGTGTTTGTTTACATTATGTAAAAGGTATCAACGAAGTCACAACTTCGTTAACTTCGATACACATATCGTTGTCACGTTTACTTTAAAATTGGCAGAATTAGAACAGAATCTATATGTTTACCTACTTTTTTGAAATGAAACGATAAATATTTATTTGTGCCACAAATATACCTACAGTGTTCACAAAAATATAAAAAAACACATGAAAATCTCTAAGCTCCGCTCCACTGAATGTCAAATGTTTTTCAGAAGCCGGGACTAAATTAATAAGTAAATTGGTGTCTGTTGTATTAACTAAACATTTATTTTTGAAAAATATGTGAGTATAGTAATGAAAGTCTTCTTCATAGAGTTTTCCAAACTCTTCTAAGACACAATAACTTAGAAGGATCTTCTCGCGTTTATTTCATTAATTATTTTCCTGCACTGCAAGTTCGTACACTGCAAAAAAAGTTGTCCACTTTCGATTTTTTATGACTTTCCGAAGGTTCTAGGTCTTATTCCAAAAAAGACAAATCCTGTTTTGGATATTTCGATGTAAGTTCCGGTTTTATGATTACCACCCCACGTTCTGTAATCATTATTAATCAGAGAGATAAAACCTAAGTTTTTTTGTGTACCGATTTTATTATCGAGCTAATAACACGTTTAAAGCAACGACTTGATTTAAATCATCAAATTCCCAGCAGCGGGCTAGTAAACAGGCTAATTACTGAATAATCATATTTCGTTTTTTAATTTATCGTCAGCGAAAATGCGAAGAGGGTAGCGCTCGCCGCCCGCCCTGTGTTTTCCTTAAACAGTTTCAATCTACTTTCGCAAGACTTTCGCCCACGGGCAAGAGCGATGACGTCATGAACGACGCTACACAACAGCCTCTTTACGTCACGGTGTAGGGCGTAAGTCTTACCCTAATATCGTTTCAGCCATTTTCTTAGACTTATGCGTTGCGTTACAGTAATTTTTGGACCGGAAAGCAAGTTAATTAATTCTTCACTAGCTTCGTTTCGTGTTTGGTAGCACTTCATTTATATATTTTTTTCTTTTAATACATGACTTGCTTTTGCTTGATTTTTGAATTTTATTTTTACATAGACACTTTAGGTTTAAATAAAAAAAATAAAATAAAAATAAAAACCATTTATTTCGAGACATTTTACCTCATAGATGTTAGTAACAATTTCCTTAACCTATTGTTAGTATTACAATTTATTTACTTTTTCAACATACATGCACAAAACAAAACATCTCATAAACAACATCATCATATTTAAGTCTTTATTTTTTCTAATTTAATACATTACATGTTTTTTTAGAGAGATTACTGATTGCCTCAAACGGCATTTTCAGCGTTACCGGGCTTAACATCACATGTGTATACTTTGTGCGGTTTTTTTGTAATTCCCATAAATTCCATATAAGACTGAACCCTTTGTGATCACCAACCTGCACTTGGCATGCGTGGTGATAAAAGCCATTACCCATCAATTTTAGTGATGAGACGATTCCAAATATGGAGGTATTTGCCGTGCGGGACACTTATATACATTATATACATTATTACATACATTATACTTACTTCTAGTACGAGCCAGTAAAATATATATATATTTTTTTTATATTAACTTTCTGCAAACGAGCAGGCGGGCCGCCTGATGGTGAGCGGTCACCGCCGCCCATGGACATCAGCAACATCAGAGATGTTGCTTTTGCGTTGTCGACCTGAAAAAAACCTCTTTACACCCCTTTTAAAAGAGCCCATGTCGTAGCTTAATGGGAAAACCTCGGATGGCAGCTTATTCCACAATTATAATTATGCGTAAAATGTATGTTATTTATTATGTTAATATATTTGTATGTCCTACTTATTTACTTGTAAAACAATTAACGGCGTCAACGGCGGCGGCGATTCAATAACACCAACACATTGTTTACTACACCTAATACAGATGTAAGAAAACACTATACCACCACAGCCTCAGCGAAAATTGACACCTTTTTCTATCCATCTCAATAAATTCTCGTGACAAGGGGCGAGGCATTGAATGTGGCGGCCGCGAGCGACCAACGGAAATATCTGAAGCCATAAGCAACTGTCATGTTGACAGATGGATATAATTACCCGCCTTTGCAACTTCACTGTCAGCTGATATTTTGTTTTGGTTTTGTTGTATTGATTATAATATTACTGAATGGGAGCTTTTTATGCACACCGGCAAGCGCGTTCGGTTAACAATCTTGCAAGTTAACACATTTACTGCCGGACCCCGCACATGTGCGGGGCGACAATTAAACTTCTATTGTGTCTGGTTTTAAGGCCAGTCAACGTGTTAAGCAGATTTCGTAAAGCTGGCTCACTTGATTGGTGGCCAAATTAAATTATCACGAGCTTCGGTAGGTGCATTTTGCTTTTGATCGTAGTTTAGCATCTATTAAAATGTTGGGACCCTATTATCATTATATAAATTATATTTTTATTTATATTTGAACATTCTTTGAAATAAATGATCAATAAAACGATGAATATATTCGTTTAATTAATAAACAAAACACGTCTTACTAGTACCAAACAAAAAATACGTCGTTGTATTCCCCAAACTCTCTCTAGGATTAATACAAATTAAAAATTCTATCGACAAATGCGCATTGTAGGAAAGTTGATTAAACCTTATCTGTGGCACGACAGGCTATACCCGGGGCTAATCGTGAAGTATTGGTCAATCAGGAAGTTCGGGCTCGTTCGAACTTGAGCCGTATTAGACGGAAGCCCTCGTAAATTAGTTAATCCAAAAGTTAAGAATGAATAACAAGCTCTTTATGAATTTGCACTTGGACGGGATAGGATCTGCTCCTGTTCTAGATGAGGTCTTGAGTTCGATTCGCTCAGTTAGGCTGGTGGTAGGGCATGATCTACACCCTTATTTATTTAGTGGAAAACTCGTCGCCCGAGTAACCACAACTCCCGGCGAGGCGCGGATGGTTAAGTGGGGCTCTCCCCCCCCCAGATTTCGCCTCCTTGTCCAGGCCCTGCCCAGGCCTCGACAGGGATTCGGGAAAAGAAGAAGCCTACTCACTAAAAACCACTATACATCCCCTTCACGTGCCACTAGGGTGATTTGGACTAGGTACTTGTTGGACAATCACTAATATTCACCCTAGCAGCGGCCTTTAGTAAGCTATATTATTTTCTGACCTAGTTTTCATATAAAATATTATTTGAATTTATCCTGACGCTTATAAGTGTAAAAAACAAACAACAGTTGAAATGAAACAACTTTTACGGATCTGCTCGCGTTTATTTTACACATTACTTTCAATTGATTAATATAAAAATTTGATTTATATATATAATTAATAAATAAATTAATAACATTATAATAAATAGTAGTAGTTAACCCGGCACTATACCGAAGACATCCCGGACATCAGCCTATACGAGATTAGTATGGCTCTCAAACAGCTCAAAAACGGCAGGGCACCAGGTGCTGACGGAATTACGGCCGAGCTTCTGAAAGCAGGCGGAAGACCGGTACTCGTAGCTCTTCGGAAGCTATTTAATTCCGTCGTACTAGGGGGCAGAACGCCAGAGACGTGGCACGAAGGTCTGGTGGTACTGTTTTTCTGTACTGATAAAACCCTGCTGAAGAACTACAGGCCCATCTCACTTCTAAGCCACGTCTACAAGCTGTTTTCGAGAGTCATAACGAATCGTCTCGCACGCAGGTTTGATGACTTCCAGCCTATCGAACAAGCCGGTTTCCGAAAAGGCTTCAGCACCATAGACCACATACATACGCTGCGGCAGGTTATACGGAAGACCGAAGAGTATAACCAGCTTTGCTTAGCGTTTGTGGAATATGAAAAAGCCTTCGATTCGAATGAGACATGGGCCGTGCTACAGTCTCTCCAGCGGTGCCAAATTGACTATCGGTACATCGAAGTGTTGAGGTGTTTGTATGAAAGCGCCACTATGTCAGTCCGTCTTCAGGACCAGAGCTCGAAACCTATACAGTTGCAGCGAGGAGTGAGACAGGGAGATGTGATTTCTCCGAAACTGTTCACTGCTGCACTGGAAGATGTTTTCAAGCTTCTGGACTGGAAAGGACTCGGCATCAACGTCAACGGCGTATACATCACTCACCTTCGGTTTGCTGACGATATAGTGGTCATGGCTGAGACCCTGGAAGACCTCGGCGCAATGCTCGGTGACCTCAACAGAGTCTCTCAACAAGTGGGTCTTAAAATGAACATGGAGAAGACGAAAGTTATGTCGAACTCACGTGTCGTACCCACTCCTCTGAAGGTTGGGGACTCTGCCCTTGAAGTTGTGGACAATTATGTTTACCTGGGACAAACGGTCCAGCTAGGTAGGTCCAACTTCAGCAAAGCGGTCAATCGTCGAATCCAATTAGGCTGGGCAGCGTTCGGTAAGCTACGAAATATCTTCTCGTCCGATATACCGCAGTGTCTCAGGACGAAAGTCTTTGACCAGTGTGTGTTGCCAGTGATGACATACGGGACTGAGACGTGGTCGCTCACTATGGGCCTCATAAAAAGACCACTCACTAAGGTCACTCAAAGAGCAATGGAGAGGGCTATGCTCGGGGTTTCTCTGCGTGATCGAATCAGAAATGAGGAGATCCGCAGAAGAACAAAGGTAACCGACATCGCCCGAAGAGTTGCTAAGCTCAAGTGGCAGTGGGCAGGTCACATTGCTTGCAGGACTGATGGTCGCTGGGGCGGGATAGTCCTGGAGTGGCGACCGCGTACCGGAAAGCGCAGTGTGGGCAGGCCTCCAACAAGGTGGACCGACGATCTGGTGAAGGTCGTGAGAAGCCGCTGGATGCGAGCAGCACAAAACCAGTCGTTGTGGAGATCCTTGGGGGAGGCCTTTGTCCAGCAGTGGACGTCTTTTGGCTGAGATGATGATTATAATAAATAAATTAATTAATGTGTAGTGTTCGAGTTTAGAAAACAAGCGACGGTTGATTCTTGAAGTATTCTATATTTATTGATTATTTTGCACTAGGGTTACTAGATGTTACTAGATTACAGAGATAGTAAAATCATAAGGTGGCATCATTAACACTCGTCAGCAGACACCCAGAGGATTATTGAACCGATGACAATTTATTACGATTGTTTCTTCCACTCTTATTCAAAGAAACAAGTATCTAATTTTTAAAACTCTAAATTCGTTAATGCTATGTATCATAATAATCAAAATATGGTTTTTTGTAATGTATTTCATGTTACTTTAATTTTAAAGATTTAAAAATCGCTTCCCATGTCTCTGCCTATAGGTCTACTTAAGACTAGACAGACCATAAAACATTACTTCAGCCCAGAAAAGCTGTGAATAAAACAAGATCGCTCAAAAAACAAATAAATATTCCCGTTTATCTGTGCTTTAGTAATAACGTTACATAACAAACGTACCGAAATTGTTTGAGACTTTCAAAAGGTTGGCTCACATTCAAAAATTAAAGGCCAGAATGAGCCAGAGCTATCTGACAGAATAAATAAATAAAGAAATAGTTTGCTACGGCAGATACCTACATAACATTGTACTTGGCAATGTCTACTGACTCGTTAGGTTCCAAACTTTTGTCGGTACATTTTTATAGAAAAGCAAGGTAAACTCCTTTTGTGAATGTAATAAAAGTTTTAAAATAACTATTTTTATACTCTCACCGGCAATTTGCACCCGCAACCAAAATCTAGATGAGTTCGTCTTTCGTTATCGTAAGCTTTGGAAAACAAACCTAGGCTTAGTGTTAATTCAGGCTTAACTTTAATATACGCATGCAGTTGTGCCTAAATGTCGGATACTTACAAATAATAAACATGGTAAGAATCCCGTCAACAATTACTCTAATGCAAGTGATCATGATAGTACAATATTATTATTATTATATTAGTGGACCCGGCAGACTTCGTACCGACAGTTTCCATCAAGTGATTAAATTCTCTTTGGTTTCCTTGACAACAAAACAAACAAATGACTTTGTATTGGACAATTTAATTGTCGTTTTTAATATATTTATAGTATGATTCCCGTAGGAATATCGGGATAAAAACTATCCTATGTGTTAATCCAGGTTATGATATGAACTATCTGTATGCCGAATTTCATCCAAATCCATCCATCCGTTGCAGCGTGAAAAAGCAATAAATATACACACATACATACACACAAACTGATAGTGTGATGTGATGTAATTTGTAGGTAGCTTGAAGTGGTCCAATTCAAATCAAAGTCTGCTAAAGATAGAACTTATTATACTGAAGATAGAAGCGCATTTCAACCAGAATCCGGAACTGAGGAACAAGCTCCTATGCCTAACTGAGGGAATACAACAAATGAAATTGCATGGTAGTAGCAAGCTAGCCAGACTCACAGCTCAACCAAACCGTATCCCAAATGGAACTTAACCCGGGACCGTCTAACACCGGACTCTACCAGACCGGCGGTTAAAATGTATGCTACTACAAGAATAGTATTGCGACCAAGACCAAAGAGATCTCTTACCTTTTCTCTTAAAAGCTTCAATGTCCAGGTCCACTGTACTGCTAAATATAGTTACAGTAAACAAGATTCGTCCTAACAACGTTTGAGGTCCATATCTTGAAAATAAGCAAGTGTTTACTGCCACGTCGCGCCCAGACAGATTTGTTAATGTATTTATTTTAGACGAGTGTTTGCGAATGTCACGCGATGGCGAACGAGCTTAAGGGCACTCCAGCTCGGTTTAAGCTCACCATTTCGTCTCAGAGTTTCCATGATGGCGAAAGTTGAAGTTTTTTTCTTCCTGTTCGCCCCCCACTTGAATGCTTAACGATAAATAATTAAGAAGTTGCCAATGAGGCTGTTTTTTGTATTGTTGAAGTGTTAAAATTTTATAAGACATTCGACGTTTTGGTGACCGAGTAACAAAGCGATTTATGGAGGTAAAGTGTTTTTCGGATTGTATGATGCAAAACCCAAGTTTGTGATCATCACCAGCTTATGGCAAGTGTGGTGATTAAGCAAATACTCATCAATGGTAGTGATGACTTCATTTCAATGATGGAGGCTGTCGCTTAGCAGTGAAGCAGTATTTAAGCTAACTTGTCACTATCACGAGCTCATTTTATGTCCCCACTACTGAGGCACAAGCCTTCCCTATGGATGGGAGAACGGGTCATAACCCACCTCGCGGGCCCAGTACGGATTGCTGGTTGTTAACGACTGCTAATGCAGCCAGAACCAACGGTATTACATACCTGCCGATGCACGGAGGAGCTCGAGATGAGAAATTGTTGGTCACCCATCCGATGACTGGCCTTTGCGAAGGTTGCTTAACCTCAGCAATCGTAGACCGGGCGCGTTAACCACTATACCTTTGACTCTGTAACCATGTAAAAAACGTCAGAAGTTAGACAAATTTAGACAGAAATACTGAATTATTGATTTTTTTTTAATAAATACTACGGTAGCGATGTAATAGATAAATAGATAATATTATTATTGCTACACTATAAAACAAATCTTCCTGACAACCAGTCGGACGGAGATAGCTAATAAACTGTAAGATCTATTAAGACATACTAGAATAGTGTGTATTTTCTTTATGATAATAATTAAAACTATGTTATAAAGCAGGCAGTATATATAACTAAATTACATAATATTATTACTACAGCTTATGTTAGAGCTATGCCGAATTGGCGATACACCACTCAATAAATAAAACATACTAGAATAGTGTGTATTTTCTATATGATAATAATTAAAACTATATTATAAAGCAGGCAGTATATATAATTGAATTACATAATATTATTACTACAGCTTATGTTAGAGCTATGCCGAATCGGCGATACACCAGTCAATAAATAAACTAAACTATATATTATAAAAACTAGCTACGCGCGAGAGAAAGATTTCCTTTAAATTTCAATGGGTGCCATTCGCATTTCGTGTGCGACGAAATGAAAATACAACGGTCCCTGGATGGAAAACACCGTGAACTGTATGGTACGGAGCTGTATCATTTCCGATACTCATTATTATTCTATTAACCGAATCAGTGGTCATGCCTTCAGAAATTACATCAAAGATTATGGCGATTCTCGATTCGCTGTTACGAGGATGTATCGGATCGTAAAATCGGTAGCACTGCGCAATCGTTCAAAATTGGAGATAATAAATTAAAATTAAGTACCACTTTGGATACATGGCAGATAGTTTGTGACTGTAAATGTGACTACAGTTGTGTATACAGATAGATATATTCGTGAATTGAAAAAAAGCTCTTATATATAGGGTAGTAAGGCGCTATGGCGCTCATTAGGGGAGGCCTATGTCCAGCAGTGGACTAATATAGGCCGACGATGATGATGATATAGGGTAGTGCCAGTGTTCGACAAGAAACAATTATCGACATGTTTTACCTTTAATCACCTATAGTAATATTATAAAGCTGAAGAGTTTGTTTGTTTGTTTGTTTGGTATAACGCGCTAATCTCAGGAACTACTGGTTCGAATTGAAAAAATATTTCTGTGTTGAATAGTCCATTTATTGAGGAATGCTATATGAAATGAAATTAAATGAAATTAAATGATATTAAATAAAATTAAATGAAATTAAATAAAATTAAATAAAATAAAATAAAATTAAATAAAATTAAATAAAATTAAATAAAATTAAATAAAATTAAATAAAATTAAATAAAATAAAATTAAATAAAATTAAATAAAATTAAATAAAATTAAATTAAGTTAAATTAAATGAAATGAGGGAAAAATAAATGAATTTTTTTTATTCAATTTAGGCATATAAATTGCACAATTAAATTTGACTTATGAGCGACAAGTAGATAGTAGTTACATAAAAAACAAAAGTATATTAAAAAATAATATTAGTACAAGTACACATAATAATACTTAAAATATATAATTTAATAAACAATATATATATGTAATGCGATTCTACTGCTAGTTCGGAAGGTTGATTCTGCTAAGAAGACGCCAGCAAGAAACTAAGCAGCTACTCTTTTAAACTAAGAATTGTATACAAAAGTGTAAATACTTATTTATTACAATGTGAAATAATATGCACAGGTGAGCAAACTATGGGCTATATTACATCACGCTATGACTAATAAAACGCGGGTGAAACCGCGGGACACAGCTAGTTAAAAATAAGGGTCAGTAATTGATTTTAGTCTTAAGCAATTATTTATTACATACCACCTGCTTTGTTGCTGTCATACCGTAATAATAATAACTAGTGGTCGCCCAGTGATCGAAATTCGACCGTAACTGTATTAAGGCTGCACGCATTGTATCCTAAGCAATGAAAAATTAAAAAAGATAGAATGTGAGTTTTGATTGGCATTGACAGATTTGAGCCGCTCCATTTTTGAAAAGAGTATATACCTCTAAGCGTGTTTGTCAAATACATGATAGTGTGTGTAATGTTTGTTTTATTGATTTAATGTATTATTTCTTTATGCATAATTAAAAAAAATTACATAATGTACTCCTTCTCTATATACACTTTAAGTGTGCGAATATCATACTCCTCTGTCCGCGCAATGATCGTAAAAAAGGGGTACAAAGTTTTTGCTTCACGTATTAATATATAGATAATTTCAACTTCCAGCGCTTCCACCTTCGGCCTCATCATCACCATCAGGTGAGATGAAGGCCAAATGCTTCCTCATCATCATCATCATCATCTCAACCAAAAGACTACCACTGCTGGACAAAGGCCTCTATAAGGCTCAAAACCGGTCGTTGTGGAGGAACGAAACGTTCCCTAAGGAATTAGGGAGTGCTTCCTCGCAAAAAAAACAAATCGGTAGCAATAACGCCTCGGTGGCCTAGTACTAAACGCTGGGTCTGATACCCGAAGGTCCTGGGTTCATTCCCCGGTCGGAAAAAGTGTACTTCGGATTTTCCGATATATAGCTCGGGTTTTTGATCACCAACCCGCATTTGGCAAGCGTGGTGATTAAGCCAATTCATCAATTGTAGTGATGACTTGATTTCAATGATGTAGGCCTTTGCCCAGCGGTGGGACAGTATATAGGCTATTTACTTTACTTTAACTTTACCATTAATTTTAGTATTCTAGACTTATCCCATCGACTTTTGCTGTTCACAGTACAGAGCAATCTCGCCCTCCCAGCTAACCCAGTTCAAGGTAATCAATGGGAAGGCAAACAAGACAGTAAACAATAATAGACCGATTGTTATGCCCTGTGCAATGAATTTATACGAGCACTACTCTTGGCCATATAACGGCTTTATAGCCAACAAATAACTCTTTACCGACGAAGACTTGGCATAATTTTGACGGAACATTTTATTTTTCGAACGAATGATGGCACGGAGATAACAATTTTTTTATTGCACGATAATTTTAAATGAAAGCAGCCAATTCGTTGTTTATTTACATTGCTTTTTGAGTTGTTTTTTTAAGTTAAGCTAATGGTTAAAGAACCAGTTAACCGGTTTATGTATGGTGTTTTTCGTCGATGTGTGGCTTGGAATATTATTATAAAATATTTATTGCATAGTTGTTATTTATTTTATTCTAAGCATTGATTGTCTTTAATGCTGGGCGAGTTATTGCATCCTTCCACTACACTTAGACCAATCCTTAGCAATAACTTTCCAAGCAAGCGTATAATTATTTTGTTGTAGGAATCCAAGACCGTCATATCCACATTGTCGATTAAAAGGTTGGAATCAAAATTACAATTGAACTTTAATTTGATTTCTCAATCGTTTTCAAAAGTCTGATAGGTAATTACATTATTCAAAATCCAATTTTCCAACAGAATATAACTTAATTAAAACAGAAAAATAAATATATATAGAAATTAAACTTCTTTTACGGATCTACTCGCGTTTATTTTACACATTAATTAAATCCGATCCGATTAATAAATAAGATCCGTAAAAGTAGTTTTATTTCAATGGTAAATATATTTTAAAAAGGTACACTGACAAAGTATTATATTAGTTATGAAGAATAAATAATAACTATCGACTCTAATCATTAACATATTGAAAATATAATTGAACAAACTGTACGGCGTGTAAAACAAAAGCCATTCAATTAAAAAAATATTGGACTAGGACTATCATTTGATTTAAAACGCTCGCCAGGTGTGTGCGAACGACCTAAAAACTTGGCGAAGCCAGCCAAATATTAATGCATTGAAGCGTTGCAAACGTACAACGTCGCTCGCACCTGTAATTCAGCGATGCGGGGGTCATTGCACTCACTGAATAGGAATGTTACCGTCGACACACGGTCAGGGAGTTCGTCCAACCTTTTTATTTCACACAGTACCACTCAGTACCGTATTTTGTGAAAGCCTGACGTTGTGATGGTTAGTGACGATAAGGGTTTTACTCGTCACCTGGATGCCTAGTGCACGTTTCATTTGCCTTTCGATCACGTTTCTTTTTAATTGGAGTGTAAGGATGTGAAGTCGCTCTAGCGACGGATTTGTATGGCATTAAAACATCGTTACCTGGTGACAAACAAAGAGAGTAAAAATGTTGCCATATATATTCCCGTTTTTGATAACGTTATCGAATGACAAATAAAAATCGCACTTGGTTCCCTGTTGGCGACTTGCAACGCTAACCTTATTTTTGTATTTTGTTTACTTTTAAAATGGATTCTTTATATACACACGCCTACCACTACACTACCACAATCTGTAAATTTTTCCTCAATAGTCTTTGAACTATGTATATGGAATAAGGTTGAGTATTTATGGAAGAATTTTGACAGTTTTGGATATGTTGAGTGTAGGCGTCTGTACAAAAAGAGATAAAAGCCAGTGTTACTTAAAAATCTCAAACAATGAGCTCTTCTGAAGTTGAAGCTGGACCACGAATTACGTCATAGCGTAGGTATAATGTGGAATATAAAATCTGCGACATAAAACATACTAACAGCAAAAAATATATGTTTGACATTCGCTCTGACCGTAGAGTAGATGCTAGGGAACAAGAACTAGGTACATAGCAAAATAGAAACGTTAAAAACAACCCAACCCTTCGCACACGAACACTCAACGCCAATAGTACTAGAACATTCTAAAGCTTTAAGATTACATACAGGTACGGGACATACAGGCTTTACAAATTGTGTTTATTATTAATAGTTTTCTATCAGTTTATATTGTGACGTGTCTGAATTTTGTCCTATCTGCGCCGTTGGCCTGTAGGTCGCCAATTCATCATCATCATCATCATCTCAGCCAAAACACGTCCACTGCTGGACAAAGGCCTTCCCCAAGAGCCTAGGGGTATTTGCCGTAATCGCCACGCTTGGCAGGCGGGTTGGCGATCGCAGTAGGTTGAGGGTAACCTCAGAGAGATGCTGCTGCCCATCCTCTGGAATGGTCCCTTAGTCGGCTTTTACGACACCCACGGGAAGAGATGGGGTGGTGCAATTATTTGTCCCCGGCACCACACAGGGATGTCAGTCGCCAATTAATAATAAATAAATGTTTTATTTCTCTTCACAATAATTTGATATACAATAAATTTGGTTTGTACAATACAATTATGAGTTATATTAAAATAATTGTGGACTGGTGCCCTAATTAATAACCCGCTTTACAGGTCTGGTACCTTCACATCCTGGATTAAAGTATCAATTCCGAAACCAAAAAAGAATCAAAATCCCGGATTAAAATGAGATGCAATAACCATATTTAGAGAGTAACCATCACTAATAACCATAAATCAGACTAATAAATTTGTTAATTTGTCAAGTACCAATGTAGATAACAGTTAACAGTGTCTCTGTGTCATCATATCGTGATGGAATTTTTTTTTTTGTCTCTCTCGTAACAAAGATAAGCTGGCTAAAGGTTCTAATAGAAATTAAAAGGTCGTTTTAAATTTGTCGACTGGTATATAAACATGTATGTCTACCTGATTTTTAAATATCTCTATATCTTTTATATCATATATGAACATTGTGTGTGATATTATGTACAAATAAATAACCTTTCAAGGTGCGTGCGTCACAAAGCGTCACACGTCTTTCCCCCCTAGAAAAGTGGTATGACGCTAATTGAATAGAAATGAAATAGAATGATTATTATTGTATGGGGTTGACATAAACGTCATTTCTAAGTATCGTTGACTTATGGGGCAGTTACACTTGGGGCATGAATGGAAGTGGGCGTTCCATTTAATCCGCAGCCAGTAATTCAAAACATTTACTCGACGAAGCACAGCGGGGCTTAGGTTCTAACGATAAAATGATACAGTTAATTAAAATGCTACGACGAATTGGACTCCTCTCAGCATCAATTTCAGCTTCATTAACTGCAACGCTGATTTTAAAATAAGCCCGCGATATGTGTGTGTGTTCTTTTTTATGTTATTGTAATATTTTAAAATAATGCTTATTATTATTATTTATTATTAGTGTTTCCGATCTACTTCTTGTATGTGTTGTTACTAAGACATCTAATAACTATAAATTATTTTATTATTTATTTATTGGATCACCAACATAAGATACAGCATTACAATTTAATATTTATATTAGGGTTGATTACTTACTGTTCTTAAATTTATAGGTAATCACAGCGTGCACAAAAATTGATATTTTATAAAAATTAATATCAACAACAACAAATAATAATCAAAGTAACATTCCAAAATTTAACATAAACATTTTTATCATTTAACAAATCATTAACCCTTCCAATTTACCACTCAACTACATTAAAGTACTACTAAGGCATGACATTATTTTTAAGTATTTTGAGAAACCCGGGAAGACTTTGAAAATGGATATCGAGCTCCGGAAGCCTTTTGGATAAAATGTTGTACAGACGACTTAAGCGTCTCACCGGCGAGCTGCAACCCATTCTGGTTCTGCAGAATTTGTTTGCGAACGTCTGGCAAGGGAATCGTGGTAATCTGCGTGGAACATTGTAGGCAATTCGATCCATCAACATCAACATTAATTTGTAAAATAAATATTGATATCAATGAAGTCGCGTCAGGCGCACATAAGCAAGCAGCTGATCATAAATTTAAGTAAACAGAGGGTACTAAACTAGGGCTGTGACTTGCTTATTTTGATGTGACCTCACAATAGAGATATTTAAAAAAAAATTGCATATCAAATTAAAGTTGATAATTATGTCTTAGTAACTCTGCATGCAAGTTCTAGATCGGATACACTGTAGATCTTTTCATTTTTACTACACCTTTCTGTAACACGTTGTATATCACATCACACTAATAATATTAGGTCCTTACCTATAAAATTGACGTTTTTTTCTCACATATTAGAAGGTCTAAAAGTTCTAAAAGTCAATACCAGTCATACCTTTAATTAGGACTATGTTACTTAGGCTTCAGTAATAACAATGATTATTAATTTTGAGTCTTTATCGCCCAATTTTTTTTTTAAATTGACTATTTTTTATTTTCGCGAAATTGTCTTTTTGTTTCATTGTAGCTTTGAAGGGACTTGATTTTTTTTCTTTTTAATGTTTGCTATATTTAGTTTGTGAAACAAACACACTACACTACAATTTGTATAGTGTTAACATAAATATATGCTATGAAAATTAAAAAAACGTTAGTATGAAAAATACAATTTTATAAAAAATCTTCATGTAAAACGTCAATTTCATAGGTAAGAACCTAATATTATAAATGTATAAGATTGTGTGTATGTATGTGTGTATATTTGTCGCTTCTTCACGCTGCAACGGATGCAGTTTATAACCCGGATTTAAACATAGGATACTTTTTATCCCGATATTCCCACGGGAACGGGAACCACGCGGGTGAAACCGCGAGCGGTCGCTAGTTAGTTATAATCCTAATCTATATCACATTCCCAAACAGTTTAGTATAAAAACCTACCGTCACTGGCACTTTTGTCAAGAATCCACCCCTTTTCACACAGGTATTCCATTAATGTACCAACTTTTATTAATTAGTTGGTCCACAGAGACTTCGCATACCCCGCGTGAGACTTTTTGCTTGTGTTTGGTTTAATTAAATTTAAAACCGTTCAAGAATATCTTTGATTCAATTAAAATTTGTGAAGTTTTTAAATAGTTCATCAGAATAATTTCTCCTTCTCTTCTTCAGCCTGTCGCCACCCAAGCTGAGTATAGGTTTCTCCCTTTACACGCCATCTCTCTCTGTTGGTAGCCATTCCAAACAAGTTATTTCCAGCGACTCTATCTATATCGTCTCTCCATCAGAATAATTACCGAATAACTAATAATTTTAAACTGATTGCTTTGATTTTTACTCCAAAACTGTGTTAGCAATTAAATTTCGCAAATGTATTTTGCACTAGTAATTTTTTAAACTTATAGTCGACTGTACCACTCAGCTTTTCGTTTTGCGTTTTCCGCTTTATTTTACAATCCTTAAAATAATATGTACCTTTAAGTGTAATATTAAAGTGACATTGAATCAAGAATCGACATTTTTAAAACAAGTACAACCAGAATAATACTCGTAATGGAAAAAATAATAAGTCTACCAGTAAGTTACTGAAACCAGCTGATTAGGTTTTTGTGTTTCCAATTAATTTACGCGAAATTCTAAAAACTCAAAAAAAATTTCAATAAATAATGCAGTCAAATTGATAACCTCCTTTTTTTTTGAAGTCGGTTAAAAATGTAAAAAACTTTGTAATAAATACTTAAATCTACAAGTTTACCTACTACCCCCAAGCCCGCCCTAATCTGACTAAAACCCTTAACTAAATGGTCATTCACGATCAGCTGTAGTATAATTACGGACTTCGTCATCATCATCACAACTAGCTCATTTTAAATCCCCACTGCTGGGGCACGAGCCTTCCTATGAATGAAAACATCACAGGGAGAACGGGCCATAAACCATCACGCAGACTCAGTGAGGATTGGCGGTTGTTAACGACTGCTAATGCAGTCGAGACCAACGGCTTTACGTGCGTGCCGAGCTCGACTTATTTTTTTTAAATCACTCATCCGTTGACCGGCTTCTGCGAAATCAAACCGCTGTGCCTGAGATTCTGTTTCTGCTGCTGTGCACTGAGTTCCTAAAACTTCGTATTTTAGACGAATAAAACGCCACAAAACAATAAATCCAATCCGAAAAGCCTATTGAAAAGTGTTGCCCCAAGATTCCTTTTCAACTCTGTCAAAGAGAAAGCAAGTACAGTGACATTTTATTTTATTTACCTCACTTTGAGCCCCTCGCTGGTAGTCTTTTCCCGGCGCGGTTTGAAGGGAGAAATGCGATTTTTCTACGTATAGACTTACCTTTGAACAGCGTCGGCCGTGTTTCCCGCAGGAAATTTAGTAGCTCGTGAAATATCAGCTTTAAAAGCATTCAAAATTTTAGTGCACTATCGTATGCACGATATTTTTTTTTGTAAAAATTTTACATGACGCCTTTGAAGTTCCGTTGTTGTTGCCTGACTATTCTTTGCTGACACAAAGAAACGTTACCCGTTGACGCTCTTTACGAGAAAACTTGTATTATATTTAAATATCCTATAATATATAAAGGGTTGTTACGTTACGCAAGACTAAAGTGATCTTTTATTTAGGACAGATATCTTCCTGCTCATCTCATTGATGGTGAGGAACGATAATGGCCGATGATAAAAGTGCTCTCGTGCTTAGATTACTGAAGTACTGGCTACCTTATCTTTTTAACTGTCGAAACACAACAATGCTACCAGCAACATTTTTATGACGACAGATTTGGGTAATATGGTGGTAGCTAGACCTGCGGTCTTGGAACAAGTCCTAGGAAACACCGAAACGAGCACAAAAGTATCTGGTGGTTTCTATAGACAGATATATTGTAGTTACTACAATGTTCGTTTCTGTCCTTTCATAGGCATGCGGTGTGTGAAAAGAAATGCCCTTTTTGATTATGTTGCTGGTTATTCTCACAATATCTTCTGTCGCTCTAGACTTAGAACCTTCGATCAATAATAGTACAAGTTTAACCTCCTGGATTCCAGAAAAAAATATATACGATAGCATTTAAATTTTAGGTTTTATGGTACATTAGAGGTCCATACATGCCCCAAAAAATAATAATAAAATATTGCATTTTTATATACAGATTTTACTTATGTCATAAATATATGACATTGGTTCTCAACTAGTAAACTTGTAGTGATATATACGTCATATCTATATGACACTGGAATTTTACTCCAAATAATTTTTTTATTAGAATAATATGAATTTATTTGTTAACACGTCTAGTTTAATCAGTCTTAGTAAGGTTATATAACATCAACAGCTTAATATAAACCTTAAATCTCGAACATAAATGTCAATTAATTTTGTCAAATACTTACTTATTTAAATAAGATTGACCTTCATAATCTATATATTAATACGTGAAGCAAAAACTTTGTACCCCTTTTTACGAAAATTGTGCTGACGAAGGAGTATGAAATTTCGCACACTTATAGTTTACCTATATAGAGAAGGAGTACAAAATGTTAATTTTTAAAAAAAATTATGCATAAAAAATACATTTAATCAATAAAACAAACATTACACACACTACCATGTATTTGACACAAGCATATGTATTTAACACACACGCATATATACTCTATCAAAAATTTCAAAAATGGAAGAGGAGCGACCGAAACCGAAATCTTTCAATGCCAATCCAAACTCACATTCTATCTTTTTTAATTTTTCATTGATTATGATACAATCCGTGCAGCCTTATTAAAATTACGGTCGAATTCGACCACTGGGCGACCACTAGTTTAAATAAAGGCCGCAAAAGTGTATTAATTTATGGTTAAATGTCTCGGACTATTTTTAAAGTGCTTATAGAACGCATGACACATCAACTAATTGTAGCCTTTAATTTACAAAGAATCCTTGATTTTATTAAAAAAAAGTACTTAAGGTGAGACCTACAATCCCACGCTGCGGTGGGCCCGATACCCGAAGGGTCTGGGCTCAATTCCCAGGTCAGGCAAAATGTGTTTCGGATTTTACGACGCATAGCCCAGGTTATTGATCACCAACCCGCATTTGGCAAGCGTGCTGATTATGCCATAACCTATCAACGCAGCAGTTGGACGGTTATAGGCTATTTAGTTACTTTACTTACATACTAAGTACCTACAAAATCTCTCAGCGCAACCCCGTAGCCAAATCGCAGGAACATTCACAGTAGCAATTAAATAATGCTCCAACAAAATTTCACTTGGACGTTGTAAAAATGGAATGGCTCCATAAAATCGGAAGCTAGTGAGTTATATCAATTAAAGTTATTTTATTGCTTTACAACTTCCCCGGGGAATAATAAAGAATTTTTTTTATGTATGTGTGTGGGGCGGATCCTTTACAGACCCTTTTAATGGCACTGTAGTAGTTTGCATGAAATATGTTGCGGAGTAAGCTTTTCTCTTGTTTGTTACAAAGTTAAGTCGGAGCTTTAGTAGATTGGTCGATGCTTTTATGTTTTATGGTGATGTTAAAGCTTTTGTTTTGAATGAATGAATATGAAAAAAGACAATGTATTAAAAGAATGAAATTTGTTTTCGAATTTTAATTTGTAAAAAAATGTAATTTGTATATACCTATATAACCATAATCATGAATAAATAAGCATTTATTGGTTGTACTCGACACAAGCACAAAGTCCCATTATTAAAAAGTGAAACTAAAAATAACAATGTGATAAATTTGTGGTGGCTGGCAAGAGCTGGATGAGAGTAGTCGCGGATCGTGCTCGGTGGTGTGCACTTGGAGGGGCTTATGTCTAGAAGTGGACGTGTGTAGGCTGATGACGATGATGATGATAATGATGATGATGATGATGATGTTGTTGATGATGATGATGATGTTGATGATGATGATGAAATTAGTGTAATATTAGTTATTGGTATTGATGTTGAGTCAACCAAATACTTAGAGCATTAAATGCAACAATGCTCTAAGACCAAATAGCTCCGACTCAGTTTTTTTGTGAAAACCCGAGGAGAAAACGCGCAACGTAATTCGTGTTTTCATATTGAAATGGTTGAAATCTCCTTTTTATTTAACCTATTTGTTCCAACAAAGCCTGTTAATTTTGTAATGACTGACTGCCTTACAAATAAACAAAGATTATGCTCCGAATAGTGTGTTATTATTCCTTATTCCGTGTTTGGTTCCTGTCAAATTAAAGTAAAAGAGACAAAACACGAAATAACTATTCGGATCTATTCTTTATTTATTTGTAAGGAACTGAAAGACAGCGAAAATTCACGCGAAGCACCGCGCGGCGCGTCTTGCGAATGAATCAAATGTATGGAAATGTACTAGGCATGCCACGCACAGCGGCGACTAGCGAAGCGACCGACGAATTTGCCCGAGCGAATCGCGCGGCGCGACCAGCGCCCAAAACAAGTGTACTAAATGTATGTAATGTCAGCAAAGCGAGAATAATCACTACCCTACTTTTCTAGCTGTCACAAAATACTTTACTGACTCTATTTTATATTTCACAACATAAACGCATAATGACTACTTTTATAAATCCTAACGGTTAGTCAGGTGGTGTCAACACATAAGTAGATATATGTAATGAATACATATATCTACTCATGTGGTATCAAACCACCAAGATGCATGCAAATTAAAATCTATACTAACATTAAAACTGTTAAAAAATATGCAGTGACCGTACTAAGCTTAACATCAGATGAACTTCTTTTAATAAAAAAAAAACGAGCGAGGCTTAGAGTAGTCGCCTATGATGTGTAACATTTGACATTTAACCTTTTGAAATCAATATTACAATAGAAAATAGAATATGGAATTATGTAACAATGCCATACATTTTTTTTCAAATCATAAAGCGAATGCAGTAAATACTCATTAAAATACATTTGACATATCAAAATAACCTTTAAAATGATGGCCTGATAGGCAAATCACACAATATATGTCACATATAGTAATAATATGTCATGTTCATAATATCGATTACTGAATTTACAAAATGGCGCGCGCTTGCGCGCTTCCCCGACGTCCTGTTACACATATTTCCGTCCCATTTCACGAAATTACTCCCACAAATTGCTATAGAAAGCCGCAAGCGGAAAGATGTTACACATCAAAAAAAAACGTGACACGATCACTGTTTGTAACGTTTTGTTTACAAAAATCGGCGCCATTACAGTTCTATTTTTACCCGACTGCGTCAGAAGGAGGGTTATGTTTTTTAATGTAATGTTTTCTTATACAAGTCGCAAACAAACACTATTCATAGAATAAGGACCATTATTTGCACAAACCAGGAGATCAGGAGCATGAAGGAGGGCAGACGACCTTTCCATATTTCACTTTTATGCGTCAACGCACGAATCCCATGTTTGTCAAGGACTGTTAGTTATAGATCCTCGGAGAGACTTGTCTAATCCCTTTCGAGGGCCGCCTGACCTAAAATTGAAATTCTCGGCCCTTCCTAAGTGGATGTTACAGTGACACCCTGTACATTTTGCACCATTAAAGTTTAAGTAACAGCGTCGTTCGTTACGCTTGAGATGAAGTGATATTTTCTTATTTGGAGAATAGGACTCATTTGTAGGCTTTCATTTGTTATTTATTAATGACTGTGGGTGGTGAACTGACGATTTTGTGTTTCAGATATCTACGTAAATAAAACTTTATGAAGGTATGGTCTCTGTTACTTAGTAAAACTTAATAATATGTTTTTCAGCTATTGAATCTTAAATAGCACGGTTAAAAAAATACATCAAAATACAGCGCCATCTAGCTTTACCACTTTAACTAATTTTTAGGATTAATTACTTACAGAACAACTCTATTTAGCGTAGATGAACTAAAACATATACCTTAACAATTTATTAGTAGAATTGTAAGGAAGCAGCCAACTCGCTGATAAAGTAAAGTAGGGTAAAAACAAAAGCCTCTAATGATTTTTCTCCAATTCTCCTTTAAATTATTAAATGAAGTCATCGCTGAGTCACCACGCTTTTCAAATACGGGTAGTTGATTACCACGTGATTACTAACCCTAGTATCGAAAATCTCAAAACACACTTGGCTCGACCTGAGACTGACCTTTGGACCTACGAATAGCGAGCTCTTCGCCACTCGGCAGCCAAGACGATAGATACTGCTAAGGCATCATAAACGTTCAGATGCAATGCCTTCGAAGAAGCCATTGAAAAAGCATTGATATTGGATATCCAACTAGACATTTTCCACTTCAAGACATCTTACAGCCACTACAATTGAAATATGAAGCAATTTTTAAAGCGACGTCGCAGAAATGTAGGTACTTCTCACTAAAGGACATGGCTAAGCAACTGCCCTCAAAATTTATATGAACTTCTCACTAGGTTGAATTATTCAAATATTGATTAAATAATAATAACGTGTTTATTATTTTCCTAGAACTTTCGTGAACAAATCAATAGGTAATTTAAAATATATTAACTGGTTTTTATGGCTGTGTTTGACAAGGAAACCATAAATATGATTAAGACGTTCCGTTTTACAAAAAAAATATGGAAAATATAATATTAATAATATATATATATTATATATAAATATATAATATTAATATAATATTTTTATCATTGTTGATTTAGTTTTTCCAAGTAAAATATATTTTTGTACCTAGTTTTTAAAGTCTGTAAACAAACGCCTAGCTAAAGTTTATAGCAATGTCTGATTGAAGCTTGTTAACCAATTTACGAAGTAGGAGTTTCTGTGACTTTATTTTCAAAATCGCAAAGATTTAAAAAGTTCCTGAATCGTTTTAGATATGAAATAACAATATTTAGCTATCCAGCATTACGTACTACTAGATACGATGTTTATACGTTTCAGGGCAGTCGTCCATACTGTATTTAGCCAACGCGCTAACGAAAAGTACAACAACTCGGCTTTGCCGCTTCCGAGAAAAACGCGCTCAAAATTTTGAACTATGTTTTTCTTGTATCTCATGAACTACTGAACGTATCTACATGAAACTTGTACCAATTGAAAGAGGAACAAATAAAGAACCAGTTCTAAATATACTTAAATTGAATACCTATATGAAGCTTATGGCCTGAAATCGTAGAAATAGTCTTCTTAATTAGGAATGTTTGTTTAAATGATCAACCTATCATCACTAGTCATAAATACAATAACTACATTACTAATTGTATTTATCGTTACAAACCTACATATTGCAAACACTTACATAAATAATTTCAATATTTCCTAACGATAAATACAATAATTGATGTAGTTATTGCATTTATCGTTTGAAAAACCTGTGTGACCTAGTTGGTAATATGCATAGGTCAAAACTTATGACACCACAAGTATGATTATTGTATTATTGATTAGTAAAATTGTAATGAAGTCTTAGTTATTGCATTATTGTTTACTGAAAAATCAGGTTCCCGGAGGATTCATGAAAAGTTACTTAGAGAGAGTTATAGATCTCGATTCCCTGATTCCGAATATACATAATATAACTTAAAATCGACCAAAATCGAGTTATTGTAATTATCGTTATCGCGGCAGATGTCCTACCATCGCACGACGCTTGAGCTCAGCGATTATTAGCCTCAGCTCTTATTAAAGAGTCATTGGAAATGACGTGAAGTTGAAAAATTGTTGCTCCGTGTTCGCCGCGACCTCTTTGTAAGGTATTTTTTTGTATGCACTTAGTTGTCCCCAAGCTTTTAGTGTAAAAGTGCTGTGCGTTCTCGTGGAAGAGTTGATACATAGTGATAGGTTCAACGAGTTGACAGTACGTTCGTATTTCTGAAAACTAAACGTAATAAAACATGTTATGCTTGGCAGGAAAGTGAAGAATCTGCGACTTTTTTATATTATTGTGCCAAAATAGTGGATTATTAAGCGTTTCTGAACGTGCATTATTAGTCTCTTAAGAAGTCCGCGTGAGATCTCAGTAAAGCCTCACATCTTTACTAATTCTCAAGTAGTCGGGGGAATATCATTTATCACCACTACTTTCTATAATCATTAATTATCATCTATGATTAGAAAGAAAATATTGTTTATTTATATTAAATTGTTTGAAAAATTACTTTGATACTTTGCTAACCGCATAAAGCCATTGCCTAAAGAAAAAAACATATTCACTACTTATTACCCAACAGCATAGTAACGAAACACCTTGAATACGCGTATGGCTTAGGTCAACAACTTTGTACTTAGTGTACAGTATTGTTGCTACATGCTTGCGGTTCAGTTGCTATTGGTATTATAATTATAAACAATTTATAGAATAGATCTAAACTAAGAATTTTCCAGTTGTGGTAGGTATTATAAAAAAATAATAGTATCAATATGTTTAGAAATACTATCTACGAATCTGCTACGGGATTTTAATAATCCCACTCTTAACACAAGTATTGGGTTCTGTTCAGCTTTCTTACGTGACTATAAGAAACTGTACCTCGCATTCAAACCAAATATCTCCATTGTCAGTTACCACCACTTCTTATAAAATAAAATATTAAATAATTTGCATAATTGTTATTGTAAAACAAAACTACATGAAACATGAAAATGTGTAACAGACCGTGCATTGTCCCAAAAGCTTGTAATTTGAAATTTCATTTCATATCGTTGTTACGCAACTGTTTGCTTTAGCATATAACAAAGCGAAATCTAAGGAATTTCTTAATTAAACACAGAAGGTAATTAAAGATACGTCGCCCGGTATTCCGACCGCGACTTACTTTAAACTACGTATTACATTAAAACTTGCCACTTAAATTTCAACTTTGTTGCTCCTTAAAATAAAAGCTATTTTGCCTAACGTATAACGTTTCAACAGTTTTAACATAAGTTAACGTTTCCATTGTGGAAACGTTACTTATGAGTTATGAGCCGTTATCCCTGAGGCCTTTTCCAATAATTTCAGGTCAAATCAATAGCTGTACCAGTGAAAACATTTTCTTTGTTGGATGGTGTATTTCTACTTGTTGATATTGTTAAAATATTTTGATTTCGTTATAGGGAGGAGACTTTTAGATAATTAAGCTAATGATAATAGCTGATTGTTGACAGCTGAGCTGATGACTAATAGTATGAATCAAATAGCAGTAAGAGGTTAGTTTATGACTGCCTCTTAGAGCGAAGCGAAGTGGCGTACATAAGTGTTAATTCATATTTTTCCATCATTTTCCATTAACATTTAATATATTATTAATATCTTTCTAATTCTTAAATATCCAATAGTAAAAACAGGAAAATATATAAAAAAGTATTTTCTTTTTAAGGGGTAACAGATTTACATCGACAAAGAGAAAAAAAATATGAAAGCTAAAGCTGATAAGGCAGTGATGGCTAGTCCCAACGGATTAACCCATGTCTCGTAACCCCCATGGATCGAACCGAAACTAAAGGAGCCAGGATCGATTTCTATAACAAACTCGATTAGTTATATTCGGACATCGGTAAATTCCCGGCAAAAATCCTGCGCCGCTGAGTCAACGTCGGGAGCACATGTGGCGGTCGTAAAAACGCTGGATATCACGTTTTCGTTCCAGCTACACCTGCGGCTAGCGTCCGAATACTTTACGTTCACAAGAAAAATATTAATTATATGGCGCATAAAATTTGGTGGTCTCTATTTTTATTTAACCACCTATTAGATTTGTAAAATATGATTGCTTCTTATTTGTTTTTAATTCTTCTAACATCGGTCTTAATAAGGGAGTTGTGGAACTAGTTTAAAATTAAAGTCGCGGGTCCGGTTTCAAGCAGGGGTTTATGTTAATGTTGGTTTGACGGGTTTTGTACATAGGCTGGTTTCCAGCCCGCCTAGCAAGCGACCACCTTCGTTTCTATACATGTACGTTAACTTATCAACAATGTTAGAAGCTCTAAGTGTTTCGACATAGCTAGATAGCCAGTTCCTCATTAACTGAGACGGGACTTTTATGTTCGTCCTTATTGTTTTATTTAGAGGTGAGACGAAAACAACGCGCTTTATTAATGTTGTCAATACAAAAAAAAAATTATGTCATTACTTCCTTCTATTTTAGAACAGATAACTCAAATTACACTTAAGTTTTTAGTCAACAATTACAATTGAAATAAAGAAATACAAAAAAGTAAGTTGTGCTTACATTGCTTTGTATCATTTGGTTGAACAAAACGCAGGAAGCTATTCACGAAAGTGCCGTAACATGTTTTGTAATGACCCAAAGCATTGTCGCAGCACGCTGGCCATTAACGATAAAACTTTTGACATTTGTTATGGAAGTTCTCATTCAATGACAAGTCTAACATGGAGCGCATCATTTATTGTTGTACCAACAAAACAGCCATTAGAAATAAAATAAGCAATGTTAGATGAGTATGCACTGTCTTTTCAAATAGCTATTTGAAATGTATGAATTTTACATTAGTGACTAGAACATCTATTGATTTTATATATTATACATTGTATATTTTTTCAACGAGCTAGCAAATCGTTATATTATAATAAACGCACACACAAAGTAGTTTTTCGAGAATTTTCTAGAGAATCGATTTCAGCTATTCAATATTTTATAAAATTTAAGTTTTAGTTTTAATTTTTAAGAATTCTGATTTAAGACTGTCTCTTCTGTCGCATTAGGTTAAAACCTGTAAGGATAGATGATTTTGATAAATAAATAAATAAAAAATAAAAATATATTAGTATTATTTTTCATCTTTAAAATAACAACAATTAAATAAATTACAGTCACACCGTCGTCGTTGAATAGTTAAAACTAACGAAATCAAAACATGAGTAAATAGTAGGTTATTTTTAAGTCACACGTTGATATTAATATACAAGTAGTAGTTTGTTATAGACATTATATTTTTTTTTAAATGTTAGGCTCTATAATAACGCTTTATAATAACACACTTACTGTCTCCTGGACTAGGATCAAGGGTTGCCAGAACTAGTAGGCCACGCGCGGTGTAAATTTATAGCTTTTATTGACCGTTAGGTGCCGTTGGTGTCGGTAAGTGCGACCCGCGCGCCACCATTTTCCCTCCACTATTAAGTTGTAATACTGTACTAATGCCAACTAGTGAGAGTTGCGAAGTATCCAATGAGGAGTTCGGCTTTAATTTATCGTGACCATCCAGAAACTCAAATTTTGTTTGTGATGAACTGATGACGTTTTAAATTATTATGTGTCCAGCATATTGGTTTTTATAACTTTTAAAATTATCATGATCACATTATGGTATTTCTGACATCACATCAAAACCACTTTATTATTGGTTTTTAATGTTAACGTGAACACAGATTACAGTTTACGAAATATTATCGTATAGTTTGTTGGCGAAAATTATAATGTAAATGTCACGATGAACCCCTAATATTATGGAGTACTAGTTGCCGCTCGCAGTTTCACCCGCGTGGTTTCCGGTTCCCGTTCCCGTGGGAATATCGGGATAAAAAGTATTCTATGTGTTATTCCCGGTTATAAACTATATGTATGCCGAATTTCATCCAAATCCATTCAGTAGTTTTTACGTAAAAGAGTAACAAACATCCATACTTACAAACTTTCGCGTTTATAATATTAGTAGGATTGTGTTAGCTTTTACATTAAAATATAATACTTGAACCAATAAATAAAGAAAACATATCGCAAAGAAAATATCAAAAAAATCATTACGTTTAATTTGTACAAAATAATAATAAGATTGTCCAATTGATACCTTTTATTTGTTTTCCTTCACCCCAGTTCATAATTTCCGCAAAAATATCTCATTTCAATCATGGTATCGGTTCGACTCAACATATTATTATCAAACGGTACCCCCCAAATATTTAATAACATTTATCCGTACAATATTTTATTTTCAGCCTGGCAACACAACGCACAGATCGATGTTGAAAGCTTTTAGAAGTTCGCTTGGTCAGGCCCGATGTCCAATATTTATTGTAGCTTCTCGACAGTTTTAGTGTTGCTACATTTTATCGTAATTTACAGTAGTTTTTGTTGATACCGACCCGGCGACGGGGTCTTTAGTAATGTTTGACTTTGTTTGTCCGGAGTTCATGAAGTCTTAATGCTGTGAGATGGCTTTCACTCTGGCGTTTTCTTGTGATAAAACTGCGTAGATATCGATGTTTTCCTGACAGTTACCTAGGAAAGTTGGACAGTTTTGGGTAGCTTGTTCAACTAGTATCGAATTGATGGATATAAAAATGTGTGGGTAAGAATATCTAGAAATGAATTGCGATAAAATAAATCCACAAGCTGTCAATAGAGTATGTCGGAACACAATTAGGCAACCAAGCTACTAACAGCAAATATGACCACTGACTTAGATGATAATATCGCTGAGAGCTCGATGGCGCAGTGGTTAACGCGCCCGGTCTGCGAGTGCTGAGGTTAAGCAACTTTCGCAAAGACCGGTCATCGGATGGGTGACCAAAAAATTTCATCTCGAACTCCTCCGTGCATCCGAAGGCACGTAAAGCCATTGGGCCCGGCTGCTTTAGCAATCGTCGTTATAACCACCAATCCGCACTGGACCCGCGTGGTGGTTTACGGCCCGTTCTCCCTATCTATCCATAAGGAAGGCTTGTGCCCCAACAGTGGGGACATAAAAATGAGCTGATGATGATGATGATGATCGTGGAAGCTAATTCAACCCAACCCTACCACCAGCTAGACCGTGAGTTGAATCTTCAATGATTTATCTAGTATCCGAACCCTTCGGAGACTCTGGGAGGGCACGGGGACGCGCACTTTTAAGTGTGCGATGCCGTACCCCTCTAGAAATCCTCCGAAGGTGATTCGTTTCAACACGGCTTGAGGTACCCTTTACGTACCTCGCCGCCCCTAATACAAGCCCGGTGAAGCAGAAAATGCCCAGTGGCAATCAGCAGTCTCTCTCCAAAAAAATCTTGCGCTGAGAGTTGAAACCGGGTCTGACGTACAAACAAACAGAAGAGTGAACATAGGGAGGATAGACAAGTACGAGGCCGCAGCGCCTTACCACTGGCGACAGACCACTAGACTACAGAGAGCGTTAAAGTTTTTATTTTTATTTTGCCATTGTTGATATTTTTTCGGTAATACCTATAAGTACAGGTCAGACAAAGTATGTTTTAGATTTTGATGCATATACATAGATATATAGTATAGATATATAGTTAGTGATCATCAACCGAAGTGATAAAGCCAATACTCATCAATTATTGTCGCGATAACTTGATTCCGATGATGGAGGTATTTGAAATGCAGTTGGTCAGTATATAGATTTCTTGTTGTTATTCATACGATAAGAGTATTCGCAAACACATCAGGGCTAACAAATTAACTCGTTCTATTACCAATTACACTATCGGAGTGACAAGGATAGTTGACAAATCGTTCTCTCTGATAGGCTACGCGTGTTTGTAATTCGAATCAGTTAATTAAGTTCGTGACGTAAGCGCTATCTAAATTTATGTTAATAATGTCAAGTCTGGTATCCGAAAGCTCCTAATTGTATTAAGTAAGCCTTAAGCTTAAGCTTTCCTTAAGACTAAGGGACCATTCCAGAGGATGGGCAGCAGCATCTCTCTGGGGTTAAGTCTCAACTTACTGCGATCGCCAACCCGCCTGCCAAGCGTGGCGATTACGGCAAATACCCCTCATATCCTTGGGGGAGGCCTTTGTCCAGCAGTGGACGTCTTTTGGCTGAGATGATGATGATGATGATGAAGCCTTAAGCTTTGCTTTAGTATTTTGAATGTTTCAGTGTTGTTTTCAACGTCTTGAATTCATTCGCATAATGTTTAATAAGTAGTGATAGTAAGTAGTTTTTTGTACAATTCTAATCTTTGTAGTGTGTTGTTCGTGGGTGTTGACCGTGCTTCGGATGGCACGTAAATCCGTTGGTCCCGGCTAATGCAGCAGTCGTTACGACCACCGCACCGCACTGGGCCCGCGTGGTGGTTTACGGCCCGTCCTCCCTGTCCATCCATGGGGAAGACTCGTGACCCAGCAGTGGGGACATAAATGAGCTGATGATGATGATGAGTGTGTTGTTATGCAATTAGCAAGTGCAGTTGTCTTTAGGTCTGGCTTTAAACTCGTTGAAGACACTTAAATAAATACTAATACAAAGATATATCTGCATCATACAGTAAATAACTCCAAAAAACTAATGACATACCTACGTAAATAACGCAATTAATTAGCGCTAATGAAGGGCAATACGCACAATTAATAGAAGTACTGTAATCAGCTGGTATAATATAATGCTTACTGTATTGAATGTAATTGGTCATAAACCTGAGTGTGCCATTCAGTGACATTGGGTGTATGTGCATCCACATATACCTAGTGCTTCGGGGGGGCGTCTCAGGTATATGAATTAATACTCGTAAAACATAATAAATTCTTGATTTTATTTTATTTTATTTTATTTTATTTAACACTAACAGTTTTTAAGTTTCATTGTTACTAACATACATAATATGGATCAATGGTCTGAAATAAAAAAAAACTTTTTGCGGATCGTGTTCAGTGGCGTGCACTTGGAGAGGCCTATATCCAGCAGTGGACGTGTAACTTTTTTACTAGAAAAAAAATCCAAAGGTCGTGGGTTCGATTCCAACTCGACCATGAGGCTGCTTGATTTTTCCTAGTAAAATTGTATCTTGTAATCATAATTACAACATTGTAAATGCAAAATTCAAAATAATATAAATGTATGTAGTGTAATGCAGGTTGCAAACGAGATGCAAAAAATGTAGATGTAAAAGGATGCAGATGCAAATGCAGGCGAGTGCAATTAAAAAGGCAAAAAATGAGTTGTCAAATCGGCTTCTAATTAAACACTAAAATTACATATGATTGTCATGATAAAGTGCATTCGTTGAAGGTCGACTGGCGATCGTGATCTGGGTCACAGTTATTGCCGCGTCTGTTATATTTTATTAACTATCTAATATGCAGAATGTCATGTACGTGACTCGTACAATAAATAATTGTATATAGTCGTCAGTTTCGAGAAACTCAGTAAGTACCTACTAATACCTACACGCGGATCAACTGCGAAAATCGTTCTAAGCAATGAAAATGACGCACTAAAATAGTAGTTAATCAGCCGGTACAGTCTGATGCTTTTCCTATTTCAATGGCTAAGAGAGAAAAAGAACTAAAAACAACACTATCACTTCGTAGTCGTACACTTCCTATCATCATTATCGTTACCATGTAAAATAGTCACAAGTCAGACAAAAACAGTATTTATTTATTTATTAACCGCTTCTGTGGTCTATCGGCAGCTAGAGATAAGATAGCCAGTGCGCTTCCACTTTCGGCTTTATCATCACATAACATCAAGTGAGATAAAAAGTGCAAGTGCTTACCCCTAAGCAATAAAAAAAACGAACCAACCTTACAGTAGTCACATATGATGTGTAATATTTGACATTATCACCTTTTGAAATCAATATTACAATAGCAAATAGAATATAGAATTAACAATGACGTACATATATTTTTTTATTGTTTAAAAGTCTATCACACACGAAATGGTTGAAATCAATATTACAATATATAAAATAGAATATAGATTTACAAATCATAAAGAGAATGCAGTGAATACTCATTAGAAGACATGTCATGTAGTACTAATATCCTGTTACACTGTTACGATCACATATCTACGAAATCACTCCCACAAATATTACGACCTACAACGGACATTGGGCTTAAAGTGTCGATCACTGGTGGCTTCCCCGACTAACACGTAACAGTTACAGGATCACACTGTTACGACCCTACTTCCGTCTCTTTTCTACGAAATCACTTCCACAATTAATTGTATTTATAGAAGGCGAGCGAAAAGATGTTACACATCAATAAATCTTATATATTGGATAGTACTCGTACACAGCTCATTTATAACAAGCATATTGAAGTTAGTTATAAGGGTGACATTGCAAGTTTTATTTTCGCATATCATTTATGTGATATTCTGCTTTTGTGTGACTGTTCTTTGATACTACTCGTTGTAACAAACATCCACCCTTTTAGTGTGATATCAAAACGTTCCGTTCGCAAACAAAACGCACGAAATTACACGCAATTCAATTGCAGCTGTTGATACGTTACCCGCTGGGCAAAGGCCTCCCCCCACGTTTACTCGTTATTAATATTTTAATAACTAACAATGTGTAGTGGTGAATTTCTCAAAAATTTACTAACACCATCTAACACAAGCGAATTAATTGCGAAAATCGTCCAAAGATATGGAAAACACTCACAAAAAGTAGTAATGTAATCAGCTGGCACAGTCCGATACTTTTCCTATTTCAATTACCAACACCTATAGTCGTATCGGCGAGCTTCCTAACACTATTATCGCTAGCGTGTAAAGTCTCACAATTCAGTTAAAAGCATTATGTTTACTATTATTACAAAGCTAAAGTTTGTTTGTTTGTTTGTTTAGTAAGTAAACAGCCTATAGTCGTCCCACTGCTGGGCAAAGACCTCCATCATTGAAATCAAGTCATCGCTACAATTGATGGATAATGGCTTAATCACCACGCAATGCGGGTTGGTGATCACAAACCCGGGCTATGCATCGAAAATTCCGAAATACATTTTGCCGACCTGGGAATTGAACCCGGGACCTTCGGGTATCGGGCCAAGCGCTCTGCCACTCGGCCACCTAGGCGTTATAATAATAATTGCTTGTTTGTTTGCGGAGGGTAATCTCAGGAAGTACTGGTCCGATCCCAAAAAATATTTTACTGATAGAATGCCACATTATTTGCTGGTGACATAGGCTATATTTTATTTTAATAAAAAAGGTTTTTTAAAAATCTGATAGCATCTAGATAGATAGATCTGACGCAGACGAAGTCGCGGTGAAAATGCTAGTGACATGACAAGTTCACAGGCATAAAGAAGGTATGAAACCTTTTAATAATTAGTCTGCGTCAATCCCTGTTTAAATTATTTGTTAACTATGGAACGCGAACGTTTAAAGTGTAGGTATATAAGTTCACAGTAGGTACATAAACAAACATCTACCCTTTCACTGCGATATCAAAACGTTCCGTTCGCAAACGACTCACGCCGTACAGTTTACACGCGATTCAATTGCAGCCGTTGATACCTTACCCGACACAGGTGCGCGTCTAAACACTTTGAAGTGTCTAAGCAAACGCTTCCTTACACTACGCCTGGGGGCGCTACTTTGTTGACAGCTAGCTTTGTCAATAGACCTGGTAAACTGTTGAAATTGTAGGGAAGATACACAAATCCTAAGCTTTAATATATATTCCAAAATGAGTATTTGGACGTTATGTCGGTTCGAGAGTAGACAATGGCGCTGACTTATGCAACAAAAATTATTAACTTATGATCGGTTTAAAAAACTTTATGTGTAGGACAATCGTCACTTACATGAGAACATAACAAATACAAATAAATTGAACATTTGACTCGACATAGGTAGTTGAAGTTAAATTTCAAAAGATGCGTTTTCGTTGCTGACGTTTTAATATATATCTTGTATACTTACGAGTATAGCTTAAAGTATTTTGTTGCTGAGGTGTTTGCTGGATGAGTTTGGAATGGCGGTAGTTCAAGTCAAAATTACCACGCAACTTTTGTTAAATCAAATTAGAGCAATCAAGATAATAATTAAAATCCAACAAATGTCATGAAGATATCTAGAATATGTACTCATTATATAAAGACAAATAATCACTAAGTCATCATCTGCCTATACTAGTCCACTGCTGGACATAGGCCTCTCCAAGTGCACGCCACCGAGCACGATCCGCGGCTACTCTCATCCAGCTCTTGCCAGCCAACTTGCGAAGATCGTCGCTCCACCTAGTCTGAGGGCGTCCTACACTACGTTTGCCGATACGCGGTCTCCACTCGAGAACTCGTTTACCCCAACGGTTGTCGGTTCTGCGGCTAATATGACTGCCACTTCAGCTTGCTGATCCGATGGGCTATGTCGATTACTTTCGTTCTCTGTCGGATCACCTCATTCCGAAGTCGATCCTTCAGAGAAACTCCGAGCATAGCCCTTTCCATAGCTCGCTGAGCGACTTTAAATTTTCAGCTCCGTATGTCATGACCGGTAGGACGCACTGATGGAAGACTTTCTTCTTTAGACTTTGTGGAATAGGCGACGTAAAGACCCGACGTAATTGCCCATATGCAGCCCAGACTAGCTGTATCCTTCTGTTAGCCTCTTTCTCGAAGTTGTAAGTAAATCACTAAGTAAGGCCATATAATAATAAAGATTATAATCACACAAAAAGTACCGAGTTGGTTCAAGGTGCTCCTGAGAGAGAGAGAAAGATAAACCTTGGCAGGCTCCACTAGTGTATTAATTATAAAATGATGAGTCCAAATAAATAAATCCTACTCCTACTAATATTATAAACGCAAAATTTTGTAAGTATGGATGGATGTTTGTTACTCTTTCACGTAAAAACTACCAAATGGATTTGGATGAAATTTGGCATACAGATAGTTTATAACCTGGATTAACACATATAATACTTTTTATTCCGATATTTCCACGGGAACGGAAACCACGCAAGTGAAACCGCGAGCGGCTGCTAGTAAATAAATGAACAAAGCTCTTACTCACTCATTTATAGCTCTCCCAAAATCCGAACTGGTAGTAAATTCAGTAGTTTAGTTTTAACATTTTTTTTTATTATTAACTATTTTACGGTTTTTATTGTTTTGACGTTAATAAGTGCCTGTGAAGGCTTATGTCGAATAAATTATTTGACGTTGACTGTGACTGACTGACTCGTTAACACGCAACCCAAATCCCAAGTGAAAAAATGAATTGTCACATCTGTTCCCTGTATGTATGATGTAGACAAGGAATTACGCCGGATTTTATAAAATTCCCTCAGTTATTTACGCGGGCAGATTCGCAAATTCACGGATGGTCGCTAGTATAACGTATAAAGATATAACAACGAAACAAGAGAAAGAAACGCACTATCTTTCAAAATAGAGAAATAAAATTTGCTTCTCAAAACTCAGTTGGAAATGGAAACAGGCACAGCTGACGCCTTACTGGCCGCGTTTGAAATGCACATAATATCCAACAGTCTCGACAAATATACAGAAAGCGCTGGAGCTTTTGTCGAAACTTCGCAATACAGTTTTGTTATATTATAAATAAGTTTGCTATTTTTTGGACATCTATGTTACTTGAAGACTACAGTTTGAAATCACTGTAGGAATGTTTTGGGCAGAAGTCATCATCTCCTGATTTTTTTTTGCAAATGTCGTTACTTCTATTAAAACTGTGGAGTTTCTTGCGCCCATTATTCTCTACAGCTAAAAAATAGACGTCCTGAATGGGTAGTAGGTAAAAAATGTATGGACGATTCAAAAGCACTTTTCTTAGGTTTATTTAATTAAAATAAATTGACTTTTGACTTTTTAGCTCATTTGATATCCTCATTGCGGGGCACGAGCCTTTCTTATGGATGGGAATATTACAGGGAGAACGGGCTATAACCACTACATGGACCCTGTACGGATTGGTGGTTGGTAACGACTGCTAATGCAGCCGTACGTGTAGTAGAAGTACTATTTATGTAAAATACGCAGCATTTAACAAGGACATGGCAAAACTTTGAAAAGCTCGATAGAGTATCGGCTTCCTTTTAGGAAAGCGATCTTCAAAATTTTCGAAATGCTAATCAATAATAGTAATCATCATCATCTCAGCCAAAAGACGTCCACTGCTGGACAAAGACTTCCTTCAAGGATATGAGGGGTATTTGCCGTAATTGCCACGCTTGGTAGGTGGGTTGGCGATCGCAGTAGGTTGAGGGTAACCTCAGAGAGATGCTGCCCATCCTCTGGAATGGTCCCTTAGTCGCCTTTTACGACACCCATGGGAAGAGATGGGTTGGTGCAATTTTTTATCCCCGGCACCACACAGGGAGAGGAATATTATTAATAATAATTCTTTAATAAATCATTAAAACATAGTACAGAAAAATGTGTACGATAGAAGCTGCAGAAGTTTAAAACTGTGTTACAGAAAATTATATGGATAGTAGGACCAAATTTGAATAGCTCGAGCTCTTCTATGCTTTGAAAGGCTCTTAGAACTGATGGCCGCTGGGGCGGAACAGTCCTCAAGTGGCGACCGCGTACCGGGAAGCGCAGTGTGGGCAGGCCTCCGACAAGGTAGACCGAATTTAAATAGCTCGAGCTCTATGCTTTGAAAGGCGCGTTAAGTAGTTGGTCCTGGGGCCCGACCGCCTAACCGATCGCTTTGATTTCGTGTGTGGTTTATGACGTCATCTTGTCGTTTCGTGTCGCCTATGAAAGCAATATCGCAAGCTACAGCCTTTAGCTTTTGATATTGCTTTCATATGCGGTGCGAGGTGTCAAGGTGACGTCATAAACCACACACGAAGTCAAAGCGATCAGCTAGGCGGTCGGGGGGCTGGTTGAGCAATAGTTACACTTACCATCCCGAATTGGGCTCTTGTGGTGAGTTATGATCCAATAACTAATATAAAGTCCATTAGGCCTAACCCCAGCAATGGAACTCATAGGCGGATGATGTTTAATAACCACGGACTAGTTAGTCACTAGTGCTAAGCTCAAGTGGCAGTGGGCAGGGCACATGTCTCTTAGAACTGATGGCTGCTGGGGAGGAACAGTCCTCGAGTGGCGATCGCGTACCAGAAAGCGCAGTGTGGGCAGGCCTCCAACAAGGTGGACTGACGATCTGGTGAAGGTCGCGGGAAGTCGTTGGATGCGAGCAGCACAAAACCGGTCGTTGTGGAGATCCTTGTCGCCTTTGTCCAGTAGTGGACGACTTTTGGCTGAGATGATGATGATAATGATGTCACTAGTGTAAATGTTTCCTGTATTTGAGACTTGATTGATTCATACTATTATTTCTTAAGGTAGTAGCGTCAGTGCGATAGGAACCAGTAATCGACATGTTCTCCTTTTATAATTTCAAATATGTAGTTGTCAGCAACTGATTTTTTACTTTAGCTACAATTGAATACAGACCAACTGCTTTCTAGCTAACAGCACTTAAAATTGCCATCTATAATAATAAAGCTAAAGAGGGTCGAAAGTCTGTACATGGAAGATATTCGAAAAAAAGTTGGCTAAGCATACTTAGAATCGATAACAGAACCCGTTCCAACAGTTTTTAGATTTTTTGTCTGTTTGTCTGTTTATCTGTTTATCAGTTTGTCTGTTTATTTGACCGCGCATCACGCGATAATGGCTGAACGGATTTGGATGAATTTTTGCACATAGACAGACCATGACCCGAACTAGGATATTGGATACTTTTTATCCCGGTAACAGGTTCCTGTGGGATAGTGTAGTCTTTGCGAACGAAGTCGCGGGCGACAATAAGTATGTATAAAAGCACTTTTCGGTGCAATTAGGAGAAGTTTTGCATCCATTAAACAGATCTAAATCGGAGCGCTTAGATTCATGCAACTATCCGAAATATTAATGTCGTAATTTCAATGTTCGTACCGTAACATGTTCCAGGTGAAATTGAGCACACATTTTCATATAACACAAGCCACATACGAATTTTGGTCTAACTCAGTGGGCGATCCAACTAATTTACTTTAGCTGAAATAGTGGTTTTCGTAATTTATTCGGCTGCAAGCTGTTTTGCCTCCAACCTCCGACTTTTGAGTTTGTTACGCCCAGGGCTTGATACCGTTAACAAATTCATAATATAAATATCGTTAGTTACTTTATTTCTATATAGTTACATTGAAAGCGGTTATGCTTAATGGTATCGTTTTATTTTTCGTTAATACGCTTTAGTTCATTTGCAAGCGGTTAGTTATATTTCCGGTAAAAATGCCACACAGGTAACGATATCCTGCTTAACGTTACCTTAGCATGGAGTTCAAATGATATTCGTCAATTGTTTTCAAATCTTTTAGAACATTGATTGACTGATGTTGTTTTGTTTTTGTTTAAGATAAACAGATTGGTGGGAAGAATCTAGGCCGATCTCTGTCCAACCAAAGTAAAGGGAAATGCCCTTGCTGAGTATCTTTTAGATTCTTCTGGTCTTGTGTAGACTTAGGTAGGTACCGAAGGTGTCATTCGCAAGAGCTAATATATTATGTAGCCTAAACTGAATATAAAATCTAGAATTTTGACAATTACGGGTCACTTGTTAAGTTCTAGAACAGGATGCTTTTGAATATATTTTTTGTGTCAAATTTATATAAATACCTAACTAAATATATGTAATTTTGTTTCAGGTAAGTTTTAAAGCTGCTTACGATTTAACACAGCGGTATGTTTGCCTATAACGCTGCAGTTATGTAAGTATACACTCAAACTTCAATGGAATATCATTATAAAAATTCACAAAATACTATCCCCCTTAGTAGTGTAGGACGCCCTCAGACTAGGTGGAACGACGATTTTCGCAAGGTGGCTGGCAAGAGCTGGATGAGAGTAGCCGCGGATCGTGCTCAGTGGCGTGCACTTGAAGAGGTCTATGTCCAGCAGTGGACGTGTGTAGGCTGATGATGATGATGATGATAATCCCCCTTACAAATAAACAAATAATAAGGTCCGAATAGTTATTCCGTGTTTTGTTCCTGTCATTTAAAAGTCATTTTAAATGACAGACACGGAATAACTATTCAGACCTTATTCTTTGTTCATTTGTAAGGCACTTTATGTCTTATTAAGAACTGCAGTTTATTTATATTGCACTATATTATGTTTTCAAAAAAAATTCAAAATTCAAAATCATTTATTCAGTTTAGGCTACAAATAGCTCTTATGAACGTCATTTTAAGCCATCGGTTCGTAAGTCTATCTACTCTGGGCGGGAGATCTTGTACTGAGAAGAACCGGCAAGAAACTCAGCAAGTGTCCAGCTCTTTTCTCCCTTACAGCGTCATAAATATTGGAAAAAGCCCTATCATAAAGGACACTTTCCATCACAAATAAAAACACAAAATGTAAAGGACAATCACAACATGTAAAAAAACACAAAAAATAAAAAATAACTAAATAAAATATTTAAGTCAGCAAAAACATAATTTACCAGTTTAATTTTTTACAATATCATACAGTACTAGTAAAAGTCAAAAAAAACTATAGTTAATAATAATAAAAATAAAACTAATTGTAATGTTCAATGCAACGCTATTTTGTTATCTGCAGGACACTATTTATAAGTAGTATTATGTATATGCTTTTTCCAATATTTATGACGCTGTAAGGGAGAAAAGAGCTGGACACTTGCTGAGTTTCTTGCCGGTTCTTCTCAGTACAAGATCTCCCGCCCAGAGTAGATAGACTTACGAACCGATGGCTTAAAATGACGTTCATAAGAGCTTTTTGTAGCCTAAACTGAATAAATGATTTTGAATTTGAATTTTGAATTATGTTTTTTATTATAGCCAGGCTGTTTTATCTTCTAAATATTCTTTGACTGTATAATAACCTTTTTTTAATAAAGAAGACTTTACATGTTTTTTAAACTTATCTAAAGGTAAATCTAGTACAGTATTTGGTATTTATTGTAATAGTGTATACCTTGCCCCAAGAAAGAACCAAGCACCTTCTGTAACCTGAACAGTGGCATTGCAAGTTTTGACTTATTTCTAGTATTAAAATTGTGTACATCACTGTGTTTAGCAAATGAATTGATATTACAACGTACAAGAACTATACAATTATAAATAAATTGAGACGCCACTGTCAAGACATCAATTTCTTTAAAAAGATTTCTTAAAGATGTTCGTGAACCTAGTCTATAGATTGCTCTTACTGCTCGTTTCTGTAAAATGAATATAGTTTCAATATCAGCCGCTGTTCCCCACAGTAAGAGGCCATACGACATGACACTATGAAAATAACTAAAGTAAACTGTTCTAGCAGTTTCAACGTCTGATAACTGCCTTATTTTTCTAATGGCATAAGCAGCAGAACTGAGTTTGCCGGCCAATTTCGAAATGTGAGGATTCCATTGAAGTTTTGAGTCAAGGGTTATACCTAAGAAAACTGTTGAGTCTACCAAATCTAATCGATCACCGTTTATTCTTATATCAGTTGGTTCATTTTTGACATTTGGTAATTTAAAATTAATACATTTTGTTTTTTAGCATTAAGCTGCAAATTATTAATAGTAAACCAACTGAGTACATCAGAGAGTGCTTTGTTTACATCGTCGTAATTTTTCTTACACCTACTTACATTAAAAATGAGTGAAGTATCATCTGCAAATAATACGATTTCACAGAAGTTCTCTACAAAGAATGGCAAGTCATTAATATAAATCAAAAACAGAAAAGGACCAAGAATGGACCCTTGTGGAACTCCCATTTTTACATGAGAACCAGATGATTTAGTTCCATTAATATCGACAGTTTGTGTTCGAGAGCTAAGATACGACTGAATTAAATTTAGTGCGAAATCTTTGAGACCGTAGTAATTTAGCTTCATCACCAGAGTTTTGTGCTCAACGCAATCGAAAGCCTTGGACAAGTCGCAAAACACTCCAAGGGCGTTTTGAGACTTCTCCCAGGCATCAAATATATGTTTTAATAGAGCAACACCTGCATCAGTAGTAGAACGACCCTTTGTAAATCCATATTGTTTATTATGTAAAAGGTTGTTTATGTTAAAATACGACATCAACTGTTCCAATATAACTTTTTCATAAATTTTGCTTAGAGTTGGTAGTATTGAAATGGGTCGATAGTTACTGGGGTCTTCTTTGTTTCCCGATTTGAACAAAGGTATGACCTTACTAAACTTCATAAGATCGGGAAAGATACCTTTATTCACACAGTTATTAAAAATTTCAGCAAGATATGGTGCAATAGAATGTATAATATTCTTAATTACTTTTATAGAGATGCCCCACAAATCACTTGTGTTTTTCATTTTCAGTGATTTAAATGTTTTTATAATATCCATTGAATCAATATATTTAAATTGAAAAGAAACATTACATTTTGGTACATATTTCTGGAGTAATGCTTGTGCAGCTTCTGGTGATGAATCCAAATTTGAGGTTGTCAGCACAGGTATATTTACAAAAAAATCATCAAAAATATTAGCAATATGTGAATCTGAATTGACTGATTTACCGATAAACCATATATTGCTATAGAAACCTGCTAAGGTTATAATCAAATTTTTTTATACAAATAAATATACATACATAAAAAATGTTTATGGACACCAACCAGTAAGCAGAGCGATAAATCCGCTGACGTATTAAAAGTAATCCCATGCATTGGCCCCTTGTGATGATGTATCCAATATATTTCCCGCAAACATTCGAAACAACCGATCTATTTAGACCTACCGCCCCCCTCTCTTTCAATCAGTATATCAAACAATTCGGGGGCACTTTGCGAGTTTCTACGGCTCTTCCGTTCTGGCCGTTCCATCGAGACGACCAGTTCAAGCCGACCTCGGGTTTCCCTTGTACTTCTCTGAAAAGTACTGTATCTGTTACGCGATCATGATATTTGGGGGTTCACATTTTTGGTCGAATCGGAAAGAGGGAGTGATATATAGGTCAAATATATTTCCTGTTATAAGTCATGGTGGCGTTTTGCCGCTGGATTGGCCTGTAAACCCGCTTCTGATATATAAGAATTACAGCAAGCTTTTCCAGAAAGGAACTTTCATTGTTGTGGAAATAAACCGGCGGCTATTATTATTTATATATATATGTGTTGAATTGATATCGATGGATACTTGTACAGACTTCTTCATAATGATTTAAATACTCCTATTCTCACTTTCAGATTTTAAACGACATGGTGTTCTATTATTTTGCTTTATAGCAATTTGAATGTCGTAAATTATAAAAGATATTTCTTATCAATGGCTCATGAATTAAAAGTCTTCATCATCATCTCAGCCAAAAGACGTCCACTGTTGGACAAAGGCCTCCCCCAAGGATCTCCACAACAACCGGTTTTGTGCTACTCGCATCCAGCGGCTTCCCGCGACCTTCACCAGATCGTCGGTCCACCTTGTTGGAGGCCTGCCCACACTTCGCTTTCCGGTACGCGGTCGCCACTCCAGGACTATCCTGACCCAGCGGCTATCAGTCCTGCGAGCAATGTGCCCTGCCCACTGCCACTTGAGCTTAGCAACTCTTCGGGCTATGTCGGTTACCTTTGTTCTTCTGCGGATCTCCTCATTTCTGATTCGATCACGCAGAGAAACCCCGAATTAAAAGTACTTTGTCATAAACAATAATTTTACTCAAAAAGAAGTTATATTTAATTAAATTTATTTATATAAACATTATTAGAACAGAACTTAAAGGTATAAACCAAAAGTTCCCATCACGCTTGCAGTGTTACCCGGTATGACTGACTATATCCAAAGTTATGTTTATTTATTTGGAATTTCAACCGTGTTTATTAAAAATTAACCTTTATTTTCATTCTTTTGATTTGAGGCACTTTGTACACAACAAAAATCTAGTAACATTATAAATCAAACTAATATTATAAATGCGAAACTTTGTGTGTATGTGTGTATATTTGTTGCTTCTTCACGCTGCAACGGAAGGATGGATTTGGATGAAGTTCGGCATACAGATAGTTTATAACCTGAATAAAACAAAGAATTCTTTTTATCCCGATATTCCCACGAGAACGGGAACCACGCGGGTGACACCGCGAGCGGCCGCTAGTAATAGATAAAATAGCCTATATTCTGTCCCACTGCTGGGCAAAGGCCTCCATCATTGAAATCAAGTCATCACTACAATTGATGGGTCATTGACTTAATCACCACGCTTGCCAAATGCGGGTTGGTGTTCACAAACCCGGGCTATTCATGTATCGAAAAATCCGAAACACACTTTGCGGGCTGGGAGTTGAACCTGGACCTTCGGGTATCGGACCGCTTTGCCACTCGGCGACACGGCGACTCACATTAAGTACAATAGAAAAACAAAATGGCCCTAAAACTAAATCTTTTCCGAAAGATAACTCATAATAACCGTACATCTTGAAAGATAGAAATAATTCATAGGGTGTTACAGAGTTTGCCCGAACTTGGCGTTGTTTGTTCGAGGTACCGGGTTCGTGCACGGCTTTATTACTTTCGACGAAGAATCTCTTGCAAACAATTTCTGACTGAAAGAGGTTAGTAGGCTTACCCCATCGTGTCGAGTTAAAATATATACGTTATACCGACACTTATGAAGAATACATAAATGTATAGCTCTTTTTGTACACTTTTAAATTTGCTTTCGCTCTTTTAAGTTTTCAAACGGTAATTAACGCAAAATAATTAAATATTTATAAAATTTACAAAATACAGTGAAAAAATTAAACGCCTACCCGACCCAGCCAGGAATCGAAACTGGGTCTTCCGCAATCCAGGCGGCTGCACTGACCGCTATGCTACCGGGAAGGCTGACGTAGACGCTGAATTTTGTCACTGCTTTTGTAATTTTAGAGTGCTAATAGCGGCACAGCGCGCCATCTATCTAACGGTCATTGCAACCGTTGGCTATGCAGATTCATCTTTGCAGATGAAATACCACAAATTTGATAACACAACGCTATAGTAAATTTTTACTTTTAAAAATGCAAAATAATTAGTATAGGTTTTAAAGGTATGCCCTTGATACCTATACTAAGAGTTTTCGTTAATCGTCGCTGTAAAACTTTTTTAGATGTTTTAGCAACCTAGTTATCACTTGGTCCATGTGAAATAAATTCTGTCAAAAAGTAATAGAATTAAAATAAAAAAATGTGACGTTGAAAACTATTTGATTAAAAAAATGTAGGGACTCAACGACTCGTTCAAAAAAATGCTACGTTTCAATTGTGAGACGGTGTTTCATTCGAAAACTGTATGGTTTTCCATCATCATCATCTATTATTACTCCACGTCTGAGCACGCCACTGAGCACGATTTTCCATTCCCCATAAAAAAAACAGTGAAGTTATTTTATAGCCAACGTTAGGTACACTGGCCATAAATCCCTGCGGGCATCCGGCATACCGCACCCCATATTTTATTCAAGTACTCCTTGACAGTAATCATATTAGTCGCATTGCAGGTTCGTTAGTGTCACTGCATTGGCTCAAAGCGCCCGACTGGTGAATTATGAACACGACACTTTCGTGTTTGTATCCAGTTTCGGTTGTACCGATACCATTAACACCTATGCGACGTTGATCGACGAGTGGCAATCGTTCGCTTCGGAGTTGGGAGATTTCGTGTGAGAGTGTAGGAAGATTGAACGGTCGTGTAATTTTGGGGTTAAGTACACTTAAAAGTGCATTTTTAATTTTGCTGTGTTTCTTTCGCGCTTTGAGAGGGAAATTAAGCTCGGTTCATGTTGTATTAACAGTCATTAAAATTCAGTAACCTGCATTGGGCAAACCCCAGCAGTGGTACGTTTATAGGCGGATGATGTGATGATGATGATGTACCTAACTATGTGTGGCTTTTGCCAGTATACTCGTAGCATTGGTTTTAATATACGTAGACTTGTAGTGTTTCTATAGTGTATTTTTTTCCTCAGTAAATTTTTATTACGGTTTCTAAAATAGAGGGAGTTGAATATTAAACAGAACTTTTTAGACATTGCTTGGTCTACTACTTTGATTTGGTGTTGCATATATTTACTATTCAACAGTATACTTACGAACAAATTACAACATTGAAAAGTATTTTAAAAAAGTGGTTCAAAATCTTGACTTGAACACTTCTCCACATCTACTACCGATTCGAGCTAAGTATCACCATAAGATTGTTGTTTTGTGATGGGCATTTTAAATTAAAGACATCTTTAAAATGTCACTTTACTTTCGAATCAATGTGATCGTAAATTTTAATTTTCAATGTCTTTAAAAACAGTATTCATGTCGATAACCGAGATATAAAACTTTAATAAAATAATGCACTCTATGACGCAGTAATAAGTGCCATAAAATTCGAGTTGGTCCAAAGTTTTAATTCGGCCCGCATTCATATCTATATTTCAAGTGGCCGGCAACAATGCCGAACGAAACTTCAGAACTAACTGCCTCTCCATTGTACGGCATTCCGCATTAAAATTTCTAGCTCGTTATACCATGAATACCTACTTTTTATACATACCGTAATTGCCGTTTCATTATACTTTGTGCTTTCTCGCGGGGGTTATTACATGATGTACGCGCAACCGTCGGATATAGTTAATGGGAATAAAAATGTCACAATATATTAGTTTTATACGTGTCCTATTCCAGTTGGGGCGTATTTGCCCGGTAGTTGAGGGAAATGGGCCTCAATGAGATTGCGTAAGCTTCAAAAGATAGAGCTTTATTTATTGCATTTTTTATTTATAATAGCCGGTGCGATATTTTCATTCGGCCTTTATTTGGCGCTAGAAAATGTTGGGTCCGACCCTTTATCGTGACATATGAGAGTCGTATTAAGAATGTGTCGTTTCTACTCGTAGATTATAGCTTTATAGCTCTGCGAATGTGTACATTTTAATTTAAAGGATCGTTTCGGAAAAGTATTGGAGAAAATTGAACGAGCGGGATTTGAATCCGCATCCACTGACATACTGGGTCAGGTACAATAGTACCGAGTTAGGCTTTATCAACCCCGTGCGAATCTATCAACACTCTTCATCACCAGTTCGTTCTATGTCCTAGGGCACTGCTTTTGGCTAGGGCACGAGCCCTCCTTATGGATGAAAAATCAAACGGGGAGAACGGGCCATAATACACCATGCGGTCTTAGAGTGGATTGGTGGTTGTTAACGACTGCTAATGCAGCCGGGACTTACGGCTTCACGTGCCTTTCGAAGCACAAATCAACACTATCTTTAATATATTACTTCGTTATCCAAAAGGAACTTAATTCAATGTCAACAACTACGTCATTATAAGCATTCAATTATTAATGTTAATAAATAAAATGTGTGCCAAAATGGCCACCATTTAGTAATAAGAAAGATTTCCACGACTCTGGTTTTAAATGGTCACCAGAGAATGGAGTAGGAGCAGCGACACCATTTGTGAACAGACAGAGCGAAGCGAGACAGGATTATAGACCCTTACACTGTAATGCTTGGAAACACTGTACTAATTAACTTAGATTTATACTTACCAACAATTTATTTAAAATTAAAATGAAACGCGAGTAAGATTCTTTTTTTTAATTAAATTAATATTTCTCTTGATATCTCAACTCTAAAAGGTCCATAAAATTATCTGATACAAAATCCACGGTCCTGTGTTAGCTTTTATTATACTCAATTAAAAAGATTCTCGATCAAACAATAGGCAAATAACTTTTTCGTGAGAAGAAAATATATCGAAATCAAGCTATTTCTCTTTTGATTAGACGCTTCACCGACCGACGTATAATTTGCCCAAGTCATGTCCCAACCTCCTTTACAATGCGAATAATAAATTCTTTTGGAGACAAGTTCAACAGACGAACTCAACAAAGATTGTTTAATTTTTTTATCTTCTAAGACTTTGGTTCGCTAGTTTAGATACAATTTTTTGTCTACCACGTAAGAATTATTAGTTTTATTTTTAAGAGTTATGCTTTATACGAGTAAAAGCATAATAACCTTATCATATAATACTAAAATTCAAACAGATAAACCTACCCACATGTGCAACAGCATATAGGCTCTTATTTTTACTTAATATTTTTATTTTAACTACACTCGCGAGCAATAAAACGGAATCACTTCATCGCGGATTGCTAAAGACAAGTTTTTACCATTTTTATGCAATGAATTATAGATTGTGGTATATCATTTGAAATTATAAGCTTTCAAATGATATCAAAAAGATTCAATAATAATAATAATAAAACATTTATTTCAGACAACAACAGTCCATAGCATTAGTAACAGAGATCTTAAGGCTATGTTATTATTACAAAACAAATAGAAAAATAAATAGCAAAAATGAAATTAATAAAAATTCCTACCTAAATAGGGAATTTTTGCAAAAGGTTGAATATAATGTGTATTTTATCCTCCCATCAATACTTTGTATTACCCCCCCCCCCCGGGCCCTAATGACTGCCTGTAAACGGTTTCTCATTGACCGAATGAGTTTCCTGACGGAATCTTGTGAAATTCCCTGCCACTCTTCGACCAAAGCAATTTTCAGATTTTCTATCTTCGCCGGAGCTGGATATCTTCCTCGTACCCGTCTTTTCAGCTCGTCCCACACTGTTCAATAGGGTTCAAGTAAGGACTGAGAGCTGGCCAGTCTAAGGTGGAAATCCCGACTTCTTCCAGGTAATGTCTAGTCATTGCAGCGGTGTGGCAGCGGGCGTTATCGTGCATTAGCAGGAAATGTCCGCTAAGAAACCCGGCGTACGGGAGCAGATGACCTAGCAGAATGTCGTTGATGTATCTTTCCGCAGTTAGCCCCCCCGACCACCACCAGGTACGAATGCCAGCTCCGTTTTTGATTCTATAGAAACGCCGCGACATATGTCGTGGACGAGACGAGAAAATTTGTCGATGTGGATTCATTAGTCGTCGGGGAACGCCGCAACATAAATTCCCATCCCATTCCCAATCTAAGTGATCGCGAGCAAACTGAAGCTGGGCTTCTTGGTGGGCTGGAGACAATTTGGGCCCCGTAGATGGCAGGCACAGTATTTTGTTGTAAAAATTTATGTTTTGTGTTTTACGTTTCATGTTGTAAGGGAAATAATCTTTGTCTCTGGCATTGAAAGAGGTTGAAAGCTTATTAAATTACCTTTGAAATCATATACCACAACGTATAGTTCATTGCATAGAAACTAAAAAATAGTCTAGAACATCCCGCGGTAAAGCGATTCCGGTTTATTGTTCGAGAGTGTAGCTATTGTGATGTTGTGTTTTGATATTGCGATTGTGAATTTATTCCTTCAACATATATGACTAGTTTATTAATTGCCAATCAGTCTAACTACTACTACTAAACTAGATGTCGTAAAAACCTGTAAGTTCAGCAATGAGTGATTAAATTGGTTTGTAATATTATTGTAATTGTTGACTGGTCTCCTAAATGTTTTGGGTGACACTTTAAATACAAAGTAATATTAAATAAATAAATAGGAGATTGGGTCATAACACACCACACTGGCCAGTGCAAGCTGCTTTTAACGACTGTTTGACGTAGCATCAACGAGTGAAACTAACGCTCTGACGTGCCTTCCGAAGTAGATAGCAACTCAAATATTTTTTTACTCCCCTCTGCTAACCCGGCATTGCAAAAGTAGCTTGACTTACACGATTGCCACAAGATCACAAACCGAACTTGCAAGCGACTGCGCCATCGATCTCCTGCTCCTCAATAGATATTTACGCACTCATAAATGTATCTCTAATCTTTTTTGGTCTTTTTAAAGTGCTTGATCTTTTACAATATACTCTTTGTTCCGAACCACGCCTTTTAGCCGCCCATCCGTTCAAGACATTATGAAGTGGCTTGAGATATAAAGCCATGTGCTTACGGCGGTATCGTAAGATTGGGGTCGTTAGTACCAAACAACCCTTATGAAGCCAGATTAATGGGGAAGCACGGTTAATTAATAGCTTAATCTCTAGACGCTTCTGGGAACTGCAGTCTGTCTGTAGGTAAATACTTTGTTTTCTTCTTATTGAATGGTTGTGCAAGTGGAAATTTAGCCAGTGCCAAAGTTAGGGAGATATTGTAAGAGGTTTTCTTTATTTTACAAATATATGATATTGAGTGATAATTCAAAAGTTTCATGATATTAAATCAATAAAATTATTGTATTATTCCTATTGTTACGGAATCGAGAATGTTACATGCCGGTTAGTCTAAATGGGTAATATTTCATGGTTTTAATAAACAATCACAATAAAGTCAAAAACTAGCCAATAATACACATACATTGACACTACTAGAAACAAAAGGAATAATCAAATTACCTATAAAAACCATAGACATTTGCCTAAGTGTATATTATAGTTACCAATCTCTATCAATAACAACCCTCTTTTATTTTCTACACACAGCTTAGCACTTATTTATCTACATTCATAAACTATCACCACACAACACCGAATCGCGTGATAACAATGACTCTCGTCAATGCAGCTGGCATTATCGTATGTAATCGATTCGGTAAACACGGCCAGCTATTCGAATGGTAATAAAAGGGTATGATCGAATGAATCGCTCGCTGTTTGACCGGCTGCAAGCTAGCTCGATAGGCGAGCGATTTTAATCGAATTCTTGATTGGTGAGTTGCTTAATATCGTCGGATGGCGATCGGTGTTCGAAAGCATTATGGGTTGGTTATTTTTAAAGTCCCAATACTCGTATAAGTCGACACCAATACTATTTTTTTTAAATCCTTTTTAATTTGTTATTTTGGCGTTCCATTAAATAAAATGTTTAGCGAGCTTTCATCATCATCATCATCTTAGCCAAAAGACGTTCTCTGCTGGACAAAGGTTTCCCCCAAGGATCTCCACAACTACCGTTTTTGTGCTGCTCGCGTCCAGCGGCTTCCCGCGACCTTCACCAGATCGTCGGTCCACCTTGTTGGAGGCCTGTCCACACTGCGCTTTCCGGTACGCGGTCGCCACTCAAGGGCTAGCGAGCTTTAACCAGAGCTAATCGAAAAAAAAACAGAACACCTATAGTAGTATAATCCAGTATAAGTTTGTCTATTACCATTATCCATTATTATTATGAGTCATAACTCAGCACGAGTTTAGTCAAAACGTATATATGAGGTAAAATATTTTAACAATAAGAATGTTAATAGGTGTGCAAAATCGCTTGAAAGCTTTATAATAGTAAAGCTTTTATGTATAAAAATACGTCTCTTTTATTTCATTCAAAAATATCAAGTAGTTATGATTTTATAGGGATTCAAAGTTCGCATAAATATAGAGTCCCGTTAACAGTCACGTGACCGCGTGTGACGTCATTTTCCAACGCTCGCTTTGCGTAGTCGCTAGTAGCAGTAGGTATCTCGCGCCGTGTTTTGTTTTGTTTCAGCGCTTCCAGACCTTCCAATTGTGTGTATTTAATTAAAAATTGATGAAGGATTCGAAAAAGGACAATCGGATAATCTACCTAGAGTAAATGGACTCATGGTTGGTCATTATTACAACCTTTTATTTAGTTTCACCTGTCCCGATGTTTGTTTGTAATCAAATCTTGCAAGTTAAATTTGATCCACTTCCCGGTTACCGATTGAACTGAAATTTTGCATGCATGTGGATCGGCTGACAATGCAAAGTTATTATGACATGGAGCTGATCTGATGATGGAACGGAAGGTGGCCATAAGAACTCGGTAGTTAAACGACACAACCCCATCGAGTTTGGATTCGTTTGATCCGTCTTGATCTGACGAGTACTTTGGTGCTAGGTGGTATCCAGGGTCTGATGATGGAGCTGGAAGATGACCATAGGAACTCGGTAATTAAACGATACAACCATATCGAGTTTAGGGCTCGTATGATTTGTCTTGACGAGTAGGTACTTTGGTGCTAGATGGTAACCACGGTCTGATGATGGAGCCGGAAGAAGGCCATAGCAACTCAGGAAAATACGTTCGTTCGTTCATTCGCTCCGTTTGTTATGAATGTGGATTCTGACTTTGATTAAGTTTTTCATTTTCATTTTTTTTCATTTTCATTAGATGGATTAGATGGATGACCCAATGCCAAGGTGAGCAAGTGCCGAGAATGAATGGTATGAGAATGTATAAACATGTCATATCGCTAACGTTGCGCCTCAGGATACCAGGGCAAACCTGCTGTACTAAAGCCCTAATCCCCCTACAATTTACCTCTGGGGGGATGGACCGTTTTTGTCCGATACCCGTGGGAACTACATAACCAAAAAATAAACTAAAGAGACGTTTAGAGAAGGCGAAATTGAAGCGACAGGAGAAGATTGCTAATGAAAGCGATGTCCACAAGCGACAAAGCTTGGAATAAAATAGTTTAGCAGTAGTTGAACATAAAGAAAACAAATCGTTAGAACAACGCACTAATAGGCAAGATATCGATAGAATACATACACAAAAGAGAAGGGAAAATGAATCACCTGAACAACGTGCTCTCAGGATAGATAACGTTAGAATACGTACACAATAAATAAGAAAAAATTCAAAAAAGTTAAAAATAGAATTAAAAGAAAAAACTTTTTAAAAACAAACTCTGACCAAATGATCTTCATACAATACACTTTGCTTTTATCTCCAAAGGGATCTGTCCTCTTCATAGGTTGTAACCATTACTTTTGCATTTGAAATTAATTAAAACGAGAAGAACCAACTTTTCCAGCGCACTGACGGTTGTATTTGTACATTTTGGCATAACACATGATTTTCTAGTATTTGGATTGGACATTTTTTTAAATATTCATAATACTAGTGAAACGTAACGCAACGGTACGGAAGAGCGCGACCGGACTGAGCGCGAGTATTGTACTGTGACGTCACGCGCAAGGAGCGTGGGCCGGCCTCCCACCTGCTTATTTAAAATTCAATATCTTGGAAACTAATTACGTGTCGAAATAATTCTTTCACGTATATTTTTTTATTTTCAACAGAAAATACAGAAAGCTAAAATTCAAAATTAGTGGACATTCTTAATTCAGAAGCTACGCGTTAGGTCTTAAATTATTTAATTATAAACAATCAATTAACAGAAATATATTTAAGACATAATAATTTAACAGATCAACATGAAAACTTTTCACATTTCGCATACAAAAGTCGCAGCGAATACTATCACCCGTGAATTTCCTGAAAACGCAACGACGCGACGACGCTGACGACGCTCCAATAACCATTGACCCGGGCAAGTGCACCGAAAAATGTTCGTACACCCGGAAATGTCCGGACACTACTCGGGCGGAATGTCGCCTATTAACACTAACTGCTTCGGAAATCGGACATATTGAGACTTAATTTTGCGTAAGATTATTGGAGTTGCGGTTTCTAGTTTTAATATTGTGGAAGAATTCAGAGGCATCTCGGAACCCTTGTCCCTTAGTCGGCTCTTAGGACATGCACGAGCAGTTAGGTAGCTGATACATTCCTTCACGTCCCAGACCAGAATGGCGTAAGAAAGTATCAAAATTAAAAAGCAGCCATCTTGGAATGCGCCGAGAGTGTGCCTTTGGAACGGTGCTACAAATCTCGCTCAGCTCGCGTCGTTATCACTGTGTATGTGTATGTACACTCCGCAGTGATTTTTATAGCGTTAATTTAGCTTTTACACTATAAGGACCGTATTAATAAACAGCTTTTAATATAATATTCAAAGATATTATATCCCACTAATATTATAAATGGGAAAGCTTGTGTGTACGTATGTTACGTACGTAACGGATTTGGATGAAATTCGACATACGGATAGTTTATAACCTGGAATAACACATAGGATACTTTTTATCCAGATATTCCCACGGAAACAGAAACCACGCGGGTGAAACCGCGAGCGGCCGCTAGTATTATTATATGTGTCGTTCATTGTAAAAGTAATTTAACCAGATATATATATATATAACTTTTTAATGGGGATATTCTACCTACCTACCTACTTACTACTTTATAAAATGTTTTGATATATAATATCTTTGCCCTAGGCTGTTAATCAGAAAAGAGATTAAATAAAATCCCATGTCAGAAATAAGAACTCCCCGTTTCTAACTGTACAACTCCCTTTCACGAAGGATTATTTTCCTTCTGTTTTATCTTTCCCTCTTCAAATCGATGACGAGATTAAACAAGTCTACGTTAAGTCAAAACTTGTCTCGAGCTAAATCTCGGTCAAACATCCGTACGTGTAAACAGTAATACTTTGTTTTTGTGCTTATTCAGAATTTCCTTCAGTTTTCGTTTCTAGTTAAAGTTTATTTGGTATTATTTTTTGTTAGTGTTTCCACACCAAACATCACCTTATCACTGTCTTGTAACAATAATGTTACTAGCATTGTGACTGTTGTGTGTAGTTAGAGATGAAATAGGCAATATCTCAGTTGTTGAAAATTCCGAGAGAGAAAAATGTGTAGCAGATTCTGTCTTATTTATTGTTTGTTAAAAGAATAATAATTAAAAAAAAATATTAGTCTAAAGTAAAGAACATATTATACAATATTCTTCTTCTTGACACTGGCTAAACGTGCACACCGCCAATACCATAAAATAATAAAAAAAACCTCAAAGACGAATGGGAACAAAATAGAAAGTAAATGTTCTGTTTCGTCGAAATGGGAAGAGCAAATTAAGGTATAAAGCTAAATGGAACCTCGATATTTGTCGATTGCGAAGCCTCTCCATGGGGCCCATGGCTTGATTCAATTTTGATTGGAAGTGATATTTTTAGAGGTACGGCATTGGGCCCAAATTGATATCACAATTGTGAGAGGGTACTGCAGAAAATGTTCCACTCAATTGGTTCGAGCTTAATTGTGTTTTATGTTTTGTATCATTTGGAAAATACGTGATATAATTTGTTTTTAACTTGTACCGTTTTGAAACTAGCAATGTTTCTTATATTGTTTCCTAAAGTTTACGCGAAAACTACACATGGAAATGAAACTTCTTTTACGGGTCTACTCGCGTTTATTTCACACATTACTTATTTAATGTTTATCCTGACGTTTCGAACTCTATGCAGGGTCCGCGGTCACAGGGAGACTGAGGTGTTGGTCGTCTCATAATTAGTGTGTTATTAATGTTTCCTTTTTTACAGTTTGTCTAGATTAAGCATGGTGTGAAATCAACTTTTTTGTAAGTCTACTTGTCAGTTAACAACATTCGATCACCAGGACATTATATTTACTACCGGTTTTAGAAATTTCTCTTATACAATAAGAGAAATTTCTACACTTTTACTTTACTTTCTGCTTTACAGGTTTTTGTTAAGGAATATCGATGTAAGTGTCTATATATCTTGCGGCATGACTTAAATTCGATTACTTACCAGTTTTAGTTACATCAGTCTCATCTTGTGCTTTGGTTGGTGTTATTCAAAATCCTCCTTGTTAGCTACTAACATCTCATCTAAGTCTATAGCTAGTACAGTTTTCAGCATTATCGACCGTTACTTATCAATCAATATCTCGATTCTGCTGTTTCTTAAAACACACGTCGTACTCATAATAATGTCACAGTGGCCTGATCTCTTTACCCTGGGAACTTTTCTCTATAGTTCAAATGTCAAATTTAGTTTACCAGCACGCTTATGAGACGTTTTTCAATATGAAGACTTGAACTTGAATTGAAGACTTGACTTAGCTAGTTCTTCAGTAGTTGATAACTCGGTCCCATCTTTGGCACTACCATCATTTACATCTTGTGAGAAGAAAAGTCAAGTGCTTGACCCGTAAGAGAAAAAATAAGGAATAATCTTTATCTATATCCCATACACTGTCATATTTCTGCTACTCGTTTATCTCAAATGCTGTGTGTCATCATTTTGTACGATTCCCCGCATATTACGGAAGCAAACAGTAAACACGTTTGCCGGAATGTGTGTTCATTTTTCTATTTGCCCGACTTACCATCCATTAGCCAAGTATTATGGGCTGCCGTTGATCGATAGATTTGTAACGTAACTGATGGTAAACATGTTTCTTTTGTTAAAGATAAATTAGGAACATATAGCGTAGGTACTGTGTCATAATAGGTTTTCTTGTATTACGGTATTAATCATGATGCTTATCGACCAACAGAATTGAGCTAAATTGTTATTTCACATCAGAAATCGGTCTTCAACTTACCTGATAATAAGTGATGAAGGCCACTTCAACTAGAATCTTAAACGACTAAGAATGGAACTATGTTACTTATCTAACTGACGGAGTACAACACCTTATTGGTTGCTAGAAAGGCGCTGATTAGATACAATAAAACCCTACCACCAATACATTTGAATTGGAGATATTTCACAAAATCTGTTTCAAAGTAACAATGAAAATATAAAATTGTTATAAATACTGTATGCTATATATACTGAAGCCAACAAAACTTAAGACTGGCCAAATCACGAGCCATTAAACAAAAAACTGAATAAAAATATAATATAGGCAAAAATGCCGCTAGATGCGAGCATCACAAATCCGGTCGTTGTGGAGATCCTTTTGATGACAAGCAAATATTACAAACAATAACAATGCATTGTCTCTTAGCGACAGCTCAACGCTAATATTGCAAGGCAGCGTGTACGCAAATGAAATAGGCGAGCAACAGCTGGTCATACGCATAATTACACGTCTGTGGAGCGTCGGCGGTGACATCTGGCGGCGCTGGCCGTAACATACAACATAGTATGTACATTGTAACCTGCTTAGGCTATAAGAGCTTCTTGCGTTATCAATGTAAACCGTCAATTATATGTCGTTGTCTTGCCTTCTGGATCAACTATTTACTAGAAGAATCTAGTATTCTCGTCGAGAACGATGAGCGCTTAAAAAACGGTAAGCGACGAGCGTTTTAAGGGAATATTCCTGTTGACTTAATTTCTGAACTACTCAATGATACTCAGACTCAAGTGAAGTGAAACGAAAACGCTATAAAACAATTAAAAAATATTAGGTAGTGCCAAGAGTACAAAGGAATATGTTATTAAACATTTAAATAAATAAATTTGGAAATAACTTTACTTTATCTTCAAATCCATTTTTTTTCAATTTTTCTTCAACAGGACCACTTTCGAGATGCATTTTTGTTCCAGATCCTTTATCTAGTACATAATTGACATAAGTAGTACATAATTAACATATCCATTCACACATTTAAAGAGCTTGTGAAAAAATTCTACCTTTCCGATTAACCCTGTCCTGCTGCAATACTGCCATATCCGCTACTTTCCTACCTGAGACTACTATTATGTATAAGTAGGTTTATTTTTATATTTATTATGGTATTTATATACATATTTATTATTATCATCATTATGATTATAGATTTATCATCATTATTATTATTATTATTTTGCTTCATTTATAAAATACACATTATTCTAGTATGTTTTAATAGTTTCACCTCTGATCTTACAGTTTATTAGCTCTCTCCATCCGACTGGTTGTCTGGAAGAAATCGCTTAAAAGCGATAAGACCGCCAAATTGTAACTTTGTAATATTTGTTTTCTGTTCATGATTATGTTTTATAGTGTTGCAATAAAAGTATTATCTATCTATCTATCTAATTGATCGAAGTCTAGCCTGAAGCAGGTGCTACTACTCATGAATGTACGTATTCGTGTGTATAATATTATAACTAATCTATTCATCTGCTGACACTGACCTTTGTTGTCATTAAATACTACTTGCGAATGTAGTCGCGGTTAATTTTTACAAAAATATAATGTAGTTATAGTGGTCGCGTGAACTACAGAAAACAATTTAACCGATGTAGGAATAGCCGGTTTTCATCCTAAAAGGTAGATAGTCTATCTGTAACTTGTGATTGTTCGTTAGCCTTAATGCAAATGGCCAGTGTTATCTATGGATGGCAGGAAATTGCCAGAGACGCACGTTCGAACCATCTGTCGGGGTAAACCAGCATGTTGCTGAAGCTCGGTGTCAGTACATAATACATTTATGTGTATAAAGGCATAGTATACAACGTGTTACATAAGGATGTGGTAATAATTAAACATCTCAAAGTGTATCCAATCTAGATCTTGTATGCAGAGTCACTTGTCGTTATTATTAACTTTACTAATTAAAATGCAATTGTTAATTTAATATTTATATTACCTAGTAACGTCATATCATAATAATCAAAGCTTCTCATTCGTGTAAACTTTGTGTACTTACAATTTTAATCACTCCTACTTGCCTATGCGCGCCTGGTACATAGAGCGCAGAATAGTTAGTTAATTAGTTAATAGCAACGCATAGCCCGCGCCGCGCCCGACCGCCTGCTCGCGGCTCGGCACACATAGGAGACGGCGAGAACAGACGGCCGCTGGCGGCTTAAACATAAAACATAACATATAATCGAGCCTCTTTCCCGTAGGGGTAGGCAGACACCACTTTTTTCCACTTGCTACGATCCATGCTTAAACAACGCAAAAGTAAACCTATTTTATGCTTTTTAATGAATTAAAAAGTTCAAAATAACACTTAATTTCTACACTTCAACTCTCATTTCACTTTGTAATTTAAAATAATTTACTGAGATACACGGCAGTACTTAATTTACACAGTGCGTAAGGCGGCAATAATGCGTTCCTTCATCTGACCTTGCATCTCGCACTCGCCGACATAACATACGTTTTTTTTATGTAGCCTCATTAATAGAAATCCATTTTGATAATTAAATAATAACACAAATAAATAGCGACTTCTTGGCGGGAAAGTGAAGAGTCATGTCTGCGGTTTTGTTTTATTGGGTTACGTCGAATATTAATGTGAAATAATGGTGGATTATTAACCGTTAAGTGTTCGTGAGTGTGCATGAGTGTTGGCAAATGAAACAAAACAACGCAACGGCACTTTTCAAATCCTCATAAGAAGTCCGCGTGAGGACTTAGTAAAGCCCCACATCTTTACTGAGATACTCGAGGGGTTGGGGGGTATATCATTTCTGAGTTCTAATTTCTTAGTTCTCGTTTATTAGCGGTAAACACGCAAACTTGTGTTTTGGAAGGGTTAAAAAGGACTAGATTAAGTCGGCCCCAGTTCAAGACATGACTTAACATGTTCTCAGTGTCAAGTACGCTGCCATATCAATTGTGTGGGGGGGGGGGGGGAGATAGGGCCTCCGGATCTTTCACTGACCGGAGGAAACACAACAGCAACGAGTGCCATTATTTCACGCCGGTATTTATTTATTGGTTTCTGTTTAATAAGGCTGCATAGCAAACGTAGTTTATGTCAGCGAGTGTGAGATGCAAGGGCAAAAGGAATGCATTGTTGCCGCCATTCGCACTGTGTAAATGAAATACTCCTCTGAATTATTTTAATATTAGAAAGTGAAAGGAAAATTTCAGTGTTATTTTGAATTATTTAATTAATTGAGAAGCGTACATCGGTGGAGTTTTGTGTTGGTCAAGCCGCCAACCGGCAGTCTTTTCTCGCCGTTCGACGTAAGCCAAGCGAACCGGGCGGTGCGGTGCTCCGGCTTTTAAGTTCCGAACTATTCTGCGCTTTGAGTACTAGGCGCGCATAGGCAAGTACGAGTGATTATAAGTAAGTACACTGATCCACTAGTGATGTGACTTGTTTTTTTTGATATGATGTTACTAATAACATTTTAAATGAAAGTTGCATGACAAATTCAAGTTAATAATTATGCCTAAGTAACTCCGCATACAAGATCTAGATTGGATACAATTTGGATATTTTCATTATAACCACACCTTTCTGTTACAAGTTGTATACAAGTGGTTAACGTGCCTGGTCTACGATTGTTAACATTAAGCAACTTTCACTAAGGCCCGTCATCGGATGGATGACAATGTCGACAATCTCGAGCTACACCATGTTTGAAAAGCATATCATAGTCGATGGTCGTTAACAACCTGCAATTTGAACCCGTGTGGTCACTGGACCCGTGCAGTGGTTTATGGCCTATTCTCCCTATCGATTTATAGAGAAGGCAATTTAATATTGTTATTCATCACAAAACAGGTATTTTTTTGTAAACAGCACACCTAATTCGACATAATACATCATAAAATAGGTAATTGTAAATAGAACACTTTAAAACATAACCAGTAAGTATTAGTTACTGCTTGTTCCTGTTCCCGTCCTATAGGGTTACATATAGACATACATATATGTAATATATGTTAATGTATGTTCGTAACATTTACATATATGTGAAATGTTACGAAGACATGTTATGATACTCAAACAAATTTGTATCACTAAGTACTGAACGCATTAAAGTGGGGGTTCACCATACAAATGCTATTTATTAATTGCTTAAAGCACACCGTCAAATGAAGTTGGCGAAGACACCACGCCACACGTACACCGCGAATGACTTTTGAATTGCTCGTAAATACCGCGCCGCCGGGGCGGACCGGATTCCACTCGCAAATTCCGGCGACTGCTATCCGTAACGCTTTGCGAAATAAAATTTGGAAATCTAAAATCCGCTTTTAGCCGGTCCTCGTCGGTGCGACGTTGCCGCCCCGCCACCCGCGCGGTGCAATCGCCCCATCTCGCAACAAACTGCTACGTCACTATTATTTGTTTTGTTTATTATTTCAATATTAACGTTATTATTATAACGCCTCGGTGGCCGAGCTGCAAAGCGCTCGGCCCGATGCCCGAAAGTCCCGGGTTCAATTCCCAGGTCGGACAAAATGTGTTTCGGATTTCTCGATCATAGCCCGGGTTTGTGATCACCAACCCGCACTTGGCAAGCATGGTGAGTAAGCCAATACCCATCAATTGTAGTGATGAATTGATGTCAATGATGGAGGCCTTTGCCCAGCAGTGGGACAGTATATACGCTGTTAACTTAACTTTAATATTACAATAGTTTTTCTGTATGATCAAAAGCGAGCAAACGAGCTCTGGATATTTGGTAGTGGACTTTACGTGTCCACGGGGCAACTCGCTTGAGACACTAGTCTTGAGTTCCGGATGAAGAATCCGCTTCGGTGCGTCCTGATCAGGCGTTATGACCTGAGGTCGATGGTCCCTTGTGCGAGTAAGTATGCTTGCGCAAGATCGTCTGAAACTTTTTTGTAACCTAACGGTTGGTAGGGGGTGTTAGTATAAACTTAAAGTTGTGTATAAGGTAAATAAAAAATATTTTGGTATTTTATTAAAGTTCTATTATAAAACAAAATAATCTAATAAACATTTAGATCTGAGATCTGAGTCAAGTAAAAACAGTTAGTTATTTAAAATGCTAGGTTTTGGCACCATAGGCGGTAAACTAAACCGTTCGATAGTGTATCACATTTTTGCCGCGGAAACTTGCGCAGCAGGTGGACAATTGTTGATTTATTGACACATTCCGTGATGCTTTCACAACGATTGGAAATATAAAAAAGTAAAAAAAAAGAACACATTGCCTCCGTAATCCGAATGGGTGCCACGAGGCAGCATTGTTTTGCATTGCTGCAAAATAAAAGTGGAATTCTAATCGGTTCAGTTGGTGCGACGTTGCCGCTCCGCCGCCGCCCGCTATAGTGCCGCCATCTACCGCAACAAGCTGCAGCGGAGCTAGCCTTTTTTATTTATTTAAAATTTAATTTAAATAATTGTTCTACGACGGGGAATGGCTTATTGTCCTTAATCTCAATTTAATTCAATTAAAATTTATTTATTGTCTTACGTTGTGTACATTGATCTAAAAAATTGTGATTCACACATAAGCCATGAATATGGCACTGCAACATATATTTTTTTTTTATAAATAACTTAAAATTATTTTACTAAATGAAATTTACATAATATGAAATGTGAATGAGAATATGGGACGGGGGAGACATAGGCGGATGTGTCTTGACCCAATCGAGGACATTTTAACGAAAAGCTGGGTCAAGAGTACCTTAAACCCGCGAGCATGTACCTATGAGTATTGATGAGAGATAATGCGAAAGAGGTACATACCTCGGATTCTAACTTGAATCCTAGCAAGTGGCAGGAAGTGGTATCTGCCTATCTCTATGAAAGTCAGTCGTAATTGCATGTATGTACGTGTTAAAGAATATAAAACAAATAACATACAACTAATTAAAGAAATAATAAATATTTTAATATCTCACAAAGTTTATGTGAGAATAAGACCGAAGGTAGCAATATCATCATCATCATCATCATCTCAGCCAAAAGACGTCCACTGCTGGACAAAGGCCTCCCCCAAGGATATGAGGGGTATTTGCCGTAATCGCCACGCTTGGCAGGCGGGTTGGCGATCGCAGTAGGTTGAGGGTAACCTCAGAGAGATGCTGCTGCCCATCCTCTGGAATACAATGTAGCAATATACTGCACCTTTATCCCACCAACCCGCCGTTAGTTACAGTTTGATCTTCACACGCGCTGATGTTCATGTGGGAAGTTCTTAGCCCTACAGTGGGACATTAACAGGCTAATGATGAAATTAACTATGTTTACTTAACACTGTACCGGTTTTATTTAGCTAATGTTAAGCTTCGTAAGCTTAATTAAACTTAACTGAAATCGTAACTTAGCGTGTCCGGTGTATTTAGAGGCTTAACAAAACCTGAGCTCTGAGAATTATAAGCTCCTGTATAAACATTTAAACACCGATATTAAGATGCAAAAAGTTTAAAGCATTTGCGAAACCCACGCTATTAATAAGGCAACAAGAAATAGGTACATTTTAACGATACAGATAACGATTGTTTGAAACTTTACAAAGTAAGTAAGAGTTTTTGAAACCTTCCGGCCATTTTGTTGAATAGTTAACTAAGTATATAGATATATAGAGATGGTGAGCTTGATAATAATATATTAGTTATATTATTCGCCGTGCAGCAGAAAGGTACGCTAAGCCGTGTTATCATTCAATGGTGACATAAACAGCAGCCGTCTAAAACTTACCATCCATCCTGTATCATCGCACAAATGTCTCGATCCTAAAACAATTAAAAATAGAAAATGCACAGCGTCTGTCCTCGATCTGCATGCAACGCGTGGTGCGATATTTCGATCATGTTGCACAAAGAGCGTTGATAACCTTGAGCGTCTGATGGTGACGGGAAAAATAGAAGGTAAAAGACCCAGAGACCGGAGCCCAAAGCGTTGGTCAGACCAGATATCTGAAAATTTGGAGATGCCCGTCAGCGCCGCACTCCATCAAGCAACTGAGCGCAACCGATGGAGACAACTGGTTGATCGGATGAAGCAGAATCACGATCCTCAGCAATGAGGGAACGATTTGGAAGAGAGAAATGATAGCTCCTTATATAATAATTAGATCTTCCAACGTCCTATTCAATTCCCTATGATTTGAAATGTAATGTGCTCTTCTAGGATAGGGTATTTTACGAAAGTTTAAAGCTGTAAAAGAAAAGCCCTTACTGAATCTCTTGACGGTTCTTCTTAGTACAAGACCCTGTAGACTTACGAGCTGATGACGTAATTACACACATAAAAGTAGTTTTTTTGTAAACTAACCAGCATTTGAATCCCATACTGGCTTAGGTCGTGAAAAGAATAATACAGCTGCCTGACTTCTCGTGCAGTATCTTATCTTATCTTAGTGGGGACTGCCGAGGTTTCCCTCTCTCAGTAACACTTCAACCCATCGGGATCTTTTGTGCAACCCCATCCTTTCACTCTTCCTCCTCTGTAAAGATAGATGCCATAAGTTTGGCAACGTCCTTAAGAGCAAAGAGCCTGAAGTCCTCCGGTTTCGGATAGGCCGACCCCAGGAGTCCCATTCTTTTCCTAGCCAAAGAGTTGCAGTCACACAGTAGGTGCTGCATTGACTCCGTTTCCTCTGCACATGCCCTACATAAACTATTTGTGAATGCATGCACCTCGCATTATGTGAAGCATTTGCTTTGTGGCATAGTGCCCTGTCAAGGCACCGATGGTTAGTCGGGCCTGCCTTCTGCTGCCTCCGTATATGAACTCACTCCGTCTTAAGGCGTTTTCGCCTAGAAAGGATTTGCAGTGTTTCACACCCGGCTTCGAATGGAAAGAGCAGCCTGTGCCTGTTTTCGATGTAGTCTTTTAAGGCCTTAAAATCTCGTGCAGTAAGTAGTAGTGTCGTAAGAGCCGACTAAGGGGCCCTGGGAACCCTTGCGGGTTCCAAGATGATCGCACATCAGGCGACCGGCTAGCAACCTATCACTGAGGTTATCTACTCCTCCTAGGAACCACATTTTGTATAAGCTAAATAAGGCGTCGCGTCACTAATGACGAGATTACTCAAAATAAGTGACGTCGATACTCTGTGTATATACCCCTTATTGGGAAAAAGACGTGAGAGTATGTATGTTTGTCTAAATGAATTTAGCTCACGTGAAAAGAAAAAGTTAATAGTTAAGATAACCTTGAAATGAAACAACTTTTACGGATCTACTCGCGTTTATTAGGGTCTCCCTGAGACCACGGGCCCTGCAAATGGTTCGAAACGTCAGGATAAACATTAAATAAGTAATGTGTAAAATAAACGTGAGTAGATCCGTAAAAGTTGTTTCATTTCAATGTGTAGTGTTTGCGTAAAATTCATAAAACACTATTTACCTACCAAACATTATAAAAAAATAACCTCTTCATCGTACAAACTTGACCCGCCTGCATTTCCCGACTAGTTAAACTTAAATGGCGAACAGATTTTCACAAGCAAAAGGAGCAAAATAAATTGTAAAAAGCATTTCATTGGAGAAGATTCATTAGTCTCGGAGATTTCAAATTTATGGTTGCTAATTAGCGCTGCTAGTTTTGCATCAAATTTAATTTAAGGAATTATAGGATTTGTATCTTTAAAAAAGAAATAATATCTCGTAGTTACCCTTTCATATCGTCGCTCAATTACGGTTTTGACTTTAGTGTATTGAAGCAATACGTAGTGTACTGAAAACACACTATGACTATTATTGTACATACTATATCTGTGATTATGGCGTATCCCACTGTACCGAAGAATCGTATAATCATATAGTCCCGTTTAAGGCGAGCGACGCATTAGAAATTTATTTTTACCAACAATTACAAAACATATGAAAGTGATATTTGATGACATGATTTTTCATTTAATTGACTTCAATTTGCTAGTTGCAGTAACACAATTTGTCAACTTTTATAACAGAGAAAAAAATATCAAAGTAACCTCTTTTAAAACATTGATTTGTATTTTACAGGCAAACCAGACCGATTTAAGCATCTAAATTTTCTTAGTAGATTAGTCTTAACACAATACTACACTTCAATATGCGAGTTCATTTTTTAAAAATAATTTGTAGTTCTAATTTGAAGGAAAAAAAACAGTTTTTCATAAGGTACAGAGCGCAAACGCTCCGTATTAGATTAATTGTTTAGCGGTGCGTCGCCTTAATAATAATTATTCTAATGTAAGTCACTATGACAGTTTAAAAGATAGGCTATGTATTAGATCAAACCTTTATTGCTTTCATTAGAATAAATATTATTAACGGGATTATTACCATGTTTATTGTCGTGTTTGAGTATCTGATATTTCGGCACAGTTGCATGCGCCATGATCACTGATGTACCCATCCCATGATCCCATGTTGAGTACATCCGTGATCATGGCGCATGCAACTCTGCCGAAATATCGGATACTCAAAGACGACAATAAACATGGTAATAATCCCGTTAATAATATTTATTCTAATGTAAGTGACCATAATAGTTTAAAAAGTTTTATTGCTTTCGCCTCTCATCTTAAAATATTTAAATCGACGCAATAATATTTCTTACTAGCAAATCGACAATAGTAAAATACTGCAAAATTGCAGCCTACTAAACAGAGAGCATCCCAGTCTGGTATTTACTCTATATTAAATTTTCTTTATTGTAAGGAAACCTCTTCTGTTCATTATGAACAAAGACAGGCAAGCTTACAAACTCTAATCGGCTTTTCTCATAATGAATATCCATTGGGAAAAACCTCAGTTTTCAGTGAATAAAAATGTGGTAAGTTTTTCTTTACTATTGTCTCACAGTGATAAGTTGCTTTGTCTCTTATTTTAGATTTTAAAAGTATTATCCTACCTTTGTACTGCATAATCTATATATTAATACGTGAAGCAAAAAATTTGTACCCCTTTTTACGAAAATGGCGCGGACGGAGGAGTATGAAATTTTGCACACTTATAGTTTATATAGAGAAGAAGTGCTGAATACTAATATTAAAAAAAAATTATGCATAAGGGACCCTAAGCCACCCTGGGATAGCTGGTATCTCGTCTGATTCAAGGGTTACGGTGTCCTCCCCCTCTCTTGGGACTTCACTTAACCCAAGAATAGACCACCTTATCTTCCCGAGTTCCTCTTCGAGCTGCGCCAGGTGCTCGTCAAGCCGTAACATGCGTCCGTTGTACGTTGCCAGAGTCAGTTGTTTTTGGCGGCCTTCCGTAACCCGGGGATTCGCACCCCTTGCCCTGCTGTTACCAGGACCGCCGCCGTGATCAGGAATAACAGGGCGGCCGGGAACTAGGGGCCGTGGTCTGTTTCGTGTCGTCATTTGGAGGGTGGTTCCCTGTGTGGTGCCGGGGTAAAAGAATTGTACCACCCCATCTCTTCCCGTGGGTGTCGTAAAAGCCGACTAAGGGAGCATTCCAGAGGGTGGGCAGCAGCATCTCTCTGAGGTTACCCTCAACCTACTGCGATCGCCAACCCGCCTGCCAAGCGTGGCGATTACGGCAAATACCCCTCATATCCTTGGGGGAGGCCTTTGTCCAGCAGTGGACGTCTTTTGGCTGAGATGATGATGATGAGATGATTTGGAGGGTTTGTCCATAATTGCCACGCTGGGCATGCGGGTTGGCAATCGCAGTGCGTAGCTAATTGCACCAGTGTCGCTGCTGCCCAACACCGGTCTGTGCACTTTGTTAGCTACGTTCGGGCTGTGATAAGTATCCTGCCATCGGTTGGTCGCCAGAGCCTCTTCTATTGGTCAGCAGGATGCACCACGTGCAGGATAAACCTCTGCTAGCCAACCGGCTAGGGCCGTAAATGTTGTAGGTTGGGACCCCTTACACATCTTAGAGTCGAAATAGTAAACAGCTTTTTATAAAAATTACGGTCGAATTTCGACCACTAGGCGACCACTAGTAATTTTAAAATGTTCTTGTTATGCCTATCTATGAGACAACATCAACATTAGGATGTTTCTCTTGAATTACTTCATGTTTAAACAATATAAGTTGTGTACTGTAACCAAAAGTCCATAATCGCTCGAAAAAAAAAGTTGACAGGTTTAGTCAAAAATATATTCTCGTTATGACGTAATAGGTGGTTTGGTGCAATGGAATTATACGGTACTTGAACAAAGGTTACATAATTATTAATTTGTAGTGAAAATTTGTTAAGGATAAATAAATAAAAAATGTATATTTATAATAAGTATATATATATATATATATATATATATATATATATATATATATATATATATATATATATAGGTAGTGAGATGCGTGTGTAACACATGTATAAACACTACAGGGTGCCTACTTATCACAAACTTATTAAAGTAAGTAAGTAAGGTAAATAGCCTATCAGTCAGTATCTATCAAATAGCCTAACAGTACACCACAACACAGCTGGGCAAAAGCCTCCACCACATCGTAGAAATCAAGTCATCGCTATATTTCGCATTTACTCGCATTTATAATATTATATTTATTATTTTATTTATTTCTAGTGCTTACAAAATAACAACAAATCAATGACAATGTACTTTGACAATAAATACGTCTGTGTCTGAACTAGATAATATAATTATCTGTTTTTCAGACAAATAGCACTCTTCCAGTTATTAACAGGTTATAAAAATTCCAACATTAATTAATACACTCTCTGGTAAGGTAGGCTAAAGCACTCTTATCAAAATTATAATTTACGAAAAAAACTATTCAATAATATTAAATAAGTTCTCGGTTTCGTCGTATGTCAGGTTATGAATGTATTCTAATACTTTTTGTTTACACTGTCTCTTGTTTAATGCCTGGATATTGATAATTTTATTAATTTTATTATAAAGATGGGAACCTAACTGACTGATAGGCATTGGCTTAATCACCACGCTTGCCATATACGGGTTGGTGATCACAAACCCCAGCTATGTATCGGATAATCCAAAACACGCTTGCATCCAGACCATCTAAACATTTATAACCGGAGGTCCAATAGGACCAAGTTTGTAAATGTAAAGTATTTAAATGGAATAATCCCTTATTTTTATTGTGTATTTTTAGTAACATTTTGATAACTTCCAGTTATCGGGCCGAACGCTTACCACTAGCCACCGAGGCGTTATCAACTTAAAAAAGAAAAATAAATCTACTGCATCTGCCGTTTACAGTAACAATATTACTGAACAATCGCAAGTGGCGAGCAAGATAAACAGCCAACGGTCCCACAGCGAGCAAGTAACCAACAATGTGCGCAATGCGACAAGTCTTCTTATGATGCCACGCCCGCGCCCGTCCGAAGTCAGGTTACGGTGCCAAAGTAACCTTACTTCTATTAAAGCTGTGCAGTTTTTTGCGCCCATTCTTATCCACAGTTAAAATACAGACGTCCTGAATGGTGTAGGTAATAAAATTTGGACGATTCAAAAGAACTTATTCAGTCAAGAAATTGATTATGACTTTGACTTAAGACCCGGTGACAAGTTTACATATACAGGTAGATAGATGAATTATTTATTAGCCAAAATTAGAAACATATTTGCTTAAACCCTGGTCACTAACATTAGAATAATTATTGCTAACGGAATTATTACCATTTTTAACCGACTTCAAAAAAGGAGGAGGTTTCTCAATTCGACCGTAATATTTTGTTTTTGTCGTGTGTATCCAATATTTTGGAACAGTTGCATGCGTTATTTTGACGTATTTACGTATGTAGGTATATGGGAATAAAACTTTGCTGAATTGTCGGGCATTAATCATACTTAGAGCATTCTCACACACAACAAAAAACGTAGTAATAATGTGGTAATAATCAATATTCTAATCTTTTTTAAATGTCTACTTTTTCTTAATTAGTGGCTTGTTGCGTTCTGGACATTTAGCCAGGGTCAAGTTAGGGAGATATTGTAAAAAAAATACTTTTTGTTTTAAAATTGTTGATAACTAACAATAGATAATTAATAATGCTTATAAGTGTTTACCTATCCATCTATCTATCTTATTGACTAAAAACACTATCTCAAAACCCATTGAGCATGTTGCATTTTTTTACTGAGATCTCACTTGGACTTGTTTGGGAGAATTTAAAGGTTAAAAAGTGATATGCTTTCAACACTTTCAGCACTTTCACGAACCTAACTGTTAATAGTCCTGCTAATATGTAGTGGTTCAAATCCTGCTCGTGGAAATTTTTTCAACATTTGTGTTTTTGTTATAAGTCCATCAATATTTCACATAAATATTAGACAAAAGGAACGAGGTAGCATGGCGCAGTGGTTATCGCGCCCGGTCTGCGAGTGCTGAGGTTAAGCAACTTTTGCAAAGGCCGGTCATCGGATGGGTGACCAAAAAAGTATCAATTTGAGCTCCTCCGTGCTTTGGAAGGCACTTAAAGTCGTTGGTCCCGGCTGCATTAGCAGTTGTTAACAACCACCAATTCGCACTGGGCCTGCGTGGTAGTTTATGGCCCGTTCTCCCTATTCATCCATAGGGAAGGCTCGTGCCCCAGCAGTGAGGACATAAATGAACTGATAATGATGATGGTGATGATGATTCGACAAAACACAAAATTTTGAGAATAAAACTAAACATGCAGTCATGTTTCTTCACTTTCCGACCAAGAAGTCGTATTTGCTACTTTACCCGACTCTAATACTGGCAATAGAGATGTTTTATCAACGCCTGTGTTTTATGTTTGCTCGCCTCGCCCCTTGTAGTAACTCTTTTCATTTCTTCATGGATTTTATTCGGTCGTCATAAATCAAAAGGAGATTTAGAAGACCTTATGATGAAAATATAAATCGTATTCCTGGTTTTGTTAGACACAAAACTGAAGCGATAAATGCTTAAGAATAAATAAAAATAAGTCTAAGTCTTCCGCAAGCCGCCCGGATTGCGGAAGACCCAGGTTCGATTCCTGGCTGGGTCGGTGAGTATTTAATTTTTTCGTTTAAGTCTAGCAATAACCACATAAAAAAAAAAAAAAAAAAATCAAATGGCTTAATTGACGGATAAGTAAGTCAATAGATGCACTTATAAGCATTTGTCGAAACAATGTTATTTTATAGAAACTTTATTGAAACAGCATACTATTACATCATGCAATGTAAATTTTCGTTGTTTACAGTAATTGACACAACATTTCCAAATAATACCTAATAATATAAACTAAATAAAATTATTTTGAGCCCAGCAGTGGGTCGGGAGGGGCTGATGATGATGATGATGAAAATTATTTTAACTAAATTACTGAATCAACCGGCAGTTTGGATAGCGGGAGAGTCTTACACCCGTTTGCATTAAACTTATGAATCGCCTAAGTCTTGGCTTAACTACTGGCCGGTCAAGTAAACTCGGCACCTGGCTCGGAAACGTTGTAAACAACGTGCCGAGTTAACTTGACCGGGTAGTAGTTAGGTAAAGACTTAGCGGTTTATAAGTTTAGTGCAAACGAGTGTAAGTCTCTCTCTCTCTCGAGGAAAGGTGGCAAAAATATCCATCTTTTGTCTCGGTAAATATGACCTACAATTAAATATGCCTTGCTTTAAAACACAGAAAACTGAAGAACACATTTTTATACACCATAGTACCGACTTTGCTCATAGTAGCTATACTTTTACAATTGTTGCAGAGGTATCATGACATTGGCGACACCTATTGACTCGACTTCCTTGACCGAAGAGTTCCATAACTTCACTATTCTGGAAATGTAAATAACCTCTTTACATGTACATAAAACATCAAAGGCATATCATTTACAAAACACATTACACGTCCACTATCAACAAACTGGAGCCACGTCCCCTACACTGCAAACTTTGACAAGTTAAAAAATTCCATTAACATGTAAAAACGGAGGACAGCGCTCCGGCGCAAATATAATAAAATCATTAATTAATGTTAATTCGCTTAGTGACCACAGTAAATATGATGAAAATATGCAAATACCCGCCAAAGTTGGGGGTTGCCTTATTTAAAATAAATTGCTCGGACTGCCGCCGGCTGCTGCTTCGAATTTCAGAAATTTAAGAGAACAACTCGAAACGTTAGCGAGTGGTGTGCTGATTCGATTCGCTGAGGTAATCTAGGTAGCTTTGAACTAACATCGATAAAGCTAAAGATCGTGTGGGATTGCCTTTAATCTCCGTAACGTTTATGAGAATCGGAGCTGAAACTCCATCGTTATTCAGTCTCCTAAGACATAGGTGCCGGTTACCGTTATATCTTTTAGGTTATTGTCAATCACGATGGAGGTTGGAAGAGCAATTTGTGTCTGATTGACAGAGTCGTTCGGCAGAGTATAATTGCTATTCTCATTTTAAGTGCTGTATTAGGTAACTAGCTAGTGTTTTAGAATTATTTTATTATTTTAATTCAGATCTCACTAATTCTTATGTTTATATTATTACCTATAGATTTTAGTTGTGGTAGTGCAGATTTGTATTAAGGAACATAGATACATTTGCAACTTTCATATTTCAAACGGGTTTTTTTTACTGATTGCATAATAATAATTGATTATCAGTAGTTAGTACCTACTGGAAGTAAATAAGAAGCTTTTATCAATTAACCTTTAGATTTATTAATAATTTTAATTATTGACATTTTTATTTTAGTAGGTATAATAAGAAAAAGGCTACAAAACGTAATCTGTTTTAAGTAAAAAAGAAAATAGCCAAAAACTGTCTCACTGTTGGGCAAAGGCCTCCATCTTTAAATTCAAGTCATCGCTGGTATTGATGGGTAATGCCTAAATCACCACGCTCTTGCCAAAAGATACATTACAACTTAAACATTAAAATTTTTGTTCGGTCTTAAATCTGCAATTTACTTTATCACATCTCTACGTTCAACCATTTAAAGGTTATAAGTTCATAATAAACGTATACTATACCTTTAAGATAAACAATTTTCAATTACAATATTCATGTTGGTCCGCCGCATATTCTGGGGCGATAAATTACAGCGTCAGCTATTTTGTCAATCTTATTTGACTACTAACCGGATTAAAGTTCGAACGTGTCGATAAAGTTGTCGCAGATACATCTAATGGCGGATTTAGCGATTGTGAATTCTGAACAAATTGCCCTGGTCCTCGGATGGGTGACCAAAATTTGTTTGTTTTTCGGCATGTAAGTCATCGGTTCCCAATATTGGGCAATATTGGGAACCGATGACTTACCTGATGACTATAATCAGTACCCTAAAATATTTTATTATAGTATTTCATTTTATCAAAGATAATAAAACATTTACACAAATCAGTTAGACAATATAGCCAACGTCGTTATACACATCGGTTAAATTACAGAAATGCATTTTTATAAGTATGAAATGCGGCTATGCGGCTAATAGAAATAAATAACTCTTAGACGCAAAATAATTTGCCATATTCGATATTAAGTTGAATATATTAAAAAAAATTGTAACTCTATAGATTTTAACTTAGTGTGTAATTGACACGTTTGCTACTATTTTATTTAGCCATCAAAACTCTATCTCTCAGATGCAACGCCATTAGTCGTTTGCAATAGACACAAAGACCTACGCACTACTAATAATCTTAATCTTAGCATAGGAAAGCATATATAATTGTATTGCATCCGATAACACAACACTTCCGATGATTGCTCTTCAAAACCGTAATTTATGTAATAAACAATTTAGCATCGACGCGTAACGTACTCGATGCCGACTGACTTCTCCATATAAATTTAATATCGCCGATAAAGTTTCTATTTGCCATAACTCAGCAAGTTTATTTAAGAGGTTATTGCTGTTAAATTTCCTCTCTTTGCCACATAAAAGGTGACTTATTTCCCTAATACATCGGGGCGGACGTTACGATGACGATAACGTCATACGTACTGGTATTTATGACGTCATTGAGATGTTGCGGCAAATGTAACAAGAAAGTGTAATAATGTAATGTCGCTCTATATCAGTTAGCGGAATCAAACACGAACGAATATGTTACAATGCGATTCGAGGAACGTATACTCGTCAATTGAATAAACATTTTCTGTTCACGGGCAAACATTTAAACGTATTCCGACTCTTGTTGTTTGACTGGGACGACTGTCATGTTTAGGTTAGAAATCAGTATATAATGTTGTAGGTATGTATCCAATTTATGTGCCAACCTTCTTATACTTCAACTTTAAAGTTGTTTGAAATTGATTAAATCTGTAGGCAGCTTTTTTTTAAATATTAGAATGAGGCAAACGAGCAGGCGGTTCACCTGATGGGAAGCAATCACCGCCGCCCATGGACGCCCGCAAAACTAAAGGAATCGCAGATGCGTTGCCGGCCTTTAAGGAAGGAATAGGCTCGTTTCTTGAAGATCCCTAAGTCGTAATGATCCGGAAATACCGCCGCTGAGAGCGAAGTCAACAGCACTGTAGTTCGTTTTAAAAAATTACGTGGGAAACGCACAGTAGTAGACCGCCATCTATCAAATATGGTGTGGATGGAAAGACAGTTGGATTGGAGGATCAAACCGAACAATTCCCCAGAGCAGTCCCCATGATAAAGGCGATAAAATATACAGAGAGAAGCAACGTTTCTCCGAAGGGCCAGTGGATCGAGCCAACCAGAGGTTACCACGTCGTCGACAACTCGAGCAGCTCTGCGTTAAATGCGGTCAAATGGGAGGAGTTGGTACTGGGGCGTTCCAGCCCAAAGATGGCGAACAGTATTCCATATGAGGCCTGACCTGTGCTTTGTAAAGCTGTAAGTTATGGGTGGGCGTGAAATACTGTCCCGCTCTATTGAGCACACCCAACTTTTTCGAATCTAATTTAGCTTTACCTTCCAAATGACCGCGAAACTGAACGTCACTCGAAATATCGACGCCAAGGATTCCATTGGTCGGTTTGGTATCAGGGGAGCTCCTTTAAAGTTTAGAGATACGACGAAGGGATGTTGGTTTGTTGATATATATACTAGCTGACCGGCGGACTGCGTACCGCTTTGACAGTTTCCATGACAAGAAAACAAACAAATCATTCGTCCGCTTAAGAACACCCGAATCCCATGATAGACCCCTATAGCAGCGCCACCCACCGGTCCAATTGTAAATCTAAACCATTCTTGAATCCACTTGAACATACACAGAAAATTTCATCATTTCATTTAATTATTTCAATTTTCAGCCCTTTAGGAGTTCAATAACATACACATGCACAGAAGATTTATATAAGTATAGTATAAAGATACATATATATTTAACTTGGTTTTTGTGTATTTATAATACACTTAAAAACTTTAGATACTGTGTAAAGATTTCGGTGTAAGCATTTTTTTATACATAGCACGGCAAATGAGATGCGACGACAATACTGGTGCAGCGTGAAAAGAACGCAGCGTCAGTCACCCTCACCCTGCCGGCCCACAAGGTGCCTCTTCACGCCTCGTTTGAAGGACCCCATGTCATAGGAAGGAGGAAAAACGTGTGCTGGCAGACTATTCTACCTTTTGGAGGTGCGACAAAAAAATGAGTTACCAAATTTTTTAGTGCGCGATGGAATATTTGTGACAGTGAAGTGGTGACTCCGGAGGGCAGTACGTGTACTCCTATGGAGGAACGGAGAAGGTTGGATGGGGTCAAAGAGCTCTTGAGAGCACTCGCCATGGTACGAGCGGTAAAAAAAATTGTTTTGCATGTAATGAAATTTTCAAATTTGCCAATGATTCTGTAATTTACTTTTATGTGATTACCTTATACTAGTACAAAAAATATATTAATTCGGTTATTACTTATTCTTACAACACTAAGAATCACAAATATTTTTAGAATTACTATCATAATAAGCAACTGTTTGCTGCGCATCTTTTACGATGTCGTAATCATATGCTATATCTCGCGGGTAATGCTATAAGATTCGTCCGCCAAAATGGCTACCCAACCACCCCGTCATCATGAAAAGGCCCAAACTTCCATCACATACAGCCGGACCGAATAAAAATGCAAATTCACCTTTGTCCTGCCCTAAAGCTTTGAAATTGCGAAAAAAAAACAAGAGAGCTACGACGTCCATTTTTAAAAGTGAATTTAGATGTGTTACACAAAAACACACTTTAGGAAAGCTGTTCGATCGATTAATACATAGCAGAATACGAGAGACAGGAAGACATAGAAGACAGAACATTCCAATTAAATAAAGTTGTCCATATTGCTGTCTCTATCACTTTGAAAAGGTTTTGATTGGTGCATTAATGAATTTATAATAATAATTCAAAAGTAAAGCATATAGTTACCTATCTGCCATATTGCCATAACTCATCGCAGGTTATTGTAATTAATTATTTATGGTAATACCCGTAATTGTAATGGCATTTTTAATATACTATCGCTTTCGTGACTGAGTTGCAACACTCGACTCGATATCCGGAGATCCGATTCAATTCACAGATAAGGAAAAGCGTGTTTCAGATTTTACAATGCACATTCTGGACTGTGCTCGTCGACCCCGTTATTCATAATGTTATAATAATAAAAAATAATGGAATTCAGATATTTTTTAACAATCCATATTAACCGCCTCTGTGGTCTAGTGGTTAAGACCACCGGTTCAGACCCAGAGGTCCCGGGTTTGATTCCCAGCGGGGGGGTGGTACATGTTTGTATACTCGGTTTGGTTAGTGGTAGGACTTATTTGTGACTAGCTACCACCTTCTTATCTAAATAAGTCGCCATAACATCAATGTTTGTAGCATTGTTGTGTTCCGGCAGCAAGAGATAAGATAGCTAGTGCCTCACTAGTTGAGGATCCTGGGTGAAATGCGCTTCCACCAATTGGTCTTATCATCACTTAACATCAGGTGAGTTCAAGGCACTGTGCTTACCCGTAAAAAAATGTATTTACGTAAAAAGCAATTATTAAAAAACACCGTTACCGTTATTATTGGCGAGTGGAAGTGTCCGACACTGCAGAGGCCACTTGGCTGTGTGCAGGCGCACCCAACGAGCCAGCATCGGAAAATCTGTAATGTATTAACCAGTTATTCGAAATAAACAAAAGTACCTATATACGTACAGTCGGCGGCAGATCAACCTACCCAAACCTGTCAAATTTCCCCAATGAATATTGATCCTTATAACCAAAACATAAAGTTCAAAATTGATTGTAGAAATTTGATAGTTTTGGGTAGGTTGATCTGCCGCCGTGTGTACATTTTTATTAGTTTAGTACCTATTTATATAGTTAGGCATTGACGAAGAATTTATTAACAAGTAATTTGAAATTTATAAATAGATACCTTAATATTCATCTCATCATCTCAGCCAAAAGACGTCCACTGCTGAACAAAGGCCTCCCCCAAATCATCATGGGGGGTATTTGCCGTAATCGCCACGCTTGGCAGGCGGGTTGGCGATCGCAGTAGGTTGAGGGTCACCTCAGAGAGATGCTGCTGCCCATCCTCTGGATTGGTCCCTTAGTCGGCTTTTACGACACCCACGGGAAGAGATGGGGTGGTGCAATTCTCTATCCCCGACATCACACAGGGAAGTGTGTATTCTTAGTGTGTGTATTCTTAGTATTACTCTTAATATAATTAGGTCTTGTCTAAGAATTAGCTCCGCAAATTTTTTTTCTACACCACAGATAACGTTGACTGGTTGAGCTATTTCTTTTATACAACGTGTTACAGAAAGGTGGGGTAAAAATTTAAAGATCTAAAGTGTATCCGATCTAAATCTTGTTTGCAGAGTTACTAAGACTTAATTATAAACTTTAATTTGTTATGCCATTTTTAATTAAATATTTCTATTGTAACGTCACATCAAAATAAACAAGTAACAGCCACTGGTTTAGTAACCTATGTGTACTTAAATTATTATGACCACTGCTGCTTGCTTATGCGCGCCTGACGCGAATGCCTTCACTAATAAAAGTGTTTAATTTACAGTTGCATGACAAATTAAAATTAATTAATTAATAACAAATTACAAAAACACAAATGTTGAAAAAATTTCCACGAGCAGGATTTGAACTTGCACCCTTCTGACATACCGGGTCAGGTGCTCTCCCAATTGAGCTATCGTGGGTCTAACCAGCCCGCCGAAATTATTCAACACTTTTTACTTTGAAAGCCAAAGGCGCCCATTCCTTCCAAATCCTGCTCGTGGATTTTTTTTTTCAACATTTTGTGTTTTTGTAATTTGTTCGCAACAAAATTTGTGTTAAAAATTATATAAACAAAAAACAAAAAATTTAATAACAAATTTTAACTTTATTAATTAATTTGAACTTAACAAAATAAAAAATTAATAACAAACACATAATAAGATCTAGATCGGATACGTTTTGGATCTCATAATTTTTTACCCCACCATTCTGTTACACGTTGTATAATCTCGATTTTGTTTATCCTGTGTGATTTATCCTTTAAACGTTACAGTGTTAAAATATACAAATTGAGTTTGACGAAATTCACCTATCTACATTAAGTGTACCGTATTGCCTTTTTTTATTTTGCATCACAAACGTTGTTTATTTCAAAGTCTGAAACAACGCGATTGCTTTGTTGACGTGCACTTTTTGTTTTATATTGTTCTTTGCACTACGGCTCTATAACAAAAAGCACGGATTAAGGTCGATTTACTCATATCAGTGAAGTCACAGTTCGGACTCAGTACCGACACATTGCGAAATATTCTTTCATACATTCTCTATAAACACACACACACATCCTCACTAGTCATTGTCAGTGAGGACACAATGCTCTCAGTGTCAGTGTTGCCGGTGGCGGCCACCGGCAATCACGTCGTATTCGTTGACAACGATATTTTTTGTCGGTTCACGGGCGCCGCGGCTTACCTTAGACATATTGCTAGTCTCTCTCTTGGAGATATAGCCTTCCTCCGAGTATCTTTTTTCAATAACTTACTTTCTAGTTTCTGTAGAAGAATATTTAAACGGCTCTCTAACATTTTAAAATATTCGAAATATTTCCTTTCATGTTTAACTAATTCTTTGTCATGAATTCCCCTTCTGCCTCTCTTAATTGTCATGCTACATGCACCCATTTCCTCTTTTTTTCTTGATGCTGCTCTTCTTCGTCTAAAGCAAGAGCTATTACTGCTGGCTCCGTAGTATTGAACAGAGCCATAGTAACAGTCACGATACTTGACGACGGACACGTTTTCACTGAAGCTCCGAAGTTCGACCTTAAAGGTAGGTACTACAAATCATTTAATTCTTTACGAAAACATGACCGTCTAAACAAAAAAAAACAATCCAAAATTTTACATAATAATATGCTTACTATATATTATATCTGCCTACCTAAGAGGAGCTCAATGATTGCTGAAGTTGTGCGTGCACCATTGGTCTCGGTTGCATTAGCAGTCGTTAACAACTAGGTACCAATCCGCACTACGCCCGCGTGATGGTTTATGGCCCGTTCTCCCTACTCGTCCATAGGGAAGACCAAGCCAGCAGTGTGTACATAAGAGATTGAGCTGGTGATATTTAACTACATTTTACGTGCATTTTTCATTTTTATATTGTTTTACATTCTCTACAAAACATGTCCGTAAAGCACGCATATTTAAAAAAAATCTTGACATAGTTTAATTTCGTTATTCTAAAAGTAATAACCAAAAGGTCGTAAACAAAACAATATTATTATATATACATCTATAATATATAATATAGTATATATAATATACATATATACACTATATACATTCAGTCAAGAAAGTATTGGGAATGGATGATTTGTTTATGGTTCCAAATACAAATTTTTGTTTGTTTGTTGCTGTTAGATTGGCACAACTGTTTTTCATTTTGTCGCGAAGTTTGAGTTGCATCTTTATTTATATTAAATACAGTGCTGTTTTTAGTTATATCATATCTAGAGTGTATTGCGAATTTCATAATGGACAAAAACATCGAACAAAGAGTTTGTCTTAAAATTTGCATCGCCAATGGAATTTAGTATTTGGAGTCACTGAAAATGTTACAGACGGCTTACGGTGAATCGACTTTATCAAAAACACGTGCTTATGAGTGGTACAAAGCCTTCAAAAGCGGTCGAGATGTGATGGAAGATTTGCCTCGCTCTGGTAGGCCATCAACGTCTGCAACTGTGTTAACATTGCAAAAGTGAAGGAAATAGTGACTGAAAATCCTCATTCAACTTTGAGAGAGATAGCCGCCGAACTTTCTGTCTCACGAGTCGATCCGTACCATTTTAAATAATCACTTGGGTATGAAACATATTTCCGCTCGGCTAGTCCCAAAAGACCTGAATTTTCTCCAAAAACTCAATCGCATGAGAGTCGCTGAGGACGCTGAGGATGCTAGAACGAGTCAATTCCGACCCAACATTCATGAAACGCATTGTTACTGGTGATGAGACGTGGGTTTACGAGTTTGACATGCAAACTAGTCAACAAGCTTCGGAGTGGCGCCTTCCAACAACCGAAACCGAAAAAACCACGCCAAAGTCGATCAAAAGTCAAAGTCATGTTGACTGTTTTCTTTGACTATCGCGGTGTTGTGCACTCGGAATTCTTGCCGGAAGGTCAAACGGTAAATAAAGAATATTATTTGAGCGTTATGCGGCGTTTAAGAGAGCAAATTCGACAAAAAAGGCTACATTTGTGTAAAGAAAATTCTTGGATTTTGCACCACGATAATGCGCCTTCGCACAAGGCCATCATTGTGAACGAATTTTTGTCCAAACACTCAACAAACCATCGAGCAACCACCACATTCACCAGATATGGCTCCAGCCAACTTCTTTCTTTTTCCTAAACTCAAATTACCACTTCGTGGCACCCGCTTTCAATCGGTAGAAGACATAAAGGAGAATTCGCGGCAAGAACTGAACTCAAGTTGCGTTGGCGTAAGTCTATCGTTTCTAAAGGAGCATACTTTGAAGGTGATAAAATAAATTTGGATGAATATCAAACATTTTGTGTATTATTGATCTTTTCCCGGTACTTTCTTGACAGAGTAGTGTATATTGTATATAGTAACGCATGATGACTGGGTGAATGTTGTGTCGGAACCGATGATTTGAGGATAGATGGGAAGAGCCGTTGTACTCAAATGAAAGAATCGCTTTTACTTAGCGAATTTTAATAATTAATACAATACACAATAAACTGCAAGAACTAGTGTTAGCTTACCAGGCTACTGACGGAATGATGCTGTAGTGAGGATGGTGGGCTTTTATAACCCCGGACCCTTAACTAACCATGAAATCATGTGTAACTAATCCGGTCGTAAAAACAATATGATATATTTTGGACTTGTGAATTTTATGTCTAAATGATTATTACATTGGTAGTTGCTTATCTAGGTCTGATACGCAACTGTGTTGCAAGAAGGTTTTTATGACCGTGACGAATAATTCTAAAGAAATGTTACGTGGACATCACTATATATGTATGTATATGTGTATATACACATACATAGACTAAATAAAAATGGAGATATAGACGCCAAAACCGTGTAAAACGTAGGCTTGGCTTTATAAACACCACGCATATACATAAATTTTTATGTTTTATAGCATTGTCGCGGAGACCGTGCGTCTACATACTAAACGTTTCGTATTTAAAACGAGTACGACGGTTTGCTTGTTAGTAAATATCAATTTGAAGTAAGCAGTGCGTGAACATGCCGAGTTTGAGTTTTCATTTTAGTTATAAGGGTAAAGAGTTTTTATTTCATTTTATCACGCTGAACACTTGTCCGTCTGAAAGTAAAGCGCACTTCTCCTAGAATTCTCAAACTAAAGGATAGGCTTATTTCTAACTGTCGGAATACAATATTGCTACTAACATTGTTGTCATCGCGACAGATTAAGATAAGATAGGGATAGCTAGCTCGGTGGACGTAGAACAAGCCCAACTTTTTTTTTAAAGATATTGCTGATGGTCTCAAACGGCATTTTCAGCGTCACCGGGCTTTTTGGAGGTGGCGAGGTACGTAAAGGGTACCTCAAGCCGTGTTGAAACGGATAAACTATAGAGGTTTTCTAGAGGGAACGGCATCGCACACTTATAAGTACGCGTTCACTTGAAAATAAAAAGTAAAAATTTGGAGAGTAACATATAAAGCTCCCGCTAGGTATTGCACCTGGGGCACATGGATCATCACCAGCTCATTTTTATGTCCTCACTGCTGGGGCACGAGCCTTCCCTATGGGTAGATAAGAAAGAGAACGAGAACGGGTCATAAACCCTCAGGCGGGCCCAGGGCGGGTTGGTGGTTGTTAACGACTGCTAATGCAGCCGCTTCCAAAGGTTTTAGTGCTCTCCGAAGCGCGGAGGAGGTCGAGATAATACATTTTTGGTCACCCATCCAATGACAGGCCTTTGCAAAATTCGCTTAAATGGGTCATACTATGAGACAACATCACATACATTGTTCTGATCCCAAGGTAAGTAGCTAAAGCACTCGTTTTAGGGAAATCAGAAAAACGACGGGTACCACAACCACCCAGAGCCGACACAATATCGAAAAGTTCGTTTTCGACATTGACCCGACCGGGAATCGAACCCGGGACCTCAGAACTCGCGCCGCCCAAAGTCCGGCGTGCAAGCTACTCGGCTACGGAGGTTGTTGTACTATCAGTGATCTAACCGCTTAACCATAGAAGTGGCTTATAAACTGAGTGAAAGGTAAAGTTTTTAATGCCAAGCATAAAAAGCCGAATAGTTTCTATGTGGCTTATCCCTACACGGCTGAAAATTTAATAACGTTAATATGTTCAGCTCGTCAGCACTTTTAAATTAAATTAAGCTTGTTTGTCGTGCCGAGGCAGCTGTGTAGAACTTTGTGATGTTGAATCACTGTAAAGACTGTTTGTGGCCCCATTAATTAGACACATGCTAATAATAATACTAATAACCACCACCGGTAGCTTGGGCCCTGCCTCGCTGCTGGCGGTACTCTAGAATTAGGTTTTTATAATGTTTTATTGTTTTTATATTAAAAGTTTTAAGAAAGAAAATAAATATAGAGTATACTAATAATACACACACACACCCCTCACACACACGCGCACACACACACACACACACACACACACACACACACACACACACACACACACACACACCCTGTAATTACTTGATTTGTACCCGTAATTACAGAGAAAACCGGCTTATAGCTAAGAAAATTAAAAGGTACTTACAAATAATAATAAGCACACTAATTATTATAAATGAGAAAGTGTGTGTGTATGTATGTGTATATATTTGTTGCTTCTTCACGCTGCAAACTAGATAGCGGCCGCTCGCGTTTCACCCGCGTGGTTCCCGTTCCCGTGTGAATATCGGGATAAAAATTATCCTATGTTTTAATCCAGGTTGTAAACTATCTGTACGCCGAATTTCATCCAAATTCATCCAACGTTGCAGCGTGAAGAAGAAACAAATACACACACGTATACGTTTTGTCAAGATAGGCATTACACGTCGGGAACAGCGTTCCGGCACCCTTGAAACGAACATTCTTCATTTTGCTCTGTCCTGTTGCTACTGTTAGTTCTATGTTCCAATAAGCCACAAACTTGTTTACTGTTTTATGTAGTCTGTGCTGTCCATGTGCTGCCACGTGCTGTAATGACGTGGAATATTGTGTAGGTTAGATGTGACATTTTGTATTATTACGTAATTATTGTAAGCAATCGCCGCCATCTTGCCACTTTGTGTGTTAGATGCTGCCGTCCGTCCATAGTGAACTTATTTCTTTTATCTTCTTTATTTATTTTTATTTATAATAGTTTGGATTGAAAAGGCAAACAGCCAAGATGGTGCAGCGTTAAGTTATTTTTATTTTTTTGTTTTTATTAATTATTTATCTTTGTTGGTTTTTCTGTTTTTTGTTTTTTGGTTGTGACGTCACCGATTAGGCCCCTCCAGAATACCAGCGTTGCAGCGGCCTCTTGTCGCTGTAGCATGTGTGTAGTATAAATTGTATATTTTATTTTATTTTTTGTAAATGTTATTAGTTTTTGTTGTACAACAGTATGCCAATAAATGTATTTTTTGTTCTTTCTACTTCTTTCACATATACACAAACTTTCGCATTTATAATATTAGTGTGATTACGTTCTTAAATCATCATAATCATCATAATCATCATCATCCACCTATATTAGTCTACTACTAGACATAGGCCTCTCCAAATGCACACCACCGCGAGTACGATCTGCGGCTTCTATCGTCTAGCTCTTTCTAGCCACCTTGCGTAGATCATACTCCACCTGGTCTGGTGGCGTCCTACACTATCTTTGCCGATACGCGATCTCCAATCAAGAGACCTTCTTACCCCAAATGTACGACAGTGAAGCTTATTGGGCCAGTGTCGCCCCTATAAAGGTTCCAATGCTAAAGCACAGGCCTTCCCACATCGAACATAGCATATAGAGAGGTAGGGCCATAACCCACCATGTTGGCCCGATTTCTGCCTGGGTTGTACGATCATTAAGTAAAATCAAGTCAGGTACGTATTCTTGCCAATTGCGGGTTGGTGATATTAAATCTGTACTAATACACCATATACCGTGTTTGGAACACTTAGTGAATTGTAGTGTTTGCGAAAACTTAAGAAACCATTGCATTAGTTTAAATTAATTCATACAAAAGTAAAGGAACTCATTTAAATACGTTTTACATAATATGTATGTAAAAAGTGTTTAATTCCGACGCATAGTTCGTTGGTTCGCGCAACTTTACAAAACAACAATTATTTCAATTTAAGTTTAAATTAGATGAAACAAAAGCAGGGGAACTCATTAAAAGATATTTCATTACGTCTAAGTTTCTACTACCCCCCGAAAGAAACGATGATTGATGTTGGACTCTCCACAAAAAAAAAGTTGAACGCATCTAAAACAAAACACGTTCCCAAATTAGTATTATAATTCAAGCAAGCTCATATTTAAAGAGCTCCCGGTGTCGGTGTAGGTAATTTCGGCTCATTATTACGTTCTCGTCAAAAAATTTTCATTTCATTTATAGCTAAGTGGATCCCGCAAATTACACAGGATTTTCCTTTTTTTTGGCTTTTTGTAAAATTGCCTACGTCCACTTAAGGATATTAAAGGCGGAGACAAAGAGAGAGAATGTTGCTTAATCGCGGTGGATATTCCTTGCTATTTTATTTCCCCGCTCGCAACTTCCGCGCTCCATGTATTTGCTTATACTTAACTTGATTAACATTAATATTTTGTTTTAATTATAAACAATAAACGCACGAAATGATCTTGGTTGGTTGGTGGATTTAACAGGTTTTACAAACTTTTAAATTCTTAATACCGAGTCAGCTGATGGCTGACCCGGTATCCCAATATAGAGAAGCGCGCTAAAAAGCTGCAGAATCTTGAACATCGACTTAGAGTTGCCAACTTTTGGTATTTCATCGGATACATTTTGAGGAGCCATTCTGTAGATTCCACCGTCTCCTTTTTATCTCCAAAGAACTAGACGAGGGCTGAGATAACAGCCTTATGCTGTCAACAAATCGCCTATACCCACAAAGCGCTTTGCGTCATCATTTTTGATGCGGATAGCCAAGGAGTGGAATGCCTTCGACGGATCTGTTTCCTGATTCATACAAACTAGTTAGATATTTTCTAGGCAAAAGTGAACAAGCATTTCCTAGGCAGTCACTACAGGCGCTACATCCTAGGCCACTTAATCACTTACATCAATGGTGAAATTTGTAGCGACTTTCTTTGCTAACCGTATTAAATAATGCTTCAGTGCATCCCTATTATAGACAATATCATCGAACCTCGCCATCCCAATGCTGAAACTGCATTATCGACAAAATTCCAATGCCGTCTACAACTGACAACAGCTCCGATGATGCGGGTCGGTGTAAACGACCATTAACGGTCTACATTGGGCTGACATTACAGTCCTTTGACTGAGGTCGGACTCTTTGAAAGCACACAGTGTGATCGTAATTGCATAGCTGAAAGCCACGTTCCAATTATTTCATTTGTGACGTCACGTATGATTTTGTGTTGAACAAAAAACAAAAGAAAGTTGAATGCATTTAAAACAAATACCGTCCCAAATTAGTTTTAATATTTAAGAAAGTTCATTTTAAAGAGCTGTGCCGGTGAAAGGTAAACAAAATTGCTTTTGTAAACATGACGTGACTCTAGAAGTTCCGGTAAAAAATTAATAACCTAACTATCTAGTTAGATTATTTATTATCTATAAATTATGACAAAGAATTTTATGAATTTCTAGAAATACTGTTTAAAACAGGACTGTCATTTTAGAGGTACTTGATCGATAAATAATAACGTCAATGATGTGGTTTTATGTTTAATTAAAATAAAATTATGCTTATTATTTTGCTGTAGGCTTAAATTTCTAAATAACAGTTGATAGAACTAATATACTCGTATAGCCAAAAAACAGTATGCATGCAAAAATTTAACTTTACAATGTTCATATTGTGCTGATTGAAAAATATCGACATCCAATATCAAAAGCAAAGACGAACGCGTAAACGTATCACAGCGGAAATAAACGTGTGTGAAATTGAAATAGTCGTGTATACGCCGAACAATTGGCACGCTACGGCAGACTATGACAGACGATCGGCCGGTTCATCGTTCATTTTGAAATCAGATGAGGGCGGAGGCAAACGTTCATTATGCATTGTTTGAACACGTACAACGAGTTACATTGGGAATACCGAAAAGGGAAGAACGTAGCCGCAATAGAATTGTTATTTCACACATTAATAATGGCACGACAATTATTGGAGCCGCAGAATGTGGGTTTGGTAATGATAGTAACAAAATAGGTTTGGTCTAGATAATGACTGTTGATTTCATTATGGACTGTTTTGAGCAAAACCAATTTGTTGACTGAACGCTTTTGCTGAGTCTGCAGTTCGGTTGTTAGACTTAATTATTATAACGGATTAATACGTCGTATGCACAAACGTCTGATTGTGTAAAATCTACAGATTTTTTTCTATCGTGATAGTGATTTACACATTTCAATCCTTTATTGGTTTGGGAATATTGAACTCAGAGATGGTTTTTTTTACCGATCATGGCTAAAAAAAACTACTTTAGTTCTTTGTTCTTCAGATTACAAGTTTGATTCGCTAAATCAGAAATGAGGGCAAGTTTTTCATAAAAAAGTAGAATCAATGAAATCATGCAGCTCTGATCTAAATTCTACAGAGCTTTGTAAGATTTCACAATTTTTGTGGTATCGATTTAAAATAGATACTTCTTTTTTGGCGCTAAGATTAAATTTAATGTAACACGTAAACATCTTGAAAGGGAACCGAGTACATACACATTTGTGATTCCCTTTTTAATAAAAAGTATTCACCTAACATGTGGTGCCAATGTATTTTTACATAAGCAAAATTTATTTACTTTACATTTTTCTTTGATAAATATCAAACGTTTTTATCCTGTGAAAGCTTTAGGTGAAGATAAACCGAGGGCGCTAATGTTTCTGCTTTGATGTTTTCCTGCTCGCATTGTGTTATGTCATCCTTATTTTTGCCACTTGCTCTTTCGCTTGTGTCGTTTTTTTTTATTTATGTTTTTCATCTATTGACGATAGTGTTTTCTTAACCTTTTCATTGCTTTAAATCGTAACAAAATATATATGCAAATTCAAACACGCAGTATTTTATAAACATTTCGGAACGCATGCTTTTTTAAATTTAGAATAGGATTGTATTTCCTATGTCACATCTAATAGAACGCGAAATCGAAAATGTACATATTCCTACCGATATTTACTCTGCATTTAAAGAAAAGTTTTAATTTAGTAATAAGGAATACGCAGCCGCTAGATGAGTTCTAATCTTTCGCTGTCTGCGTTAAAAATGTAGAACTAAGGATATCTTTCAGAGTATTTACTTTCGCCATGTACCTACGAAGGACGAAGGGCGTGTTGCGGTCCGTCTCGTTGTCCTATGAAGGAAAAGGGATGGGGATAATCAGATTATACGATTCTCGCCTACACTCTCCGAAATGTGTCAGATAAAATAACGACAAGCAAGCAACTTTTTGTAATGGACTTGTGTCATCACCGATAAGTTTTTGGGTCGTCCGTCTATCGAGTCAAGAGCTTGACGCTATTTCCTCGCTGACCCGTCCCAAATAATGGCCGTATTATTCCATACACTAGTCAACTCAGACCGGGTACATTACGTGTCTACGAATAATTATAATTGCTAAAATTTAGTCCTATTGCAGTGTATCGTTGTACTAAACTACTGGTCTTGCTCACACTAACTACGTACGTAACAATCGGTATTTGCTCTGTGGTTTCTCCGTGGCTCGTTAGTAATCAGCACGGAACAGGCAGGTGGATAGACAATTGCTCATTCAGCATCCCTATTGTCTAGCTCGATAGAACATCGGCTACAACGTCAGACGCAGTATCCCTTATACCAATAGACGTTGAGTTTATTGTCGCTCGGATTCTGTCGTCGTTGAAGATGTAAATTAGATACCTACAAATCATTTGATACTTCGAACGAAGTTGATTGAAGAATTGGTTTTATCAGTTTATTTATAAATTCAATATTCTTTTAGTAATGATTGTTAAAAAATATTTTTGAAATAAAATAAATCCTAATAAAGTTATCACTGGACATACCCACTATTATTACTTAAGTGTTTTCTTCTAAATCTCTGTTATAGTAAATATAGCTATAGAACTGCTTAATCTGCTATATCCGAAGCTTTATACCAACCTTTTAAACCGTAAATTAAATTTCGTCAAGCCTAAGGACCTTTTTTTAACTAAACTGTTGCCATTGACGAGATAATCAAAAGAAAGCCAGACTTTTCTTTAAACGCCCTTAAACGCGATGATATTGCAAATTTATCCTATTTACGTAAATTATAAATGGCAAAGATTAATGAATTATACCAACTCTTTTGGTCTAGAATAACATAATTATGACGGCCTAATGAACTGGTAAATAGGGTGGCTGTCCGTGACCACGGGTCCCGCAAGGGGTCAAAAAGTCAAATAAAAGAATATGTAAAATTACCGCGTGCAGATTTATATCATCGTCTTCATCGTTTTCAGCCCGTATCTACCCACTGCGGGGCCCAAGCCTCCATGTTACGCCATTCCCTTCTGTATTGAGCTGATCGCATCCAGGTTTTTCCTACCTTCAGCTCTTTAACTCTATATAATGTGTTTAAAATTATTTTAAAATGGGAATGATGCTTTAAATTCATCACACTTGGATTTAAGAGAAGATAAGACTGAATGTCAAGACACACTTTACCCGGACCATCATCGATTGATGGGTAACAAACATAGATTAAATAGTGGTAGTTAGACAGGCTGCCTGTCACAGGCATACCTAAAAAAACATATCAACTGAGTATAATTTGTAACCAATCACTAGACCGCAAAGACGGTTAGCTAACTACGTATTTCAATCGGTAATGTTTGCGTTAACTTAAGAAACAATACGCTCTAATGAGTTTTAATAATATACTTTGCGTAGAAGCGTGATGGTGGTTGAGTTTCCAGAGTATCATATGGTTGAATTCCTGTTCAAGATGGGTCTTGATAAACCATCAGGGGATTTTTCCTGTAGCTAGGGGATCGAGGATAATTTATCATTTCTGCTCGAGAGCACATTCTACGTTTGATTTATAGGAACATTGTGTTCATTAATTGGAATTATCTATTTCCTTATCTGTTTTAAGAGTAATTAATTTGTTAGAAGCAGACGCTTAGCTTAAATGACTCTTTATGTAACTTCATTATCGTTATCTTAGTCGAAGGATGTTCTTTGCTTAGCAGAGTGTTTACTCCATTATTTGTAAGTACTCGTATCTAAATACGTCTGAATTATATTTATTATTAACTCCTATATTTTTATTGTTTCAGGTGAGTTCGTGAAAAAATAATTTACCGCAACAAGCTGATTTGGTAACGTAATAAAACACTCAATTCTTATGTTGGCCGATATTTACATTTGTTACACGAAGAAGTACCAGAGATAAAAAAAACAAATTAATCAAAAGTTGTGTGCGAGCAAAAAAAAAATGTTTATATTAGGTCCTAACCTATGAAATTGACGTGTTGTTAAAGATTTTTTATAATTCTTTTTTTGATACTAACGTTTTTTTAATTTTCTTAGCATCTATTTATGTTAACACTATAAAAATTGTAGAGGAGTGTATTTGTTTCACTAGCTAAATATAGCAGATATTAAAAAGAAAAAAAATTAAGTGCCTTCAAAGCTACAATGAAACAAAAGGACAATTCCGCGCACAAAAAAGTTGTCAATTTAACAAAAAAAAATTGGGCGATAAAGACACAAAATTAATAATCATTGTTATTACTGAAGCCTAAGTAACATAGTCCTAATTAAAGGTGTATAATAATATTAACAACCGGTATTGACTTTTAGAAGTAATACACCTATTAATAAGTGAGAAAAAAACGTCAATTTCATAGGTAAGGACCCATTAATTACGAGTATAAAAAATAAAAAACATTTTTTTTTCGGTTTTTTATACCGTAAACTAGCTTGTTTTTTTCAGTGCTTAATTAGTATAAGTAATTATCCTATAATTTTATTAAAATAAATTTGGCGTTGGTGCGCTCACCCTCGAAATAGCCCAATGACTATTTACGCATAAGACGTTTTGCAAAACAATCCTATTATTCACAGCACATATTCACAAGATATGTTGTAAATCGGTAATTCTGCGTCTAGTAAATAGCAGTTATATTTAAACCGCAGGAGAATCAGGTCGTGACATACCAACCATTGTCATGACCATCTAAACCACAATTGTCTTTGTGAATCTGCATCGCTCTAAACACCTGAGGTTTGTAAGCTCTATCGTCCATGCAAGTATTACATATGGCTTGGTTAAGATTGCCTTATTTAATTTGCAAAATCTAAAATATGGTTCAATTTAATTTAACTTTAACTGTTTATTAAATCACTGTTTATAATTCTTTATTGATCACTGTACATTCAAAACAACACAACTAGAATAAAGAGGGTAATGGCATACTCTGCGAGGTTGCATAAAAATGAGGAGATTTGCAAAAGATCTAAAGTCCCATCGCTAAAGCCCTAAGATTAAACCAAACTTAAACATAAATGGCTTTGGACGGGGCACATTGCTAGAACGGCCAGCCGTTGGGGCAGAAAGGTTCTTGAGTGACAACCGCGTACTGGACGTCCGCACTGGACCACGTGCTGGCAGCGCAAGTAAACTTCTAAAAGGAGAACTGACTCGAAGTTGTTAACACTCCCTGGATGAAGGCAGAACACGACCAGTCGTTGTGGAAAACCTTAATGGAGGCTTTCGTCCCGCAGTTCATTCTACAAACAAAAAAAATGTGTAAATTTAGGCGTAAATCGGTTTGCAACTTTCGCGTATCTCGCCTAACAAGTCCCACTTTGCGCTGATCCAATAAAAAATATAAACTGTCCATAATCCCAATTCGAAACAGTCAACGCCCCATTCGCGATGCCTTACGCGAGCTTATAAGCGAAATAAACGGCTGCCCCGAGCTATGCCCGGCCACGATACTGGGAGCCAAAGCTTTAGGTACACCCCATTATGGTCCTTTGTCGTAACCTCGTTCCCGGTATAATGGAATATTAGATTCCGCCATAAACCGAGGCATGACAACGTCCGCTTCATCTTGAACTCTAAAATTTACCTCTATCGCATTTTATTCGGTACGAAATCGAGCGGAGAAGGCTCTTGCTCGCCTGGTGGTTTTGCAAACAACGTGTTTGCTGACTCAAACTCCGCCGTTGGAGGGAAATTACCGAATGATGTTTGCTTCCATGCAAAAGTGTGGGCACGGGCCATGAGTGATTTTGAAATTCGATTAAATTGCTTGTAGAGTTCTCAATAAAAGTGTTAATTTTTCGTCAATGTTTTAAAAGGTGTATCGTGCTTGTTAAGATAAGTAAGCGAAGAAGTCTTCTACCTACGTCCAACTAAACGTTCCACTGACCTAAGGAGGAGGGCACTCTCCTCATGAACAATAGGAGATGATATGTCATCAAGTTGTCCCAATTCGGTTTGGTAGATTTTATAGACATAATAATACGATAACAGCTGAGACCTTTGCTGAGAGCTGAGGTGCCTTTCGATGCATGGAGAAGCTTGAGATATTTTAGCTCGATCACCCATGTGTTACGTCGTAAGCTCCTATTGAGATAGAGATAATACGTTAAATAGATAATTTATACTAAAACGCGTTTGTCTGTATATAAGTTTACTAAATATGTTTTGTATGTTTGTTTGCATGTGGCCAGTAACATGTCATGAACCTGCCATTAAAACCTACATTATCCATGAGTAACATGGGCTACATTTTTACACTAACAATATCACGGGCGGAAAGCTAGCAACTCACAAAATATATTATAAGATGCTTAGAACGGTAACTAAAGTTATAGTTCTGAGGATATTAGAACCTATTTGACATTTAAAAAATACATAATACAATATTAGGACCATTGACATTAAACAGCAAAAGTAAAGATATAACATTATACCTCTTACTGTAGAGAATTATGTTTTCGAGTGAAGACAACCACAATGGGGACCCACTTGCGTTCAAGTTGTTTGAATATATTTAGATCAGGGAGCTTCGTTCGTCATATGAGGAACCCTGAGGAGAAATTTTCCTCGTTTCCCCTTCTTTATTTTCTAAAAAGAATACTTTGTACGCGGGAATCGAGGTTTACTCGTGCACGAAAAAAAAATCTCTACCTCCTCCGTTATTGTCGGCGATCGTCACCATGAATAAAATGAAATACGCACAATTACTTCCTTTGCAAAGTATACAAATACAAAATATAAAATTACGAATATAAATGTCACTTCATGTGAACAATCTGAGAGAAGTGAAAGCTGTTTGTGTGTTGCAAAAACGAAGATATGATCTATTTTGCGGTCATCAATTTGGTATAATATCATCATCATCATCAGTCTCAGTCGGTAGACGTTCACTGGTGGACAAAGGCCTTTTTCGAGGATATCCACACGACCGGACATACATATAAAGTAAAATAAAATTCAGTAAATATAAAATCATTTTATTGAAACTCTAGATAAAAGTACATTGTAAATAAAATTATATCACTTTAAAGCGGCGTGATAAATTTTACAATATAAAAACTCTGTGCAATGTTGTACTTGATAAAATATACAATAACAGTTATTCAGGCGTTTAATAAATATAGGCATACATACGTAAACATAATAGCCTCAGGTAGGAAACAGCAGCAAAGGCTACGGTATCATCTTCACCATTAATATCAAGGGGTTGAAATTACTATTATTATATAAATGGGCACCACTACGGAATGACGCCACTAAATTGGATTTACGTGAGCGTAATAATATTTCCAAACAAAATGGTGGAAAGGGCAATAAGCTAAATGCGTGTACAAAACTGGAGCACGCGTTTTTATACTCTGTTTCGTACACAAAAAAGTCGGGTATCCTTTGGTGTGTGTGTAACTAGAAATATCGGTTTATAGTTCATTACTGCGGAAAGCTTATGCTGATTCGAGGACGCCATGCGGAATTGCCAATGCGTACAGTACAGCTTTTATGTTTTCTTCCGTTCCTTCGTCGCCCTTAAGATCTAGTTGGGTAGCATTAGTTTCACGAATTTTGAGGTTAAAATTAAAATTTGATACTGAGAACCTCTTCGATTTTATAAAGCTATTGCAAGAGTATTAGAGATAGACCTCCAAAGTTGAGTGGCTCGCAGGCTGGTTTCTGGTGGTCCCAGGTTCGATTCCCGGTCGGGTCAATGTTGAAAACGATCTTTTTCCATATTTTCTCGAGTCTGGGTAGTTGTGGTACCGTTGTTGTTCCTGATTGCTATAACACAAGTGCTCAAGTTACTGTCTTCGGAGTCAGAGCAATGTATGTGATGCTGTCTAATATTTATTTATTTATTTATATATATATATTTTTTTACGTCAATCAGTTCGTTCTGTGGCTGAGTGGCAAAGCGTTCTGTCCAATATTTGGAGGTTTTAGATTCATTTACCATATCAGAGATAGTGTGTTTCAGAATTTCCGATGCACAACCGATTTCCCTCCGTGATCGAACCAGAAACGCAGATATCCGGAGGAGAACAAAGCTGATCGACCTAGAGTTTGGCACAGGAACGTAGGCAGGCAACCAATACGATGGACCGACGACCTTGTCAAGGTAGTGGGGACGAGTTGGATGAGGAAGGCACAAGATCGAAGGAAATGGAGTGTTTTAGAAGAGACCTTCACTCAACATTGGGTGGAAAACGGTTGAGAAAGGGAAGAAAGAGAACCCGAGTGGTTGACCACCAATTTGGCAAACGTGGTAATAAATCTTATACCAATCACTTGTATCGATGACTTGAATGTAATGATGGAGGTCTCTGCTCTACAGTAGGACAGTAAAAAAGCTAAGAACTATTATATCCAAGGACTGTAAATTTTACTGCAAAATAATTCACATGAATGAAACACAATTTACCAAGTCCCTTTTAAAAAGCTTCTCGCCTAAATCATATATCCATCGCCCGAGATCTTAAGAATTTAAAATTCATATGACTTCAATATAAATGTGTCAGGAATTAGCCTAGCTGCTTCGTCAACATTCATAATGGAACCAGGTAGAGATGTTGCAGCGCCAACTGGCCTCCGTAATGGAATATTAGTTGGCCAAACTCGAGGTACATTAACAAGAAATGAGATTGAGGCAGGAGCCGTATTAAATTGAGGGAAACGTTGAAAAGATCGTTAATCTTGATAGGAATGGTATTAGGCTATATACTTTCCTTAAAAAAATTAATAAAAAAAATGTGTCATGTCTTATTGTTAATTGAACAAACAGAACTTATTTCTTGTTAGCTTCAGAGGACATCTTTACAATAATAGTTTAATTTTAACCCCCTTATTCATAAAAACTATTTATGCATTATTTAGTTAATCATTGTTTTGTCTCTTTTTCTCAAATTCAACATGATGTTTGTGTGACGTTGACAAAACAATATTTAACTAAATAATGCTTAAATACTTTTTATGAATAAGGGGGTAAGTGTTTAGGTGTTGAATTTGAGTTGTGTACCCTCTCACAGAATATCGGCGTGAAGCAATGGCACTCGTTGCTGTTGTGTTTCGTTCGGTGAGTGAAAGTACCGGAGGCCCATCTCTCACCCCTCCCCCCTCCCAGTTTCTACTCCCTCCTCAAGATCCAACTCCTTCCTCAAGGCCGGCAACGCATCTGCGATTACTTTGGTTTGCGTTAATATGCTTGCGTACTGTTGTGCTCTCAAGCTAATGTGTTCGCGTAAGACCAGCGTCAGGTTACCCTTTTAGGTGACCTGACATTATGCTGAGTGGACACTTTTTAATCATCATCACCAGCTCATATGTCCCCACTGCTGGGACACGAGCATTCCCTAAGGATGGATAGGGAGAATGGGCCATAAACCACCCGGGCCCAATGTGGATTGGTGGTTGTTAACGATTGCTAATGCAGCCGAGAAAAACAGCTTTACGTGCCTTCCGAAGCACGGAGGAGCTCGAGATGATAAATTTTTGGTCACCCATCCGCGATAGCCGGCCTTGCGAAAGTTGCTTAATCTCAGCACTCGCAGACCGGGTGCGTTAACCACTGCGCCATCGAGCCTCACACATTTTAGTGCCACACTTAAAATTGCATTGTATCGTTTTGATTTATTTTGTATTGTACTGTATTGTAATATTTGCTATACCTAATTATGACACTAATTAACATTTTGTAAACCTTTATATTCTATTAAATAATGACTAGAAATACTTATCGAGTTTAAAGAAACTATGAAGTTCGAACATAATTACTTAAAACCTTTCTAACTTAATCACTATCGTTTTAATTTACGGTTATTGGCTTAATCACCAAACTTGTCAAATGCGAATTGGTGATGTGGCGATGATCACTAACTCGAGCTATGCATCGAATCTTATAAACACACTTTGCACCACCTGAAAGCTGAAACCAGGAATTCTGGTTATCCGAGTCGTTGTAAATGCGATTGTAATAAATAGCTTAACAAATGGAAAAAAATCTCAGAATCATCAATTTTGATCGAGTGAGTTTCGACAGCGTTGCCAATAACGCCCGTGGTATGTAATTAAAATTTAACTCGCGAAAATTCGGAATAAATATTCAAACCAATAATTTTTTAACGAAAATGGACATCCCAACGCCACTAGCACTTACGAGCTGTCATTGCTGCGCTGTCTATTTTAATCCATAGTACCGCGAGTGTTGGAAACATTTTTCTATTCTATTTTTCTATTTCATTTTTTATAATTAATAATTAAACGAACTTACCTTGTGAAGTTCGATTATAATTATACGAGTATCACGAAGAAGATGATTACCAGTTAACATGCAGCAGTACGTAGTCTGATGCAGTCCTTGTCACATATTTTAAAGCTACTAAAGAGAAAAAAAAAATATCTCTGTCTCACTCCCTGCCGCCCTACACAGCCGGTCGCCAGATGGCCGCCATTAATTTTAGAGGTAACTGAAATCAAATTTTTCAAAGGGGTAAGGAAGGAGAATGTATTCGAAGTTGGGTTGGGTGGGAGTATGGTAATCATCTTCTTCGTGATACTCGTATAATTATAATCGAACTTCACAAGGTAAGTTCGTTTAATTATTAATTATACTTCGTATCTCTTCGAAGATGATTACCAGTTAACATGCAGATGTTTAGAGCTTCAAAAGAAAAATTTGATTTGTTACATGAAGAGTTCTTATGAAATCTTTGCAGACTGCCTATAATACATAGGAAAACACTCATTTTAACAACAACATTTTAAGCAGATAACAAAAAGTGATTTATACATTATTTAAAGAAAACGATACCCATCTAACTTTTCTAGTATTATTATTGTAAAAATGTACACAAATTTATGTTTTATGTATTAAAGAAAAGAAAAAGATTTGCTAATTTGTTATTGTCTACAGATGTACTGATATCTCGATTATAATATTTACGGGAAATCTTGCCCGCAGTCTTAAGACCCATGGTTAATCCAAAAGTGGCGCGCGGCCGAGGTGGCCGCGTGTGCTGCGTGCACTAAACAGACCTGTTATACCATATATATTCCACTTTTATGCTAATTGTACTTTTTGTCAACTCTCATCATTCTAATATTTAAAGTTTTGTTTGTTTTGACTGTAAAGCCTGTGCTGGACATATATTGGGATTTCTTTAATTGAAGGAAGTCGACAAGTGGTTGGTAGGCGCTGGGTCTGTATGTTTTAATTAGATCAATGATTTTTATTGATATGTAATACTTTTTAACAAGACATATGTTTTAATTTTTCATTAAACTTTGCATTCGCTGAGCAGATGCAATTGCAAGTAATGTAATTATTTTAAGTGATAAATTACAAAAACTTAAATTATCAAATGGGTAAACATCACTTTAATAGGACATAAGATTTGGGTTCCATGTATCATGATATTTTGGCTTAGGAGATCTTTACTCGGAAACGCCCTTTAACAGTCTAGTAATCATACCATGTGAGGATACTGAAGTGTTTAAACTATAGTTGATCTTGCCGTATCCACTAGCTCTTGATATTAAATGTTGTGTAAAATATATATAAATATACTTATCACAATAATTGTAATAATAATTAGCTTGGCAAAACTCCCGCCAAGTCTTTAAAGATAAGTTAAATTGATTCAACGTGGTTTCAGAAAAAGAAGCCATATTAAAAAAAAAAAAAAAGACAGATGGAGCTCCTCTTTTCAAAAGAGCTTGCCGGATAATAAAAGGAGGATATAGCAATGACGTATTTGGCTTAAATATAATTTCGTGAGAAACAAACCTTTTTTGATACTTAAGGTGCCACTTCTGAAATGACCAGTGTGGCACGACAACAATGCCTTCCGCTTCCAATTTAATTTTTGAATATTTTTTTGGTAATGAAGTGACACGGTAGGAATGCGAAAAAAGTAAGCAATGCACTGGCATTGCTTACTCTTTTCCTGTAACTGTACTGGTAAATTAATTAATTCGGATTGAGGATGAAGCTTCCATGAAGCGCATTTCTAGCATTTGTCATTTTATAAGCTGGTAAAAGGTCAAAGTTCGGCTAGCGAAATGTTCTTATGATTGGTATAAGCGCATATCCAGCAAGTTGCCATTCGGTATCAACATTTAACTGACGTGACGCACGATCGACACGATCAATCCGAATAAGTATATTAGACATAAATATGAGAAGTAAATGTTTCTAATGCATGGATATCAGCTTTTAATTCAAGTTGACCATATCATATTTGTTTTTTCAAATCAGAAAGAAACTACTTTCTACTTGTTATTATTGGAATACTAAAAACTAAATATTTTTCCCACTTCAACAATTTTGTGTAAACCCAGCCATAACGAACTGCTGGGCGTGCTAAGGTCAGAAGTTCAATAAATTCTGAAAGTTATCATAAAGTAAATTTGTTGGTATTGAGCAACTTAATTACCTTATCATTTATTCAAGATTAATTTTATTTGTTAAAGATTTTGTCATGGTTGTTGTATTCAATAAAAAAAATGCACAATATACTAGGCACTATCTGACACAATACAGGCCTTAGAAGCACAGAATAGATATAGGATATTTACTCATGTGTTAGAAGTTTCGTGTAAACAAAATGGTGCAGTACACAAAACAAGTTAAATACAAAAAAAGTAGTAAGATTAATTTGTGTAAAGAACGATCTTCAATAATCATACATGCTAAAAAGTAAGTATATTGTTCTATTGTTGCCATGTTAGTAATTTTGATTCATGAGTTTCAAAACCGTACGGTCTTGCTCATCACTCATTGCTCATGGCTCATAAAACTCATTAAAAATCTTCAATTTTAAAGTGTTCATGATTAACCTTTTAGATTTAATATAAGCTGTGTTTGCCGTTCAGTTTAGAAACAGTAAAAATTGCTGAAATATATTAGTTTTGCGCACGGACTGCAAGTTGAAGTAAAACTAGACTTAGTAAGATTAGAAATGCAACCGTCAATAATTTCGGCCTCTTTTAGTGTACAGCTCTTGTTTTGTAGTAGGTTGTATTCTATTGGATATCTATTAAAGAATTTTTGTTGCCATTGACCCAAGATAAAATTATAGGGTCGTTACTAACTAACTAACATTTAGGAACTAGGTACCTCTGAAGTAAAGTTCTCCTCCCACGATTTCGTTGCGTGGTCTTCGAGCTGTAGTTGTTTCGGTTGCAAAACGCCAAAGCTGGAGCCGCCTGCTCCTTCTCTGTATGGGGCACGCTCGTGACTCGGTGGCTGATGCTTGCGGCGCCCCCCTTACGTTTAGAGCCGAGCCGAGTAGATGTGACTATTTTCTTCGATAAATCATATAATAAAATATGTTACCTACAAGTGGAAACATGTTTGTACAAGTTGTCACTGAATGGTGCAGAATATAGCACTAGAGTTATCGCCCAATATTTTTGAAATAACTTAGTCAATTCAGGATACAACTACATATAAAATTACTTTTACCCAAAACAACTCTAATATAAAATTCGTAAAATATTTCCATTCGTAAAGAAGGATACATAATGCAATAAATACTTATGACTATGATTACACTGTTATGTTATTATTTTAAATTTATCAATCTATATAGAATTCTATTGATGCTCAAATACAATACATGGAGCTCATGATATTTGGTCAGTGTAAATAAAAAAGGAAGTAGGTACGATAAACTCTTTTAAATAATTATGTTATTTTATACCATAATTAGATACTTGGACGCCCAATGTAACCACAGTGCCAAAGAACAATTGAATTTCTATTGTGTCTGGTTTATGAACAACTAAGTAGTTAACTACTTTTTTGTAGTCGTTTTAAATTTATATAATTTATTTTATCCTAGATTCTAGGATCTAGGACCTAGAATACTGTTCACTGGTACAAAAGCCAACGCAATAATATACCTAGCATCGAGCAGAATTTGAATACGCTTAAAACAAAAGCCGTCGCGACTTGATGGCGCCGGCCGGCGCGGCGCCTATGCACTGTTGGTGTCGCCGAGCGTGTGCATTGGCTTATTAGAAAATCTTTTAGTAAACAAAGGAATCCTACTTACAGTGTGTTCCTTAACCGTTTTTAATGAGATGACTCGTTTTAAAGATTTACTTTTGGAGGTTAATATTTTTCTACGATGCACATGACGATAACGCCGTGATTTATTATTTTGTTCTAATGAACATAATCGTCGTCTCTCGACCGCTTTTTTCCACTCATAGTAGCACTAATGATCGCGATTGAAGTATTACTAACTATTAACAACACGAACGTGTGACTTAGACCGCACAAAAAAACGTAATGGCGGCCATCTGGCGACCGGCTGTGTAGGGCGGCAGGGAGTGAGACAGAGATATTTTTTTTTTTTCTCTTTAGTAGCTTTAAAATATGTGACAAGGACTGCATCAGACTACGTACTGCTGCATGTTAACTGGTAATCATCTTCGAAGAGATACGAAGTATAATTCTCTATAGCGATGACCTAAGTACTTACTCGATTTGAGATAAAAACATCTAATTAAATAACAATCTGTATCTGAGAGAAGAGGAGCTCGATGGCGCAGTGGTTAACGCGCCCGGTCTGCGAATGTTGAAGTTAAGCAACTTTCGCAAAGGCCGGTCATTGGATGGGTGACCTCCTATTATCTAGAGCTCCTCCGTGCTTTAGAAGGTACGTAAAGCCGTTGGTCCCGGCTGCATTAGCAGTCGTTAACAACCACCAATCCGCACTGGGTCCGCGTGGATCGCTCGGCCCCGTTCTCTTTATCCATCCATAGGGAAGACTCGTGCCCCAGCAGCGGGGACATAAAATGAGCTGATGATGATTGTGATGACTGTATCTGAATGCTGTATTATTAAAAAGAGTTCGCTTTATTTTGTATTTTATTAAGTACGTATTTAAATCCTGAAAATATCACATGAAAACTGTATCGGTAGCTCAGTTTGCATAGCTGCCACTCGTTATACGGAAGGTAGGTTGTATTCTTAACAGAGATAAAACGTTTTTTGAACCAGCCAATTTCATGCTTTTATTAGTCTTTATTTAAATCTTTATCCTTCACGCAAAGTGTATCTCTCCCTCCCCCTTAACTCTTACAATATTATTTTTAGCAACAATATATTGAAGCGCCAGTCTCGACTGGTAGTTTGATTGTTATTATTGAATAACAATCAAACTATCGTTCCAAATCGGTATCAGCACGATGCGAACAAAAGTAATTTCCCACAAAAAGCCCCCAAAGCGAACGAAAACCACATAAACAAAGCAGAATCGGAATCCCATCTTTTTACGTCGCTCCTTCAATTTCTTTTTCAGAATTAACGACTTTCGTGACGTTAAGTTGTTTGTCACGGGCCCGGGCCCATTTAAACGTCAACACCCTTTATTTTTAAAGCGCTTCACAGCGACATTCGGTAGTGCTGAATATTGCATGGGGTACAGTTGCGTTTACGTTGAAATGAAATACTTTAAACTGAGCTGCTGGCGTTTATTTCGATGTAAACAGTTCGAAGGTACGAGCTAAAGAGAATGTTAATATAAACGGATGGTTATGTACCAATTGAATCATTTCTATTTGTAGTTCGCTTAGACTTAAAGAATTTATTTTGGTTTCACCTAACAGAAACGCTTAGTTTTTACCTTACCTATGTTAAATGAAAGGTACTTCGCTTACGGTAGGAGTGATTTAACGTTATTTTATGTAAAAGTGTGGATCTTCAGCTACATCATAGATAAAACCCTATTTAAAAAGTTTTGATTATCAAAATTATCTTTGAAATTCATTAATACTTAAACAAAAAGCAAATTTCAACACGATTCATAAAGGCCCCTATTCGTTCATTTATTAAAAACGTCGTGTGTTCCAATCAAAATGGTTTTAATAAAGCAAACATCATCTCCGCTATTAATTGACAGAATTTAATTATATCGAGATTCCATTTGATATAGCCTACGGAAACGCTGTTTCCACTCGCTGAAGCCCGAAATCAAACATCACAATACTTATCTATTAACGTTATCTATATTAATTTTCCGACTGGCGGGAAGTCATAGCAAATAAACAGCAATTATGTGAATAAGGAATGTTAGGATAATGTCTACTACGTTATTACATTTTGCAGTGACACACTCAAAGGATTCTTGATTTGGAATGTGAGCGTGGCTTCAGTCAAAGCCAGAAGCTGTGGTACTTGCCTTTGTTTATTTGCATTTATTATCATTTAAATTGGAAATTAATTTATCAACGTAAAATTCAGACTGATATAGGTAAGATGTCATATCAGTCTCTCTAATAGTCTTGATCAATCAACATGAAGTTGATCAGTACGATATCGGTAATCAAGTTTAATGGTTATTAAGAAAAGACCTACCATTGTCAATACTTTTATTCAAGCAAAAATATACATACAACTTACGCATTAAAAGTTATTTTACTTAAATGGCAAGCTCATTGGGCTCCTAATTGGATAGCTCGATCAGTTGGATACTGACTGTTTATCCAAAAGCTTTATTTTTTTACTAAGGATACTTACTGATGTATCTCTATTTAAGTATATATTTGTGTGGTGCCCTACTACATATTCTTCTTTTTTAACTGTGCCTTCATTCGTCATACTGTTTACAACTTCCACATTACTCACTTTAAATAGGCGTGTCTTTTACCATTTTATTTATAATAAAACCTTCATTGCGCATTCCGTCAAGAGGGTTCATTTGCAAAGGCGTTTGTTTTCTGCATCTCATTTAGCGACATCCCAAGTGTTGCGCCAGCCGCTGTAATAATTACTCGCATTTCTGCGAGTGAATTAACGCGACGCGAGAGTTTGAGTTAGCGTTGAATAGGTTATCCGCGCGAATGAGTCGTTAAAAACGATGTAGCATGTGCCTCCACGGCGCCGGCGTTGCGCCGTATACTGAATACAATGTTCTATGCCATTTTGTTTTTGTGAATCTTAATTTTTGAAGTTGGAAACGATGTTGAGATCGAAACAAAAGTACAATTGAAATTGAAAATTTGTTTCTGAGTGAGTAAGTAAGAAATTAGTCGTTGAGAACAGTGGTGATGATACCTTCGATGACCACAATTCTTAATAACTATACGGTAAATATAAAACTTATGTCTCCCGTTCGGAATCGAACATACAAACTTTTGTTAGGGTTCGTGGTCACAATCTGTGATTAGGACCCTATACAAGATTAAAAACGTCTGGATTAATTCAAATATAAATAGTGTAAAAAAAAAAAAATTTTTTTTAATGTGTAGTGTTCGCGTGAACTTTATATAACAATCTGGTAAATATTTATTTCAAAAGTTTATCTTAGTTAGTTTGATTAAGTAGATTATTATATTACAGTAAACATGTACATTACATTACTTTACCTACTTCGTGAATCGGACCATATTTAATCATTTATTAAGCTTGCTGTTGCTATTGATGTAGTAATATAATGTGCATCTCGTCATTTATGTTAATAGCAGCCATCGATATCAATATCACGTATTAAACGTAATGGAGTAGACGTGCCACGTACCTACTACTTATGAGTATAATTAAAAAGTGTAAAACGTCAGTGTGTTCAGCACCTTTCAGAATTTAATAAATCCATAGGTCTCTACTGCACAGAAACGTTTTACTTAAAAATATTTAATAAACCGCTTTGGTTAATAAAATCGGAGCCAAACTTCACTTGGCCAAAGTCAAAAGAATAATCGGCGAAAGAAAACGTTGCCAAAGATCCGGTCAGCGGATAATAAAATCAATTTTATGCAAAGCCATGGAGTTAATTACTCTCTTCCGCGGCCGTAAATCTGCCTCCTTTCAGCATAAACTTGCGAGACAATAAAGAATGCTAATCTGTGCAACTGTAAACAGCGTCGTCGGTTGTTTGTGCCGATTTATTAAATGACCGAAAAAAATACTTGATGTGACCGCCTGTCAAACGCTTCCGCTTTAATTGGATCGAGGTGCTACCGAAGTGTTACCAAGGCGTTACCGAGGCGTAAACGGAGCGATACCGTGGCGTTACATATTTTAGCAAAAACATGCGAAACAACAAAGAATTCTAATCTGTGCAACTGTAAACAGCGTTGGTTGTTTATTGTGGATTTATTAGATGACCGAAAAAATACTTGATGTGATGACCGCCCGTCAATCGTTTTCACTTCAATGGTACTAGTTACCACCAAGGCGTTAGCGTGGCGTTACCAAGGCGTTACCGGGAAGTTACCGAGCGATTCAATCGGAATTTAGTATTTTTTTGAATGATCAGCGCTGGCCCCGTGCTTAGTCACTAGGCCACCGAAGCGTTACCAAAGCGTTACTGTTAATGTGCCTCCTTTTAGCATAGTATAGTTTTGTGAGAGTGTATGATTTGCCTCAAGCGGGCTCTACATTCTCACGGGACTTTTTTGGGGGCGGCGAGAAACTTAAAGGGTTTCTGAAGCCGGTTGATCAAAACCCCGTCAGAGGATTTCTGAGGGCATAGCATCATGCAAGCGTATCCCTACTAGATTTTCCGAAGGGTACGGATCGGATCGGTACATATTTATACAGCGAGACTACTCGTATATAGAATGCTAATAATCTTTGCAACTGTGAACACTGCTAGTTGTTTGTGGCAATTTATTGAATGACCGAAAAAATTCTCGACCCGACCGCCTGTCAAACGCTTCCGATTTGATTGCATGAATTTGTCAAACCAAAATCTGACGTGTGAGTATTTTTGATTTGTCAATGTTTTAACATTTTTTATTCAATACAAAACTTTAAAAAAATCTGGACGTGACCACCTGTCAATCGCTACCGATTTAATTGTAAGAATAGAGTCGTTGTCATTTTTTATATTTGTTTTTTTTTATACACTAACTGAACTAAATTATTAAGAAACTGCAATGTGCTTTAAAACATATTATTATTATGTGACGAACCATGCAGCCACTCTAAAATATGCGCAATGTATATTTGCTAATACATTGCAATAACGTATTTTGACAACGCCAAAAAACTTATGAAATAAATGTTATAAAAAACTAAAATAGCAACGCAAAAAAATATACTTATGTATTACTTTACACTACGAAACCTTTTACTGCGCGACTCTGAGTCTCGCTCTATCATTTTCTGTATTTAAGAATTTTTAAGAATTCTTAGCCTTCTTTGTAAAGTGGATCTCTTTTGGATACATTTTAGGAGCAGACGTTCATGGTATTTAGACTGAGACAGGGTGAAAGAGGGACCTAATGTATGAATTACGTGCTCAAAAGGTCCTGATGGTAGTGCTTAACGGGAGAGGGTAACCCCGGCGGGCATTAAGATGAGATGAGATGTAATTACTTATTCGTAAAACAACAATTCCGAAAACGCAAGACTCATCAATAAAGAGGGTATCCAAAACACTAAGCGAGCACCTATCAGCCGATACAGTTTCTGCAAGTTTCAATAAACTTGGTGTAACGATTACTAATATTGTTCTAGCTGGTGTGGTATCCCAGCAATGTCTGCTAGGTCCGCGATCATAACAGGATAACATTAATCATCGACCTTCTCTCACAGGCACTAAAAATTGGTGTTGGGCTGGTCACAATATATTATCACGTTATAACAACAGAATGTGGACAATAGAAATAACAAAATAAAGATGAATATCAGGAAAAAGCAGTGTCGGCAGGCCTAAAAGACGGTTGGATGATGACCTGATCAAAAGTGAAAGACTCTGGACAAAGACAAAGGTGCTGGAAGATGCTGGATAAGGCTTTTCCCCAAAGCAAGGTCCATATCTCTTAGATTAAGTAGCTTTAGAACTAGAGAGAATATCTTCTCTTACTTGAGGATAAATGTCTTTATTTTTATTATAGAAACATAGCAATTCTGAAAACGCAAAACGTAAATCCTATCAATAAAGAGGGTATCCAAAATCCTTAAATGCGAGCACCTATCAGCCGCTACAGTATCTGCATGTATTTATAAACTTGGTATAACGATAACTGATATTGTTATGGTATCCCAGCAATCTCTGCTAGACCCGCGATCATTGCAAAGCGTATAAATATTTATGCATCTTGCCCGCTCAATATCGTACTGCAAGCAGGCTTTCTGATGTCAGCCTCCAGGTGAGCGCAATCGCATCAGTTTAAATTCAAATCTTTGTGGAATGGTACTCTAAAAATATATATTTTAGAACGCAAGCTGCTTAGTATCTGAAACGTTGGTAGCCGAACGGATACATGCTCGGATGAAATGCGCGAAAGCGTGGTTCAATTCCCATAGCTCCGTACGGGTCACTGTCCAAGTCGCGTCATTTGACGAATGCATGACTATTGGGAACTCCGACATTGCTGATCTGTGGACAGTTTGTTTTTATGCAAGCAAGATGCAAGCAAACTACAAAATATGGCAAAAGCGAGCGTATGAACTGCAGCCTACGTGCAGTTTAAAATACCTATTAACTTAATTTTTTTTTAAAGTATCGGTATACTAAACAAAACCATTTAATTACCGACGTTTTGATGTTTAAAAACTTTTTTGAAAAACAAGTGTTAAAACTGTTGGGTTCGAATTGCGTTCGTGGATTTTTTTTCAGCATTTGTTTTTCTAATTGTAATTTGTTAGCAACAAAATTGGCGTAAAATTATATAAAGCTTTTAAATAGGTAGGTAGGTTCCCTATTTATATTTATAGTTAATCAACTGTAACCACGGCGTCTGCAATTCGGTCATGCGGTTTGACAAAGACCTGCAAACAGTAACAGCCTCTTCTGTATCGTAGACTTTTTTTTTAATGAACGCGACAATAATACCTACGTAAGTATGTTTTATACTCATTACTTCTCACGGTTATTCTGTATTTCTTGAGTATTCTTTCTTTCAACACTTTATTATATAGAATAAACCAAACTCGAAAGGTATTTTTCACCAATTCAACTACAACATTTACACCTTTTCTGTGCACAAACATTATTATGTTGGGGCTTGAAACTGAAATCGAAGCGACGACTCTACAAATAGCGTGCACGGAATTCAATCCTAACTGTGTTTGACAACGACGCGTGCCGCTCCAACGGTTCTGATCCAAATGAAACTGAACTGAAACCGGATGGTAGCTCGCCACAATCCAGACTATGTTACCCGGTTAATGTCACAGCCAATTGACACATGTTACAACTAGAACAGTGTAGTGAACTATAGCAAGACCGCTTATCTGAGTCCTCGCCTGCGGTAGGTACGCGGGGCGGGAGGAACGTAGGATCTCTGCCACGAACACAAGCGACTTGCGACGCGGCGAACGGATTTCTAGTTCATTGCGTTTATTCTATCACTGCTGACTATGACTGCCGTAGTATAACGCGCAATGAACTAGAAATCCGTTCGCCGCGTCGCAAAACGCTCGTACTTGTGGCAGAGGCCCTACGTACCTCCCGCCCCGCGTACCTACCGCAGGCGAGGACTCAGTTAAGCGGTCTAGCTATAGATGCCGAGTATCAAATATTCAAAGCCCAGGTTTTTGATCATTAACCAACCCACATTCAAGCGTGGACATTAGTACCCATCAATTTTAGCGATGAAATGGCATGACTTCAACGATGGACGCCTTTACTCAACAGTGAGATAGTACATTATATGGGCTGATTACTTACTATACTTGCTTGATGATGTGCTTTAAGCAGTTTGTGATTTCAAAAAACAATTAAGATAAATAATAAAAGTTCAAAAAGTATTCACTTAAAATCTCAAAAACACAACTATTAACAATGAAGTAGGTAAGAAGCTACCTACTACGTTTAATAATAAAGTACTTAATGTATTATCATTCTCTTTTGCAATGAAATGTGTCTAATTTAAACATAAGGTCTCCAAACAATTGTAGCAATAACGACAAATTAACCTCAACCGTTTGCGTACATCCAACCATCTCAACCACGTCCAAATTGCTTTGCGGCAATGTCATCTGCGTAGTTTGAGGGGCATGCCCCTTTGGGTCTGAGATATCGAAGACATCGGCTCAATGACCCTAGTTTTAATTGGGTTTCAAACAAAGAGTAATCACGATCGCTAATAGTCTACTCGAATGGTTATCGAGCTTACATCGATTGTGATTACAACCAGCAAACTATTGGATAATAATATAACGTTAATCTGGACGTCTTTACATTTAATTAATATTTGTTTGACTGATTTTGAATGACAGTTGTGTAATAATAATAGTTATTGGATGGAAAATTTCGTTATTACTGGTTGATATAGCTGTGGTCTTGGACACAGTCAAGAGCATATTTATATTATAACAACATGGACTAGATGTCCTCAAATGAATTGTTGTTCGGATTACGGAAAGTGGTTAGTTCGAATCCCATTTGACGTATGCACGAGTTGCCTTTTATAAAGTACTATTTTCAGTTATGATATAAGTACAGCAAAGTAAATGTTAATTAACCATTTAAAATTTATTACGATAACTAAAATTATTACTTATTTGACTTTGAATTCAACGTGTAGCTTAGTCCACACTGGTTCGGAGAAATATATTATTTTAAACGACTGGTAAACGAGACCTTTATTCATTTGTTTATTCTTTTGTACCTACAATGTTTTTGTGCATAAAAATTTAAATTTAAATAGAGATTTGCTAATACCTTCTTCCAATAAAGAAATAAGCTAGCGAAAACTTTCAAACTGAACGCAGTTTTCAATACGAGTCAGTCTGAAATAATTCTTAAGATTCCTTTAGAACTGTTCGCCGATAAATGTCAGTCTTATTCCTTTACCATGCTGAGCTCGGCGAATAAAAATCCAGAGTTTACGCCTTCGGATTATATTGAAAAATTGTACTAAAAACTATTTCCTTAGTAAAAATCATCCGGGCGCGGTCCAACGGCTCACGTAGCGCAAAGAGCTGTGTAAATAACCGACTTAATGGAATTTCTGGCCCGACACGGACCTACGTATACAAATATCCGTATATCCGTGTATTCGTATGTATATCTGAACACGGATATGCGACGCAGCCCGCGCTACACGTCTCCGCCTGGAATTTGGAAATTGAGAATTGGAATTTCAATTGGTTTGCGGTTTTAACGTCGACGCTGCGCTTGTCTCGCGTGGCGGCGCGTATGATCATTGTTTATTACATTGGAACACAGAGCGTGAGCTGGATCGTCCATTGCTAATAGGGGTATGGTTTAAGTTGTTGGCGTCACCGCCTCTATAGTCTAGTAGTTCAGAGCACCGGTCACACATCCAGAGGTACCTACTGTATTCAATTCCTAACGGGGAATACATGAATGTACTCGGTTTTAATTAGTGTTAAGGCTTGTTTTAAGTTTGTCTAGCCAGGACAGGTAGCCAGGTGGACAGCCAGGCGGCTAGCGAGCTAAATAGGTCACGATAACAGTATTGTTGTGTTCCGTCAGTTTGAGATGAGCAGTCCCTCATTGGTCGAGGACTCAAGATAAAGTTCGCTTCTATAAATAATAAAAATACTGCTAAAATCGCTGAGTATGCTACGGTTTACTAATTAATTTGACGCTACGAACATCTGTAGCTACTTTAGTAGCTACCACTCGTAGGCGTGCTACGGCCTTTGGGTTTGCTTGAAAATACGCTTTACGGTATACGAATAACAAGCGTCAATTGAATCGTCCGTTGCTGATAAGGGCCTTGTTTAAGTTGTCAACGCAGCAACTGGCTGGTAATAACTGAGTATGCTTAAGTTAAGTAATTAATTTGGCGCTACGGACAACAATAAGCTGGCGACCTAAGGGCTTGAGCGCTTGTTTGAGAAATTGATGCCTGAGATATTTAAGTTTGAGTAGTTATCGCAACGGCTATGCTACGGTTCAATGATAACTTTGATGCTACAAATAATCGTAGCAGCTACGGCAACTAAGATGCGCTACGAGTATAACAGCCGTAGGCGTGCTTCGGTTTGGTTGTTATACGCTTCACAGTATACGATCGGCAACTGATCATTAAGGAGTTCCAAAGTTTTAGAGTTATTTTACAATTCATAATGCCATACAAACTACAAAGCTCTTATTCTTTATAACCAATAAGCCGTTTTTAATGAAACAGAGTTATTGACAGTTAATAAAAGCAGAACACATGTATAAAAACGTTTGATCACTGATTTTATCTGATTTGAAACATTCCATACGTACTGTAGGACGCCCTCAGACTAGGTGGAACGACGATCTTCGCAAGGTCGTGCTCGGTGGCGTGCACTTGGAGAGGCCTATGTCCAGCAGTGGACTAGTATAGGCTGATGATGATGATGATACGTTATAAATGTTTACTATTAACTGTCAACAAATTTGAATCAACCGTTAGGTATAGAAAGTTACATCAAAATCTGCTTATTGGTTTGAAATAATTTGTGCTTTGAAGTTTTTATTATAAGCTTGTTAAAAGCCTTGCAATCAGTCTTGGGTAGGCTGGCGTAGATTTTTGACTTAATATTTACATGAAAACATCTTGTCGCGTCAACAGGATGTAGTGACCGTTAGACGGGTTCCATCAATCCGCCTAATGAAACAGTTTATCGACTTAGTCAAATATATAAGATTTCGTTGCAATGTAAATTAAAAGTGCTTTTAATTCTAAATATACAACGTGTTACAGAAAAATGTGGTTAAAATGAAAAGATCAAAAGTGTATCTGATCTTGTATGTGTCGTAACTAAGACATAATTGTTATCTTTAATTTGTCATCTAATTGTTAATTAAATATTTATATTAGTGAAGACAATGCTCGTCAGGCGCGCATTAACTAGCAGTAATGATCATAAATATGTAAGTACACAGAGTTTACTAAACCACTGCTGTTACCAGTTTAATTTGATGTGACGTCACAGTAGAAATATTTAATGAAAAATTGCTTAACAAATTATAGGTAATAATTATGTCTTAGTAACTCTGCATACAATTTCTAGATTGGTTATCCAATCTTATGCTTTAGATCTTTTCATTTTTACCAAACCTTTCTGGTACACGTTGTATACACTTAAAACATTTTAAACTTTCTTCCACGTCTCTTCCTCAGTACATCGATCCTGTGAATTCCAAATTTCCATTTCATCATTCTCGCAGACGAGCCCGCAATGAGGGCCCGCAGGGTGTCTCACAATCTCTCTAGCTTTATTGAATCCGTGTCAGACGCGAGACGCGCCACAAAAGAAAAAAATCGTCGAAATTGAATTTGTGTAGACGGTCATTCGCTTACTCCCTTGCATTTCATGTTCGCCTGGTACTTAATATAATTTTACCAATACAGCCATTTTAACCCTTAACTAGGCGCATGGAGTCAAGACGGCTTCAAATTGAAAAAAAAATAAGTTTAAGTGTTTGGAACGCGACAACGGTATTTTTGTAGCTTCCTACCTCCCCGCGTGGTACACAAAACAGTCGCGGTCAAAAAGCCAAATCGTACACATGTGTCGCTTCTCTCTTCGGTGCTGACCCCATGCGACCAATTACGGGAAAGGTTAGTTTTAATTTTGGGGTTTTACGATTATTTATAGATTTATTTTTACTGGTGATTGTGTATTATTGTTTTTTATTTGAAATTAATATATTCTGTTCTTTATTTTTATGTTTTGCTTTTTTGCTTTTTTAGTTTTCCAAATATCAATATGAATCAAGAAAGAGAAATACTACGTTACGTTCAGCTACACTTTAGGGCTTACTGTATTGGATGCACAACAAATTAATCTGCTGATGAATCTGAATAAAATTTTTTCTTTGTGTTGAACTTAGCTATACCAAAAATTAAGAGTAGAAATTGCTTTGTGTTTTTAATGGTTTAAAGTCAAAGTTATGTTTTCTTTTTTATAATGCTTATTAAAGCATTTAAATATTTTTGATAATACATACTTCGCTTCACTTATTTTTTCCACTCCATTTTCATTTATTTCTTTGGGGTCAGTAGTGACCCCAAAGATATAAATGAAGTTGTGTGATTTACATAATGCGCCTAATTAAGGGTTAAGTGTTTGGTACAAAACAGAAACTATCTTACTGTAGTTATTAACATGTTTCTTAAATTTCGTAAATAGTTATACTATTAACTTGTTTAGTGTCTACTAGAGACTACCCTCCCGGGCTTATAAGCTAAAACACTGTTACCGTTGTCTCCGCATTCAATTTAATAGTATTTTGGTATTATCTGCATATTCTGCGGTATATATTATATCTGGGTGCAGTGCAAGTTGTTGGCCGGTCGTTGGTGAAATTATTATTGTGATTCCTGTAGAAGTGCATAAGATTAAAGCAAATATTCTCGGAATCTGTAAGTGATCAGCTGTTGCAGTTTGACAGTTCGTGGACGCCAGTTGCGGTGAGAGACACGTGCGAAGCGAGATTAGAAAGGGACGAAACATCCGCACTCTTGCGCTACGTAGGTACCTGTAATTGACACCTGTACCTTATTTGCTTCACTACTGGTATCAAGCTGCGTAGCCGAATGGTCGAGCGCTCACTAATAGCGCAGATATACGGAGAACGAATCCAATCTATGTAGATTGTGTCTTTTTAATGATTTTTTTTTTTAATTTTTTTTTTTTCGTAGCTTTTGGTGACAATTAATTTAAATTTTTCGAATAAAATTATTGTTGTTATTATTATTTATTGTTTTGAGTAGTTGATATCTCCGTGACCGCACAATGTCTGAAAGCTGCGCCGGATGCCTGGAAAAAATAGCTCAAACCAAAATTGCGCTTACGTGCTCGCTATGTTCGTTAAGGTACGACCGTATGTGCGCGAATATTAGCGAAAAAGCTTACAAAAATATGTCGCCAGCTGCTTTGAAAGGTTGGGTATGTGTGAAGTGCAAGTCGAGTGCGCCTAAGGGGGCTGACAATACTAATACACCGATACGCAATAGTGGTGGTGCTGACTGCCGCGATGCAAATGTTACGCTCCGTACTATGAAGACGAGTCGGCCACTTACACACTTGGATGACAGTGTTGAATCTGCCCATAATACATCTTGTTTGTCACTCGAGCAGATAAAAAGCATTATATCTACTGAGATCCGTAGCGCGGTTTCGAACAGCATTGAAATGAAACTCAGTGCGCAGCTAAAGAATATTCGCGATGAATTAGCCAATTTTAAGACCTCTGTACAGTTTTTTAGCGACAAAATGGACGAAATAAACTCTTGTTTCGAGGAAAATCGCGAGAAAATGGTCACTCTGTCCAAAGAGAATGAAGGTCTCAAGAGCTTAGTTCACAGACTTAATCAACGAGTGACCCAGATCGAACAACATGCAAGGGCCAACAATGTAGAAATACAATGCGTTCCAGAGTCTAGCTCGGAAAATCTGGTCACTGTTGTCAAGCAATTGGGACAGGTAGTCAAATGTCCTGTCGGTGACCACGACGTGCTGCACTTTACGCGCACCGCAAAGATGAAAGCTGATAGTCCCCGGCCTCGCTCTATTGTTGTTAAACTTAGTAGTCCCCGTTTGAGAGACAACTTACTCGCCGCATGTATTCGGTATAATAAATTTAACCCTACTGAGAAGCTGCATGCAGGACACTTGGGATTTGGTGACGGAAAGAAGACGCCTGTGTTTGTAACTGAACACTTGACCCCTGACACGAAATCGCTTAATGCAGAGGCTAGAGCATTAGCTAAAGACCTTCATTATAAATTTTGTTGGGTGAGAGCAGGTCGCGTTTTCCTTAGAAAAACTGAAGCATCCACTTATATACACGTCAAGGATAGTGAAACGCTGCGCAAGTTACGTCTAGCGAACAACAACGTCGGACAATAATGTGTGTGTTGCGAATACTGTGGTGTTGGTGCTTGTTGCGGTGCAGACTGTAATTCAAAGAGTTTGCCCTTAAGTTTTACTACCAAAATGTGCGCGGACTCAATACTAAAACTAACGAATTATTTCATAATGCTACTCTTAACGATTTTGATGTAATTATTCTTACAGAGACATGGCTTAATGTAAATGTGTTCGATTCTGAGCTATTCGATAGCCGTTACAATGTATATCGTCGCGACCGCCATTCAACGGGCTTTCATGCACACAAGTCGGGTGGAGGTGTTTTGGTTGCTGTAGCAAAACGAATTCATTCACAGCGTTTACCGAAGTTGGATGGCGATTGTGAGGACCTGTGGTTGAGTTTGTCTGTACCTGTAGCGTAGGAGTATAACCCTAGTTTTTTGTGCAGTATATATCCCCCCTCCAGTAAATAGCGTTATATTAGAAAATTTTATGGAAAATGCTAATAAATCCCTAGAGAATGTAAGCCATGCTATGATTGTGTGTGATTTTAACTTGCCTAAAATCAGCTGGATCCAGGATAATACGTTAAGTCATTTAACAACCTTAACCCACAACAGTACACTGGGGGAGACATTGGTCGATTTTGCTGCGTTCAACAACTTGAATCAATATAACCATGTTGTCAACTATAAAAACAACATTTTGGACCTGGTGTTCTGTAGCGTACCAGTTTGCAATCTGAACTACGACGCGAGCAGCAGTTTAGTCGGCCTGGACCCTGCGCACCCGTCACTGGAATTTGATTTTGTACTATCTGACAAATACAACGTTAAACCTAAGCCTATACGTAAAAGTAATTTTTTTAAAGCTGATTACCTGAAAATTCAGGAAATCTTGAAGTCTACTCCATGGCAATCCCTATTGTCTGATTGTCACAACGTTGATCAAGCAATGGAGGTGTTCTACAGCCAACTGAATGCAATTATTGAAGAATGGGTACCAAAGCACACAATTAACCGCAGTCACTATCCTTGCTGGTTTAGCCGTGAACTTGTGAGGCTTTTGCGCGAGAAATTTAAATATCATAGTCGTTACAAAAAATATAAGAACCCCCTCGACCAGATTTCCTTTGAACTGCTAAGAGATAGATGTGCAAAACTACAGTCGTCAAATTATTCTAATAATGTGAAGCGTATTGAGGCAGCAGTTAAAACCAATCCTAAACTCTTTTGGTCGTTTATAAAGAATAAGAAAAAGTCTTCTAGTACATACCCTGCGTCAATGACGCTAGATACTAAGATAGCTTCTACGGGTGAACACATTTGTAACCTGTTTGCAGAAAACTTTTCGGATTCTTATAATAAAATGGACACTATAAGTAGTGATACCAATCTCACTGGTAATGTTGATGGCACATCAAATTTACTCACATCTCTCACGGTCACAAGTTCACAAGTTTACAACGTGCTAAAAAGACTTGATTCTAATAAGGGAGCAGGTAGTGATGGTATACCTCCTATTTTTATAAAAGCGTGTGCGCAGGAGCTAAGCCTGCCTTTATGTATAATTTTTAATTTCTCACTCGAATCTGGCAAATTTCCAACCATATGGAAAAGGGCTCTTGTAGTACCTCTTTTGAAATCAGGAGAGAAGCATTTAATAAAAAATTATCGGCCAATTTCAATTCTTCCTGCTTTCAGCATGGTCTTTGAGAGTCTTGTGCATCCTGTAGTATCCTGGCACGTAAAGCACCTCCTCACTACACGTCAACATGGGTTTGTGAAACGTAGATCCACCTGTTCCAACCTCGTCACGTTTGTCGATAAGCTGAAGGAGTCTGTCGATGCTCGTACGCCTGTGGATGCTATTTACACAGACTTCAGCAAGGCATTTGATAGGGTGACTCATAATGTGCTTGTAAGCAAATTGAATTTGGTTGGAATCTCTGGTAAGTTACTGGACTGGTTTCAGTCATACTTAAGGAACAGGTCCTCTGTTGTGGTTCTTAACGGCTATTCATCAGACCCCTTCACTGCCATATCAGGTGTGCCACAGGGTTCTAGGCTCGGACCCTTGCTTTTTAACATCTTTATAAACGACATCGGGTCCTGCTTTAAGCATTGTGACTATCATCTGTTTGCAGATGACTTGAAGATTGTTAGAGAGATTAGGTCTCCGGATGATACTTGTTTATTGCAAAGCGACATCACTAACCTGGTGGAGTGGTGCGCTAATAATGGTATGTCCCTTAATGTGGAAAGTGCTACCATATCCGCTTTTCGCGAGGGCGTAATTTCGATGTTACTTATAACATAAACAGAACTCAGTTGAAGAGGGTCAATGAAATAGGAGATTTGGGGGTAACTTTGGATGCCAAATTGCAATTGAACAAGCATGTAGACCACATAGTTACAACAGGTTTCAAAATGTTGCGGTATTTGTTACGTAATTCAAAAGATTTTAAGAACCCGTACACAAGAATTTTAATTTTCAATGCACTAGTTCGCAGCGGCCTTGAGTACTGCAGCCCTGTGTGGAACCCTCACTACGCTGTTTATGAGAAGCGTATCGAAAGTGTTCAAAGGAGATTTCTATGGCATGTTGCCTACGGGACTGGCTTGGTTGGAAAACTTGCTCATTATGGCGATAGACTTAAGCATTTCAATATGTATTCACTAGCCTGTCGCAGACAATATCTCGATTGTCTGTATCTTTATAGACTCGTTAACGGGGGCCTAGATTGTCCAGACTTATTGAAAAAGATATATTATAATGTACCCTCTAGATTGCCTCGTTCCAATAGATACTGTGTGTTTTACTTGAAACCAGTTAAGTCCAACTGCGCATACTATGCTCCTCTAAGCAGACTATGTAGATTATATAATACTATTTCAAAAAGATGTGATATATGTATTTTTTCTAATAATGAAAGAAATTTTAAGAAATTTGTGCTTGAAGCTCTTACTATGACTAACGACTGAGTGTTTACAGTGATTTTGAATGTAATTATAACAATTATCATCAATCATTATTATTATTAATATTATTATTATATTTTTTTTACACAGTAATGTTATTATATAGTAATGTTTAATAATGTATTTATATTTGACGACCTCCTTGGTCGAGTGGTTTGTACACCGGTTTTCATGGAGTCGCCATCTCTGAGGTCCCGGGTTCGATCCCCGGTCGGGTCAATTTAGAAATTATTGTATTTCTACATTGTCTCGGGTCTGGGTGTTTTCTATGTATAATAAGTATGTATTTAAGTATTTTAAGTATGTTTATCCGTTGTCTAGTAACCATTTAACGAGTTTCATAACGAAACTTCTCTTGGGCTAGATAATTGGTGTGAGTGTAGGAAAATTTATTTATTTATTTATTTATTTTATATGTTTTTTTGTACTTTAATTTTAAATTTAATCTCAATATGTTTTTTAATTAAGTTGTCAATGTTTTATAAATTCAATTTTCAATGTTCTTTTAATTTATTTTTCAATGATTTTTATTTTTAATTTATTCTCAATGATTATTTATTTATTTTTCAATTGTATTTAAATTTAATTTGTTTTCAAACATATATTAGGTTATTAGATTTATTAGCTTTTATTAGCTTTATGGTACATGTTGTGGCTTCCTTTAAGTAAGATTTGTGTTTAGCTATAAGTTTTGATTGTTGTTTTTTATTTTTTAATGTATTGATACAAGTTTTGTTGGTAGTCCTTAATAAAATAAATAAATAAATATTGTCTATAAACTATATATTAATACGTGAAGCAAACACTTTGTACCCCTTTTAAAGAAAATAGCGCGGACGGAGGAGTATGCAATTTCGCTTACTTATAGTTTATAATATAGAGAAGGAGTACAGAATGTTAATATTTTTTTTAAATTATGCATAAAAATACATTAAATCAATAAAACAAACATTACACACACGCTTAAGTATTTGACACACGCTTATATACAATTTGTCCAGGGATGTAGTAATAAAACTTTAGGAGCAGTATCTGCAATATATTTCATCGACGAAAATACCAAAAAAATACATAAATAAATAAATAAAATAAAATAAAAATAAAATAAAAAAATAAAAAAAATAATAAAATACATAAATACATTCAATTGACAGAATAGTTGTCTCTTTCTAACTCCCTAAAAAAAATCCGTATCTGCTCACACAACGCAACAAAAGACGAGGATCGCTTACCTGCACGTGCACTCGCGACAAAGGGGTCTTTTTAAACAACAATAGCTCTTAAACTATTAGACCGAGAATAGTGATTGCTGCATCAATTTTTTATGTAACTCAAATACTATTAAGTGATTATAAAAAAAAGGTATGTCAATGGTCTCGTTTTAGTACTATTTTTTGATAAAGTGCCCGAATGCGCACAAAAACTGTAAAAAAAATACTTTCTCCTTTCGGCAATTAAAAAAAGGAGTTGTTTGATAGCGTGTTTTTATTGCACTAGCTAGCCTACACCTTTGCCTTTAAAAAAACACCAAAATCGAGCTCCTGCACGACGTAGAACTCAAACCGCCGTTAATTTTATGAGTTAAGCGAGTTTTGGTATAATAAAACCAATAGTCTCTGCAGTTTTGTGGGGTTTTGGAATTGACCCCCCATAAGGGGTATTTTCGTCGATGAAATATATTGTAGATACTGCTCCTAAAGTTTTATTACTACATCCCTGGACAAACTGTATAAACTTTTTCAAAAGTTTCTAAAATAGAAGAGGAGCGGCTGAATTCTGCCAATGCCAATCCAAACTCACATTCTATCTTTTTTAACTTTTCGTTACTTAGTACACAATCCGTGCAGCCTTAATAAAATTACGTTCGAATTTCGACCACTGGGCGATCACTTGTAACAATAATACTACGTATTATGATGATTCTGTTATTCTAATCACATAAATTAACGTTTTGAGCTATTTGCTAGCGTCGGGAGCATAATGGAATGCTTGAGTTGAATGCGAGAAATGGTGATTGAATTTCCATAGCTGCGTTAGACTACTGACGCGAACCCATACCTAACACAAGCGTCTAATGCCTGATTTCACCTTTGACTAATCCATTTTAGGTGACGGTTTTCCTCCAACAACTGTCACCTAACATGGTTTAGGGGTCATCTTAAACATAGGAGTTAATGGTGAAATCAGGCATTAGCCGTCCAGATAGGTTTGCAGGATTATAACTATGAATGCTTTAAGCAATAAATTTACATTTTACACTAACCAGCGTATTATTTTTCGGGATGGGTTACCAGGACTATTATTATTGTTTTAATAGCGCATTAATAACAACATTTAACAATTAACTGGGGCACGAGCCTTTCATACGGATGGAAAGGCCACAGGGAGAACGGACCATAAAACACTACGTAGGCCCAGTGCGGAAAAGAAAATATATTTTCAAAGTACTAAGGTATATAATAGTAATATATATATATATATTAATAGCGTAAGCCGATTTTTGTCCCAGTGATTATGGGACGATAGCTGCACATAAAAAATCGGTTATGGTCTCATTTTGAAGAGCTCCAGCCGTAGATGTGCAGAAAAATAAAGAAACCTGTCATAGATTTCGGAATTCCTAAAAAATCTGAAGAATAAACGCGAAGTTTTGCGGGTGATCCACTAGTAATGGTTTAATAATAGCTCTTTGAAGGTAATAAGTTAGTTTATTAAAACTGATTGAAACAGAATAGCGTTGTTTCCATGATATAACTAAAGCTAAGCCCAGATTTAAGATATAGGAACAGGTAGCCTTTATTGTCTTACTACGTATTTAACTATGTTAATATGTTTATACTTAATAAGCAGGATTATTATTGAGCACAAATTCAATAAAATTTTATTAGAATTTGTAATGCTTTTTTCACAAATATGCAGTAGAAATAGGCGGTGTTCATTTGCCTAGTTTCTATCATGCTTGGATGCAGCATGTTTGCAACGCTTTCAGACATTAAAGTATTAAAAAACTATACATTATTTTTCTTTACCTCCTTATTTTATGTATGACGTATGTATAAAGAATATGACTTAAACACTGAGTAAGTATAAAGTACCTATAATATATGTCATTTTTAATTGGCGGTAGATATTAGTATATTTGACTATGAGCCAATCGACAAACTATCGTAAGTCTTGCTTACTAATAGAAAAAACTGTAGAATATTCCTTCTACAAAATATCCAAATCCATTATGTGAGCTAAATCTACAATTATTTTAAAAGCGGACACATTACATTCACCTGGGTCCTGACTGTGATAGATTGTCTCGAATTGATTTTATAGAAGAGAGAAGCGATTTGCTTTCGACTAAAATGTTACAGATTTGGCAATGTAAAATGTTCAAATCAACTAAAACTTAAAAGCTAAGTTATAATAAAGACTATCCGAAACTCGTTACCATAATAACCATTTTTAATATTTCGGGTTACATTATAATTTAAATTTTAACGGGTTTTTATGAAAGCTTCTCAATATAATATTATCCCTTTTCTTTTCTTTTCTGATCTGATCAGCCTTAATTCTTTTAACACTTCATCACCAGCTCATCAACATCCCCACTGCTGGGGTACGAGCTTTTCCTATAGATGGGTAGGGAGAACGGGTCATAACCACCTCGCAGGCCCAGTGCGGACTGTTAACGACTGCTAACGCCACCGGGACCAACGGCTTTACTTGCCTTCCGAAGCACATAGGATCTCAAGGTGATAAATTTTTTAACCCCCAGCCGATGACCGGCCTTTGCAAAAATTGCTTATCCTAAGCAAACGCAGACCAGGCGTATTTGTATACAAATACAAATCAAGTGGTGATACGCAGAACTGATGACTGGTGGACTAGTAGAATTATGGAATCGAGAACGAGAACCAGCACCAGACACGAGCCATCGTGTCATCTTCCGCTCATCTAGCATTCTAGCCTGGTGGCCAGAATGAGAATGAGATGAGCGGAAGACATTATTTAAAGTTACTAGGAAAAGTTGAAAGCAAAAACCCAAAAAGGATGGTCTTCAAATATGGAGGCGTAAACTCAGCAGATTAATCATAGGCTGTGAGCAGAAGGTAGCTTCTTGGGATTCTTCTGCTCACAGCAGAAGAATCCCTAGAAGCTACCTGACTAATTGATGTAGGATTCAAAGTTTTCGAGAACCATACAACGTAAGATTTTCGGCGAGCCGTGAATTCTGCGAACTGTAGATTCGGCAAAACGTGATTTCTGGGAATAGATATTTCTCTCAACTATGCATTCTGTGAACGATTTGATCGATCAACCATGAATCGGAATTACGTTATACACTCGCATGTAATTAAGCTAACCCAGCTCTTAGGGCTGTATGCACTGTCGTTGATAGTTAATTACTTAAGCCTATTAGCATATTGCCTTATGGGAACTCGTAGCCAGCTTGTTAATAGCCACACCTGAAGGACGGAAGACTGTAAGGACACCATTCACCATTAGTGGAATATACCAGTGAAAGCATGCATGTACAATACCGAAGGAGATGTCTACCTATTGTTCAGATCATACGTGCGTCAAACCATTTCTTTTTATAGAAAATATTGTGATATACACAAACTTATTATTAGAAGCAAGGACAGTGCCTCTCAATGCAATCTTATCTACGTACATTTATATAGATTGATAAAAAATTGCTTAACCTAAGCAATCGCAGACCAGGCGCGTTAACAACTAAGCCAACGAGCTCCTCTTTTTTTAAAATACTTACCTGCAATTTATTTCATAGCCCGTAGTCTCGTACCCATTGTATTGGATAAGATATTAATGGCGAGTAACGATCCCAGAACTGTGCAACTGCCTTCCTGCTAGATGCACTTTAAGCAGTATAAGTAGCTATTATTGCTGCACCGGTTTTAAGCAAATGCTTTCAGCGAAAGTCTCAAAACTTTATTTGGTTGCATGAATAACATAATAATTGAAATTAACAACGCCATCTAGTGACCCGTAGGTGGAATTAATCTCTAGTACAGAATTAGACTCCTTTTATTTAAGCCAGTGCTAGGTTTTATAACTTAATTTCGTCACAAGAGAATCCTCAAGAAAAGGTAAGAGAACACCGATATATTAGCTGCAATGAATTTATATGCAAGTCAGCAGTTCAGATTTAAAAAGGAAGTATCTAACTTAATTGTCTCTGGAATCAAGAGTGTGCCAAAACAAACAAAGACAATTTGTGAGTCGCGGAATGTATCAGGGAACCTCCACCGGTTTGGCCCCAAAAGTTTTTCAATTAAGAGCGGAATGGTGCTAGGACGAGTGACGCTCCTCTTAGGGGGACGTCAATATTTTTTAGACCTTTTTAAATTCAAACGATGCCTTTTTGTTTTATCATTCCACGACGGGGGAGCGCTGGTCCGTCCTCTCTCCCCATGGGAAGTGATTTTAATAGAATCATTCTCCCTTAAACTTATACTGGCTATCACACCTCTACCTGCGTTACTTACATTTTTGTTACGGTGGCAAGAGTCCGGAATGCCTTTTGCGAGCTTTACTTGTCATTCGATCACGTTAACGAAAACAAATAAATTCGCACTTGGCAAAGGCACCCTTGACGACTGGCTATAAATATGGTGGTGGCTACCACAACTAGATTAGAATATACCACCATCAACGGTGGTTTGACTACGAAGCTACAATAGCCAAACCTTGTGAAAGACTATTGTCAAACATTTCATTTTCACCACTTCTTTATTGTGGAAAAGTTTCGAAGTTCTCTCGCAGGATCTTGTGTTTGAGATTGCGTTAGATTTGGCGCAAGTTAAAAAACTTTACGGCAAAAGAGATCGCCAGCATCCAACGGGAATTGATGAACGCAATGCCAATGGTTAAAACTTTGTTCTATAAAATTTTATTTGTTTTGTAGATACCGTGCAGTAGTAAACACAGGGATTCGTTATAATAAATCTTTAATGTTTACAATAAAATGAACTTTTTGTTTTTTTTTTAAATATTTATTTATGCAATGAACAAGATCAATCAACAAAAATATTTGTGATGGAAAGTATTCAACAATTTATGTCATCGCAGTTAAATAATGTAATAATATATAGGCTACGTACAGGTGACGTGACTAGTCACTAGAATTACTAGTAATTCTAGCGTCAGAAATATGTGACAACTTTAAGTGAAAACAATGACGACAACTTGTAGATAGTAACTTGCTTACGCTCATGACTGTACATTGGGAGATAAAAGTCGAACGTACGGCGTTTTGCGATCGGATAAACTTACACTAATTGGGATCAATCAGTTTATTGAAATGGATAGGGAATTCACATCGTAATACTGTTACGTAATGAATTGAATGTGTACATGAATGGGATTACTGAATGCAGTTTTGTTGTTGTCTTTAAGATATATAAGATGAGGTGGCTTGCTCTTAACTACTTAAAGTCTAATAACGGTAAAAGGTGTATGTAAAACTTTTGAAACATAGGTTTGTTATTTGGGGTTCAGGTATATTAAAAATACCAGAAGAATGGTAATTTAAACCTTATTTTATTCCCAAAATACAATAGCGTTAGCAATACATAATACTCGTATATAGTTTTACCTAACATTCTTGTCACCGGCATTCGGAGTTTGACATAATAGATGCAGTGATATCTGGTTTTACAATTTGGGATTGCTTTAACAATAATAACAAGTTAAAGTTTTAAAAACTGACAACAGAGCATTATCAATGTATAACGTTTTAGCATTTCTAGGAATAATTTAAATTGTAAGAGACAACTATAAATCAAAATTGCAAATGGCCTATATAAAAAGACTACATGCCCCTGGTGGGACTTAAAAGTACAACTTTTCACAATTGAAGCGAGGGCTCAACAAACGAAAACACAAATCAAGTGGTGATACGCAGAACCGATGACTGGTGGACCAGTAGAATGATGGAATCGAGAAAGAGAACCAGCACCAGACACGAGCCATCGTGTGTGAAGACATTATTTAGAGTTACTGGGAAAAGCTGAAAGCAAAAACTCAAAAAGGATGGTCTTCAAATATGGAGGCTCAGCAGATTAATCATAGGCTGTGAGCAGACTAATTGATGTAGGATTCAAAGTTTTCGAGAACCATACAACGTAAGATTTTCGGCGAGCCGTGAATGCCGCGAACTGTAGATTCGGCGAAACGTGATTTCTGGGAATAGATACACTGGACAGCAAAAATAACGGGTCATTTAGAAAAACCGCGATATCTCCCAAAGTTATTTACATAGATCCCTCGTATAAATAATATGTTATAGGCAGACATATTATTTATACGAGTTTTTGTGACGCTTATTATACATATCAAAAGAGGTTGCATTTGAAAAAGTTACAGCTTCAAAAAAAGAAATTCCGATTTTTGAAAAATATCACAAATCAAATTTTAGGAATATAAAATTTTCTCGCTTTTGTTTAAAACCGAGCTGTCATCATAAACAGTTTTTTTGGCTGGTCACAGTATTTTGTGCATCAACCATGCACCAACATGTCGTTATCTACTGAAGAATGTACATGAATTATCACCATGGTACAAGAAGGAAGGAGTCAGCGGAGTACTGCTAGAACAGTAGGTGTATCTTTATCCACGGTCCAAAGAGTACTCCAGCGATTTCAAGAGACCGGCATGAACATCAGGAGACCAGGGAATGGCAGGCTCAGGTGTACAACTACACGAGAAGACCGATTCATCGTGAGCACTATGTTAAGAAATCGACATCTCACGGCTGTTCAGGTCCGAAATAGCCTTCAAGAAATTCACCACAACAATGTAAGCTCTGACACGATCCGGCGGCGACTTCGGGAAGCTGATATAAAGCCTTATAGGCCAGCAAATGGCCCTAAATTGCTCAGAGAACATCGAGTTGCCAGGTTGCGGTTTGCTCGAGAACACGTCCGATGAACAGATGAAGATTGGTCCAGGGTTATGTTTCCGATGAGTCAAGATTTTGTTTATTCGCACACGATGGGAGACGAAGAGTATATAGGCGACCAAATGAACGTTATCGTCAAGCGTGTTTTGAAGAAAAGGTGCCATTCGGTGGAGGATCAATAATGGTTTGGGCTGGGATATCTTCGGAAGATCGTACGGAGTTAGTAATTATAGAAAACGGTTCTCTGACAGCTCCCAGATATGTAGAGGAGATTTTAAATGAGCATGCTGGTCTTTTCTTGGTGAATATGGGCGCAAATTCCATTTTTATGGACGATAATGCGCGACCACATACAGCACATTTGGTCAACGCGTATATTCTAGACGTCGGTATCACCCGCCTGGAGTGGCCAGCTCGCAGCCCAGACTTAATCCCATAGAGCATTTATGGGACGAGCTCGGGAGATGCGTTAAACAACGCTCTCCAGCTGCAGCTAACTTACGTGAGTTAAGAAGTGCGCTAGTAGAAGAATGGTCAAACATAGACCAAAACCGTATTACAAATTTGATTTACAGCATGCCACATCGTCTTAATAAAGCGATACGGGCTCGTGGAGGAAATACAAGATATTAAATTTACAGAAAAGATTTCATTTTGCAGATTAACCGTGTTGTATATTTTTGTTGTCAAAAGTTAGAAGTGCTTTTTTTTGTATTTTTTAGTACTTATATAAAATTATACAGTTTACAAACGTGTTATGTATTTTCTTTTATGTATAAGTCAGTCATTTATAACATACAATAGTTTCACTAGTTTGTGTTGTGTAGTTAAGAAACTATCACACTTTTTATAAGCGACCCGGAATTTTTGCGGCCCAGTGTATTTCTGTCAACAATGCATTCTGTGAACGATTTGATCGATCAACCATGATTCGGAATTACGTTATACGCTAACCTAACCTAACCCAGCTCTTAGGGCTGTGTGCACTGTCGTTGATAGTTAATTACTTAAGCCTATTAGCATATTGCCTTATGTGAACTCGTAGCCAGCTTGTTAATAGTCACACCTGAAGGACGGAAGACTGTAAGGACACCATTCACCATTAGTGGAATATACCAGTGAAAGCATGCATGTACAATACCAAAGGAGATGTCTACCTATTGTTCAGATCATACGTGCGTCAAACCATTTCTTTTATAGAAAATATTGTGATATACACAAACTTATTATTAGAAGCAAGGACAGTGCCTCTCAATGCAATCTTATCTACGGACATTTATATACATTGATAATACAAACCCTGATGATATAATATTGCTTTCAAATATTTAAGATGCGAATAAATAATTAGAAATTACTTTTATAATAACTAGACGATTACGACGAGCTCTGTGAGAGTTGCTATTCCCAGTCCGTACTAGTTCACAGACACAAAGAGCTTTAAACTCTATTTTTTTATTTCAACAAAGTTTCATATCAAATAAAAACATAGTCACGGAAAATAGGAAACGAAACTCTCCAATTCGCATTTAAAAAAAGTATCAATATAGAAATAGAGCTTCCAAAAACAACGGAACTTTAAAACTGGAAACAATCCCAGGTCGCCAGATTGGTCCCAGCATTTTAAATTTGCATAGCAGTTCCATATCTCATCCGTCTTGGTCCGCTCTTATGATAGGAGAGAAAGGGCTTTTAAATTGGCTAGATGATAACTGCACGAAGACTTTGCAATTTTTAGACCGTACTAGATCACCGAAACAAAGAGCTCGAACTCCAAATTGTTTTATTTCAACAAAGCTTCAGATCAATTAATAAACATGGTCACGGAGAATAGGAGTAGAAATTCTCCAATTCGCATTTAAAAAAACAAGAAAGTATCAATATAGAAAATAGAGCTGCCGAAAACAACGGCACGTTAAAACTGGAAACAATCCCAGGTCGCCAGATTGGTCGCAGCATTTTCAATTTGCATAGCGGTTCCATATCTCATCCGTCTCGGTCCGCTCTTATATTGGCCGGGGACATTTTTGATTGATCTTTTTTATTTATGCTGCGGTTTTGCGGCCGCTCCACTTTTAGGTTCCGATGTTTGAAGGTTTTGATTGAAATTGATGCTTGCAGAATTCACGTGTTGTCGTTGTGAGCTTTTAATATCTCAGTTAGGGTGGATTCAGACGTGAGTAATGCTAGGTTGATTGTAGACGACGAGTTGAGTTTGTACAAAAAAAGTGTCTGTAGTTTATAGTGATACCAGGGCATATAATTAAGGAATTGAAAAGCTATGCAGAGAACCAAAGAAACAATACTCTTATTATAATAAGTACTTATTATAATAATACTCTTATTAGAATAAGTCATGTAAGCCAGCATTACATCATAGTACTTTACATTTTATAACATACAGACATGACGTAACTATTTATAAGAGTTCCTCATTACTTAGCAAAACTATAAAAGTTAAGAATAGATAATAAAATATTCTATTGAATTTATTTCTTCCTTCCTGATTAGGTATATTTATTACTCAGAAATTGGTCGATGAGTGACATAAAATATTTAATCATGTGAAAGAAAACGCGACCAAAAATTTAGAACACAAATAAAAGATAATGATTTGCTCTCATACATTTCAACGTTGCCGCTCGTAAAAATTCTATAAAGAATTAGCCAATTATCTCTAAGCGTACCTACCTTTACAACGTGTGGTTGGGGCAAATTAATTTCTTCAACCTTTTTTGAGTTTAAACAAGATAATTTACGACTGAATTCAGGATTTATCTTGTTTGGTCGCGGTTGGGAACCCTTGCATTAAACTTTACAACCTTTTGGGGTAAAATTTTGTTTTCCAGTTTTCTAGATGATCAAAAAAGCTTCTTGTTTTGGTTTGGCAGTTCAAGGGGCATTTAGATAAGTAAAACCCAACTTTAACGATACTCATCTAATAAAACTTCATTGATCTGGTACGCCACTCACGAAGGTAGACTGCGGTAACGTAAACACGTATCTGGGGTTTTCTCACTTTTGCAACTAGCATTCCACTCCCAGCGTTTTTAATGAATAAACCCCCCATCTTGGGGGAATGGGAGTCCTACATTAATGTCGAGATTCCCCAAACGCGGTGGTATGTGAGACGTTATTATTCTGGGGGAAAAAAGGGGCAAATGGGTAGAAGAATTATGAGTAGGATGCTAAAGAAGTATTAGATGATGGTGATGATGAAAAAAGGGGGCAATAGGGAGAATAAGATGAAAAGAATGCTAAAGAAGTATTGGATGATGGTGATGATGAAAAAATTACAATTTTAACTTCGTTAAAATTGTAATTTTTTCTGTATAAATGCGTGACTATTTACAAATTCTAACCCAGTTCCGTAAGAAAAAGTTTAATTGGCGTATTACAACTTTAGCCCTTATTATTTCCTCTGTTATGAGCAGAAAATAAAATGTACTAGTTAGTACAAGCGCCTTTGTAAGTTTTTCCTATCTTCGAGAGTTTGCTGAAGAAAATTTCCTTCCTTACATTAATTAACTTGAAAACTTAATTTTGTTTATAATATTATTTGTATTTGAATGAAAGTCGTTTCTGAGCAGTTCAATTTGAATGTGACTTTATGTTTGTTCGGAGTTGTTTTTGAATCAAATACGGTCCACCTGTTAAATCGTTCGTTATTTGCAATTGGTATGTAATTAATTTATTATTTACACGTGTGCGAAGTTTTATATTCGATGTCATATTATCAGTGTGTATGTTGAAGTGTGCTTTGCAAGTCTTGATTGCTTAGGACTTCTTAATTTTTGTCTTAAAATGTTCTTGAATCTTTCAGTTCATAAAAAAAGTGTTCATTCAAAGTCATACACTATATAAAGGAAAGACTATTGTGCTGATAATGTACTGAAATTTAAAAAGTGCTTGAATTATATAATTTGGCTAGATATATATGCAGACAGTAATCCAAATAACGCGTTTAATAAATTCCATGATTTGTTATATATGTTCTACAAACTGTACTTTCCAGTAATTAAGGTAAAAATTAATATTATTAATAAAAACAAGCAAAGCTGGATAAGCAAAGGACTTAAAACAAGTTGTAAAACAAAAAGATCATTGCGTTTCAGATACTACAAAAATAAGACAGCGAAAAATAAGAATAAATGTGTATAATGTATTCCAACATATTACGAAAATGTATTGACTATTCAAAAAAGAATTCCATTATAAAGTATATTAATAACAGCAGAAACAAATTTAGAGTGACATGGTCTGTAATTAAAAATGTAATCTCTTGCTCAAAATCTAGCGATAATTATCTCAGAGTTCAAAATCAACGATACAAAACTGACCAATCCTTTTGATATAGCTTCAGCGTTTAATGATCATTTTATTAATTGGACTAATAATACCTTACATCTTTTTAATTCAACTTTAACATGTGCTAATAATCTTTAAATTAATACGTGACGCAAAAACTTTGTAACCCTTTTTACGAAAATTGCGCGGACGGAGGAGTATGAAATTTCGCACACTTTTAGTTTATATAGAGAAGGAGTACAGAATGATAATATTTATTTTAAATTATGCATAAAAAATACATTAAATCAATAAAAAAAACATTACACACACTGCCATGTATTTGAAACACACCCTACACTTTTCAAAAGTTTCAAAAATGGAAGAGGAGCGGCCGAAATCTGTCAATGCCAATCTAAACCATGAATCTGTAGATACCAAACGTACCAAACTCACATTTTATCTTTTTTAATTCTTCACTGCTTAAGATACAATCCGTGCAGCCCTAACAAAATTACGGTCGAATTTCAACCACTGAGCGACCACAAGTAATAATAATCATACATTGACATCAAACAATCTATCGGGTAAACAGTACCAAATTCAGTGGTTTTATATCCTGTGTCCAAATAAGAAGTGAAAAAAGAAATTATGACATTAATTATCACCAAAGCTAAAAGCTTCGATGGAATAGCTACTGGAATAGTCAAGAAGTGTAGTAATGAATTAGACCTTATACTGACGTATTTGATCAATCTGTCGTTCTCATCAGACACAATTCCAGAACTACTAAAACAATCGATCATCAAACCGCTATTCAAAAAAGGAGAAAAGGATGATATGAATAACTATCGTCCAATTACTCTTATACCTATTCTTTCAAAAGTATTTGAAAAATGTAAACATAAAAAAATTCAAATTTACTGCAACACATTTAATATCTTAGAACAGTTTGGCTTTCAAAAGGAAAAATCTACGACACTAGCAATTTTTAATCTCGTGGATTTAGTACTAGCAAGCATTATTGACAGTTACCTGACTACGGGGCTATTTTTTGACCTGTCAAAGGCGTTTGATTTTGTTGATCACAAAATTTTGAAAATGGTTGGAGTGAGAGGACCAACTCTGCAGTGGATAACATCCTACTTATCTAATAGGAAGCAGAAAGTGGTAGTTAGTAGTATAATCGAGGATAATTTAGTGCCCTGTGCATCTAGTTTTAAGACCAGCACATGTGGTATACCTCAGGGTAGTGTGTTGGTTTCCTTATTGTTTATACTTTACATAAACGACATTACAGAAGCCACAATCCATAAATGCATATTGTATGCAGACGATATCTTAATAATTGTAAAATCAAATAAAAATATTATTAACTATTAATATGCAACCACGAAATCGAAGTTATTAATACCGTTGACAACATCATTAAATGGTTAGAAATGTTAAACAACTTAAAGTAAAATTTAGAGAAATCAACATTTTTACAGTTTAATAAATCAAACCATAAAAAGTACAATTTTAAACTTAATATTGAGAAAATAAAAGAGGCAAGACATACCAAATTCCTCAGTGTAACTAGTGACCAGGACTTCAGCTGGAAACGACATGTCGATAACTCGTGTAAGCGGAGTAATAGTTTTGTTTATGCTTTGAATAAAATGAGGAAAATAACCAACAAACAAACTGTTCTCACTGCTTATCACGCGTATATATCATCGATATTGCGTTATGGTTTAATAGTATGAGGTAATAGTAATAGAAACAGACTATTTGTCGCCCAAAAAAGGTGCATTCTCATTGCTCTAGCAATGTGTGGGATTCCGCCGGGCGAATCATGCAGAAATTCTTTTACGAGTCTCGGCTTACTACCATTACCTGCACTGTATAGATTTGAAACTTGTTGCTTTGTAAAGAGGTTTAATCACTTATTTTTAAAGGCAAGAGATATAAACTCTAGTCTCTAAAAAAATCCTGACAGACTTAATAAGAAGGCTATTCCAAAATCGGACAAGTAAATAAACCGGACAAGTGGGAGTCGGACTAAATTTATGGGTATATTATATAGTTCAGGGATCAAGTCTCGAACTTTTCCCGAAATTCAGTTTCCAAAACCTACAATTACTTATTTTATACACATAAGTAGGTAGGTACCTATTTAGGATTGTATTTTATTACCAAATTTAAAAAAGGGCTAAGTTGGTACGCATAACAGTGCAAACTGTTAGGTACTACATACACCAAAGTTATTAGGTACCTACCTATATATTTAAAAGTGGGGAAAGGTATTTCTTTTTTCATTCTTCGTCATAAATCGAAAACTATATAATCATAAAAATAATTAAAAATCTATTTATGCTTGTGCAAATGAAGCCCTTTCATACGATACCCCACATGACACGGTTAACTTACTTCAAAATTTGGACCCCCGTTCCTTGCATAAAGACCCTGGTTTTTTGTGATTTTATTAAATATGTATAGTTTTCAGATTTTTCCCTGTACCTGTAGTATAAGACGATATTACTTGCCAAACTTCATAGTTCTAGGTCAACGGCAAATACCCTATGAATTTTGATTCCCTTGAGTGTCGAAATATACGTTTTTTTCCGACATAAACGGCTGTATCTTTTTCGTTAACTTAGAAGTTTGATTTTTTCATAACTTCAAGGGACCGCAGACCTGAAGTATATGGTTTTAATTAAGGGTTTGGTTTTAATTAATTTAATTTTAATTTAATAATTTAATATTAGATTGAGGTTTTTTATACAAATTATATAAAAAGAAAAATATAACAAAATATCATACAATAATACAACTTTTATAAAAACCTAAACCTGGAACGCCGCCAGCAGCGGGGCAGGACTCAAGCTACTGCCGATTAAGATTATAATTTTCTTTATTAAATATATATATCTTAAAAAATATTAATAAAAATATCAATAAAAAGGTTTTATATTTTTTTCATGTATTCTAAATTAAATGTTTGTCAAGTGATAAATCTATCAACAACAACTAAGTATTTAACTTTAAAATAATAGTTATTTAACTCTTTGGAGCATGGTGGTTGATTTTTTGACCACATATTTCATTTGGTTTTCAATCTTATCTCAATCACATAAAGTTCAAAATGTGGTGGGAATATACATCCCTCTGACCCTGAAAGAGTTAAAATAAAATATGCAAAACATAAACAATGAACTTGCATAAAGTATAGAAAATTGCATTTTCAACCCCTAAAACAATTTTCTTCCGCCAAAGACCGATGGCCATTGCAATGAAGAATCTATGACCGCTTGGGAATTTCTGCGAATTTCGTGAATCCCTGACAGAACCAAAATTGCTGCCTCAACTATGCGATTCCAAAGAAGTATTCCCTAAAGTTTCCTAGCCAAAGCTGTTACAACATGGCACAGACGGATATGCGGGGAAATGGCCACTATTTTATGTGTATAGCGGTATTGCAGGTCATACGTTACATTTAAATCGCCACCGAGATGGTTTTAAAGGGGATTTTCGAGTGCAAGCACTCTTGGCTGGTTTTGCTTCGCTTAATAACATTTTAGAGGGTAATGCTTGGCAATTTTATGGGCTTGCTAGCTTTTGTTTGCTGTTGTGTAATGATTTGGTAGACGAGAATGGACTTTATTGTGTTCTAGCTCAAATTCATTTTGAAAGGGCGAATTCGTAAAATATTTTACGAGTGTACCTACACATAGGAATAAATTGTTGTGACCGAACTAAAGCATCACGGGCTCTTTCGTGCTTCAAAACGCACATTAAGCCGTTTCTTTGTTTTTGTATAAGGCAGGGGTTGAAACCTTTGGTTGAAATTGAACTCGCATTAAGCGCGTAGTGGATTTTGATTATATAGAAATATATTAGTCAAAGCCAATGTATATATCGTTAGGTTTCGTATACTAGACTAAAAACCTTCTATCATGAACGATAGAAAATAAGAAGATCGGATAAGCATTAAGCATAAGCATTAAAAAACCATCTGCAAGTGCGATTTAGAATGCGTGCGGAGTGCCATCTAGGATTGACAAATAGGGAACTGTATATAAAAGTGTAACTAATGTTATTTAAATTGAATTTATTTTATATGTTCACGCCTCGATTTGGTCATACTTGTACAAAGAGCTATGTCTAATTGAAACGTGATCGTATATACGTGGTGTGAAACAAGTTTCGCAATTAGCCCGATCCCTTTTGCGTGATAATTGCCTAGGCAATCACAAACTTTGACGTCACGGGAAAGGTTGATTAGTACGACACTTATTTCTACCTAATGTTCCCATTTTATAATTACTGATGGTTGTGCAATGGTCGAAATTCCCCTTTTCACAAAATAAAATAAAATCATCACTAACAACAAAAAAACGGTAACAAAGTTTTCGGTTCACTTATTAATATTGGTAGAGGATTATCTTAACATCATCATCATCATCATCTCAGCCAAAGACGTCCACTGCTGGACAAAGGCCTCCCCCAAGGATATGAGGGGTATTTGCCGTAATCGCCACGCTTGGCAGGCGGGTTGGCGATCGCAGTAGGTTGAGGGTAACCACAGAGAGATGCTGCTGCCCATCCTCTGGAATGGTCCCTTAGTCGGCTTTTACGACACCCACAGGAAGAGATGGGGTGGTGCAATTCTTTATCCCCGGCACCACACAGGGAATTATCTATATCTATTATCTATTATCTTAACATCTTTATGTATTTATTTGTTAATGAACCATCAACAGAGTTACATGAAAAAATAAAAACTACTAATACAAAGTTATTAGATACATATAACTCTAATTATAGATGGCCTCACCGTGCTCCTAATACTAATTTATTAACATAATTATTCATTTATACCTACACATCTAAATAAAACAGCTGTTTCTATGCCATGTATTGAACCTAACTAATTACTAAATATAATAAAATTACAAAAAACGTCAATCTTCATTACTTCACGTAGTACATAAATATGTTTTAATAATCTATTTCACTAATTGTACGGCGAGTTTAAGTGCCATTCTCACGACAAAAGCTGAATCAATCAAAACCACAGATCAATACGCAATTAATATAAAAGTTCTAAGTTACTATGAATGATCTATTGTGAGTATGTGTGTATGGGTGTGTGCGAGAAACTAATTGTAGAGTTTGATTGTCACAAAGGAGATATTTGTGTCTCAAAATTCAACGTCACTTTTGGAATTATCTTGAGTAGTCGGCCCGAGATTTCAGGAAAATCCCACATCTTAACTGTAATTCAAATGGATTGCAAGGCATAATATTCTTCATTAATCATCTGTCATTAATCATGCATTTACTACCCCTCATCATTATCTATCACCATTTATCCCAATAACTAAAGACTTGGCTGTATAAGTGATCTAAGAGTAGACTAGGTCTAGATGACTTTTTTTTTCCTAAATAGGCAAAATGGTAAAAGCTCTGAACAATGACCTCGGAGAACAATAAACAATAACTAGAGTTTTATTGTTTTCAGAGAATAAAAAACGAAACAAAAATGCAACCAGATGTCGTTACCACCTTTTAACGTCATTCAGGACTTCTTGGCAGGAAAATTATGCTTGCTATTTTATTTTGCAAATTTATGTTTTGCCAGATTTGACGTGGTGAATTGTTACTAAATAAATGAAATGAAATGAAATAAGGCACAATAGTGCACTTATGAACGTCGAGTACATGTCTTAAAGTGATATTTAAGTGTATGAGTATTATTAAATGTAAAAAGAGGTTCTCTTTAGCTTTTTAGCTGCATCGACATTCAATTGTTTTTTCGCTGCACCAAATCTTGTTTGAGAGAGAAACTCAGGCTAAGCTAATTAAGACCCAAACTTGCAAATGCACGTATCCGTAATTTTATCTAGCTGAACCATTTTAACAGCCACACAAAACATCACGTACGAACCATCGTATAATCTTACAGTTAGATTGAAATCGCACTATCGTGCACACCCACGGGAAATAGCTGAATAGTGCCTTTAGATATATCACGCATTCGGATACAGAATAAAAATACTCGAAACCTGGTACTTTTTTATTTTTCGGCTTATCATTGCTAAATGTCATTAGGTGTACCTTGTATAGGAGTGTATAGTGTGTTGATAGTGCGTAGTGTGTAGAAAACATCATCATCATGACCGTCATCATCGTTTTCAGCACGTATTTACCCACTGCTGGACATAGGCCTCCTTCATGTTACTATTCTCTTCTGTTTTGAGACGACCGTATCCAGGTTTTACCACTGACAATCTCTATATCTCTCGCCCATCTAGCAGGTGGTCGGCGAGCGCTCCGCTTGCCTGTCGTCGGCGGCCATTTTATTAAGGCTCTAGTCCAGCAGCCATAGAGGTATTATCATCATCACTAGCTCCCACTGCTGAGGCACGAGCCTTTCTTATGGATGGATAGGAAGAATGGGCCATAAACCACCACGCGGGCCCAGTGCCGATTGGTGGTTGTTAAGGACCGCTAATGCAGCCGGGACCAACGGCTTCACGTGCCTTTAGGAGCTCGAGATTATAAATTTTTAGTCGCCCATCTGATGACCGGCATTTGTAAAGTTGAAACACCCTGTATCTTCCCACTTAGTACTACATAATTCGGCAAATTAACCCAGAGCTACAGCTTTGAAATTGTTGTTTCTTTACCACTTCCAAGAATTCAAATTCATAAGCCAGGAGCCCGAACACAAATCCTAATTCATTAACGATAATGGTCCTAAACATTCGTAGAGTTTAACGTGTTTACCGGAGGTCGGCATTCCCTTGCGTACAGAGTAACGCGTTGTTGTCCGGTCATACGGAACGGTGCACAATTAACATTCTCTCACGGCATTTCTCTCGGCAATGCCCAGTTCGAACGCGCATACATAGCCATCTATAGCATCAGGCTCACGAGCTAGACGAGTTGTTTGTAGTTGCTATACTGCTTATATGTTTGGATAGATTATTACCACTATTCTGTAGTTATCTGATACGGGATTCTGAAAGCCTATTTTGAAATACATAATGTAAAAAACTTAGGTTTTAGGCAACTTTCATAATGCATAATCATAAAGAACCCGATTTATGACCTTTGCGTATTGTTCGCGTGGGAAGGCATGATTCCATCCGTGAGACGTTTAAAGGCTAATTATAACGAATAATATTTAGTATAGAACAAATAGCTTTATTATTGCTAATCACTACCGACCATTCATTTCTCATTTCTTTCTTTGTTGCGACATCAAACAATGGAATTCCCTACCAGCATCCTACTACATGGTGTGAAACAGCAACTTACAGGTCAGCAAGATGAGAATGGCTAGTGTGGCGCAATCCTGCTCTAACTAGTCTCTGGTTGTGCTTCTGCTTAACATATGGTAGAGCAGAGTCATTAGCCAACTCTTCTATAAAAAGAAAAGCGACTAAGCGATCTACTACTGTGCGTTTCTCACGTAATTTTTACCACGAACTACAGTGCTGTGGGACCAGCTCTCAGCGGCGGTATTTCCGGACCATTACGACTTAGGGATCTTTAAGAAACGAGCCTATTCCTTCCTTAAAGGCCGGCAACGCATCTGCGATTCCTTTGGTTTTGTTGTCCATGGGCGGCGGTGATTGCTTCCCATCAGGTGACCCGCCTGCTCGTTTGCCTCCTTCTAATATAAAAAAAAGACTTCATCCGAGAAATCAATTAATGAAAACGTGATTTCGTGGGAATTTCAAAGTTCCTTTTTTTTATTGTGGCACACCAAAATGGCCTCACCCTGTCTGATGAAAAGCAGCCAGTGAAGCCTAAGAAGTGAAAGCGTTCAACACAGCGCTACCACGCTATGCCGAACGCTCACACTATGGCGGCCTGCATAAATGCTTTTCCTTGCTCCGTGTCAACATCTGCATCTGCATACAAATGCTAGTCTACTAAATTTCAACTTTCTCGCACCAAGGACTTGATGATCATTCCGAGGGTGAATCAGGACCTCTCTTATAATTGCCCCTCTACTAGGCTGGGTAGAGGCCTCGGTGGCCGAGTGGCAGAGCACTCGTTGTTTGGGAAAATTGAAACGAAGCGGCTTCAATTTAGCAATCAAATTGGTTGAAGAACATTAGTTTAGCTACAGACTTAGTAATAAAAAATGCCAGTTAAGTTAGTAATTAACTGAGTAATTACAAGTTAGTGCGTTTAGTAACGATTAAACTGTCGCACTAACAGACGTTAATTAACGTTCTTCATCTCCTTTTATTAATAGCATATTTTGTGTCTACTGACGAACACAATTCTGCCAATATACAGAAAATTTTGATAGAAAATAAATAATATTTTTTCGTTTAACCATTTTAGCTGCTTTGTTTCGAAGTTTGAATAGTATAATGCTCTTTTAATCATATTCGTCAATAATCATTCCATTAATAAATAAATAAATAATAAATTTCCCTACACTCACACCAATTATCTAGCCCAAGAGAAGCTTCGTTATGAAACTCGTTATATGGTTACTAGACAACGGATAAACATACTTAAAATACTTAAATACATACTTATTATACATACAAAACACCCAGACCCGAGACAATTTAGAAAAACAATAATTTCTAATTTGACCCGACCGGGGATCGAACTCGGGACCTCAGAGATGGCGACACCATAAAAAACCGGTACAAACCACTCGACCAAGGAGGTGGTCCGATTAATATTTTTGTTAAATGAATTTTCTTTGTCCTATTGCTGTTGGCTCTAGTCTACATACCGGCGCCTCACAGCCAAAATTTGTTGCAAATCAATAGATTTTCTAAAATCGTACTTTCAGCCCAAACAGTTAGGCTTTGGCAGCAAAGGGGGCTGTGAGGCGGCAGTACACTCACTCAGATCATTTTTGATTAATAAAAGTGGTGAGGTGTTATTAAAAGTTGATGTTAAAAATGCTTTCAACTCCGTCAACAGGGCCGCCATGTTGGCACAAACAAAATTAAAGGCCCCTGCAATATTACCTTTCTTATTGCAGTGTTACAGAGAGCCATCAAAACTGTTATACAAGAACCACCTCCTTTCATCTGCTGTCGGCTGCCAACAGGGCGACCCTCTGGGCCCAGCCATTTTTAGTCTCGCCATCCACCCGGTCATCGAACAGCTAAATTCAAAATTTAACGTTTGGTATCTGGATGATGGAACCCTAGGAGGTGACGCGTCAACTGTCCTTTCAAACTTTTTAACTTTAGTTCGCGAGTTCCGAGCCATAGGCTTGGAGCTTAATTTTGGTAAGTGCGAGCTTTTTCTGTCGGACAGTTGCGTGGATAGTGACGCCATTATTTCTAGCTTCAGAGAAGTGGCGCCTCAACTTAATGTGATCGACAAAAAATCTCTTCGCCTCTTGGGGTCCCCTATTTTAGACGATTCCCTCCCAGATTTTATAAATGGAAATTTACAAAATTTTAGTGATACATTAGATCGCCTTTTTAAAATAAATTGTCACATGGCTTTTACTTTATTACGTTTTTCACTATTCGTTCCAAAGTTCACGTATGTCTTGCGGTGTTGTCAGCTCTGGAAATTTCCGGACCTTCTCAACAGTTTAGATGGCACCATAAAACATACACTTACACACATTTTGAACATCAACTTTAGTGACCGCTCTTGGACCCAAGCAACACTCCCTATTAGGTTCGGTGGCCTGGGTATCCGAAAAACTACTGATGTGTCCCTTCCGGCGTTCTTGTCTTCGGTCCATGCTACTCAACATCTTATCAACAAGATACTGGAACACACATCGTATTCCCCTCTGGTTTCTCACTTGGACGAGGCCAAGGCCACCTGGAGTGCAGCTTGCCCGAATTCCGAATATCCCACAAACACCTCTTCCCAAAGGCTTTGGGACGAGCCTCTCTGCGGACTGTTGCGTAATAACCTTATCAACACGTCTTCTAGCCCTGCAGAGTGCGCTCGCCTCTTAGCTGTAGGGAAATGGGAGTCAGGTCTTTGGTTGCAGGCGTTACCATCTCCTAATACGGGTACTCTGTTGGACCGCAGTACTTTTCGCCTTGCCACTGCCTTGCGTCTTGGCGCCCCTAGTATCGTCCCTCATCAATGTCGTTGCGGCGCGCCAGTGGGCAGCCTCGGTCACCACGGGCTGTCCTGTGCTAGAAGTGCTGGTCGCATTGCTCGTCATCATAGCCTGAATGACGTTATTCGACGGGCTCTTATCACCGCTGGAGTACCAGCTTTACTCGAACCCTCTGGTCTGGCACGTGATGACGGCAAAAGACCATGACGTGGCATGAAGATGGCATGACCCTAGTTTTTTGGAAGGTGGGACGGGCTCTGGTATGGGATGCAACTTGTGTCGATACGCTTGCACCGTCCCACATTCCAAGCTCTTCTGTTAGCGCTGACGCGGCTGCAAATCATGCAGAGAACCTCAAACGGCGAAAGTATGAGAATCTGACTGGGGATCTCATATTTGAGCCGTTTGGGGTAGAGACTTTAGGTCCATGGGGCCCGGGTGCTCACAAACTCTTTAAAGATATTTCTATTAAACTAGTAGAAGCCACCCGGGACCCCAGAGCTAGCAGCTACTTGGGCCAGCGTATAAGCATAGCTATCCAACGTGGCAATGCTGCTAGCTTACTGTGCACTCTGCCTGATGGGGATGATTTGGGGCAAATTTTTTATTTATAGTTAATAGTAGATATAGTTTATAGTTGTTTGTAAGTTTAATTTTAAGTAGTTTTATTATTATCTTGTTTCAAATAAATACAGTAAAACATTTTCTTGCTATTAGAGTTCATCGTTTAACGCTATTACAAGCAGGCCGGTCCTGCTACAAAAGTACTGTAACACAATAAAACAAAACAAGCCTCCTTTGTTCAAACACCTCGAGCCTTCAAAAACAATGAATTGAAAATTTCCTATTAAAGCAAAAATGTTGGCCTTTTTAACTTGAAATATAATTTTGTTCATATTCACGGGTCTTTTGTCCAAAATACCCTTTGAATCGGTGTAGACAAAAGATAAACGTCTACAGTCTAATTCGCAGGGGCTTAAAGGATTTTAAAGGGTTGAACTTAGGGGTCAATTCTGCACCTGGGTAAAACCGACCCGAAATTTTTGTGGCCGCTCGAAAAATATTTCGTGACCACAATCGCTTTAAAGTGATGTGCGTAAACGAGTGGAACGAGATCGACTGTGTTTTATTTTTATTCTAAAATAAAAGACGACTAAATTTTTTATATTTTAGTTTAACCTGACGTTTCACAAAAATAATATTATTTAAAGACGATGACGACGATTACTATGACAAAATGGACCTTCCAAACTATTAAGTTAATATAATGGAGGATGATAATGTATTCAACTTAAACAATATATATAAGTAGGTACATGCATTCTAGTTTCACTTAAAAGCTACAAATATACACTAATATCTTTACTATATTATCTTACTACTTATGTTGTTATATGACATTATAGCAGTTTAACACAAAAACTTACGTTGAGATAATATCCTTAACATCTAATTTAATATCCTTATCAGCTGGGATGAAGACATGGGGTTTGTTCCATTTATTATTATTTACATGACAAACACATAAAACTTTCCATAACAATACCTACTTATTTAAAAGTAAAACACATGCTTTAATTAGATAAACAAAAAAAACAAAATAAATGGTATTTGACTATGACTTAGCTTTGTAACCAAAATTCTTCAAATTTTATTTGTTATTAATTTTTTTTACCTTAAATACTAGAAATTAACTAAACTAACTACTAACTGAATTATAATTTAACAAATTATAAATGGGGAAAAGTAAATTAAAACGGGTTGGCCAAACCCACCATAGCATTATGCACCTGACCAGCTATGTCAAAAGATTTTTTGAGAAGTTTCATTCACCATTTGATCTCGTTAACGAAAACGAGAATTTGTATGGCAAAATTTTAACTCTTCTCGTATGTCGCAAGGAGGCGCGATGCCATACTAACTTTCGTTTTCGTAAACGTAATCGAATGAATACGAATACGGATAAAGTAAACTCACTCTAGGCACCCCGAATCGTGGAGAATACTTGTAACACTTCTCCCGAACTAAATAAAATTGGTATAGCAAGAATCTCAGAACAATAACTAAAGCTATAGAAGGATGGCTAAAATAAAAATCGTGCAACTATGTTCCGTTTTATCTTATGGCTAGAAGAGGAGGTTGGAGTGCAACAAATGGTTGACACTTAGTTTTTATTTTTTGTATTGTTATCAAACGGTCATCAGATAATCGGTGATCAAAAAAATCTTGAGTCCTTTATAAAGTCACTCACTACATTACCTCAAATATGACGTCACAAATCTGGTGACACTTTTGCTATTTTAGTCCGGTTTCTATAGCTTTAGTTATTATTCTGAGGCAAGAATGACCAAAAGCTTTCGACCAATAGTATCTTCGAATTTTGTTTGTAAATAGTTTCTCCTAAAGGAGTTACATTTAAAGTTCGAACACACGCTCGGCTGCCAGTGCGGCACGTTCCCGTCAGAATTTCAATGCGCCGTGTTTCGCCTTTTGCCACGTTCGTTCTCAGGGGTTAAGGATGAATTTAAAATTAGAACGCCCTGTTTTTGACGAAAGAAGAATGTTTTGTCTAAGAAGTTTGCATGCGAGGTTTTAATATTTTTCTCGTAATACAGTGCGAGCAATATAAATGATTTCATATGGGGAATTCTGAATAAATGCGGATAAAGGAAATCTTGTTAAAGGAAATTGAAAAGGAATCTTGAAAAGAATCTTGTTTTGAGAAACCGTTATGTCAATTATAAAGTGCAGTTAAATTGTATAAATATTTTATTATAGTTATTGAAGTTGTGGATTGCAGAGACTTGATAGTGAATTTGAGAGCAGGAACATTATTGATAGCGTAAAAGAGGTGTGACAACTAGCAGCTAGCCAAGGGACAATACTGATGAATGTATATACATGCATAATTTTCTGGTTCGTCAAACAACGTTATAAAAAATGTTACATAATAATAATAATTTATTAAGCTAGTAGTAGCTAGTACGTGTGGCATATACTAGCTACTTATAAAACGAACTTTTGAAACAACGGCACGAAACCTAAAACATAACAAGATAAATATATCTCTGTGATTTGGATTTTCAATGTGATCGAACAATTTAAATATTTTTAGGTTTTACGATGCAGACAGACTTTCAATACTAGAACTAAATTTGATTTATGCGATCAGGACAGCTGGTTTTATACATCTGAAATGTGACGACTTACTTGGCTTATATTAAAATTTCTAAGAAAATCAAAGAGCTAGCTTTGTAGCAGCTAATGATGATGATGATGACGACAATGGCTCAGAATAATCATCATCATCATCTCAGCCAAAAGACGTCCACTGCTGGACAAAGCCCTCCCCCAAGATGGGGGGTATTTGCCATAATCGCCACGCTTGGCAGGTGGGTTGGCGATCGCAGTAGGTTGAAAGTAACCTCAGAGAGATGCTGCTGCCCATCCTCTGGAATGGTCCCTTAGTCGCCTTTTACGACACCCACGGGTTGAGATGGGGTGGTGCAATTCTTTATCCCCGGCACCACACAGGGAAGGCTCAGAATAATATATACTAATATTATAAAGCTGAAGAGTTCGTTTGCTTATTTGTTTGTTTGGTTGAACGCGCTAATCTCAGGAACTACTGGTTCGAATTGAAAAAATATTTTTGTGTTGAATAGTCCCTTTATTGAGAAAGGCTATAGGCTTTATTACATAACGCTATGACTAATAGAACGCGGGTGAAACCGCGGGGCACAGCTAGTATAAGATAACGGTGACTCAGATTTAACGTTAAAAAAATACGTGCAAAGATGGCGACTGACCGAAGCGTAACACCGTAACGTAACTGTATATAACGTATCATTCGCCGCGAAATCAATATTGCCGCGACACGTTATATTTCACAATCCGTTCCATTTTGCGTAGTTTGTTCCATTGTACGTTTTGCGTTAATACGCATCATCGTGTCAATTTAAATACCTCTTTTCAACTGAATAACGGGAAATGGGATACGATTTTCAATGATTGAAACGTAAGTTTAAATTTTCCGATGAACGCGAATGAGATTCGCTTCATGATATCCTTGTTTGGACATGTTGCCATAGTTACTAGATCTATCAATACTATTGATAAAGAGGTAACGTTTGTGAGTTTATTTGTTTGTAAGTTTTGTTTACGAGAAGAGTTAAAATATGGCATACAAATTCCCGTTTTCGTTAACGCGATCGATTGTCAAAAATAACTTCACACTATGCCCTCTGGTCTAATTCTATAGAATGCTATATTCTTATTGGGTAACATAGGCCATATTTTATTTCGATAAAAAAGATTTCTTAAAATTTTAAGATAGACGATTTTTGGCAATCGACTTGGACAAAGTAGCGGGAAAACAGCCATTAATAATAATCATCATCATCATCTTCAAATAGTCTGGCTTCCACCACCGATTTGGAATGCAATCTTCTATCAACAACAGACCGGCAATAGTTTCAATAGTTGCACCTTTCAAACTAATTACATATAACTTTAAAAAGTGAGCACCTGACCCGGTATGTCAGAAGGGTGCAGGTTCAAACCCTGCTCGTGGAAATTTTTTCAACATTTGTGTTTTTGTAATTTGTTCGCAACAAAATTTGCGTTAAAAATTATATAAACATTTATAAATAGCTTGCCTACATCTTAACTGATCTTTAGTATTTGTAAAAATATTATGATCGGATGTTAATGACGGTAGTTGTTAACATTGAATGGGCGCCTTTGGCTTTCAAAGTAAAAAGTAAATAGTGTTGAATAATTTCGGCGGGCTGGTTAGAACCACGATAGCTCAATTGGAAGAGCACCTGACCCGGTATGTCAGAAGGGTGCAGGTTCAAACCCTGCTCGTGGAAATTTTTTCAACATTTGTGTTTTTGTAATTTGTTCGCAACAAAATTTGCGTTAAAAATTATATAAAAATTTTTAAAAAGTGAATTAAATACAAAAAGCTATTTCACATCGTACATCACCAGCTGTGTCCCCACTGGGGCACGAGCTTTCTCTATGGGTATAGGGAGAGCGGGCCATAAACCACCACTCGGGCCCAGTGTAGATTGGTGGTTGTTAACGACTGCTAATGCAGCCGGGACCAACGGCTTTACGTGATTTCTGAAGCACGGACGAACTCGAGATGATAAATTTTTGGTCACCCAACCCATGCCCGGCCTGTGCGGAAGTTGCTTAACGTCAGCAATCGCATACTGGGCGCGTTAGCCACTGCGTCATCGAGCTCCTCAAAAGCTTTTTACAGTTTTGGACTATAAAAAAATATCTTTGCTGTTTGATTTATTGATGATGCCGCGTTAAGTATCCATAGTTATTTAAAGGTAAACGTTGATGTTTCTGTATATATCAACAACAACGAATCTATAAAATGCAATACCTACCAAAATACCTTCAATTTAGTGCCAACAGTTTTGTTACTATCTGTAGGTATAGATGTCACCGGCAGCATTCACCAAAGAGCAACAAGTGGTTGGAAAAGTTAGAGGCAAGTTGTTGAATGGTTACTTCACCTTACTTCGCTAAACTTTTCTTCGCAAAACTCAAATGAACTTCAGTGTGCAATGTGAAACGACCATAATTTATTAAATAATCCAATTGGAACATTTTATTATGGGTCTCATTACTAAATAAATACCATTACCATTACCTAAACCTTACCTAAATATCATTAACTAGCTAGTGTTTCACTCGCGTTCTATTAGTCATAGAGTGATGTAGTATAGCCTATAGCCTTCCTCAATAATTGGACTATACAACACAAAAATAATTTTTCAATTCGTACCAGTAATTCCTGACATTAGCGCGTTTAACCAAACAAACAAACTCTTCAGCTTTATAATATTAGTATAGATTGGATTCCTAAGAAGTAATTGTAGTTTTTTCGTCCGAGTGAACTTGTTGCGAGCAGTCGTGTTATCAGTTCGGCCTTTAAATCATTAAATTAAATTATTAAATTGTGAGGAGCCCTGGTGCTTCGCCCCATCGCGTTGAGAGTTCATCGTAGCGATACCGGAGCCCTGACGGTGAGTGAAAGGTTCAGGAAGCGTTCGCAAATGGTTTCTGCCTGGCCGGGGTTTGAACTCGGTTTCGTGAGCGTTAGCCGGTGCCTTGAGCCAATGAACCACGAACGCATGGCGCGCTGCGGTCGAAATTAGCGGTCACTAGTTAGCTAGCTGCATACTGATACTAGCGCCATCTACACTTTACACTTTACTACTAGCACTACGAGTGGGCTGCTATCGTGCTTTAATATTCGAACTGTCAAGAAGATGTCAATGAAGACAAAAAGTACGAACGGAACACAGAAGATGCCGCCACTGGTTACGTGTTATAAATGTAAACAAATAACTGATGTCAGAAACACAATGAAGTGCTCAGTATGCAAGAATAATTACGAATTTGACTGTATTGGTATTTCAGAAAAAATATATCGTTTAAAGGACTTAGAGAAACGAAAAAATTGGAAATGTAGTAAGTTGTGTGAACAAAAACTAAAAAGAAATCTGGCTACTTCTAACACACCTGAATCATCATACATAACTAAGAGGAAAAAAATCTTATTACCTCATCTAAACACCAGCACTGCACCAACTGAAAAATCTGATTATTCAAACATGGAAGTAAACTTGCTAATAAATGATTTAATAGTAACTCCTTTAACAAGGGAAGAAGATAAAGAACAAGAGGAATCTTATTATACTCCACCAATGACTCATTCTACTCCAAGTGCAACAACATCAGTACAAGATAGTGTAAATAGACAAGAGAAGCTTATTATTAATGTTTCCACAAACAATACGTTTAGCATGCTATCTGATGAAGGAGATGTAGGGATCGATCAGGAGATAAAACAATTTAACTATACTCTCCATAGGAGCTGTCCGGAATTAAGCACCTGTAATGAAGATAATCCTGAAGAAATGAAGTCAATGCTTAACAAGCTGGAAATTGACTTGGCTTCGGCCCACAAGGAAATTGAATTACTGCTGTCAGAAAAATACTCATTAGCGAAGCAAATCACTGGGTATCAAGCAAAAATTAAACAGCTTACTCTTCTGTGTAAAGCTACATGTACACCATCTGAAAGGCAACAAATAGTCATGAATACAAATGAAATATCAAGTAAAAAAACAAAAAAATCTAAGACTACACATCAATTACATGAAAACCACAACTTTATACCTATAACATTCCACCAAAGAGAAGAGAATGTCCTTGAGACGGAGATGAGTAATACGGTTCCCGCCAATGATAACCATTGCCAAGGCATAGCAAAAAGTATTGCCCCTGAAAAAAGTGTTAACTCTAAAGATAATCCACACAACTGTCCCAGTATAGAGTGCGCTTCTAGTTTTCAACAGTTGGACAGTTGGCATGCAACAAGCAAAAAAACTGAAAAGAGCAGAGTGATTATTCTAGCTGATCAGCAGGGACAAGGAGTTAGGCAAACCTTACAAAAGTTACTTGGGCCACAGTATGACGTCGTCAGCTTTTGGAAGTCTGGCGCTACAATATTTGACATTCTTGCGTCTTATAAATCTGATTTATGTAAATTAACTGATAAAGACTACATTATAGTTATAGGCTTTAGGAATGATGACAGTCTTTTTGTAATCCGTTATATCTTAGCGTCATGGCTATCGTCGGTTAGAAATACAAATGTAATTGTCTGCGAATCATCGTTCAATAAACACCTTAATGAAAATAAACTAAACTATGAGTTGAAATTTATATGCAGTCAATTTGATGCTGCTGTTTTCTTGGATTTGGATTTTGCTCGAGCTATACCGAAACGGAAATATTATGCTATTAATCTATGTCGTAACATTTTACGTGAAGTCTTAAGACTACAGTATAGGCGAAAATATGATCTGTATAAGATTTGGATGAATAATAAAACATTGTATAGTAATCTAAGAGATAATGGTACTCAAACGGAATTTGTGACTGGGAATAACCAAATTTTACAAACGAACCCTGAGTTACCCAATACAAATAAGCATTCGTCGTCTGCTTTAGTCAATGACTTTATCAATGATGCTGCCCCAAGTATGGAGTTTTTTCGTGACTAATCGAATAAACATACTACACCAAAACATTAATGGACTTATCACAAAATCTGACATTTTTACGGTATGTTTGGATGACTTTGAAGAGAGGGGCATACGGGTGGATATAATTTGTTTTACAGAGCACAATATGAAACCAGACGACGCTGCTTTCTTAAGACTTCCTAATTTCAAACTAGCTACATTCTTTGCTCGAAACAATAGGAATGGGGGGTCTTGTATTCTAGTGCGAAATGGTCTGAACTTTAAAGTGATCGATAAAATATTAAAATATAATATACCTAATGTTCTAGAAACTTGTGCGATAGAATTAGTAAATCATAAAATTACAATTGTCTCAATGTATAGAGTCCCTAAAAATTGTGAACATTACTATAACCTATTTTTTAGTCACTTCGAAGACATATTATATTGGTTGACTGGAAATAATAAAAGTAAACTTGTTGTCTGTGGGGACTTCAATATAGATATTTTAGGAAAATCTAAGTACTCTACAAAGTTCCAGGAAATAATATTGAGCCATAACCTAAAACTATCTGTAATGGAACCTACACGACCTAGCAGTGGAACGTGTTTAGATAATATTATTCATAATATATGCGGAGCAAAAACAGATGTACATGAACTTGCTGTATCTGACCATAAAGCACAATTAATGACATGCCCAATAAAGAAAACTATTTTACACAATTACTGGTTCACTATGAGGCGCGATTACTCTAAAGAAAATATAATAAAATTTAGAAATTGCATCGAACGACTATCGTTTAGTGAAATATTTGAGACACATGATGGCAATGAGGCATTTACCACATTCTACAACACTTTCAAATTGTTTTATGATCTGTGTTTCCCGATCATACGTAAAAAGATATGGACAAAACAAAAACCAAAATGGCTATCAAATGGTATAAAGAAGTGCAGTAAGCATAGGAGGTTCCTTCTTTGGAAATATAGGATATCTAAGAGTGCTGAAGATCAAATAAAGTTTAAAGACTATTCAAGTAAATATAGTAAAATCATTAAATTGACACAGAAATCACAAAACGATAATTTTATCATCAAATCGGCGAATAAGTCTAGAGCAACATGGAACATTATAAACGTGAACAAGCAAAATATACCTAAGGAAGGCATAGTGCAACTACGTATTGATAATCTAAATATAAAAAACCCTAGATTAATTGCACAAACATTTAATGACTATTATGTAAGTCTGGAACAGCCACAACTCCCGAATAGTAACACAAAAGTTCAAATTGGATACAACTGTTGTAAGTCGATGTTTATCAAACCGACAGACCCCCAGGAGATATGCAACATAATAAACAATTTAAAAAACACAAACAGCACTGGCTATGATGACATATCTACTAAGGTTATAAAATATGTTTCTCGGCTAATTTCTAACATTTTATGTCATATTATTAATATTTGCTTGGAACAAGGGATCTTCCCAGTAAAATTAAAAACAACAGTCATAAAACCGATTCACAAAAAAGAAAGTAAATTAGATATCCAAAACTATAGACCAGTGGCTTTAATTCCAATTTTTGCAAAAATTTTTGAAAAGGTTATACATAGAAATTTAGACCATTTTTTTGAAACAAAAGGATTATTTAATAGGGTACAAAAAGGATTTCGTAAAAATGGCTCTATTGACTCAGCTATTTATGAATTTTTGGAAGTGATTTATAATAGAATGGACAAAAGACAACCAGTTCATGCTATTTATTTAGATATGACTAAAGCATTCGACTATGTGAACCATAATATCCTTTTGAGTAAGTTAGAATCGTATGGTATTAGGGGAATTCCGTTGAAATTACTTAGATCTTACCTTACTGACAGAACACAGGTTACTTTTATTACTAAAATATGTACCAAGACAAAGCTTGAAAAAAAATTCTCGTCCTCTCAAAGAACTGTGACTCAGGGAGTTCCTCAGGGCAGTGTCCTTGGTCCCCTCCTTTTTCTCATATATATTAATGATTTACCAGCGGCAACAAAAAACGAGATGATACTTTTTGCAGATGACTGTACTGTGATATGTCATAACGAGAATGAAATAAAAGCCTGTCTAGCGTCAATTATTCAATGGTTGAAAGGCAATAATTTGCTAATTAATTTAAAAAAAACTAATGTGATGAACTTTGGCCAGAGATCTATACAATCGTTAAGTAAGATAAACTACGAGGGTAATGAGGTGTCCCAGACGACCAAAACAAAGTTTCTGGGGGTGTACATTGATAGTGATATGAAATGGCAATCGCATCTTGACTTTGTACGTACCAAGGTATTACAATTCTCTTATGCATTACGCATGCTAAGAAAGGTTGTAAATCAGAAGGCTGTTATTGCTGCATACCATGGTTTTGTGGTTTCAAGGTTACGATATGGAATCATATTTTGGGGCAACGCAATCAATATTGAACGATTATTTATAGCACAAAAATGTTGTATACGAGCAATTTGTAATTTAAAAAAGAGAGATAGCTGTAGACCTTTTTTTAAGCAACTTAAGTTAATGACGTTGCCTTCATTATATATATTTCAAGTCGCGCTGTACATAAGACGTAACCCAAGTCTCTTTTCTAAAGTTGTGAGTTCACGACGTTGCGATTGTCTACATAATAGGCCAAACATTAAAACTGCGCTCTTCAGTAAGAGTGTATTCGGAATGTCATCTAAAATTTATAACAGATTACCAACTGACATTAGAAAATGTAATGAGTTTGCGATATTTAAGAATAGATTATTTAACTACCTTATAGAGGAGACATTTTACTCAATGAATGATTTTTTCAACCATTCAAAATACTAGTATAATATATTATTTTTCAATGTATTTTGAGTACGGACATGACGTTATTTAATTTAATTTTAATTATAGGATTATAAGAACATTTTAATTATTTTATTCAAATTTGACTACTTACTTATCAATTTGCTATTTTATACATTCGATTGTGATATTTTAATTTTAATTTCATGCCTAATGGACTGACCACGGATAACATTATTATTTTTAAAACCCTTAAATCATTTTATTACATTATATTAATTTCTAATGTATTTGAGTATGGACATGTAATTATTTGTTTTAATTTTTTTAGAACTTTATTCATTTTAATTATAATTCTATCGAGTGGATATTATACAAATTCAACTGCAGTATTTTAATTATATTTTATTTAATTTGTATGCCTAATAGGCTGGTCACAGATGTACTTATCATTATAATGACTTGTAAGACCTTGTAAAACCTGTGATGTACAAATAAACATTTCATTTCATTTCATTTCATTTCATGTATTGCATTGGGAGAGGCCTATGTCCAGCAGTGAACTGATGTAGACTGATTATGATGATGATGATGAATTGTATACTTGTCATCACAATCATTACCTATCAGTACTCTCCATAAAGAGACTTTACTTTAACCAAGCATTCTGATTTGATGTAGCGTAATAAAACAAATGACGTTAGGTTATGCTCAGAAGTGTATAATAGTCGACAATGAAATTGCTTTACCACCTTAGAAGTGAATTTTGTTTGCATATAATAAAACAACAAGTTCTATTTTTGTTTAAAAGACCAAGTGACAGATACGTTGTCATTATTGACAATGAGCCTTAGCGAAATTTTATTGTAATGGAAGTTTTTGTCAAAAGTGATAAAACAATTTCATGGTCGACTATACAAGTGTACATAGCTTAGATTTTAAAAAGATACAGAGCTTCTAAAAAGTAATTCCAATCAGCCCTGTCTAGGACCCTTTTCTAACCTATCATTTCACTGTAAACTCAATATCTTTATTCTCAGCCACAAAGGAGGAGCCTATTTCCAAAGCGAGCTTATTTCTTAAGTCAACTATGTAATAACCCTGATCGAGTTTGAGTCAGACTGAGATTACAGCTTGCCGATCTAAGCCTTCAATTCTGAACTGTAATACAATACTATCTCTCTCGCACAGCTGAAGGTTCCGCTTAGATTAAGTGCACGTTCGTTCACGTTCACGAGTTTAACTCGTTCATTATAATTAACCTTTTTGAAATTTGAACACTATTGATGACAAGAAGACATCTTCTTCTTTTGAGGTTCTACATTAGTAGTCTGCCCAGTAGGTAGCCACGTCGATGGCATTGTCTATGGCCTTTAAAATAATATTTTAATGTAGAACCAGTGGTAAAATAGTTTTATTATTAATCAACATTGATAAGTAAATATTAAAATTAAGAGAAATTAAAAAATATATAGAAATATACATATAATTTTTACAAATAAAAAAGGGACTCCAAATCGCTGCCAAGCCGGAGAGTGCCCAGGACGCTGGCGGCGTTGCCAACTTAGGCGTTGGCCAAAATACGCGCCAGCTCGAGGGTCACCAGTGGTCTCTATAAGGCAAGCGGAAATTTCTTTAAAAAGTTTTCGAGCTGCCGGTCCGATGTAGAACCTCAAAAGAAGATTCTATCTAAATAATTATGTATTCCAATTTTAAAGAGTTTTAAATTCAGATGTTTTAACACATTGTAGGCAGTATCTTACGGCGTGACGTGACGGCATCGAACTGAAATATTTTAACAATATTATTATACTTACTATGTGACTTTCTAAGGAATGTGCTCAAAGTCACCTTAATCTAGCTAAACCTTTGACGAGAATTGAAACGAATATAATGAGAGCACGTTGCTACTTTCCATTTCAGACTTAGCTTAAGGTCTCTTTCAAAATTATTAGTTTAGTTATTTTTTCATGATGGGATTACTGTCTCCTCCACATGACAGCTAAAAAAACAGCTGAATAGGATGTAGGTAGAAAAACAGACGATTCAAAAGTACCTACTTATTTTTTTATAGTAGGTAGGTACTTTGTCTTTGACTTCGACTATTCTCACCCTACTACTTTGACTATTCTCATCCTAATTAGAGTCTACTCCCATTAAGCTATCGTTATGATAGCCGAAGTCAACACCCACTTAACTATAGCGTTTTCCTGAGACTTCATTTAGTCAGTATAAAAAAATAGTAGATTACAGTTCAGAAACCCAAGACTTCGTCTCAATTGTAACGTGATTCTAAGCTGTTTACCTGCCTCCCTGCTATTTATACCACGCTCCGCTTCTCTTGTTATTCATGCTTGAAAATCTTCCGCCATGCCTGCAATCTGCCCGCATCGCTGGATAACTCTCGATAGTAAAGCAAACATATTTCTTATGTTTTATTTTTTCGAGCGAATGATCGTTGTTTTGTCTGTTCACTTCGCGCGGTGCACACGAGTGCGTATTTAGCGGATGAAAAGTAAACATTTTTATATTATTTCTCAATAGTTTCAGTTTTTGTTTTAAGTGATCAGTCAGGAGCTCTCGCACTTCGTTAATAAACCAGCCAGTCAGCCAATTTGTGCTTTAGAAGGCACGCTATGCTTCCCCAGTTTGTGTCGTGAATGCAGTCATTAAGACCCACCAATCTGTATTGAGCTAGCGTTCTGCGCTACAGTTTATCTTAGTGAGAATTATTATTTATTTGACGACCTCCGTAGCCGAGTGGCTTGAACTTTGGGCGGCGCTAACTCTGAGGTCCCGTGTCAATGTCGAAAACGATATTTTCGATATTTTGTCGGGTCTGCGGTCTGTGGTACTGCCGTTGTTTCTGATTTCCAGTCCAGTTCCAAAACGAGTGCTTAAGCTACTTACCTTGGGATCAGAACAATGCATGTGATGTTGTCTAATATTTATTTATACTTATATTTATCTTTATTTATGACATTAACATACTGCTTTAGTTTTACAATCTCAAATCTTACATTAAGTCTTAAATCAAACTGTTTTTGTTTCGTTCGTAACTGAAATAGTAATTTGATGGAGAGTAGTTGTCTTTCAAATTGAATGGTAACAATGTAAGTTACAACATATAATACAATTTTATGAGCTGAGTACTGCCTTTTTAAATAAATTTATGAATGCAGCTGCGTTATTGCATCTAAACAAATACCAGACTCGATCAAGAAAACCGTACCACAAAATTATATTTTTAATTACGATTATAAATGTCAAATTTTGTGTAGGTATCTGTTTGCTCTTCCTTTACATCAACAAAAATTGGATCAGTGTTATTTTGCTGCTATAAACTGTTGTTCATGTGGGTAGACATGAGTTTAGCAGTTGGGAGTTGACATATTTATTAACAAAACACATACAATATCAAAATAGTTTCCGTACATTAAATTTGTATGCTTAAGCAGAACAATGTAAGAGACCAAATAAAGCCTCTCTAAGCTTACAGCTCGGAGTACCTACAAATTAAAACGTGTATTGTTCCGCCCACATTGTATGTAATACTGAACTTGATCAGCGTTTAGGCCGATTGTCGGCGAATATTTAACTGTTAGCCATTGTTGTAGCGAATCAATTACAACACTAGTTGGTTCTTGGCTATAATATTTTTTGTTACTTTATTTGTTAAGTACTTTATTCTCATAAGAATAAAGAATTCACTTATATTTATTTGTTTATTGGATTACTTATTATCATCATCTCAGCCTAAAGACGTCCACTGCTGGACAAAGGCCTCCCCAAAGGATCTCCACAACGACCGGTTTCGTGCTGCTGGTCCACCTCCTCACCTTACATAAGAAACAGTATTTACGGTTACAAAAAATAAGAATAAAAACAATTTTCTCTTATCTAACTGCTCTTGCAATTATGGGCAATCACAGCATGCATTAAATAAAAATTAGTATTAAAATAAAAAAATAAAAAAATCACACAAAATCAAATTAAATTATAAACGAAATTAAATTATCAACACAAAATTAAAACATTTCAATTGATACAACAATTATTGTATTCTATAAATATTCTAAAAAGTAATCAGTTTGATTTATTAGGTTTCCAGTTCCAAGCAGGTCCATGGTTTTTGTATTGTGCCTTAGTTTGGTTGGTGGTAAGTAGTAAGTCCATCTGACTAGCTACCACCATCTTGTCTAAACATGCCACCTTATCATCAATGGTAGTAGCATTATTATGTTTTGACAATTAGATATAGTAAAGCTAGTTTACTAGTGGTTAAGGATTCAGGGTGAAATGCGCAGTACTGAAAATCTTCATATCGATTCTTGTTATAATATTGATTGATCAAATTTTGTGCTTCGAGTTTCCATAGCGATCTTGGGGTACGATTATCGATAGTCACAGTATTATGATTTTGTATTTATTTTTTGTTTGTATTTCGAAATCATAGTACCTGTGAAAGAGCCAACAGTACCATTTTTGTCTGTTACATATTACTAACTAATTTTAGTCCGAGGTTATTGTAAGATTAAGGCATCTTAGTTTAAAACGTAACTTATTATTTAAGCTAGTGTACACTATTTGTATGTACTATTGTAACTGTAGACTGGCATGTTAAGATTTAACTTAAATTGTCGAGAGACTCACCGTCACGCGAGTTGCACTGAGATTGTAGGAAAATCTCACTGAAATTTCGACTGGAATTTTATCGGTATGCCGATCTCCGAATTTCGGGTATCAAATCGTGAGCCTGAATATTTGCGAGCACCAATTAAGACATTCACTCAATGTTAAACCTCGCCCAAACTTTCATAGCAGTGTGACTTCGTAACTTTACAAACAAAACGTTAGACACATACACACGATTACAGCTCTACAAAATCAAATGCGTCCTCGGTTGCTCGATTCGCCAGACGCGACTGATTAAGTTGGTCTTGATCTCAGTCTGGATTGGGATCTAATTAAACTGTTTGTAACTCAATACAACTACCTATGTGTAGCGATGGGAATTTTACTAGGATCAAACATTCAGCAGTTGTGGGGTAATATAGCTTACTCACCAAACATAATTATCGAGCTAAGTAATCCGTGAACTATCCTGTCGTAGAAAATAATAAATAAATCACTTTCAAAAATGCAACTTTGTATGACATGGCTATCATCTATACTAATATATAAAGCTGAAGAGTTTGTTTGTTTGTTTGTTTGTTTGAACGCGCTAATCTCAGGAACTACTGGTTCGAATTGAATAATTCTTTTTGTGTTGGATAGTCCATTTATCGAGGAAGGCTTTAGACTATATAACATCACGCTGCGACCAATAGGAGCGAAGCATCAGTGAAAAATGATGCAAAAACGGGAAAAGAGCCTAAAAAATTAAAAATGCTGCCGAAAGTCACTATTCCACGCGGACGAAGTCGCGAGCACAGCTAGTTATTAAATATAATATTATAAAGCTGAAGAGTTTGTTTGTTTGAACGCGCTAATCTCAGGAACTACTGGTTCGAATTGAAAAATTATTTTTGTGTTGGATAGTCCATTTATCGAGAAAGGCTTTACGCTATATAACATTACGCTGCGACCAATAGAAGCGAAGCATCAGTGAAAAATGTTGCAAAAACGGGAACAAGAGCCTAAAAAATTAAAAATGCTGCGGAAAGTCACTATTCCACGCGGATGAAGTCACGAGCACAGCTAGTTAATCATATAGGCACTTGTCACAAAGTCATTGCCTAAGATTGACTTGAATCAACAATCTTTCACAGAGTTATTGATATCGTAAATTTTTAGGGTTCTGTAGCCAAATGGCAAAAATGGAACCCTTATGGATTCGTCATGTCTGTCTGTCTGTCCGTCGGTATGTCACAGCCACTTTTTCCGAAACTATAAGGACTATACTGTTGAAACTTGGTAAGTAGATGTATTCATTGAACTGCAAAAAGATAATAAGTTTTGGGGGTTCCCCATACTAGAACTGAAACTCAAAAAGTTATTTATTTTCAATAGGTTTTCAAAAATGATATTGAGGTTTTTAATATATTTTTTTTCTAAACTGAATAGTTTGCGCGAGAGACACTTCCAAAGTGGTAAAATGTGTGCTCCCCCCCCCCCCCCCCGTAACTTCTAAAATAACAGAATGATAAAACTAAAAAAAAATATGATGTACATTATCATACAAACTTCCACCGAAAATTGGTTTGAACGAGATCTAGTAAGTAGTTTTTTTTCTAAAATAAGAGAATGATAAAACTAAAAAAATATATGATGTACATTACCATACAAACTTCCACCGAAAATTGGATTGAACGAGATCTAGTAAGTAGTTTTTTTTAATACGTCATAAATCGTAAACCGCAATTTACATTTCATTCAATCAACTCAAGTATATAAAAAAAAAACATTTAATTTCATAAACATAAACTTTATGTTACTTGCTGCTACGGAACCCTTCATGGGCGAATCCAACTCGCACTTGGCCGCTTTTTTAATAGAACCACCGGGCACTATAAAAACAAGACAAGTTTTGTATGAGCATGATATATTGTGAGTGAAGAGGAGTACTTTTTTATTTATTTTACCAAGTGAACCGTAAAAATAGCTTACAGCGCAAATAAAACAGAAACAGCGTCCGAGCAGTTGATGATATTCACGTTCAAGGGATCAGTTAAAATAAATTCTCTGACAGTGAACAGTACGGGCATACAGAAACTGCGTTCCAATTTGGAACAATGCAATTGCCTCGTTGTACTTTTAACGGAATCCACCGTTAACTTCCTACTCGTGAACATTATGTTAACGAGCGCAGTTACTCCGTTCTGAAAATTAGAATTGCTCTCGTGTGTAATTTGGGAGGTAAAGAAGCGGAGAAAATTGACTTTGAAACAAATTTTTGGTGCTTCCAGGAGTTAGATATCATGAATAAACGTCGCTGACTCGTCTTGAATTTGTGTAATTAGGTTTTCATATTTTAAGTAGGGGGTATCCTTTATAATATTTTTCCTTTCTTTTGTCTGGATTCCCAGTGGGTGTTTTGCTTGATTTATTGTACCTACTTTATTTTGTTTGTGGTATAGGTTGTTAAGTTCACATGGCTATCCACCATTATTTCATCTAAATCAATCGCCATAAGATCAATGTTTGCATAGTTATGTAATATAGCTAGCTAGATAGTTCCTCAAAAGAGAGTATACTGGGTAAAAAGCGCCTAAGCTCATTCATCATCTCAGCCAAAGACGTCCACTGCTGGACAAAGGCCTCCCCCAAGGATATGAGGGGTATTTGCCGTAATCGCCACGCTTGGCAGGCGGGTTGGCGATCGCAGTAGGTTGAGGGTAACCTCAGAGAGATGCTGCTGCCCATCCTCTGGAATGGTCCCTTAGTCGGCTTTTACGACACCCACAGGAAGAGATGGGGTGGTGCAATTCTTTATCCCCGGCACCACACAGGGAGCCTAAGCTCATTAATCATGAGATAAGATGGAAGTCTAGTGCATATAGTAAAGATGTTTTTTGTTTTTGTGGGCAATGATCAGACGACAGGCTAACTTCGATCTTTTAGTAAGCTCCACAAAGACAGCATTAGCTTGTATAACTGAAATTGTTGCATAAGACTATCCAAACTATGATAATCACGTGCCAATCCGTTGTTAAATAAAATTTCTAACACATCTTACCAATTAAATGAATACTTCAACAACTTTCTTCATCTACGTCACCTAAGCATTAATTTACCAATCACTTTATGCCTCCCCACATTCCCTATACACCTCGCTCACGTACATATTTAACAGACGTCAAGCTTTCTGTCAGCTACTTCCACCAAGAATCCACTTATCAGCCTTGCCCCGGAAATTATGTTGGAATTTTAATGTCATCGACCGAAGGGTCTTAATTGAAAAAGTTTTGTGCCGCTCTGGGAGAGCAAAGACGCCATGTTGAATCGGTAAAGAGCTCTGTCAAACATTCCGATTGAATAATTGACGTCATGTGACTCGAGTTAGGTGCGTTTTTTAATAAAATTTTCTTTGTGGCGCGGCTCAAGACTGTTTTGAAGATGTTAGTGCCGCGCGACTCTCAACTCAATTTGCGTTTGCGATTAAGCCTTTTTTGATCAATCGCAATAGCGTTTGTTGGCTAATGGTTTAATTCATTAGTCCTTTGTTTGTGCATTACGGACAATCGACATTTAATTGGGCAGAGCTCGATACTGTAAAATATCAGTCAACTTAGCAGTTCCATTGAATGTATGAAAGGCGCAGGTGACAGGGGCCTATCACTTATCAGCACTCCTAAGAACATCAAACTTTAATTATGCAGAGTCAAATATTTTTTTATTTAAATAAACTTAAGAAAAGTGCTTTTGAGTCGTCCAAAAAATAAACGGCTAGACAACCAACTAAGAAGGTTCAAAATAAAAGTAATGCAAGTTTTAATCTCACGCTCCTCCAGCGAAGGCAGATAGTGAACCGGTTTGCTAATAAATAGAATCAGGTGGACTCAAGGTCAACTTACGCGACAGCGAAATTGTAACGTTTGACAAATTGCATTGATATACAATATAGCACTGGCGCGGAGATATGTTTTTAAAACGTTAAAATCTATCTTTGTGATGCTGATTTAATTGAAAAATGACTTTAAGAATGATTCAAAAGTAAACGGTACTATGTTTTAAATAATTTTAATTGTAAGGTAATATTTTGCGCACAAAGAAGACTGTAATGGGTATAAAGGGAATCAGAACTGGATTAAAGGGTTTAGACAGAATGAATGAAATACACTGGCACTTATCTGTTAAACTGTGCTGCGAGGCGATGCTTTTGCTGCGTCACTGCTCAGCGATGTTTTAGATATCACCCTTTTTCTTGTGCAAACTATTTAGGGTCTGCGGTGGTTCGTCAGTGGAGTATGTATATTCCAGCCAGGCTCGTAGAAACAGTTTTCTTTGGTAACTTCTAATCGTTACAGTTTTTACCCCGTGTGGTGCCGGGGATAAAGAATTGCACCACCCCATCTCTTCCCGTGGGTGTCGTAAAAGCCGACTAAGGGACCATTCCAGAGGATGGGCAGCAGCATCTCTCTGAGGTAACCTCAACCTACTGCGATCGCCAACCCGCCTGCCAAGCGTGGCGATTACGGCAAATACCCCTCATATCTTTGAGGGAGGCCTTTGTCCAGCAGTGGACGTCTTTTGGCTGGGATGATGTTACAGTTTTAGTTTTGATCGAATGAATTCCTTCAGTTTTCCGATAATGCAGTCCTGTCACGGTCGCTAAATTATGTTTCGTAGTGAACTAAATGGAGCCTTATAATTAATTAAACTAGTTTTTTAAGTAGATGCGATTTATATTGAACTTAATTTATTTTCAACCACAACACATTGATCATGCAATATCTCATTATTTCCCATTCTCTAGATATGACGAAAACAATATTTATAATTAATTAACTAGTATTAATGAAATTACATGCATTGTTAATAGTTCAATTCATCACGATAATCCCTCCAATTTATAGCGCTGGAGCTTAAAAACAAAAATCAACACACACATTGGACCATATGCTATTTTTCTATATACCTGGTTCGGCAAATGACTTTTTTTTTGGAAGGAGTTTGCTGATAGCCTTAAACGGGCAGCGAGAAACTTAAAGGGTTCCTCAGGCCGTGTGAAATGAATCACTTCAGGAGGTTTTCTAGAGGGAACGGCATCACGCACTAGTGCATGTCCCCGTGCCCTACTAGATTCTCCGAAGGGTTCGGATCGGATCGGGGAGAAGAACAACCCGATGGGACCTTTAAAGGTTCGGACGTGGTGGTGGAGAGAAGGGCCCAGGTACATGTCTGTACCTGGTATAGCGCGTGTGAACCGGTTCGTCGTACCCTTTTGTTCTACGAGTAAGGTGTCTTGATTGGGCCTAAACTAGTGTGGGGGCGTTCGCAACTGTTACGGGATCATCTAGGACGTGTTTAGGACGTCTAGATGTGTTCCGTCTTGTTGGTGGAAGGCCTCCAACATTATAGTTGGCGGCCGCCACAACAAGCGGGTTATGGTGGTGGGGGGCGTTATCAAAGTAAGGAAACGTCCTTGATAAAATCTTTGATAGTGTGAAGATCAAGATAACGAATGTGGAACTGGCGAGGTACCTGTATGGGTACTGAGAAGAGAGTGGGCTTACAACTCCGCCACCAAAGAAGACATTTAGTAGTCGACTTTAGAGGATATTAGGTAGTGGACTATACGTGTCCACGGCGCAACTCGCTCGAGACACTAATCTGAAAGTACTGGATTAACAATGCGCATCGGCGCGTCCTGATCTAGCGTTATGACCTGACTCACATGATCCCTTGTGCTTGCGCAAGGATGTCTCACACCTTTTACTTTATAACCGTTAGGTTGGTGGCGGGTGTCAGTATAAACTTTAAAGTCATGTGTAGTGGGCTGCTTGTTTATTAGGATATTGTTAGAGAAAACTTTTTCCTTTAAACGGGACACCAGAACGCGTTCGTATAGTTTTCCCAACGATTTGAGAAGACTGATGGGGCGATAACTAGAGGGGGCGGTACGCGGTGTACCGGATTTATGAATACCTATGACAACCGCATCTTTCCTCGCAGCAGAAAAGATTGCGTTTGCCATGGCGCTATTGAAGATAGCTACTATAAAAAGGATAAGCCGAGCGGATAAGATCTTAAGGATCTTGTTTGAGATACCGTCTGCACCGGGGACACTATAGGGTTTGAGCCCCCTAATTAGCGTTTGCACCTTATCCTCTGTAACAGGCGGGAGGGTTGCGATGGGAGGGAGGGACGAGAGTCTATCAACTTCGCTATCAACCATTTCAACATGGTCCTGAGGGACTGGGAGAGTGCTAGATGAGCATTGAGGCTCGAGGCGGGCGGCGAGGCATTCGGCTTTGTCGTCGTCGTCAAAAGCGATCGAGTTATCGGATTTGTTAAGTGGGGGCATAGAAATGACTGAGTTTGACTTAGAGGTTCTCGCCAACTTCCAATAAGCTTGGTGAGAGGGCGAGAGCTCTTTAAGTAAGCCATCCCAGTTCGTACCGTGGAGCTCTTGTATGCGCTTCTTAGCAGCGCGCTGCAAAGAACGCATACGAACTCGATTGTTCGAAGTGGGAAAAGAGTCGTACGCGCGCATGGCGGCGTTCTTAGCCCTCAATAGTTGCCTCACATCGTCCGGCAGTTTGAAGCGATGATCACCCGTCACTACAACCCGCCTGGTCGATTCGCATAGCGTTGCTGATATGACTACTGAGGGCGTCGACCGCGGCCACTGTCTCGTGAGGCGAGGCAATGATATCGGGGATTTGGTTTAATGACTCACTAGCGGTAGGCTCGAGTAATTTCTCAAGCTTTTCCCACCTTAATGACGGGGGTGGTGTCAGTGGGGGGGCCTTACTGTAAAACAACCGACCTATGATCGGAGGAAAGCGCGTGAATCATTTCTATGGAACGCAAACGTAAGGTTACGTTCCTCAGCAACGCCATATCTAACGGGTTGGGGGTGTGATTATCCACTAACGGATAGTGCGTGGGCTCCATAGGCACGACGATATCAAAGAGCAACGACTCAGCGAGGTGGCTCATCACCGGACCGTTACGGTTGGTTGAGTTGAAACTCTACTGAGCGTGTTTGCTATTGAAATCGCCGGCAATTATGACGGCGTTATCCATAGCAAACGCGCCTCGAGATCGGGTTGTGTAAGAAACTTATTGAGGGACAAGGTCGCGGACGAGATAGTAATCGCACTCGTCGATTACTATCGCGCCTGTCATGCCTAGCCGACAGGCCGTAACCTTCATATCGGATAGCTGTGGGGGATCGAGCGAGCGATTAATAGATATGAGTGCCACCACCGCGGCCATCTCTATCATAACGGACAAGGTTGTAGTTAGCCAAGCGCGGGTCTCGGTTAGAAGGTTTTAGGAAAGTTTCCTGTACGAGTAAGACGTCGAGGGCGTGTTCGATTAGAAAATCGGACACATCATCGCATTGAAAAACGCAACCATAAAAAAGCGGGGCTTAATTATTTGAGGGGGCGTATTATTCATTTAAAATTATATGCTGCTGAACGTCTGTCGTAGTTCTCAACAAACTCTACTTAAAGGCGGCTGTTTTGCTGGGTAGTAATTTAAATATAATACCAACATTATCTCTCTCCAGAAACAACACAAATTACCGGGTGGAACACATAAATCGTTCTCAAATCCAAGTAATTTAATTAGTGTTTGAACGTTTCGAAATGAAGTCCGATCTTTATAAGGCAATTTCCGAAAATTCACTTGCCAGCAAAATTACTCGGGGAGCACACAATAGTCTTAATAAATAAACACCGGTCTCTAACGAATTTCCACTTTGATTAATTAGCCAAATTAATTTAATTAGGCAGCCCTCCATATTGTACAGCTTCTCCACCTGGATACTGAATGGACGAGTTTACTTTTATATTTTTTAATAGCGATCGTGTCTAATGCAGAAGTGTCTTTAAATGATCTACGGTTTGGTTAAAATTTTCCTATTTATGGTCACTAGCTAACAAATTCCGTAGGTATGTAAAGAATTCTGCACCTACTGCACGTATGTATGATATGGAAAGTCATACGTTACACTGTTGAATCCTACTGTCGCGGCCCTATAAATTCCTTCAATAGTTATTTAATATATATATAATAAAAAATAATAATAATATATTATTATTGTCAGGAGGTTCATCACTCTGCAGCCCTGACCGCCGGTAGCTTGGGCCCTGCGCCGCTGCTGGGTTTTTATAATGTTTTATTGTTTTTATATTAAAACATTGTAAAAATCTAGTTTTAAGAAAGAAAATGAATAAAGAGCATAAAAATAATAATATTTCCTTGATTCTTATTTTAACGACTTTAAATCTTATATAAACTTATTTACGAACTTATTTACAAAAAGCTAAATTACTTTTATTTACATTCATTTAGTGTGTTTACAACCGTGAGCAATTTCAAATTTCTCATTGAACAAAATGAGTTACTATTTTAGATTAACTTATTTTTATCATAATAATATACTATGTTGACTCGTTTTGAAATTGCTACTCATTGCATTTAATGAACTCTTGCACGTTAACTGCTTCACCACAAAACGATGGCTAAAAATAGACAATGCTCAAAACCGATACTGTCACTTTTGGCTAATATTATGAGACGGAGACACAATATTTTAAACACGTATTTAGCTAGTGTTTAACTTTAAACACTGGTTTGTAGTACAGGGGATAATGTTCAAGAGTTTATCCAATGCAATCGTTCCCATTGTTAGTGTTCTCGTTACCCAATCGTTAAATTAAAAACCGATCCAATACACGTCCATCCACTCCGGGTCATTCCGTCCGAGTGACATATATCTCGGCTGGTGCTTAATAAAAAATTAAAAAGCACAACACTTAATTATCGTCAGCGGAAGTTTCGCGCTGTCTGGCTGATTAATTAGACAAACTTTAATTAAAGAGCGGCCATAACTCAGAGCGTCACACGTCCTCGCCACTGCCGGCAAATTGTCAATTGGGCTGTTTTGTTTTACGCCTTGTTCATTAATTTTGCCAACTTTTTGGGGGTAGGCAGAAATAAAATTTATGAAAGGGTCACTTTCTTTCACGAAAAGTCAAATGTTCTAAAACTACTTGGCATAACAATCTTTTATAACTTCCCATAGTTATTATTGTATCGCATACAATTTGTTTAGCATAAGTTTTAAATGGCTTGTGTTACTTTGCATTACTGTTATAAGCTTTAACACTGTTTGTCATAAACATAAGAAGCTTATTAGTGTGACTAATAAATTAGACTAACTTTAAAGAGCGGCCTTAAATCATAGTGTTACACATTACACTACGAATATTACACGCAAATTGTCAATGGGGTTGTTTTTGTTATGTCTAGTTCATTAATTTTGCCAATTACAACAGTTTATAAAAGGATCACTTACTTTTACGGAAAGTTAAATGTCCTAAAGTTACATAGGTTATAATATACGACTATATAACTACTGCTTTGCATTAGCTACTTACTATAAAACCCATTTTTCAACTTTGTGGCATAATCTTAATAGCAAAATCGAAAAGACTGCCAAAAGGAGATCCACATTTGAAAGCAAATTGTATTACATAAGCAAATGTTAAATAACCGAAACAAATTTTAAAAAAAAACTATCTTTTTAATAACATCGCAGCGCAGACAATATTATGTTATAATTCAATAATAGTATATACTATTAAGATACGTATCTATTCGAGTAACACTTATTCACTGACATAGTTCCAGTTTCATGCACGTTGACAAAAGCTGATATATCGCGGCTCCCAAATGAAATGATCAACAGACTTTAATTAAAGTCATGCATAACTCAAAATGTCATATGTCCGAAGCTCTGCACAGTGTTTCTGTTTGCCTCAGTGAAGCAACAAAAGTTTGGTTAACATTTTAGCACTTTGTCATAATAACCAATTTGACATTCAGTTTCACGTTTTGTACGACCGATAGTTAGAAGTTATGGCAACTTCTTTTTGTCTTAGTAATAAAGAGGTAGTGATTTCTATGACTGCACTCTTGTAAGTAATATTTACTAAATTGACGGTACGCTTTATTTGAGGATAATAAATGTGAAAACTAGTAATTTGCTCATAATATGTAACTACTTCTAAAATTTATATTATTTTAATAACAGTCAGTTATCCTAAAAATAAAAAATAATAATAAAGAAAATCATAAGTCTATATTGACAATATAATATAATGTAATCTCTGATAGAAAGAAAGAATGAAAGAAAATTGGTGACTCGTTTCTTTGTCGCACTTCCAAAAGATGGTATAGTCTACCAGCACACGTTGTCCCTCCTTCCTATGACATGGGGTCCTTCAAACGAGGCGTGAAAAGGCACCTTGTGGGCCGGCAGGTTGAGGGTGACTGATGCTGCGTTGTTTTCACGCTGCACCAGTTGTCCTTGCGTCTGGACTCCATTTTCACTTAACATCAGGTGGAGTGAAGTCATTTGCCGAGCTATGAATAAAAATAAAAACAAAAACAGCAAATAAAAAATATTAAAAAAAAATATATTACTTTCGGATGTTTGCGACGTAGTACCTAAAAGTTGATCAAATACTGCCATAAAGCGTTTTGAATAATCTCTTAAAATAACGATAGAGATACCAATGTCTAAGTTATTCAGTACAAAGATTGCGAAATCTCATAAGTCGAAGTTAAGACTGAAAACTTATGAGATTTCAGAACTGAAGCAGGTTTTCATTTTCAAAGTGCTTTTTACAGTTCTTAATAATTTTAGAAACTACTAACATTGTCAGTTCATATGCGGATAAGGCTGCAAAGTATTTTAAGCATCTGGATAAAATAGAGTAAAAAATAAACTCGAGCAGATCTCATGTATAAAGATTTACTTAAAAAAGAAAAAGATCTCATTTTTATCATCAGACACTCGTCTGAAATTAACAAAATGTATTTTACTGTAATCATAACCTCTTTACAGTATTTTTTAAACAAAAATAAAAAAAAAAACGTTGCTCTGTTACCGATCCATTGAAAACAACGTCCTGCTTGAATTTTCACAAGCTACAAGTCGAAATTTAAAATCAACTACCTATAAGGTACGTTCCTTGAGGCGGGGGTGTTATCCAATTTGGCGCAGAATATTCTGCAAGTCCCTCAGGAGTCGTCGTTTCAAAGATTTAAGGCCACCGTCTGCAAGGCTAACTTGGAGGTCCGACGGAATTTACGTGTAACAAGTAATTGACAATGCTTTGGTGATATACGTTCGTTGCATAAATAGGATTACTAATTTCAAAATTTCTGGTGGGTTTTAGTTTTTTTTTTCGTCATTAGCTTATTAACGTTCTAACGAGAGAATCAGCCCCTCTAGACATGTGGCATTACGCTAACAGAATAGAAATTAAATATAATGATTATTGTACGGGATTTACATAAGTCTTGTACGTGTATAATTATGACGTTTATGTCAATCCAATACAATAATCATCCTATTAAATTTTTTTATATTATCGTTATGCCACTTCTCTAGGTGAGCTGGCTTTTCTATTAAACAAAAGCATAACAGGAAAATCAGCCATAACGTCAGATATAAAGTAACCAACCAAAATTTTCTGTTTTGTGTGAAATTGTGAATAAATAATTACGTTTCAAAGTAACACTTTGTGTACCAAAATAATTATAATTTTGTTTTTCCAGACTTGGTCTACAGTTTAGTAGTAGTTTAGAACATGCGAAAAGTTACCTAAATGGTTTATTCAAGCGGCGGTATTGCTATCCCAAACAAGTAGCTACTGTCCGTACATCACAAATAACTTTTTCTCTCTTCTCCTTTGTTTCATAATAGAACATAAACTTAATGGCATCCAAAGCCTGCACCAAATACAACTCTCTGTTTATATTTAGGAAGTTGGGGAAGCACTCTGATAAACTTTTATGTGATTTACGTTACTTCGCAACAGTTTGTGAGGCTATTAATATAGGTTTGTGTGAATACGTAATTATTGGAGATTTTATTAGACGAACAACGAACGTGAGTGTGCTTTATTATACTCCGCTCTTTATTACTTTAGTAATAAGTTTGCCAAAGAGTTTGCATACCGTAAAGCCAAGTATTTTACACAATGTTTGTAAGTCTGGAACAACAAATAATTTTTGTATATAAATTGGTGCATAAATTGGTACATCGTCCGTAAATTGAACTATTGGACAGATATAATTTTATATAATTCACGACATTAGCATGACATAAAGTTTACGTTACAATTTTGATAGAACTTCAAGCTAGGTCCACGGAACGCACCCGATTAAAATAGTTGACGGTAGCAAATTACAAACTAATTGTGGCACGACCAAAACCTTTGTCACTCTGTGGCCGCGGACCCTGCAAAGGGTTCGAAATGTAGGGATACGTAAAATAAGTAAATTCGTGAAGAGTATTTTAGATGTTAGATTACATTGACTTTAAAATAAGATCATTCAAAAGAGGCGTGAAGAGGCACCTTGTGTGCCGGCAGGGTGAGGGTGACCGATGCTGCGTTGTTTTCACGCTGCTTACAGCTGTTGTCTTCGCGTCTGGACTCCATTGCCACCTAATATCAGGTGGAGAGGGATCATTTGCCGAGCACTCTATAGAAAAACCTGCAGGTGGGCAACCAGTGCAATTGTGAAAACGAGAAACGGGTAGCGGCGTTTATACGCGCGTCTCCTTTTTTCAACCACCGTAAAATTATAGTAATACTTCTCTGAGAGCTCATGGATAGGCCTCTCGTCCTGTAACAGAGTTTAAAACGCAATCGTAGGATAGTGACACCAGTTCGACAGGAACTAGTGATCGACATTTTTGATGTGTAACATCTTTCCGCTCGCCTTCTATAAATACAATTTGTGGGAGAGATTTCGTAGAAAAGGGACGGAAGTAGGGTCGTAACAGTGTGATCCTGTAACTGTTAAGCCACCAATGATCGACACTTTAAGCCCTATGTCCGTTGTAGGTCGTACCATTTGTCGGAGTGATTTCGTAGAAATGTGATCGTAACAGTTAACAGGATAACAGTGTGACATGTTTTTTTTTATTGTGGCACGCCAAAATTGCCTCACCCTGCCTGATGAAAAGCAGCAGTGAAGCCCAAGGAGTGAAAGCGCTCATCGCAGCTCTACCACGCTATGCCGAACGCTCACACTATGGCGGCCTGCATAAATGCTTTTTCACGCCCCGCTTAAATAACCCGGGAGAGAAAGTGGAGGGAAACACGTGTGCGGGAAGCGCATTCCACATACGGGCGGTTCGGCAAAGGATCGATTGTCAAAACGTTTTGGTACGTGTCTTGATGGTCAGCACGGTATGAGGGTGGCTTCTCAGACCTGCACGCGTCGATCTGGAAAGGAATGGAGAGGGAGGAATGAGTTTAAAGAGCTCCTCAGAGCATTCACCGTGGTAAAGGCGGTAGAAAGCACTAAGGGAAGCATTGTCTCTACGTAGCTGTAACGGCTCCAGACTGGTCGTAACGTCATCGTTACCGATAATACGGACAGCACGTCTCTGCAACCTGTCAAGAGCTTCGAGCAAGTACTTGGCGGATCCGTCCCAAAGATGAGAGCAATACTCCACGCAGGAGCGCACCTGAGTCTTATACAAAAGACAAGGTTGCTCAGGCGTGAAGAACCGCTTCACTTTGTTCAGGATTCCGAGTTTACGTGAGGCTGTGGTTATGATGCTCTCAATATAGCTCTTCGGGTTGAGGTCGCTGTGTATGTACCCGTATTGTCGATCATGAATCAGGGAATGATCTTCTAGGCAGCGGATGAGTGACCTGTTTATGATTCGCTCAAAAACCTTACAAAGGACAGAGGTGACAGCAATAGGTCGATAGTTTGCTGGGTCGGACCTATCCCATGTCTTCCTAATGAGTATTTACTGTATTACTCTTTATGATTTGTAAATCTATATTCTATTTTCTATTGTTATATTAATTTCAACTATTTCGTCTGTAATAGACTTTTAAACAATATTAAAAATTAAAAAAATTAAAAAAATAAAAAAGGCAAAAAAATTAAAAAAAAGAGAACAAAAATACCTACGTCATTATTAATTCCATATTCTAATTTCTATTGTAATATTGATTACAAAAGGTGAGATGTCAAATGTTACACATCATATGCGACTACTGTAAGGCTCGCTCGTTTTTTTTTTCTTTTAATCAATAAAAATAGGGGTCACCAGCTGCTTCCTAACTTTCATCCCGTAAAATTTCAATAAAATTTGTGTTATTATTTGGTGACGCAAACCGTGTCGAACACTGGGCTTGACGACCATGTCGCCACTACGATAATTGTTTTGTTTTCTAATTAACTATCTCTTCATTATTATTCATCTAAAGGTCAATCTGTTAGATAATTAAAAAAGTGGGCCGACACCTCGCGTACAAAGACAATATAACTTGGCGTGTAAACTTTTTCAATTAACACAGGTCCCAGTCTCGAAACAGACCTCGTTGCGAAATGAACGAGTAAATTCAAAAAATTCTTTTCTAATCTCGTTCGGAACGTTCGGAATCTAGTTATGAAATACGGCGCCCGCCACCCCCCGATCCGATGGCTGGCATCCAATGACTACCATTTAAAATTTAAAATTTCGAACCGCCATGATGCGTACGATAGAATTACCATAACACGACCGTTAAATGCGTATTTGTATTCCAACATTTGAATTTTAAACTGTGTTCATGAGGATAAATGTAACGGAATATTCTTCACGTCTCACCGTTCGGGGTTGAGTGGATTTCGATTCAATGGGAATACGAAACGAATAGTAATGTGACGTTACAGACTTAATTGCTTCGCTAATAGACTTATTTCCAATCGTTGCGTTAATATAGTCAATTTATAACTTAATATCTAATTACATCAAACTTACAATGAATTACGACTATGAGATATGTACAGATTTAACAAACGTTTTAATAATTATTAAATTTTAAAAATAGAATTAATTAATTAATTAATACAAACACTAAACATTGAAATGAAACAACTTTTATGGATCTTCTTGCGTTTATTTTATATATTTAGGATTTTGGATTAATCCTGAGTATATCTTGCGGATTACGGAGACGAACTTCGCAAGGTGACTGGCAAGAGCTGGATGAGAGTAGTCACGGATCGTGCTCGGTGGCGTGCACGCGGAGAGGCCTATGTCCAGCAGTGGACTAGTATATTAGGCTAATGATGATGATGATGATGATGAATTCCGTAAAAGTTGCTTCATTTCGATGTTTAGTGTTTGTATTAACTTTAAGGTGGAAACTAACCGAAGCATTTTGCCGTAACGTAACATGTTCGATGCGAGCATTTGCACGGTATATACAGTGAGTCAAGCCGCTCGCCGCTCGCCCTGTTATCGGTCAGGCAGCAATGACGTATCAAGCTCGCCGCAAATACGCCGCTACGGTTACGTTAAGATGATAGCTCCGATCAGATGAAAAACAATAAATAATACTTTTAGTTACTCATAATTATTTAATTCCTTTCATATTAAGGTAGTAGGTAAGATGTAAAAATAAAAGCCTCTGAGACCTTGCCATGAGTTCTAGAAGCATTATTATTGCAGTTGTAAAAACGAGACGCGTGTAGCGGCGTATATACAGCTCGTAGTGAGGCCCAGGTATTTATACCTATGGTGTTAAACAATCAATTGTATGTAGCGGCTAGCATCACATAACCGTTACTTAGAAAATGTCCGGTTTCTCAAAAGCGAATCTAAGTTCAAAAGCAGTTCCTTTCGTCTTCTTGTCTTGACTTATTACTCCTTGAAGTCGTCCTTCCTCCTTCTTTCTTTCTCCAACTGCTGCGGAGATCAGCTTCACTGGCTTGGAAGCTATGCCTTGCTAGATTCTCCGAAGCGGTCCAGTCTGCAGTTAAGCGATCCATATGATTGTTATACGACATAACAAACAAAAACCTCGACAGTAAAATTAGAAGCAAACGAACCGTCAAATTTAATGCATGTTGAACACAGGAAACTATAGAGTCCCAACAAAACGGGGGTCTGTTCCACTAGGAAGGGTTAATTAACATGAGCGAACCAAAATGACGTTTAATTAAAATCAGAAGTGGCCGGAATGGTGATAAATGGTGCTTCGCGTCGGGTGCACCCGCCGAATGGAGATCGTTTTATTTTTAAACCGAATCAAAAATTAGACGGAATTCTTTTGGGAAACTACGACGTGCAATGTAAGTTTAGCATTGAATATTGGAGAAGAAGGAGCTTCATGGCACAATGGTTAACAAAGGCAAAGGCCGGTCATCGGATGGGTGACCAAAATTTTATTATGTTAAACTCCTCCATGCTACTTAAGCCACGTTAAGCTGTTGTCGATCGTAGTTTTATGCTGTTATGCTAACTGTAGCTGTTATGCTGAATGTAGTTAGTACCCTTCAAACTGGAATTACAGCAGTGCCAAAAAAATCAAAATTCAAATTTCATCTGAAAAGTTTTTTTTATGCTTTTTACGGCAAATGACTCCACTCCATCTGGTGTTCAGTGGAAATGGAGTCCAGACGCGAAAACAAATTTGTTGATGATTTAAAAAAAAAAATTATAACGTCAAGTTTTAATCTTAGCATTGAGTTCCTAAACCTTACGGTGGGGATCTTCTTCCAAGAAGAAGCCGCAGGAAACTTGCAAAATATGCTTGTTAGCAGAAACATGTATTGAGGTACTCGTCAGATTCTAAGCTAATTCCTACCACGAGACAAAACATAAGCAACAATTTAACAAAACAGACTTCCAAAGGTTTCTCATTTAAGTATAAAACATAATTTTCTTTGACAATGCGCGACGCCATGAAATATTTTGTGATGTAATAAATTATCGCCCAGACAAACGGTATACATTGTCCAAGTAGTTCCTTGGGGATCTGATAAAATTTTATTTGCTGTTCGCTACAGCGCTCCCTGTCGTTATAGAAGAATAGTCAGTAATATCTTATATAACATTTCTGCTTTGGGAATACCTAAAAATAGTATTTCTCAGAATCTCTATGTTATTTGACAGTGCCTAGTTGATTTACTTGCTTTTGAGGTGTATCAAATTGGTACTTCTATACTGTTTTGTTCGTTTTAATCCATAAAAAGAGTTTACTTTTATAAAAGAAACCTGGTGCTATTTTCTTGAAAGATCTCGTTATCAAGATGCAGCGGATAAAGCAATTACGTATAAAAAACCATCCTTTAAAATCCATCGTTTTTTCTTAGCGTTAATTTCTTTCTTCACTTAATGGAAACGATTAATAGTTCATATTTTAAAACATTAAAACGTACTGTCATCTTAATTCCTAAAAAAACGACGGCCTCCTTTTGAAATTCTCATGACTGCTGTCTCAATTGAGCTATAGACATCGCTTCTGTGACGAGAAACAAGTATTGCAGGTCGTTGTACGAAATTCTTTCTTAGCTACCACACTATATGTATATCGTTAAATGTGATTTATATCTACTGTTCCGAAAACAACTGACAAATGTTTTTAAAATTCAAAATATCACGTTACACCAAAAACATGGAGGAAGCGACCAAATTTATGGTTTTGGGAAATCATGGATTCGTTGTTATATTAATTTCTTCTTTTACTTTTAGGCTTAGGGAATTTATAGGTGAACACTGTGATTTATTTCGATTAGGCAAAGTTAGTGAAGTATTTAATTCAGTATGTTTTAAATTAAATTACTTAACCGCCTGTGTGGTCTAGTGGTCTGTGATCCAAAGATCTCAGCACGAATTCTCAACGGAGATAGATACATTGTGATCATTTTGGTTGATTTAAGGTCTTGTCATAAATCTACCTTGCTAGCTCTCTCTATCCCATTTCAGTCTGCCCCCACAATTATTAATTTAATTTATAATTAATTTAAGGTTTATTATTGCACTAGTGGCCGCTCGCGGTGTCACCCGCGTGGTTCCCGGTTTCACCCGCGTGGTTCCCGATCCCGTGGGAATATCTGGATAAAAAGTATTCTATGTGTTATTCCCGGTTATATACTATCTGTATGCAGAATTTCATCTAAATCCATTCAGTAGTTTTTACGTGAAAGAATAACAAACATCCATACTTACAAACTTTTGCGTTTATAATATTAGTAGGATTCTAGCTCTTGCTATTTGAGCTCTTGCTAGTTCCACAATGATTGAGGGTTCTGTATGTAGTGCATTTCTATCTTTCATGTCATCATTATTATCCAGTGTGATAATAGTTAAGCGATTCCCCGTTGGAAAAAAGAAATTTCGGGGTATTTTCATTAAATTGTAAATATTTTCAAGGCATGCATATTTTTGTAATTTATTATGACGAATTTTTTAAAGGAATTAGTTTTATTATCTTAATGACTTTCAATATACGTATATAAGCAATTGAAAACTCATTAACGCCATTCAAGTATTGATCTTCTACGATTACGAACCTTTGACAATAAGAAGTATTCTTTGGACCATGAATGGTCTATTTGATTTGGAGCAACGTTTATTTATTCTGGCTGAGATCTACCGTAATAAGAAATGTTTGATTCCCTCTGATATATTCTGCTAATATGTCTTTAGGCTAGGATCTCATTACACACATTAGGATTTTGTATAAAGCAAAAACGGTATTGATACGAATAGACGAGTAGGTTATATTCAACAACAATAATAAAACTATTTTACCTATACTTTTATTTGTATATTTTGGTTGGTTGGTTGTTACAGATTTTAAAGCAAAATAATAAAGCATATTAAATGTTTTGAAATATATTATTCTACTACAGTAAATAAAGATTTTATAGAAACTTTTTTGTTTTTAATCAATTAATTAATTGATAAACGAATCAAAATGATCGTGGAAAAAGTATACTGTAATAAGTTAGGATAAATAACGACGAAATCGTTTAATCTAAAATGAGAAGAAAATCACCAAATAAAAATTAAACATAACCATAATAGTTTAAGGTTTGTGATTAAAATTATTCATTAAATCTCGTTTCGCTCGATCATGGGGCACAAATCGAATATCTTTTGCTTGCTAAACGAAACCTCAATGTTTAAAAGATTAGAATTGTCTCGGAGCAACATATCAATATTTATATTATTATATAAATTATTTATTCCCATAATTGAATCATTTATTGTTATCGCTTCTTGATGCTTTGTTTCAGTCGCCCAATGAATTCGGACAATGGCTATGGCATAGCCTCATCACAAGTAGTTTCGCTATCTGGGTCGCAAAGCCATATTGCTGAATTATTTGAACTAACTAAGGAATGAGTGTTTGCGGTAGTAATATTTAAAGTAAATTTTATATTTTGAACTCACAATATTTTCTTTGTCTTTGAAAGTGTTATTTTTTTAGAACTATGCACTGAACTTGGTTTGACTTCGGATTTTAAAATTGTTTATGATGAGTTGTAGAAATAAGCTAATTTCAAGCAGGTCTTTACCCAGCAGTGGGAAAGTATGTGGGTATTTTTTTTAATGTAAGAATAAGAATGAGAATAAGAAATTATTTATTGACGATCACACAGACATAACAGAAAAAAAAAGACAATGAATGAGGAAACATTTAAACAAAAATAATAATAAAACTGATAATAATAATAACTAAAGCAACTACAAGGAAGGATGGATGTGTGTGAAGGCCAACTAGGACCCTGCCTCAGCTTGTGCCGTTGCGGTGCTGAGAAACAAACACCACCACAACGACGCTGGTATTCTGACAGGGCCTATAGTGTGTGAGTGTGACTGTAGTGTTGTGTGTGTGCGTGTACATAAGATCGTATAATGAAAAATAAAATAAAAATAAATAAATAAATAAACCATAGTTATATACATATTTTATATACGTGATAAAAAGCGTTTATTATATAAATTTACATAGATATGTTGAGATATATATAAGATGAAATACGATATATATAATGTGAGAGCGGGCTATTGATACCACTCCACCTGCTGTAAAGCAGAAGCGTAGTCCACATGTGAAAAAGCTAGTGGGGCAAGGTTGCTGATAAGTACTTAATTTTATTTTACTACGCCTGAGTCGCATTCTAAGTGACGTCCTGATCCTAGTAAAAGTATTTTTGTAGACTGATGAAGTATCTTATATACCTTAAGGTACAGTCACGAGCATACAGATTTAAGGTACTATACGGTAAAATTGTCCTTATATTATTTTCACTTTAAGTTGTCATATAATTTTGACGCAATCACAAGCCGCCTAAACCACACAATGCAGTTACAATTGTGTTGACAAAAATTGTTAAAGGCTTTTCTAGTGCAGTTATTGTTGTCGATTTAGTCAAAGCTAGATATACCGACTAGTAAATGTACAACGTATTTGATTTTAATTAACAATTTCTGACACTCCTACAAACGAAGTAGGTTTTATTATAAACACCAGAACTCGAGTCAACACTAATACAAAAACTTTACAAGCCACCTTTACATAACCACAGAGTAAAACAACCGAGTTGTAGATAACCAGAAGTTGTATAAACTCCGTCTAGCGCTTTAACTAAGATTTATACTCACCGCTAGACGTTTAGATTTAACTGCACGTACTGTGGACAGCATAATCGCATCTGTTCAGTATATGAATCGGTCTTACGACTAAGTGATATAAGGTTTAATTCAGCTTGGCTCTTCTCGTTGACATTACCAACGCTCCGGCGTATACCGTTTGTTGCATGCACTCGGTGTTCAAATTACGCTTTGTATTTGACACAGCTATTGTCTTTTACGCCGAAGAGTAGGTATTTTCAAAGAGATATCGTAGCTTTATAGCAGGTATAGACTATAGATATATACTATAGATATTAATAAAGTTTACGTGGCTTTCATAGCACAGAGTTTGGAGATATCGGGGCGCCAACCATAGCGAAAGTTAGTCAGCGATCACTTACCAAAGTTAACGATTTTTGATCTTCTTTTTCTGTGGTGGTTGATAATAATTACTTTAACTATCCACCTATCTTATACCATGCATAGCTTTTTTGTAGTAATTACTTACTACTTACTAAGGCATAAACTGCCAACTGAACCCGGCATTGACTACAAAACCAAAACTGCGCTTGAAACAGCTTTATCAACTTTACCATATGAAAAGAAAATATTCTCTTAGATCCAGTTAATGTAACGTCACGTCGTAACGTCGAGGAGACAGACGGTCGCTTCCTTGGCGCTAGACAAAAAGCCAGTTTGGATAGGGTCGGGATTAAACGGTTTAGACCCTTGACGTCTGACACTTAACCCTTCACACTCGTATATTGAACATGGAAATAAGGTGAGATTACATATCTTTCCAGTAGGTATCCTGGAGACATCATCAACAATAAAACACGTAGATGGACGATAATTAATAAAATGGGTACCGATAAAAAGTATGGCTAATATAAATGAAAGAAAGTCAGCAAAAGAAAATAAACAACGAAAGCTTCTTACTTTAACAGCAATTTGGTAATTGAAATGAGAAAAGAATGGGTTGGATACAAAAGAGTTCGCAACACTTGACACGCTCGTTTTAATCTATCGGAATTACAAACATTAGAATATTATAAACGAGATTATTGCCATCATTTTGTCTTTGAGTATGCGATAATATAGCGCTCGCTATGTGTTGCATAGATGTACTGAAGTTACTGCATGTGGATGTTTAGTGCATACAAATAGGTATATCGGCTTTGCCTTTTTTGCGCTTGACATTCGCACCCCTGTTTCCAAAGTCATGACACACTACACTCAGTAACTTGTCTTTTTAAACAGAAAATACAATAAACAAAACTAGTATTAATCCCATCAACAAGTACTTGTTCTACAAACCAGTAAACCATATTATACAAAATACTAAAATAAAATGTACAACTGTCTTCATTTATGTAAAGCCGCAATGTCAAATCATTCACAGCTTTACATAGAAAAAAAATTATAGTTCAAAACAAATGTACGCTCAAATGAAAATTCTAAAATTTAGCTTCCTTTACTACAAAATCGTTTTCTAAAGTTGCAATTTCATAAACGCTTATTTTTAAGTAGACCTCCGAAAGCCAAAACGCCGCCCACTCTCCTTCGAACGTCATTGTTGGCCCGAACATTATTCCAAACGAAAACGTCGGGTGACTTTTTCATATTCATAAAACGGAACGTTGGAACCTAAAACTGGGAGAGACGCGGGTTCCGGAAATCAAATGACGCGATCCCAGTCCAGAACGGAAGCCTGTAGATGTCGTTGGGGAACTTCCTGGGAGATGGACGCCTTGAATACGAATGGTGGATTATACTATATCATATAGGGGGCGTATATGCACAGTTCATTGAAGACAGTAAAGGATCTTTGATACTTTGTTTTCTGTAAAACTGAATGTCTTCGTTAGCGTCCCAACGACTATATGTTAAATCATCTCCACGTCTGATGATAAGTAAAAACTCATGGCACTCAAGAATGCTGATATCATATCTGTTATGTCTTATATAAGACTAGTGGCTGCTCGCGGTTTTACCCGCGTGGTTCACGTTCCCGTGGGAATATCGGGATAAAAAGTATCCTATTTGTTAATCCAGGTTATAAACTATCTATATGCCGAATTTCATCCATTCAATAGTTTTTACGTGAAAGAGTAACAAACATCCATCCATACTTACAAACTTTCGCGTTTATAATATTAGTAGGATAGTGGTAACTAGCCAAACAGACTGAGAGACAACTAGTTGGTAGTAACCAACAAGCACAGATAATGCATTAATATTTTATATACTCTTCATAGAAATCTGGGTACCACTATCAATAGACCAAGTGATGACTAAAACTCAAATCTAAGTCACTAGTTGTTACCTGAGGTTGCGAGATAGAAGCCTAACTACATCATTTTCACTCAGGCTACTTTAGTATGTACTTTTATAATGTTGCAAAACTGTTACAGTGTGCTAGCAACTACATTTTACAACATTACACATAAATTCTAACTTTTGTACCTTCATTCTCGATATTTTTTTGTATGCGCTCGCTTTTTTCTAGAATCTACTCTGATGTTATAAAGAAATCAAATTAGTTTGGACATATTCTCTGGAACTACTGAACTGATACGTAAAATTCTTTTATTAACAGAAAGCTTCCAACTAAAATATCTATCTTTATTATCCAGTAACATACAATGTTCCCAGAGGCACGCAATAAAGACTTCTCTGACACACTGAATTCAAACACGCGTGCCCATGAGCGATATCTAGTAAAGAACGTATGGTTTTTGATGCAAATTCTACTGCCTATGCGTTTGCACTGTTGAACATCTTATGTGAAGATAGGTATAAGTGTCAATTTGCCGAAAAAACATGTTTACTCCTGATCTTTTATCGATAACGAGGCTATGGGAAACGTAAGAAGGCTTTATGTACTAAAAGATTACATAGTCATCAATACCTTTACCCCTAAAGCTTATTATTAGCAAGTACACATAGTTCGGAGATTCGGGCGAAATTATGTACGAGAAGTGACTGCAATATTGCAGTGGCAATTTAAATAGCATTATTGTGTTTCAGCAGTTAGATGTTATTCAGCATTAGTAGTTTGGGATTCTGCTGAAGCCCGCTTCTTTTTCGTTTGTTTTAGTGTTAGGATTAATTTTATAATATTGCGCGTACCAAACGAATCGTGTTACGAAACTAGTTCGACGCAATATTTAAATTTCATCTGTGATCTAGATTCTAAATAAATTATTATTCATTTGTTTATTTATGCACATATAATCTACTGCACTAAAAACTAAGTTATTACATTTTATACTTAACATCAGTATGTTATATGTGTGTATCCAATCACAGGTCCCTACTTTGTAAAACCATACAAAACAGACAACACAATTTAAAAACGGCAAAATACAATTTAGACAATATATAAAATAAAATAATATTAATAATTCAACACAAAAAAAAACAGAAAAGCAGTAAAACAGTGGTAGGTACGCACCGAGCAGTGTTAGGGTGTGTTTGTGTGTGTGTTAGGGTGTGTTTGTGTGTGATGTGTGTGTGTGTAAAAAATAATTACAATAATTGTACTTAAACAATTGTAAACAACCTTATTTGCATTAAATAACATTTGTTTAATGCAGTTAATGTTGTTTACAATTGTTTAAGTACATTCTTTCGGGTTGTTCCACATTCGTCATGGTAGAATCTCGTCACACCTAATAATTACTTATTGCGGGTCACATCCAAGATAGATTTTCTACTGCGACTGTAATGAAGAACGCAGGTATACGTCGTCGTCTGGTTCATTTGATATATTTTTGATAAACATTAAAGTTACTGAACATAAGCTAAATCCTACTGGGAACTGGAACGTTAACAACAATATTTTTAACAAATACTGATAACCACAAAATTACTAGCCAAAACATATTCTTTCAACTAGTATGTAGAATCTGAAATTGTTAAATTTTTCACTCCAAAGCTACTTTTGCCAAAGGGCTTTGGGGAATATGTTACAATTCTCAATACTCCTTTGTACGCCTTTTGGAGCGTAAGAATCCAATATCAAATATAGTGCTGGACGATGCTCGATCTGCGAGTAGACGTATTGATCGGATTAAATATCCTTTCTCGAGTGCAAACTGTTCGTATATAAAGCAAGAATTTATTGCTTTGTGTCGAATTAGTTCTTGAGCATGTCACAAGATGGCGCTGTATTTGTAGTCTAAGTACAACTGTGGTGATCGGGACTACTTGCTCGGGCAAGCCTACTGGCAGTCGCCGTGTTCTGAATTTAAGAAAAAGAAGCTTAGGCTTCGAGAAGAAAAGAGATGAAGAACGCAAGTGAACGTCAGCCCGCCCGCCACGATAGGGCACTGGATGGAATTTAATCGCTAAAGAAAAAATAGATACCTATCTAAAGTTTTTTTGCTTTTTCATTTTATAAATAGAGACTTTTAGTCTCTATAGTTCTTATTATGCTACCTAATGGGACAATAAGTTCTGCTCGGTGTTGTTTTCAGACCGCATGGCTAATCATTATCCTATCAGGTTGTTCAATTCATCGCATTTAATTAGTCCCTGTGGGGTTGGAATCTAATAGATATATAATTTCGTGCTCATCGGGCTTGCGTCCAGCAGTAGAATACTATAGGCTGATGGTGTGGATGATGATTAAAGGTTGTATAAACAAAATGCTTATCTATATATTAATATATTAATACGTGTAGCAAAAACTTTGTGCCCCTTTTTTACGAAAATTACGCGGACGGAGGAGTATGAAAGTTCGCACACTTATAGTTTATATAGAGAATGTTATCCAAATGTTATAATTTTTTTGAAATTATTCATAAAAGTACATAAAATCAATAAAACAAACATTGTATTTGACACACACGCATATGTATCTGACACACACGTTATACTCTTTTTAAAAATTTCAAAAATGGAAGAGAAGCGGCCTAAATTTGTCAATGCCAATACAAATTCACATTCTATCTTATTAAATTTTTCTTAGGATACAATCCGTGCAGCCTTAATAAAATTTCGGTCGAGTTTCAACCACTGGGCGACCCCTAGTCTCCTTAATACCGCCCTGTGTGACATTCATAATATTAAGAGCTAATTTTTTGTATACTTAGCTGAATAAATGATTTTGAATTTTAACCTAAATTGTGTGTCGATCGGCAAATAAATTATCATGTCATGTCATTAACTAAACCTATAAAATTATTTAAAAAAAAAATCCCGCTCGTGGAATTTTAAATCAACACTTTGTCTCTTTTTCAAGTTACAAAAATATTATTAAAAAATATAGCAGACGTACTTAATGAAAATATTTTAGTTTGCATACAAATTATAACGTCACTATTAATTGCCTACCGGTGAACTGTATTCGGCAATTGGCAATTTTGTGCTGAAACATAAACTCTGGTTATGCGTGAAACGATAAAGGCATTATGAAATTCATAAGCGCGAGATTTATGTATAAATTAAAATTGCTGTCGAGTTTCATTGGTAATTAGTATTACTAATGACATTGGTTTTAACGCTTTGTTGTCATCATTACCTATTATTATAAAGGTATAACTGATCCACTTTGGGCTTTTGGAGTAATTTAATAAGGTTATAATAAAAAAAATGCAATCAACCAACCAATGCACGTTGACGCACGCCGCCAATCATCAACTTGTCATCATCATCATCACTTTTATCATTCATCATCAGCTCATTTAATGTCCCACAGCTGGGACATGAGCCTTCCCCATGGATGGAGAACGGGCCATAGACCACCACGCGGGCCCAGTGCGGATTGGTGGTTGTTAACGACTGCTAATGCAGCCTAGACATGATAAAATTTTGGTCACCCATCCGATGACCGATCTTTGAAAATGTTGCACTCGCAGATCGGGCGCGTTAACCACTGCGCCATCGGGTTCCTCCAAACTTGTACTTGTTAGTAATGTTCTACAAACTGTTTGTCATTGGTTGCATCGTGTAACGCCATTGCAATATTTATTAGTGTTGTGTTATTCTAGATACGCATTGGTTATTACAGTTTGTAACTAGTTTCGTTTGTTTGTTTAGCGTCGGGAAAGAACGGCTAAGACATTGGTACGATATTTTTATAAATTTCTTTAATAAATCCACAGTAAGACCACCGTTCAGATTCAGAGGGCCCGGGTTTGATTCCTAGCGACGGGATACATGTTTGTTCTTGGTTTAATACAATAACTTAATCATTATAATAACAACAATGTTAGTAACATTGTTGTGTATTGTTGTCCTTATTTCATACCAACACTAAACATTAGATGTTACGGCCAAGCGTTAACCAGTAAAGGAATAAAAAAAAACGACGGGTTGCACTCCAGGAGTGCCGGCAGAAGTGAAAACTTGAATATTAACGTTGTGCATTTTTGATATTTTGGAATGGTTAGGGAATAATTTTGCACGAATTGCTTCAATTATCAGTATAAAAGTACTATTATTTATGTGGTAGAATACAATATTTCTTTATTGCGCTATTGTACACAAACATTACAATTTATATTACATTAAAAAGCACTCGAACATTCGCGCAAGCGCCCTGCGCCGCCTAAACAAAACAGCTGGCATACATTTTCGCCGCGCCGTAGAAAGAGAGGGGGATACTATTATAATAACAACAATGTTAGTAACATTGTTGTGTTCTGTAAGTTAAAGATAAGTTCCTAAGTAGTTTAGGACTCTGGGTCAAGTACGCTTCCTTATTTCATACCAACACTAAACATTAGATGTTACGGCCAAGCGTTAACCAGTAAAGGAATAAAAAAAAACGACGGGTTGCACTCCAGGAGTGCCGGCAGAAGTGAAAACTTGAATATTAACGTTGTGCATTTTTGATATTTTGGAATGGTTAGGGAATAATTTTGCACGAATTGCTTCAATTATCAGTATAAAAGTACTATTATTTATGTGGTAGAATACAATATTTCTTTATTGCGCTATCGTACACAAACATTACAATTTATATTACATTAAAAAGCACTCGAACATTCGCGCAAGCGCCCTGCGCCGCCTAAACAAAACAGCTGGCATACATTTTCGCCGCGCCGTAGAAAGAGAGGGGGATACTTCCCCTCCTACGCCGCGCCGGCTGTCATCCGTCTTACGAATTTTCGATCAGGCCACGTGTCCTGACGGTCACGTGTCCTGGCGCAAACTTAACATTTTTTGCCCATTACAAAAAAAGTGTACAACGCCACTAAACAAGTTTTCACTTCAAAAATGAAAAAAAATATTAACGAGCCTTAGGTACAGTAGACGCATATGAAGTGTAACATTTGACATCTCACCTTTTGCAATCAATATTACTAGTAATAAATAGTATATATAAGATATAGTAAGTAATATTATTAGTAAATAGAATATAGAATTAACAATAACGTATATTTTTTTGTCTTTTTATTCCTTTTTTTAAATATTGCTTAAAAGTCTATTACACACGAAATGGTTGAAATCAATATTACAATAGAAAATAGAATATAGATTTACAAATCATAAAGAGACAGCAGTAAATACTTATTAGAAGACATGTCACACTGTTATCCTGTAACACTGTTACGATCACATTTCTACGAAATCACTCCCACAAACATTACGACCTACAACGGACATTGGGCTTAAAGTGTCGATCACTGGTGGCTTCCCCGACTAACACGTAACAGTTACAGGATCACACTGTTACGACCCTACTTCCGTCCCTTTTCTACGAAATCACTCCCACAAATTGTATATATAAAAGGCGAGCTGAAAGATGTCCGACATCAAAAAATCAGCTGATTCAAAAATATATAAATACTTTTGATTCGTAGAGCCGTTCACTAAACCGACATTTAATAGTAGTTTATGCAACTGTCATATAATGAAGGGTATTAAAACACGAGTGTGAGTTTATGAAACGAGCGCAGCGAGTTTCATAATAGTAACGAGTGTTTTAATACCCGTGTTATATGCAGTTGCATACACTACTTTATCTTCACTAATGCAATTAGTCAAACAACAAGAGTAAAAGCTGACAATAGTTTATTTATAATAATTGTTCAAATTTTGGATGGTACAATTTTGAAAGTTAATGTTAATTATTGATCCAGCAGCTGTAGCGGTCGCGGGGCAAGCAGTAGAGCTCGTAGACGGAGTTGGAATATTTATAATTACTTCATTCGTCTTGTTTTCTATACTGTTCAAGATCGTATTTGAGACTTGAATTTTATTCATTAAAGACTCATCAATGTAGCTTTCAGCCACAGTAGAAGACTTCCACCCCCCGTGTCGTTTCAGTGCGGTCAAATCACCACCGCTATCTATGAGAAGGGTCGCCGAGGTGCGCCGTAAGCAATGCCCCGTGTACAACGCTGGGTTAGGCAGATTCAAAAAACTTGCGATAGTTTTTCCCAGAGCACCAAATTTATTAATACCAGTTCTTTGATCGACGCACTTCCCCGATCTATAGCTCAAGAAAAAGGCAGGGTTTCGACAGGGGGTGGGTCGAAGTTCCATGTATTTTTTACATACGGCATAGCAGTTGCCCGTCACAACGAAAGAACGATCTATTTTCGTTTTTGTTTTCGAAACTTTCACCATGATTGTACTGTCGTCTATATTAGAGACTTCATCGAACTGGATGTTGTATAATAGCTCTTGCCTTCGGCATGCCCCCATTATGCCGAAGATTAGTGCAACCTGTAACAATAAACGATATAATAAGCTTGAGGTACATAGCCAAGGCAAAAACTATGATTTATGAAGTAGTAAAGTGTAGGTACCTACTACCTAATTTATACACAAAGCGCTTAAACGGAGTGTCTAGATAACTTGCGTGTGTAGTACGTAAGTACTAGGTAGATTAAATAACAGAACTAAAATACACTTACCTTTTCAAAAATGTACAAAATATCTGGTGAATCTTTCAGGAACATCTTTATTTGACCTGATGTAAACGTCAAGGACTTTTTTTCCTTGTGTCCTTCTGAACTGCGTTTCAGGAACGCTATGACTTTTGAATACTTTGTGATATCAATATTGTTGTAGATACTCAGTGTGGACTTGAGCATAGAATATTTAGCCCACATAGAAGATGGCTTGAATTTGTCGGAGAGGTCTTTGAGATACACAAGAATGACATTTTCAGAAAATGATGTAGTTTTCTTTTCGATCTTCCATGCCAAAAAGTTATTATATTCTTTTTCATATAATTTTCTAGATTTTTCTGGCAAAAGATTGTGATTTACTTTTGTTGCCAATTCTAGAATATCCGGAGGCGTACAAATATCATCGTCGCTGTCCATTTTTAACTTTTAATTTGTATTTTAAAAACAAAACACATTGCGAAACATTAAATTCACGCGTACGTGTATTGTCACAGTGAACTTGCCGCCATTAAAATCTAACCAATGAGAGCGCAGCTGCGCGCGCAGGGCCAATCAGGAGCGAGCGCGCGCTGTTCTTTTTTTATTTAATTGGCACAAGATCTTACCAAAGAGTTTTGTGTATGTAAGTTTAGTAGTTTCGACGAAGTTTTCACGTATAACCCAACTGTTTTCAAAAGCCAGCCTAATATCAAAATTTTATACAACTTGTATGAGGATTTTGACATAAGGCTCGCCAGGTTAATTGGTCGCGTTTTATTGATGTTTATTGATGGATATTATACCATCATGTGAAATTGCTTAAATTGAGTGTTTTGTTGTCTGCGCTATAACAGTAGTAATTATAAGTCAAGTATTGGAAACATAAGTAGAATGTTACAACATTAGTGTAGATAAAAACCTTAACAGAAACATAAATAAACATGCACCGTCATCGTTTGGGTATCAAAATAGCGCGAGCATTTATAATTTTCAACCCTCCGGACGTATATTGCAAAACCTACTTAATGCCCTTCGTGAGAGCGTACAAATTACTTCGATCAACTCACAGTTTTGATTTAGGTCGTTATTATTTGAAAAGGCTTACATTGCCCAACCGATTTCGGGTGTTATGTTACCATAAATTAATTAAACAGCAGATCGTTTTGAATTAGTTGGTTATCTTTGCAAATTGTGAAGCGGTTTGAAAATTTGGTGGACTGAACGCAGTTAATTTAAGGTTAAGAGTCTTGCACCAAACTAAAACTATGACATCGTCATCAGCTCATTTCATGTCCCCACTTCTGGGGCCCGAGCCTTCCCTATGGAATGGACGGGCCATAAACCACCACGCGGGCACAGTGCAGATTGGTGGTTGTTAACGACTGCTAATGCAGCCGGCTTTACGTGCCTTTCGAAACGCGGAGGAGCTCGAGATAATAAATTTTGGTCACCCATCCGATGACCGGCCTTTGCGAGAGTTACTTAACCTCAGCACTTGCTGACCGGACGCGTTAACCACTGCGTCATCAAGCTCCTCAGTAACTATGTACTACATAGTTACTCTCTACGTCTTTAGCAATTAGTATTATATCCAGTAAAGTTTTGAAGAGATGGAGATTTTCTTGCACAAATAAATACCTATATTTATAGGAATATTTTTTTTAAATAACAATTTTTCATTTTGTATTATCAAGTTGTCGTCAAAGTTCTACGTGTAAGGATTTTGGAAAACCATTTTCTCGGTGGTTAAGTTGTCGCCTGGATTGCGGTAGGTCCTGCTTTCAATCCCACCGAAGGGAAGAAGTGTGAATGGAAATAAACAAATATACCAACTCATCTGGTTTATAAATAAATAAAATAAAATAAAAGAATAAAAAATAAAATAAAAATCATTTATTTCGGACAGGGTCCATATAGTGTTACTAACAATAATCATTTATGCTATGTTAGTACAAAATTGGTTAAAAGTAATTTTACTGTTATAATGCAGCACTGGACGCAAGTCCAGTGCTGCATTATAACACTGTCTACGTCCAGTCTCGCCACGACCGATGGTCTTCAGGAGGCTGTTGGTGCTGCCACGCACACGCCGCATCAGGGACGCAATGCGCTTTCTGATGATAGCAGAGAGGCTATCAACCTCTGCTGTAGCTAGCCCCATCCGCCTCAGCCCCCTGGACGCATTATTATACTGGGTACGTAGGGCCCTGTACACTCCTTGGGTGTAATTTGTCCACAAGCTTCAAGTGTACAGGGTATGGCAATATGCTTTGAAGAGCGTAATTTTTACACTCTTCGTGCAACTCGCAAAGCTCCGGGAAAGCATGTTAGCCCTAACGCACAGCGCCCTACCTTCCCGTTTTTTTATAAACGACCCTGATGTCTTTCTAAGTTTAACTTTTGTATCCTAAAGCAGACTAAACACAAAAGAGAAAAATTGCCGACAACAGTTTTAAAATGAAATCTTAAGTTCTCTATTACAGGCTCCAGTGCTCAAAGGAAATTCAATTTACTTACAATAAAGGAATGCTTGTGTCGAGGAAGCTTTTAAAGTGAAATATTGAATGCTAGATCGGATGGCGAGATTACACTGAAAACAAACAATATGTTTAAGAAGATTTAACAAAGTGAAAATGTCACTGGGAAATTTACGTATACTTACGCTAAAAGTCAATGTGAATATTCGTAAACGAAATGGAAAATTACTGTATCAGCATCATAATAATGAAAAAATTCAACTGCAGGACAAAGGCTACCCCCAAGGACAAAGGGTACCCCCAAGGATCTCCACTACGACCGGTTTTGTGCTGCTCGCAAAAAGACATTGCGACGCAATGACACAAAAAAAAGTGAATACAGAGACAGTCCGTGTAGAGTTGTGTGAGTAGATAGTGATGATAAGAAATCGGAAATTGCGGGATTAAGTCACTGTCCTAAAAAAAATTTCAACACCTTTTCCAAATTGTAGTCAATTGAAAAACACCGTCAGGCTCGTTCGTTGGGCCTGACGAAATTCTGAATTGGCTGCCTGAGTGGCTGCAGCCGCGAGACTTTAATATAATAGGGCACAATGTTTATGTTTAATACTGTATAAATTTATCTTCGTGTTGTCATTTTGTTGTTGTCTCATATTTTGTCTTGTGTGTTGTAGTCAAATAAACTTTATTCATTCATTCATTCATTCAAATAAAACGTTAAAAAAGCTGTATCAAATACTTAATAATGCAGTTTAAAGTATATACATATTAGCCCCACTACATCTTACGGTAATTGTTCCATCTGTTTTATAACAATACCTCAATAATCACGTGTAGGCCCCATGTAACCCTTACATCGGATATTTTAATTCCAAACAAGGATTATAAGGTCTGAGGCGTTTCGGGCTCCAATTACCTACGTCGTCGTGGTTGTAAGGTGGTCTAAAATATAAGCGATATATTCAATTTCCTTTTAGAGTTAAATAAATTAGACTTTTAGTTTGACCTCTGATCTTACAGTTTATTAGCTCTGTCCATCCGTCTGGAAGAAATCGCTTCAAATTGTAACTTTGTAATTTATTATCTTTTTGTTCATGTTTATGATTATAGTGTTGCAATAAGAGTATTATTTATCTATCTATCTTTCTAAATTAGCTAATTCCAATATTTAAGCTTTTAAACAGCAACATTTGGGCATTACTATATATGGATAAATACTTATTTTTTTTTGAAAGCTTCCTTTTCAACAATTTGTTTAAACATAGAAAGTATACCTATAACATTCTTTTGATGTTACAATTATTAAATTGAAAGGTAGTTCGTAAAAAAATCAAGTAAGCAGTTGTCGCTCGCTGTGGCTATTAAGTTTAAAGTTTTAAAACTTAGATATTTTATCACTAGTTAATTTTATACTGGGGCACAAGCTTTCCGTATGGATAGAAACATCACAGGGAGGGAGACCGGGCCATAAACCACCACACGAGTCCATTGCGGCTTGGTAATTGTTAATCACTGCTAATGCAGCCGGTACCAGCTTTACGTGCCAATATGAGCCAAAACTTTATGGCTCATACTTCTTCTTTGATAGGACTTTCCGCTGTTTCTTAAATCTAGCGCCAAACGAAAATCCCGGAGGCGCCTATTCATATTTAATCTTTACTAAGCTGATTTTCATTTTAGTAATCCCCGAATTCCAGCGATTGTACCTGTGACCCGGCAAGATCCATAATTAACGATAATTAAGTTTATATTCAAAGTTTATTATGATTACCAACTACATATTTTTTTTAACTATAAATACCTACGGCAATGCAAAATTTCGTATTGCTCTTTAAAAATTTAATTTATAACCTTTAATCTAAATCTTTATTAGCATTTTGATTTCTAAACACTAGTTGCAAAGTATATTTCATAAATAAAAATCAGTTCTTAATAAACTCTGTTATTTTTTTGTAAAAATCATTAATATAAAATGTTGCCTAGCAAAATTTAACACGTGTATTAATTTCTAACCAAAATATATACGTCAAATAAACAAGGTTAGCCCCGTCCTGTATGGATTTTTGTAAAAGTATTGCACTTATTTAAATAAATTTGCTGGCCTCACTCTTCTGTTTATTGTACTGTGGATATAAAAAAGAACACCGAACGAAGCTAGCACGCTGTACTCGTATATCCGCAAACCGCAATTCAAATAGAATTTGGTTTAGTTTGTCTCGTAAAAATAAATCAAGGGACTTGAAAATCAGTACCGCAGTAATCTCTCTTTCTATTACATCCGGAATGGCGAGGCAATCTAAAACAAACCTTCCAGTTCGTTTTAACTAAGTTGAAAATTGTCTGTCACCGCACCCACCAATTTAATTCCAGTGGAGATAGCTTTACTAATTGTTCAACCTTATTTACCGAGAAATAGAGTTCATCATGGCATTTCCGCTTTTCGCGTTGCGGTTGCACTTTTGTATATGACTGCTCCGTCTGTTCGTTTCTGCATGAATTATGTTTTATTGCAAGCTTCTACGTATTTATGACGGTTTTAATGAAAATTGTGGATACGATAAAATGTTGCATTTTTTTGTTATCATATTCATCGGTCTTTTTTAATTACTGCTTGGTAAAGGCCTCTATTTGTTTATGCCATTTTGAAGAACATGAATAATCATCATCATCATCAGCTCATTTTATGTCCCCACTGCTGGGGCACGAGCCTTCCCTATGGATGGATAGGGAAAACACGCCATAAACCACCACGGGGGCCCAGTGCGGATTTGTGGTTGTTAACGACTGGTAATGCAGCTGTGACAAACAGGTTTACGTGCCTTTCGAAGCACGGAGGAGCTCGAGATGATAAATCTTTGGTCACCCATCCGATGACCGACCTCACGAAAGTTGCTTAACCTTAACAATCGCAGACCAGGCGCGTCAATCCACGTGCGTTAACATACACATAATATACATATACATAATTAGGTATATTAATACATGGTTCCAACAGTCAGATGTAATCAGTAATTGAGAATTATTTTGTTGCGGGTGAAGTGTGCTTCCATTTTAGACCTTATTATCACCATCAGCTGAGATGAAAGCCAATTCTCCACTAGTTTACTTACAACTAAGGATCATGACTTACTTTCACCTTGCCAATCATTTGTCTCCATCAGTTCCGCTCAGTGTCATGGTGGATCTGATAGGTGTTCAGATTTCAGGTCTGACCATCGCTTAGGTTTTTTAAATTTTGTAATTAAATTAAAATTAGTAACAAAAGAATAAATAACAAAATTACTAAAGCTTTATTAAATCTTTCATTGAACCAAGTTCTATGAAAATCAGATGTGTAAGATAGAATGCTATATAATTTACTATGAACTCCTACTATGAACTTTATAATAATTAATAACTTAGTTAGTTAGAGTTGGTTCAAAACTTCACAGAACTTTGTCGTTTGTATGCCGAAAATAAGGAATTTAATAAAACTGCCATAATGGAGTACCTATTATTATGATACAATAATTAGGGTTTGAAATAAATTATGAGACGTAAGAAATTAAATACTTTAATTTTTTTCAATCCATCATGCAATTCTATATCAGATATACAAAAACTGCAATTTTAGAGAAACATTTAAAAATAACTTATTTTGAAGAAAAAATTTTAAATTATTCAAATCATTTGTAACATTATTTTATTCAACAAATCATCAACAAACACAAAATCTTTGAGGAACACGATTCATCAAACATAATATCGCCGTTAAAAGCGTTTATTTTTACAAAATATAATATTATAATCTTCTTTTTGAAGAAATATTACGAAAACTTAGTCTTATAATTTCCCTCACAATTCACACACGGCAAATTAAAAAGAAAAGAAACAGAAATGACAAAGGGAGCAATGACGTAGCAAAAATGGCACAATTTTTATCATTGCTTAAGGAAAATCGACATAACAAGTTTACTCGTCGACCGCATCCAATCACATGGAATATCTCGGAAAAGAAATTCCCTGAACGAAGGCTCCGGCGCAAATTATAATTTCTTGCCGTCACCGTTACCCGCCTCTGGGTAAATATGAGTAAGCTGCTTACGCAATGAACACCCTCCAGTTAAGAATACAAGCGAGGAATACATCGATGCATGTACCCACGTGTAACACGTCCGTGGAATAATTCAAGAAAACCGTACTCTCTCTCCCCCAAAATATTTTGTGCTAACAAAACCCGAATACCCGAAAGTTAGGCGACCCTTTCATGTTAGAGAAATGGTATTTACGAATATTTGGCTAACGTTGGCGCATCATAACGCTGTTCACTAGTGTTGTTAGGCTTGTTAGGTATTGTACTGTTTCATGTTTCAATGTCCGTGTTAGATTCGAAATGTAGGTAGCTTTTGCTATTACAATGAGGCTTATAGCAAACAAGGAAACGGTTGATTATCGTCTTTATAATGTCTTTCGAGGATTCAAAACAAAATTTGCAATGCTTTTATTGTTTTTGAAATGGCGACGCCTGTGTAATTATGTATTTTTATATATAAATTAAAATACCTACCTAATTATAATAATAATGTTGAGGTTAGATTTAATTTTACACTAGCTAGAAATGAACAATAAAAAGAACATTAAGTCAGTATAATAATAGTGAAAACTTACAAATATCTTGGTATGTCACGGTCTCTGAGTATTGCGAATGGGGACATAAAGCAGGCGGTGAAGGAGCGCTTCTTTTGTCGTCTGACAAAAGTACTTAAAAGCCTTTTGTCGGGGGGCAATAAGGTGCGCGCAATAAGGTGTTCAACGCTTGGGTGATGCCCTACTCACGTACTCCTTTGGCATACTAAGATTGACTCGGACTGTGTTAGACGCTCTGGATAGGAGAGTCCGTCAACAGCTCACAACGCATCGCATGCTTTACCCTCGCTCATCTGTTATGAGATTGTACATCCCGCGTAAGTGTGGAGGTCGTGACTTTTTAAACGTCATGACTTTCCATAACCGCGGGGTGTGCAGTCTTAGGGATTACTTCCTTAACAATGAGTGTGGGATGCACCGTGACGTTGTAGCAGTAAATAGGAGCCTCATGCCGCTCTCCTTGTCAAACGAGAACTAGCGTAGCCCAACGGTGCTGAGCATTGAAGGCCGCAGGAGTTTAAGGAAGAGTAAGGAGCTCCACGGGCGCCGGACGGTACTACCGGGTCTTAACAGGACCCAATGTAGATCTGCTCGCGTCGGTAAACTGGCTACGATTCGGAGACCTCTTTGGGGAAACAGAGGGGTTTGTCTGTGGAATTGCAGACGAAGTCATGACGACGAATAATTACCGGAAATATATCCTGAGGGACGGTACGGTCGACATCTGTCGGGCATGCTGCCGTCCCAGTGAGTCACTCAGGCATATTTTCTCCGGTTGTTCTCATCTGGCTAACGGTGAGTACTAGCACAGACATAACCTTGTAGCCAGGATTATCCATCAGCAACTTGCTCTTCGATATGGTCTTGTAGAATCTGAGGTGCCATACTATAAGTACACGCTGCCTGTGCCAGTTCTCGAAAATGGTTATGCCACGCTCTACTAGGATCGATCTGTTATCACGGACAGGGCTAATAAACCTGATATCGTGTTGACAGATCGATTGACGCGCCAGGCAATGCTCATCGATATCACCATTCCGCATGACGAGAATCTTGTGAAAGCCGAGATGGGCAAGCTCACTAAGTACATTGACCTGGCTCACGAGGTGACCGCTATGTGGGATGTGGATTTGACGATCATTGTCCCCATAGACGTATCTGCAAACGGCCTTATAGCCTTGACCAACATCTCAAGAGGCTTTCGATGGATGGCTGGATCAAGGGTCAGATATAGAAGGCAACACTCCTGGACACGGCACGCATTGTCAGGAAATTTCTTTCTCTGTAGCCGCGGTAGCTTGAATCCTGCTCTGCTGGCTGACGGCGTTCTAGGTTTAGGCTTACCTAAATCTAAGATTTAAAATAAATAAAGAATATAATTATATCGTATTACTGAAGACGCTCGGTTCAGACCTAACGAAGTTAGTATTCAATCCGTGTTCCCAAAATTGTACGCATAGATTACGTAGTAGAGTTTAGGCGCTGTTCTTAGCTGTAGTTGTAAGTAAGGTCTTTTTAAGCGCAAGTGGTCCACTCTTCACCTTTATCTGCGTAACCAGCCGTATTCCGTGATCCAAAGAATGTTTTAAAAAATTATATTTTATCAAAATGTCTACTTCTGAAATCTGGAATCCCTCTGCCTAATCTTAACTGGAAAGTAGGCTATAGTTTCCGAGGTTTTCTGATCAATCTATCAGGTCGAGGGTGGTATTTCGATTACACTCGTAAATGCCCATAAAGAACGTTGTTGCGGTTTCAATATAAAATTAAGATGGATCGTCGCTGCTTTAAAATGTAATTTGAACACTTTGTAGACCTTTAAGTCGCTAATGATACCCACGAAAATATACAGGATTATTTTTCTTATTTTCTAATTAGTGTTTAGTAGGAGTTGGACGATGGCGTGGCCTGGTCGCGCGTTTAGGTTGAGATCTTGCAAGATTCTTTGAAACTTTGAACTTTCGCAATACCTACTTGACGAATTGTGAACAAATTTAAATATCTCCAAACTCTTCGTGCTTTGAGTGGTCCAAGTTGTTCTCTTTGAATCATCATTATCATCATCTCAGCCAAAAGACGTCCACTGCTGGACAAAGGCCTCCCCCAAGGATCTCCACAACGACCGGTATTGTGCTGCTCGCTTCCAGCGGCTTCCCGCGACCTTTACCAGATCGTAGTCCACCTTGTTGGAGGCCTGCCCACACTGCGCATTCCGGTACGCGGTCGCCACTCCAGGACTATGCCGCCCCAGCGGCCATCAGTCCTGCGAGCAGTGTGCCTCTTTGAATAGCAGTCGTTAAAACCAACAAACCCACATTGGGAGATTATGGTTAGCTTAGCCCGATCTCTCCATAAATGTAAAAAGCCTGAGCCCAGCAGTGGGGCATTATATAAACTGAGGATGATGATTAGTGTGATAATTATTATCCGGCATCCGAAAAAGAACGATAGTTGGGGCGACGATTTTCGCAATGAGGCTGACAAGATCTGGATGAGAGTGGCTACTCTATCAACATGAATCTTGCTAAGTGACGTGCACTGAGAGAAGCTTACTAGCAGTGGATTAATATAGGCTGAAGATGTAAATGATGAACCGAAAAAATATCGTGTATTGGTCACTTTTAAGAAACAAATGACAGCGGCACCAGTAACTTCCTCATTGTTAATTAATTGTATTTGTTTCTACGCCACTACACAGCTTCTGTGTTAATACATTATTACTGCGAGATTGATTTATGCAGGTACGTTTTATTCTGGCTTAAACGTGCTTTATCTTGTAATTAAGTCGGACTTCGGCCGTAATCCCGGGAAACAATGTGGAGGGTTACCTTGACGTGGAATGTTGATTGGACGATTATCTTGAGGTGGAAAACACTGACTGAACTAAACAAGTTGCACTGTGTTGTTTTATATTAAATTTTAAATTAAAATATCAGAGTAATACAATTATTTTTCTTCTTCTCATGTTACATGGCGTCGGCGTTATTTACAGTTATATTACAGTTTTAATAAAGTAATAATTCATCAAAATAAAGTGAGTCATTTCAGAAGGTACATTTGAAATAGACGCGCATGCAATTGTCCTAAAATTTTGGATACTCATTAACAGCACAAATAGAATGACAATAATCCGTCAAAACTTGCCTTAAACAACCATTAAACTTTAAAGAAAAGTCATATTCAAAATGTCAATTAATAATAATAATACTGAATTGCAAATCTATAAAATTTAAAAAGAACTTTAAAATTTAAGGTACGTAAAATTGTAAATAATCCAATTTTGTTAATGTTAAAGTAATTACGAATAAGTACGAATTATAATATCAGCATTTATTTGTAGACTTCATTTTGAATGATTGAGCAGACAAATAGCTCCTTCAATTATCTATGGTTGGACGAACTGTTAATATTGATTGAAATACCGAAACGAATCCTGAACATGAATAACCAAAATGTTACAGAATTATTAATCTCAAGTGATGTTTGATTACTGTTGAACTCAATAAATTGTAACATACGTTATGATTAACGATCTTAGTAGCTGTAATTTAATTTGGTCTTTTCAATGCGATGTAGCAACAAGCGAATTTTTGACGTTATTAAAATATTTATCTGCCCGTTCGTAAGATTTGCTCAAAATCTGCTACTAAGCAGCATTATATTTCATTGATGTGTTCCAGCGTGAAGATTTATAGATCCAGCGAAATAACATGACATAGGATCTTTAGGGCCGGTAAAGCGCGTGTTCTCGACCGCCTGAGTTTTGATTTGAATCAAGAGGGTATACTAATGTGTTGGCTTAGTAACATTTAAAAATGTAACTGTTTACACCAAAATACTTATTAGGTATCTTGCATTTGTTACCAATAACATTTAAGAACGGTAGCACCAAAATCCTTTTCGTGTTATTTTTTTTGTAAAACTCTATACTATCACCAGTACCCTTGTACAAACAACTACTGTACTTGTAATGTCTAGGACTAAACTAAACTGAGACTGTACGTGTCGTTTCCTTTGTCTACAGGGGTGGTGTTAGACTAAGATGGTGTTGGCGTTGGTGGTCGGAGTGCTGTGCGTGTGGGGCCGCCAGAGCGTCGCGAACCCTGAAGCCAAGCGGTTGTACGACGACCTGTTGTCCAACTACAACCGACTGATCCGGCCCGTCGGGAACAACTCTGATCGGCTTACCGTCAAAATGGGCCTTAGACTCAGCCAACTCATCGACGTTGTAAGTATTTTGTATATTATTTTCACAATCGTTCTTCAGTTTACATAAGCAAATCATCAATATAAAACATGTTGAGGGACTTTTATAATGTGACTTGTCTTAATGATGTTGTATGGCAAATGGAAACCAAAATTTTCAAGATACATTTTTATGCCAAAAGACACAGATTAACTTATTCTAGTAATTATGTTGAATGCAATAATGACGTGTCATACGTAACGAAATATAGTCATAGGCGCTTAACCTCCTTTTGGATCTAATGGAAGCGTGACCGGTATTACAGATAAATCCAATGTTTCCGCGCATAAACCCTTTGTAGATAGGTACCATTAATACACTTCATTAGGTTGACATGAGAGTCGAGCTTCATGGTTTTTGTTATTGTTAACTCTGAAGCCAAGCGGTTGACCTGTTATCCAACTACAACTGCCTGATTCGGCCCGTTCGTCGGGGGCAACTTACATCGGGTCACCATCAAAATGGGCTTAGATTTAGCCAAATCAATCAAAGTTTTATGTAAATTACTTCAGTATACTTTTTTTATAGATAGCTCGGCAAATGACTCCATCCCATCTTTTTTTATATATATTTTACGGATAAGCAGTGCCTTGATCTCACCTGATGTTAAGTGATGATAAGGCCAATGATGGAAGCGCACTATATATTCCATTCCTAAAACTATCTTATCAGCAACTGCAGTCACACTAGCTGTCGGGTCTTTCCCACTGAAGCAGCGCTGCCCCCAAGGAAAGGATGCGAAAAAGTCCCGCATACCATACCAATCTGCCGACGAGTAGTGCCAAATCTTTCGTTTCGATACCGCTGAAGGCGTAAGCCATCCTAAGGCCTAAAGGAGCTCGAACCTCCACTAGGTAACCAGCTAGGCGACTCGTCAGCACTTCCGCTGATGACTGCTGACGCCCTCTTTGTTGGACCTTCGTCCAACAAAGAGGCCGCGTGACCGACTATATCTGGAATCCTGGTGGGTTGGTTCACCAGTTGAGTCAGGTCGTGCGTGAGAGCGAATGCGTGGGCAGTTCTACCAGCATGGTCAGTTTTGGAGGAACTTAACTACAACTCGTGGTGAGCATTGAAGTCCCCCCAAAAATACCAATTCCGCCAATGGAAACCTCTCTTGCGCATCATCTGCTACCCGACTAAGATGTTCCATAAGTCGAGTTGTCTCCATGTCGCCATTATGGGATGGAGAAAAGAAGGGAGGCGTGAATCGAAGAAATGATACCGCGATGCAAATAGTCAAAGTACAGCGGCTTGTTTCACCAGAGATCTGCCTACAGATGAGTATCATTAACCCGCCGAAGGGAAGGGCCCCCGAACCCCCCCGGGAATGGCCGCAGGGACCCCACCTTCCGGTCACCAACCGGCACGATGGACCACCCCGAGATTATGTGTGGCATGGTGAGGCAGCCTCACGAGCTGTTTAGGCTCGCTTGGGCCCCTGTACTGTGCCACGGGCGGCCAGCGGGACAGCCGTTTCTACGGGTCTCCCTGGTCAGCGGGTTAACAAGGTCCTCCTGGCACTGGTTCGACGGAAGCCTACAAAAACCGAATACATCGCAGCACCATCCACTCGAGCTCTGGTTATACGCTGTCTGATCCCGAAATGCGACCGACAAGCGGTCACTTTACGGGTTTTATACCATGCGTACGGTGGTCACTAACCAGACGGGCAAGCGCTACTACGCAGTGGAGCATATGGAAGCTCGAAAATCTGTTAGTCGCCTCTTACGACATCCACCGGAGGAGTGGGGCGGAGAATAGTATTCTTTCACCGTCTCCGCACGGTTATTTCCTTATAAAATCATCAAAGTAATTATAAAATGTTATAGTACATAACGATTTTGAAATTGAAATTGAAAATGTAGTAATTATTATTTTTGACAATAACACCTTAACACCTTATAAGAAACCAAACTCCAATGGCAATTTAAAGTTTTAAGTTAAACATATATTCGTTTTGTGGTTAGTAAATCAATTAATCAACCAGCCAGTCGGTCAATCAGCCTCTACGTGAGTGGTCTGCTTTAATTTAAATAGATTTTAAATAAATAATTGCAACGTCCACAAGTTTGCTAACCAAACTATAATTTAGAATTCGTTCACGTAGCCCTTTAACGTTAGTGTTTGGATCGAAACAGTCCGGCTTATCCCAATAAATATCTTAAATCCCTTCATTAAAAAGGGTTCACGTTTAGAGCGTTTCGGTGCGTCCATGCATTCGTTTAGTAATATTATTATACATATCAAAACTTTTAATAGTGAAAAGTTTGGCTTTCGTAATAGCATTTTGTTGAGTTAGTTCAACACTAGTTACTGAAACTTATTTCGTCTAAACCAGTTAGTAGTAAAAACATTTTTACTCAATTAATAATGACGACAACAACGGCCACAAGCGAAAGCTAGTAACTTAAATTATACACAAGCTGAGAGCACTCATATCTTATCAATGTTTTCATTATTTTCTATAATTGTATTATAATTACATAGTATCGTTTTGCCTAAAAGAAAAAACAGAACAGACAAGTTTAGCCTTTTTATTAAATTCAGCCTTAGAACCTTTATATAAAAGTAATATTCTTCTGAAATTAAAGAACTAACAAGCACAATATACATTGCCGCTAATCACATAGAACTTTTCTGAACCATATTAACTTTTAATTAGTTGCGAGCAAGCTTTGTTTTTGCCATGTAACGGCAGATATATAAGAGGTACACCGCTGTCCGTTTAGTAGCTTCTTTGCTTAGCACCCTCCATCTATGTTTATTTTTAATTTTGCAATTAGATCCGCACTTCAGAAGGCGCGTTAAGTCGTGGGACCCACTTGTTGTCAGTCGTAAAAACCGACACGTGTTGGATGGAAGATCAATATTATCCTAATGTGCAATAGCACATAGCAATAGCTATCAATATTGTTTATTTGTATGAATGTGTTAATTTGGGATACTGAATAAAAGTTTTTCTATTTTTAAACCCAGTTGTGGGACGTTTATAAGCTAATGATGAATGTAATTAGCAATAATAAAAATGACAATGATATCCAATTTTTTATCGTTAAAAACAATAAAAAGTATATCCAATTAAAAAATATATCACTAGATTTTTACCAAATTTTCTCGGTTGAAAGCTCTCCAGTAATCAAAGTTGGCGGTAGATTCAGCAGTTTAGATTAAACCAAGGACTAGTATAGTATATAATTCGTCCATGATTTAAACTTAAACTATCATCATCATAATCATCAGCTCATTTTATGTCCCTCACTGCTGAGGCACGAGCCTTCCTTATGGATTGATAGGGAGAACAAGCCATAAATCACCACGCGGGCCCAGTGCGGATAAAAAACTAAAAACTATATTAAAGTTTATTATTATAATTCATTTTAATAGCTTTTGACAGCTATAAATGCCGGGAGAACCTATTTTAAAGAGCCACTTAACAACTAGCAAGACGACGACTAGACTAGACTTTGACGACATCCTTGGTCGAGTGGTTTGTCCACCGGTTTTCACGGTGTCGCCATCTCTGAGGTCCCGGGTTCGATCCCCGGTCGGGCCTACTAATATTATAAATGCGTAAGTTTGTGTGTAGGTATGTTCTTATATTTGTTGCTTCTTCACGCTGCAACGGGTGGATGGATTTGGATGATATTCTCACGGGAACGGGAACCACGCGGGTGAAACCGTGAGCAGCCGCTAGTATTTTAATATAAATGATTTTTCTTTCAATTAAATTAAGGCTAAATTTGAACTAAATCAGAAAATGTTACGTACAATGTTGAAGCACGCACCATGATGGCTTATGAATAAAGTCGAGACATTCTCAACAATGTTCGTACGAGGCAAACTTAACTCGACAAAAACTTTTGAAACACGATTAACGTTGTGGCGGATCTTTGCTCGAGAACAATTATTAAAGTGTGCGGAGCGAGCGAGATTTCCATCTAATATATAATGAAGTATACAATTTTAACTTGCTTTCACATTCAGGGATAGGTTCAAAGTAATCAAGGAGTGGCAAGATTTATATGGTTATATATTATCTTGTTTCGAACTAATTAGAGCTTGTACAATGGCTAATATAATGACGAACACAAAATGTAAGGCCCCAGACACACAGAAAAGTCGTAGGACGCGGGCTGGGCGCAGACAGGGGACAGACGGGGCGCCGGCGCCTCCGTCGCGACTTTTTAAAACATATAGAAAAGACGAGAAACGGACGTGACGCTGGGTGCCGCGTAGAATTGCCACCGTTTTTTTGAAAGTAAAATTGTATGTTTTTCAAAACATAGCAAAAAATATTGTATATATGTCATCTCAGCCAAAAGACGTCCACTGCTGGACAAAGGCCTCCCCCAAGAATCTCCACAACGACCGGTTTTGTGCTGCTCGCATCCAGCGGCTTCCCGCGACCTTCACCAGATCGTCGGTCCACCTTGTTGGAGGCCTGCCCACACTGCGCTTTCCGGTACGCGGATATATATGTATATAGTATAATATACTATTGGGAAATTCAAGAAAAAAATAATACACATTTATTTTTAGTAAGTAATTATTTATTTTTCCATGTGTATTTTTTATTAGTCTTAGCTTTGGTTAACAAAGTTTTATTATTTCAAAAATGATTATAGGAATCTGAGCAATTTAGATCCATAATAAAATAAATTAACAATTCGTTTTTAATTAAATTAATAGAGGCCCTATTCCTTTCTTCTCGCTATTTTATATTAATTACGGAAACAATTCTTTCCGTAAAAGCGGAAGTTGCAGGTATGGAAAGTAAAAAGGAAATAATTTTAAATGTATTTGTTAAATTTGTATCTGAGTTTTGAGCAACGACAGCGTGAATGCGTTTCGTTCTGAAATTCCCAATGCTGCGTTGCGGGTGCGTTTCAGTCATTGTTAATAATATATAAACAGCGCGACAACTGAATCACCGATGAAAATATAGAATAAAATAACTTACAATACTTTATAATAAAGTACGGGTGGCAACCATAGTGAGTGACAGCGACGCGAGAGTTCCACCCGCTCCCTTCCCCCGTCCGCTCGCGCCCGTGCCCTGTCCTTTCTGCATGTTTTACAATATGGCGCAGACGAGTAAGCGTCGTGCCCGCACCCTGTCTTTTCCCCTTTTGCCCTGTGTTTTGCGTTGCGACGCTTCTATACATTTTGTATGAAATGGACGCGGAAGAGACCGCGCCCCGTCTGCGTCTTACGTCTTTTCTGTGTGTCCAGCGCTTAACATGTCAATATCTAGACATAGCTCCAAACTCATTATGTACACCACATTTTAGCTCCTTGCTTTAAGCTTATAAATATCATAACCATGATTTTTTTAAATTTTATTCCTAAAACTGTTATTCAGCACAAGCCTATTTAGAACGTCTAACGTTCCTATAACTTGAATCACACGTGTAAGTAATTACAGGAAGCTAAGGTAAATTTATAAATAACGTATATTCACCTCCGTTTTGCTGCGTACGTACGCACATACAACGTACATTGTTTAAATATGTACGAACGAGCAGTGAGATGTTATAATTACGATCTGAGCTCGGGCATGCATTTAACTTTCTAACTACGGATGGCGGGCGAACTCATTTAACTAAACCACTCTGGACGCAGACGGAATTAAATTGAATACCAACATCGCGGCACGGCTTATTATATTATTATAACAATGGCGAGAGTTACCCCACTGTACATAAATAAGCTTATGTACCTACTTCTGGAAGGGAGAGATTGTGCAAGATTGGAAAAACAAAAGCAATGCTACACTCCGCATTTTAACTGTCTCTGAGTTTAGACTACCATTCCCAGACCTAAAGGTACCGGACTCGAGTCTCAGAGTTCAGAGTACATAATCATTCTGCCTGGTTTGGTTGGTGGTTTGTTTTTAAGTCCGTCGACATAACAAAAATATAAGCATTTTTATATACGACTGTTAAAAATAAGTTAGCTTGTTTTGCAGTTGTTAAGAATTTTGGGTAAAATGCTTTTCAGTGCGTCACTAAATGCAGCAGCCATTTTGAAAAATTAAATAAAATGTCAAATTGCACCACAAAAGAATCAATTCACTACGTGGTAGCATTAATCTTGACTTGATAGCCTTCTCATTAACCTAACTTTCTAACAACAAGTGAAACTCGTTAAACTAAACCTCGGTGGACGCAGCTGGAATCGAATTGGAAACTGCCATCGGCCGCTTATTGATAAATAAGTATTGCTGCGTCCTTTGAACGAACGGCCGTTTTCAATAGAATATTCATTTCAGAAAAACAGATAGCGGCCATTTTTAATAGTATACAGCTGATTCATTTAAATATAGATGTGTGCTGGTCAGAGTGAGGAGTACATTTCGTGCTGTTTGCTTTGTACTCCTATGTTGATAATTACAATTAGGAAGCATTGTCATTAATTTACTAATTTAATAAATCCTTATGTATTCATGTTTTTTTTGTCTTTATATTACGCACAAACAGCCAAACTCGTTTAAAGTTGAAATCAAATTGGAAGTTGCCATCGTCCACTGACTGATAAATAAGTTTTACAACATCGACGTCCTTTGAACTGACGGTCATTTTGAATAGAATACAGCTGATTCAATAAAAAGTAGATAAAGTGAATGCTGGCCGAAGTTTTGAGTTTATTACGTGGAGTGGAAATGCAAGAGCAATTAAGCATTGTACAATTACTTGATTTCCTTTGAAGGTTACTAATGTAGCTTTTTTTAAGTTCTCTCACAACTGCTTATTTTAAAACATTTTATTCTAAAAGTATTGTCATTGTCCTAGCAATATTATTATTGAAATGAAATATTATTATGTTAAAGGAATCAAATCGGAGACTGCCAAAAGCCATTCATTGATAAATAGGTATAGCTGCGTCGACATCGTCATTTGAACTTGCGGCCATTTTGATTAGAATACAACTGATTCATTAAAAAAGTTACAAAGTTAATGCTCGATAAAACAATGAGGTTTTATGTGAGGTAGTTTACATTATTTTTAAGCAGCATTATCATATCGAGGATATCGACGAGCTCGATGGCGCAGTGGTTAACGCGCCTGGTATGCGAGTGCTGAGGTTAAGCAACTTTCGCAAAGACCGGTCATCGGATGGGTGACCAAAAATGTATCATCTCGAGCTTCTCCGCGCTTCAGATGGCACGTAAAGCGTTGGTCCCGGCTGCATTAGCAGTCGTTAACAACCACCAAACCGCACTGGGCCCGCGTTGTGGTTTATGGCCCGTTCTCCCTATCCATCTATAGGGAAGGCTTGTGCCCCAGCAGTGGGGACATAAAATGAGCTGATGATGAGGCAGCATTATCAAACTTACTTGATTTCTTTTTCAGGTACATTCCTAAAATTATCAGTTCTCTCCTGTTATCGATTTAATTTTTCATTGAAAAACTTTATTATATTTTTTTCTAAATAATAAATGCGGAAGAGAAAATGTTTGTTCTTTAAACACGGCTTAAAGGTAATGTTGAATCCTGGCATAGCATAGGTAGGCTACTTTATCTAAAAATAACATAATATTTTCTCTAGTTTGCATTATGCGAAAGCCCGACCTGCCAGGTGCAGCAACAGACGGAAGCTGGGTTAGAGCTAATTTGGATATCCGTTGCATCGTCGTTAGTCTATAATAATGCATTGAAATCATTGAAATTTTCTACGTCAAAATTCCTAAAGAGGTAGTGATATTTTGTAAAAATAATATTTTTATAAAATATCACTGCAAAAGAACCTATGAAATTGGCATTAAAGAAACATAATTGTAAAATGTTGTGTTCAATATTTATAATTTAATAAAATCAGTACCTTCATTGCCATTTTAGTGCACATTTCAGCAAGTACACACGGTTTGATTATTTTGATAATATTAATGATAAATTGAGTTAGTATTGTCGATTAATGTGCCACGTTGGGCTTGAGCCTTCCCAAAATTTTAAACCATCCTATCTACATAAATGTCGCCATAACATCAATGTTTGTAGCATTGTTGTGTTCCGGCAGCTAGAGATAACATAGCCAGTCCTCACTAGTGAGGATCCCGGGTGATTTGCGTTTCCAACAATTGACCTTATCATCACTTAACATCAGGCGAGATCAAGGCACTGTGTTTAGCCGTAAGATTTATATAAAAAATCAGTAAAACTCATTGCCATACGATATAATTGGTACATTGCAGGCTATGTAGTTTCCAATTACAGTCGACGAAAAGTTACGAGAAAATTTCAAGTTAACTGCACGTATTGGCTTCAGCCGGCGCACTTACAGCCCTCATTATTGAAGTAAATATTGTTGCTTTCCCTCGACCAATATAATTTTGGAAATCCGAAGGAGAATATTTTTATTTAGGTACGTTATAACTAATAGCCAGTTAAATACGGCGTTATATTTAAAAGTGGCCGTTTTTAGCTGTAACGTCTTATTTAACTAAACCATAACATGTCAGGTGTTCATTAGGTGACGTAAAAATGCTTAATTATTTCATTCAAATAGTTTGTTGAGCATAATTTGATTTCTATCTCTAATTACTAGATATGTTTCTTTTTTCATTAGCGGCGCTAGTGTGGGGCGTAAACGCTCTTAAGTTATAAAATAAATTAGATATCACTTAAAAAAACGAATAATAAAAATATTATTATTTACATATAATTTTACACAAGTTTTGTTGCGAACAAATAATAATTTGAAAAAAGACAGTGTTAAAGAAATTCCACGAGCGGGCTTCGAACCCGCGCACCCCGTTAATTTCGGCGAGTTGGATTGAGCCACGACAGCATAGTTGGTAGCACCGGACCCGGCATGTCTTGGGTTGCGGGTGGATTTTTTTCAACACTTTGTCTTATTTTAAATAATAACAATATTATCCTTATATTCTGTACATCTCACACTAATATTATAAATGCGAAAGTTTGTGTGTATGTATGTGTGTATATTTTGCTTCTTCACGCTGCAACGGATAGATGGATTTGAATGAATTTCGGCATACAGATAGTTTATATCCTGGATTAAAACATAGGATACTTTTTATTCCGATATTCCTACGGGAACGGGAACCACGCGGGTGAAACCGCGAGCGGCCGCTTGTCTGTATATATATATATATATGTGGCGTCTTACAAGTAAACAAGCCACTCAGTTATAAAGGTATTTTTTTTACTAGATAAGACTGTGTTTTCTTCACGTCATTCTAGTCCATCCAGTTCCCTCCAGTTTTGAAACTTTACAGCTACACAAATGAGTACTCAGTGATGAATTTTTGTTGCTTTTCGTGTTGGTTGTTTCGGGTTTTTACGACTTGCGTATTTACGACAACAGTTGAGACAACCAGCTGAACCTACTTACTGAAGCATGTAAAAGTCGGAGATAACAATGTTTTGTTAATAATCTTTCCTGGTAATATGGGTAATGAGAGGAATAATAATTTTAATCGCCTCGTAGACTACCATCTGAGCTGGTGTAATGGTAAAGTAATAAAGTAAAAGGTATTAAATAGCATATAACTATCCCACGGCTGGGCAAAGGCCTCCGTCATTGAAATCAAGTCATCACTACAATTGGTGGGTAATAGATTAATCACTACGCTTGCCAAATGCGGGTTGGTGATCACAAACCCGGGCTATGCATCGCAAAAATTCCGAAACACAATTTGCCCGACCTGGAACTTAAGACCTTCGGGTATCGGGCCGAACGCTTAGGGTGTAGTGGTAATTCAATGAATTTTTAAGTGCTCATTTATTGTAGCCTAAACTTTATTGATACATTAACCCCCTTACAAATAAACAAAGAATAAGGTCCGAATAGTTATTCCGTGTTTTATTCCTGTCATGTAAACGTCATTCTAAATTAGAGTAAAAGAAACGAAACACGGAATAACTATTCGGACCTTATATTCTTTACTTATTTTATTTTAAAACTTTTGCAACATATATTACATGGCGGACTTAATGCCTGAGGCATTCTCTACCAGTCAACCATAGGGTGGTGCAGAAATAACAAGGTAGATGCAATACAATAATATAATAATAATTGTAATGATACAATTGGGTGAAGACAACAATTTAGAAATAAAAATAATATATATATATATTTTTTTTTTTTTTTATACTTAGCTCGGCAAATGACTCCATCCCACCTGATGTTAAGTGGAAATGAACTCCAGACGCGAAGACAACTGGTGCAGCGTGGAAACAAACGTAGCATCAGTTAACTTCACTCTGCCGGCCCACAAGGTGCTTCTTCACGCCTCTCTTGAAGGACCCCATATCATAGGAAGGAGGGAAAACGTGTGCTGGTAGACTATTCCATCTTTTGGAGGTGCGACAAAGAAACGAGTCACTAAATTTCTTTGTGCGTGTGCGTGGGATACTTGAGACAGTGAATTGGTGACTCCGAAGAGCAGCACGTGTACTCCTATGAAGAAAGGGAGAAGGTGGGATGAGGTCAAAGAGCTCTTCAGAGCACTCGCCATGGTATAAGCGGTAAAACACGCTGAGTGACGCAACGTCTCTACGCAATTGCAGAGATTCGAGAGTATTTACCACTTCTGCATTGCCGATAATGCGTTCAGCGCGACACTGCAATCTGTCCAAGGCATCGAGAAGGTACTTAGCGGAACCGTCCCAGATGTGCGAGCAATACTCCACGCAAGACCGTACCTGTGTCTTGTACAAAAGGCACAACTGGTCCGGCGTAAAGAATCGCCGCACTCTGTTCAGAATTCCGAGTTTTCGTGAGGCTGTTTTGATCACGGCTTCGATGTAGTCCCTTTGGTTCAGATCGCAGCGTATCGTCATACCGAGCATGTTGATACTGCTCTGCAGGCGTAGAGATGTACCCTGAAGAGATGGAAGGGGAAGGAATGGTGACTTTTTTGCCGTGAACGCGCACACCTATGTTTTCTTGGCATTAAACTCAACCAGATTATTGGTGCCCCAATTAGATATGAGGTCCAATACCCGATTGAGCTCAATGACAAGATTAACTCGATTCACTTCGGTTTCGACCCGCCCAGCCGCTGGGTGACCGTTATATCCTCCATGGACCGTACTATCATCTGCATAGCAAAGAATATTTCCAAGTGGAAGCATATCATTGATATGCAGAAGGAACAGCGTGGGGGATAGAACGGACCCCTGAGGGACACCAGCGTTCACTGACATGAGCCACGAAGCGCATCCATCAGATATAACACGGATTCTGCGCTCATGCAGGAAGCCAGCGACCCAGTTGCAGAACTGAGCAGGCAGACCGTATGCCGGGAGCTTCAAGAGAAGAGCTTTGTGCCAGACCCGATCAAAAGCCTTGGCTATGTCAAGGCTAACAGCCACCGACTCACCACGCTTGTCAATAGCCTCACCCCAAAGATGTGCAACGTACGCTAGAAGATCACCCGTTGACCGTTTCGGCCGAAACCCGTATTGGCGATCGTGAATTATGGAGTGTTCTTCTAGGTAGTGGACAAGTTGTTTATTTAAAATGCGCTCCATTACTTTGCACAAAACTGAAGTTACGGCTATGGGGCGGTAATTCGATGGATCTGACCGATCTCCTTTTTTGGGGACCGGTTGCACATATATTATAAAACGCACAGTATATTTTTCTTCGTTTATTTGTAGGGCCCTAAAAGTTTATTTAAACTAATCGTTGCTTCTTCTTTGACTTGAGCTGAGCCATGCTCTTATTGGTTAATAATCCAAGCAATTATTTTTAATTACTATTTACTATGATGTGTTAGCCGTAGGTCCAATACGCCGTTCGTCTAAATTGTATTTCAACGCTCATATTGTCCGACTCGTATATAGTCCAACACGCATTTCGTCCAACATCTATTTGTCCAACACGTATTTATTCGAAATAATTTTAAGTAAACGTTACATACCTAAAATAACGTTTACCGTGTAGAAGGCTCGTGCCCCAGTGGGGACACAAAATGAGCTGACGATGAATACGTGAAGAGAAAACCTTGTGGAAAATGAGTTGTCGTGACCGAGTCGAGCGGTCAGTGTTGAATTTGATTAAAACGCACCCACGCACCAACCATTCAGCCGTGCAGTCATGAATGTCAGCACGGAACAGGTAATTATCGAAGTTCATTTGGGCCCATTGTTGTGGAGCGAATGCAACGATTTGTACCGAAACAGTTATACCTACTCGACAAACGGCTTGGAACGAGATCGAATCATTTCGGACCTTGCAGATTAATAAAAAAATGCGTTTATGTATAAATAAGACGAAAAAAACTAAGAGTATAAAATATGAGACTAATATAAAAAGTTACTATAAGTACATATAGCACATATGATAAAACACGATCGTGGCAAAACGCGATTAGGGCAAATCCTTAATGGTACAAAATGCGTTCGAGGCACCCATCTAACAAGCCTGCTAAACTATTGGTCGCCCAGTGGTCGAAATTCGAACGCTATTCACAAAATATCTCTACAATGTTAATACTATGTAATGAAACTCATTTTAAACATAGATTTTTTTTAAATCTTACGGGTAAGCAAAGTGTCTTTATCTCACTGGATGTTAAGTGATGATAAGTTCGAAGGTGGAAGCGCACTTCACCAGGGTTCCTCAACTACTGAGGTACTGGCTATCTTATCTCTAGCTGTCGGACGCAACAATGCTACAAACATTGATGTTATGGCAACAGATTTAGATAAGATGGTGGTACCAAGCCAGGCGGACAATAAAGCTCTACCTCCAACCAAACCGAGTACACAAAGATGTAGCCCCCGCTGGGAATCGAACCCGGGACCACTGGGTCTCAGGCCGGTGGTCTTAATCACTGAGGCGGTAAGACCACAGAGGCCGTTCTGCACTCCTCCTACTAGTTATGAACTTTAACTATGCCAAATCTCATACTATTCCATGCGCACAATGAGTTTAAAAAACCTGTTTTATGGAGATAGAGTTTTTTTTTATATTAAAAGGAGGCAAACGAGCAGGCGGGTCACCTGATGGAAAGTAATCACCGCCGCCCATGAACACCCATAGTAATCGCAGATGCGTTGCAGGCCTTGAGGAAGGAGTTGGATCTTGAGGAGGGAGTAGAAATCGGGAGGAGGAGGGGTGAAAGATGGGCCTCCGGTACTTTGACTCACCGGACGAAACACAACAGCAACGAGTGCCATTGTTTTACGCCGATATTCTGTGAGAGGGTGGTATTACGCCGGGCGAGCCGGCCCATTTCGTGCTGCAACGCAGCGTGGGTCTACCACTCAGACAGTCACTCATTTAGCACCACCAAGGGGTCACGTGTATGGTCTCAAGGGTAAACCTACGGACGCGAGTAACTTTAACCCCCGCAATTTCCGCAAGATAAAATTTATGTTTGATATATTATTATGTAAGGGTGCGCCGACCAAAAAATGCCAAAAATTCAGTTTCGGCTAAGTAAATATAATTGAAAATACTATCGTATTAAATGAACAAAATATATATTTAGTATCTTAAGGAACGTGTTTACAATTTGTCAGAACCATAAATTCATAACACGCTATAGTTTTTTCTACAATATCATTTAAAGTTGGGCAAAAATCATGAAAACGAGTGGCGGCGTTTAGTAGATTTCTTATAGTTTATCTAAATTATTGTACCTCTGATTTTGTCTAAACAATCATCAATGGATAAACTACAAATTGCTAGACTACATTTTCGATTCATCAAGTGGTTATTTAAATAATTATTTTTTATTAAGCACCTTAAATTTCCCATACAAAATTAGACGACAAGATTACGGACGGCGCACCCTTGTGTATAATATTGTAGAATACTATTTAAGCCAATACCCATCAATTTCAGCGATGACTTGATTTGCCCAGCAATGGGATAGGCTATTCACTACTATGTAAATATTTTTAAACCTGCTAACCTTTAACCTTTGTCGACCTCCATGGTCGAGTGGTTTGTACACCGGTTTTCATGGTGTCGCCATCTCTGAGGTCCCGGGTTCGATCCCCGGTCGGGTCAATTTAGAAATGATTGTTTTTCTAAATTGTCTCGGGTCTGGGTGTTTTCTATGTATAATAAGTGTGTATTTAAGTATTTTAAGTATGTTTATCCGTTGTCTAGTACCCATATAACGAGTTTCATAATGAAGCTTCTCTTGGGCTAGATAATTGGTGTGAGTGTAGGGAAGTTTATTTATTTATTTATTTATATGCCTTTGCCCAGAAATGGGACAGTATATAATGCTATTTACTACTATGTAAATATTTTAAAACCATCTTGGACTAATGTATTACATAATATGTATGTTGTATGTAAGTTAAACATTGTATATTTGGTAGTTGTGGTCGATTTTCGATCAGTGGACGGCTACAAGTAATCATTATTTCACCAAAACCAGTACAGTACCTAAGTCCAGTAAGTTTTTTTATCCGTGCATAAAACGCATGCTCCCATTAGAATAGAATAGAATAGGTATTTATTTGACAAACACTGTACACTGGACTGAACACTGGATACATTCGCGGAATAGCAGCAATGGATGCACTTTCCATATAGACGATATATTATTTAAGGGTACTAGGCAGCTTGTTTACGGAGCCACGCTCTACCGAATCGCCTTTGGGAGTTGCTCACAGAACTTTAAGTTCAAAGGTTCGTTTGGAAATTGAATGGTTCTAGAGTTAAGCGTTAATAATACATGTTTCGATACCAATAGTCATCAGGTAAGAAATATCATTGACTCGTCTTTTGGAATGTGCAAAGAATTTGCTGACGTCTATGAGAAATTTAGTGGTGTAAGTAACATAAGTCGCTTGCCACTCTAGTACAATGTCGCAAAATCATTTGTGATTAACATGCGCCTGTTCTATTCATTACATGCTTTTAACGAAGTAGGTACCTAATAAAGAACTAGTACAGTACCAAACCTGCTAAAGTAGAAACCGTAATGTTTAGCAACTTATATTGCTTTTTGAATTGAATTTTAACTTTTTTTTGTTATCAATACATCCGATTGACCAGTGACATTACACGATCCGTGTCCGTACTTCCGTATTATAATCCAATTATGTTACATAGAAATACACTATGACGCTGTCAGATATATTGCAGCTAATAACATTATAATTCAATTAATCTCAAGGTACATATTCCATTCAATATCGTTAATGTAATAGCAGTCGAACGTTTGCATCGTTCGCATCGATAAATAGCCCGTCCTATACCTTTAAACGCGAGTGTGAATCCACTGCTGCAATTAATTACATTAAACTCGCTCCAGACGTGGAAATGTGAGGTAAATACAACACTTGTGGAGGCCAAAGAACGCGCGATGCGCCACCGGGATAAGATGGAAAATCGTTACGTGCTGCATAGAAATAGGTGAAAATTAAATGGGAATCTGCAATTTGGACATGCAAACAGAGAATTAATGGATTGCTGTTTCTTATTGGATTACTCGACACTCGTTTGTTTTTGAAGTGAAAACTTCTTTAGCGGCGTTGTACACTTTTTTATAATGGGTAACAAATGTTTAATTCGCGTCAGGACACGTGACCGTCAGAATACGTGGCCTGATCGAAAATTCGTAAGACGGATGACAGCCGGCGCGGCGTAGGAGAGGAAGTATCCCCCTCTCTTTCTACGGCGCGGCTAAAATGTATGCCTGCTGTTTCGTTTAGGCGGCGCTGGGCTTTAGGCTGCGCGAATGTTCGAGTGCTTTTTAATGTAATATAAATTGTCATGTTTGTGTACGATAGCGCAATAAATAAATATTGTATTCTACCACATAAATGATAGTACTTTTAAACTGATAATTGAAGCAATTCGTGCAAAATTATTCCCTAACCATTCCAAAATATCAAAAATGCACAACGTTAATATTCAAGTTTTCACTTCTGCCGGCACTCCCGGAGTGCAACCCGTCGTTTTCTTTTTGTGACAATGTAATGGTTATAAAAAACTTAGAAGACAAAATTACAAGCGTATTTCTACTGTTTACTTCGCGACAGCAGGCAGCCCGTAATCACGGTTACATTTGTTTAAAATGGAACGCGATAGTTTGAAAGTATTTACTTGTTTATTTTCTCTGGTATTTTGTCTGGTATTCACAATGCTATATTTTATATGTACCAATGTCTGAGCTACCAAGCTCGGTGCGATTTGCGCTAGGATTGCAAAAAGATGGTTTGAGGACCACCTCTTCTTTCTACATGCTATTTTCTTTGTTGATGCTATACTTTCAGATTTAACCTAAGACTATAATATAAATGTTACGCAATCTTGTTTGGCAACTTGAAACAATGTTACCAATTATAATAACATAATATATAATTATTTTCCACACTCTCATCAAAGTTGAAAATAGATCTATTCGTATTAAAAACTGAAACGAAAGTGCACTAATCCAAATGCTCGTGTAATTCAATTCGAACGTTAAAAGAAAATATTTTTACTGCAGAATAAAGCTACAGAAATACTTCTTAGTAATTTAATCAACTCTAGCTTTACACGGGTACAGCATTGAGCTAAATTAAAATGGTGCACAAATACACGTCGTCTGTGAAAGCCTGCCCCTAATCGCTTGCTTTAAGGCCACACCATAATGTAATTGGGAAACTGCTAAAACTAAATTAAACTACAATAATATACTTGGATATTATACTTGGTTAAACGAGGAGGAGCTCGATGGCGCAGTGGTTAACGTGACCGGTCTGCGATTGCTAAGCAATTTTCGCAAAGGCTGGTCATCGGATGGGTGACTAAAAATTTATCATCTTGAGCTCCGTGCTTCGGAAGGCACGTAAAGTTGTTGGTCCTGGCTGCATTAGCAGTCGTTAACAACCACCAATCCGCACTGGGCCCGCGTGGTGGTTTATGGCCCGTTCTCCCTATCCATCCTTAAGGAAGGCTCGTACTTGAGAAAGTTTTTGCTTTCTTAGTCGCATTTGACGATCTCTTTGGTCGAGTGGCTTGCACACCGGTTTTCATGGTATTGCCATCTCTGAGATCCCGGGTTCGATTCCCGGTCGGATCAATTTAGAAATACCTGATTTTCTGAATATTTTTTGGTCTGGGTGTTTCCTATTTATAATAAGTATGTATTTTAAGTATATTAAGTATGTTTATCCGTTGTCTAGTTAACCATTTTCTCGAGTTTCTTAAGGAAGCTTTTCTTGGGGCTGGACAATTGGTGTGAGTGTGGGAAACATTTATTATTATTATTATTATTATTATTTGAGAGGTTTAGTCGGCTACATTTTTGGAGAGTGTTTGCTGATTGCCTCAGACGGCATTTTCAGCATCACCTGACTAATTTGGGCGCGGCGAGAAACTTAAAGGGTTCCCCAAGCTGTGTGAAACGAATCACCTTCAGAAGTTTTCTAGAGGGACTGGCATCATACACAAGTGCGCGCCCCTGTTTAGATTCTCTGAGGGGTTCGGATGGGATCGGGGTTCGCTACTGGTGAAGTGAACGGTCTCCACGCAACATGGAATCCTTTAAACAAGGTGCTAAGAACAACTTGCGGGTTGACATGATGAGGATGGGTAAGGCATAATCCTGCTTCACAAGCTGTCTTCGCATTAAGACTCTGCTTCTGTTTTACAGGAATATTAAATTAAATACTCTTCTATATTTAAAAAAGTAGTATATAATATATACTAAGTGATTACTCATTATATAGTTAATCGATTTATTACGATTGTACACGTTTATACAGAGGTAATGAAAGACACGTGGAGTTTAGTTCGCGAGGCGTAATACGGTGTCGCTCCGAGGACGTTTGGCAGCAGACTACTGGTGGCCGTTAAAATGGCCGCTCTCGCAGTGCGCCGGAGTGACATCGAATTACCCTCGCCAAGTTAATATAAATAAGTAAATAAAACTAATAGGAGCGCGTCGCTAACATATAGAGCAGCCATAACCTGAGAGAGGAAGTGGGGACATAAACTGAGCTGATGATGATGATGATGATGAGAGAGGAAGACTTGTAGATATATACAGTTTACGTGGTCTGGTTAGCTACCACTATCTTTTCAAGTTTGTTCTCATAACAACTCAAGCGCATTGCCAGGACTGCCAGGGTCCACCGGTAAAAAACATGCTAAATGGACAACAAAGATATGAAAAAATGAAATGAAAATAAATTTATTTAGGACAGAACAGTTTAAACATAAAGATAAAACTGGAAATAAAAAAAAACATAGGAGTCCCAAAACGGTTCCGACTCAGCAAGATGCTAGCCTTGAGGTTAGTGCTGATCTTCCGTCAGCTAAGCGTTAGCAAAGAGCACATTTCTTCAATTTTTGGAATTTAAAGCTTGTTGTTTGCTTATATTACATTATTATCATCATCGTCATCTCAGCCAAAAGACATCCACTGCTGGACAAAGGCCTCCCCCAAGGATCTCCACAACGACCGGTTTTGTTTATGGTTTTGACTAAAAGTGCAATGGAGAGCGCAATGCTTGGGGTTTGTCTGCGTGATCGAATCAGAAATTCAGAGATCCGCAGAAGAACAAAGGTTACCGACATAGCCCGAAGAGTTACTAAGCTCAAGTAGCAGTGGGCAGGGCACATCGCTCGCAGGACTGATGGCCGCTGGGGCGGAACAGTTCTCGAGTGGCGACCGCGTACCGGAAAGGGCAGTGTGTGCATTTCTAAGGTGGACCGACGAAGCCGCTGGATGCAGCAGCATAAAACCAGTCGTTGCTTATACTCGTTTTTACTCTAAAATAATTGTAATATTATCAAATAAACAGTCTACATCATCGCCCGTTTACAAGCATGATATGTGTGTGAATAGCCTTGCCTACAGCAATGAAAAATTGATATGCAAACTCAACATTTTCAATAAAATATTTTATTTAAACAAGGTCCATTACAGATACTAAATCATGCAGCAAACGACGGACGCCGGGTATTATATTAAAATCGAATCTATCTGTTTTGTTTATCAATTTGAATAATAAATGGATTTCATATCGAATTGGTTGGTAAACAGTTTAAGCTTGTTATATGAAACGATAAGCTTTTACATAGCTAAAACAGTTTACTTTAAGTTTTTGTTTAAATTTTGACAAGTATAAATGTATGTGTGACGTATGTATGTATGTATGTATGTATGTATGTATGTATGTATGTATGTATGTATGAATGTATGTATGTTTGTATGTATGTATTATGTGTGTATGTATGTATGTATGTATGTATGAAAGTATGTATTTAAAAGAAACAAATTTTACGTTTTATTTAAATGTGTAGTGTTCGTGTAAACTTTGGAAAACAACAGCTATGTATTGCTAAGTAAAGGCTCCTCTTTACAAATCGAGAAACAATTACTTTTGTGTATTATGATTCTCAGTAGAGACATCTGGTAGATTTTTTATGAAAACTATTCTTGGATTTCGAAAATTACCTGCAGAATTAGGGAATTTCGAAAATGATGAAACTAACCCTTAACTTGCAAGCTGAGAAAATATGATGTCCTATTTTGACAATAACGACGTGACCTTTCCGACCCTATTTCTTTCTAACATAATGTATTCAGTGATAAGTTTTAAGAAAACCCATATCAAACATAGATTATACTTTTGCGTACACACTATCCATTTCCGAACGATCCCTAAGTTTGAAGACAAAGGTCCCCGAATATACTTGTTAATAAGTTTGCTCTTACAAGTTCTCAAAAACTTCCAGACACGAAGAAAGATTTTCTACAAAGAACTGTTCGATGTGATGATATTATATAAGGGGTGAGTTTTGAGCACGGATCATTTACGCCGCAAATAAAATATATGCCCAAGAATAAGTATAATATATGTTTGCTAGTTTTTGAGGTATTGATAACTACTTTTTACTTAAATATAGAAAACGTTATACTGTATCTGTCCTACTATCAGCATTCTTTGAGCGTAATTTTTATTCATTCAAAGCCTTTCCCTATGAATTCACAAGGGTGAGTACTCACCATCATTATCATCTCAACCAAAAGACTTCCTTTGCTGGACAAAGACAAAGTTCTCATAACTCACTCGAATATGATTCAGATTTGATAAAATATTAATCTAAACAAAAATACTGTATATTTTCTGTTATTGTAGTTCCAAATCATTTAATTTCCATAAAACACATCAAAATACTCCAAAGTACCACTGATACATTGCAACAGTCAGAGTATTCACAACGCTACAAAGTCGAAATTGCATTATTTAGAGATCGGTTGCAACTCCTATACAACATGTAGTTGTTTAAAATATTGCGATGCGAGTACGCTCTCCTCGCCACGACCAAACAGTCGTTATTTTAAATTCCATAGCAACTGGAAGTAATTGAATTTTTATTGTTTTTACCAATACGGTAGATTGAATTGTTTTCATTGCACTTATGACTACAATCACTGAGAGTGGAAAGATTAATCATATATCAATTATGATGGCGATATACATGAAGCATTTAATATACGAAGCATCCTGAATCTCGTATTGACATTTATGTATAAATTGTCATATCCCAACCTGTAAGTAAAATAAGTCTTATTATGTGCAATTTGATTCAATAATTGGATAGATAAAACATACTCAAATCATGTTTAATTTTCTTAAACGCACGGTTCCGATTTTGAAGCTTCAATTCTTATACGTCAATGTTTTATGGATGTAGGATTATTATTAATGCGTCATTACCATCTTCAAAGCCAGTCATCGGATGGGTGACCAAAAATGTATCATCTCAAGCTCGCTTTACTTGCTTTACGTGCTTTTAAAGCACAGCTTCGTAGCAGCAGCCGTTGGTCTCAGCTGTACTAGCAGTCGTTAACAATCCCCAATTGGCCCGCGTGGTGGTTTATGGCCCATTCGCCCTATACATACATAGGGAAGGCTTGTGCCCCAGCAGTGGGGTTATGAAATGAGCAGGAGATAATGATTACCTGCGTCATCAATTCTAGTCCTATACGTATGTTAGGTATGGGTACACATTAATACATTTGCGGAGCTCCATAGATCCATAAGAGTACCATAGATTGAACCACGATTTACCGCGTTCTACCTTCTATTCGTTCGGCTAACGACGCATTATTAACAAGGCTTTGTTTTTAGTATCACGCAGTTTTCTAGTCGTTGCTTTACCTTAAATTTTTATTTTAACTCCTTCGCCTAGTGCATTTAAAAACGGATATTTGAAAGCGAAGCACTTACCGCTATATTTTTCCCAGGCTAAAACAGGTGACGCCCGGAGGAAGAGGTTTTAAAATTTCATGTCTCTAGAGGGTAATAAATGCATAATGTAACACTTCCAGCCGCACAGGGCTTATATATTTGTTTATATCTTATTATTTTAGAACGGAGATTCGCTCGACCGTCATTACACCTGCGCTTTAAGTGTGTTAGTTCAATATTGTCTTAATAGTGTGTCGGTAGCCTGATTTTGACATTAGGCTTTGGGGGTATTGTCAAATTGTAAATAAGTAACTTCCTCCTGTAGTCAAACCCAAATCCAGAGTTCCTGGGTAAGATTACCAGCGGTATATGTGCGCAGTTTGGCTTATTTATTGGTCGGCTAGCTACCACCATCTTATCTTATCTTATCTTATTTATTTACAAACATCAATGTTACTATATAGCATTGTTGTGAGCCGGCAGCTAGAGATAAGATAGCGAGATTAGCTAGTGCCTCAGTATTTGAGGATACCGAATGAAGTGCGCTTTCAGCTTTGGTCCTATCATCACTTTACATCAGGTACGATGGAGGCCAAGTGCGTACACGCAAGTAATAAAAAATAAGTTAATAGACTATAATAATACTGTTTTATAATAATAATAATAAATTAGTTTATTTTCAGGCAACAATTTAAAGTTACAAAATACTGTTATTTATAGATAGCCCATAGATAAATACCATATAAACATACACATACCAATATACTTTTTGTTTACTAACTAACTATATTACTATATACAAAAGTTAATCTATGTTAGCAGGTAATTATTTCGACAGTTGCGGTGCCGCTTCGATGGCGCTTAAACGTAGTCTTCCACGAAAACTTCTCTCATGAAACGCCTCCATCATAAAAATCAAATCTTCGCTACAATTAGGGTATTGGCTTGATATGTGCCTTTTATGACTAATTTAAAAGAAACGATATTAACAATTTACTGCTAAGCTATAATTATTATTCAGCCAGCCAAAAGTCACTACGTAATCACACAAGCGTTAGGAAATTCTCCAAAATCGAATGGAAAGGAAACTGTTTGTCAGTAACCAATTTCGTTGCCGCCTCGCCGCCATAGAATTCATAAAAAAAGTTTCAATATTCCTCTCTTATACACAACCTCTGAAGTCCGCGCAAGTTAAATTATTAAAACATCATAGCGAAAAGACTGCCGAAAAAATATAGGAAACAGCTTTCTTTTATAAAATGGGACACTCATCGTCTTTGAAGATGCAAGTAAGCGCCGAGGGATATTTTAAAGATTCATGGCGACGAAGGATATTATGAATACGGAATGAAGCTGTTTTGTAACTGTGCAATATGAGTTTGGCGAATTCGAAACATCAAAACATTTCAGTTGGGAACCTCTGAACTCATTGACCATTTGCTGTGTAGTCTCTTCTTTTCTCGTCAGTTCTTAGGTGTAATGTTAGTTTCATAAAAAGTCTACAACCTTATACAACCTCTGTGGATTAAGATCTCTATCCTTAAGACCAAAAAAAATTAAAAATAAATATACGTTTATCAACCGTTTCACCCAGAACAATTCTGACATATCTGTTACGTCTACCGATTGTTAAAATACTTGCAACAGTGTTTCTTTTGACTGAGGATAGTAACTTCATAGTGACGTAATACAATAGTGGCTTGCAGCGTAAATCACAAACTACTAGAAAAGTTCAACGAGTCTTCTGGGTCCTCGAGGCTCTGCGGTCAGAACATTGGACCGGTTATCCAAAGGTCGTGGGTTCGATTCCCTCTCGAGCTTCCTGAGGCTGCTTCATTTTATCCAGTAAACTTTTATCTTGAGCTACAGACAGCATTGTAAATAAAAATTTCAAAATTATATAAATTATCTGTCCCACTGGGTTTCTCTCTGGTCTGGTTCTGCTTTCAAAAACTATTTAAAACACCTCGGAGAATCTAGTAGGGGACGGGAACATGCTTTTGGGATGGCATCCGCTCTAGAAACCCTCCAAGGATGTTCATCATCATTATCATCAACAGCTCATTTTTATGTCCCCACTGCTGGGGCACGAGCCTTCCCTATGGATGGATAGGGAGAACGGGCCATAAACCACCACGCGGGCCCAGTGCGGTTTGGTGGTTGTTAACGACTGCTAATGTAGCCGGGACCAACGGCTTTACGTGCCTTCCGAAGCACGGAGGAGCTCGAGATGATAAATTTTTGCTCGCCCATCCGATGACCGGCCTTTGCGAAAGTTGCTTAACCTCAGCACTCGCAGACCGGGCGCGGTAACCGCTGCGCCATCGAGCTCCTCGATGTTCGGTCACTGTTAAAGAATCTTAAATTTCGCATCGTCCCTAAAACACCATTTGACGTCAAAAAAATACCAATGTAAGAAAAAAATGGGTATTAAAGAATTCTTAAATAAAGTACAGTACATTTATAAGTGTGACGTCACAACACTGTCGTTCGTCATTCCTAAGTGTGCGCTGCACAGGTTATCAGGTGCTTAATACGAGTATTCTGTCCTTGCAACCATTTTATATTCTCCATAAAAGTTTGTTGCGGAATGGCGAGTACACCAGATGTTTTTATGTTAACCGTCGTCTATTATGACTGTGTTATAAGATAATACCTACCACCTCTCTGCAAAATGCATTATAATATATATATAATATTATAATGCATTTTATAATGCATATATTTATATTATATTTTATAACCTTTTCTAATTAGTAGCCACTGATGGTAAATTCTCCTCTTTTTTACACCTCTGTTTCTGTCATGAATACGTTAGCATACACGTCATACTTGTCGGAAGGCAACGGGAAAATGTTATCTTGTAAGTAGGTATGTCAATTGCATGAAGCTGGTCAATTGTAATGATGACTTGATTTCCATGATGGATGCTAGAGCCTGACAGATTTACTTTCATTTCAGCAATAAAGTTTTATTAAAACCATCTCTCAACAATCTCTAGCATAACAAGTGCAATAAACACGACGAAGTTTGTAGCACTACCAGAGGTAACCTGATAGCCTAATGGCCACCTGCTTCACTACATAGTATAGGTCCTAAAGATAGATCATAATCAGAGTCAACCTAAACCTATGAGCTACGGCATTCCCCAAGGGTCTATTTTAGGACCTTTATTATTCTTAATATACATGAAAAATATCCATGAAATTGGTCTTAAAGGTGAAATTACTCTTTATGCTGATGATTCATATCTGTTTTATTTTGGACGTATGATAGAAACTATAATTACTGAAGCGAAAAGTGATAAAACAAAGTCGCTTCCCGCTGTCCCTATGCATGTATATATGTATGCTTAGATCTTTAAAACTACGCAACGGATTTTGATGCGGTTTTTTTTAATAGATAGAGTGATTCAAAAGGAAGATTTATGTATATAAATACATGCATAATATGGTAGAGAAACACTGATAATTTTAGAGGTTTCACATTTTTTTTGCACTTACATTGCAAACGCTGGCTGAACCCTACCAGATAGATCAAAATAATGTACTACAGTATTGTACACCTTAAAAAGGTCTACGAAAAAGTCCGTGATGGTATATGTCTATCTTTTAGGGATAACCCACAATAATCATTTTTTATCCTTTACTTTTTACGAGAAATAATGGCTTATTTACAAAGCGATTTTAAGCAATACAGCATTAATTCTTATCCAATTAAGTATATTGTGCATTTAATATAGATCAATATGGCCTTTTACAGCATGTAATTTAAATGAATATTCTCGAAGATATTACAGATTTAAAATGCAGGGACATAGCGGATGCGTGTATCAGTATCGCACCCGCCGTGCGAAGCCGGGGCGGGTCGCTAGTTATTAGTATAACTGTTGTGAGAATCCCTTGTTGTTCAAGTTGGATCAGCGCGTTAATATTTACCCAAAAGTATAGCAAAGAAATCATATACATTATCATTTACATAAAAAGTGTTAAAATCTGTATGATTAGGTTCTAAGTTTAGTAATAGACAAAAAAATAGGTATGTAACAGTGACAAAATATGAAAAAAAGAAGCGACCCCCTAAGAAACAGCATTATAAAAACAATTTAACTCTATTTGAAAAACCAAAGTCCCTGCGTTGTGATGCGGAAATCCATGATATACAATTAAAATAATTAAGTAGGTACTGTTAATTCCTCTAAATTTCAAAAGTCCCTTTACTTAAACAAGCCGCAGCCGTAGACAAGTGCAATAAACACGCCGAAGCTAGCAGCTCTACCAGAGGTGGCCATTAACAGCTGTTGTGTGAATCCCCTGTTGTTTTAGTTGCATCAACGCGTAAATACATAAAAAGTATTGTAAAAAATTCAAAAAAATAAAAAAGTGTTTAAATACGTTTGTAGGTATATAAGAATGACACAAAAAAGAAACGACCCCATAAAAAACAGCATCATAAAAATAATTTACTCTATCAGAAAATCCAAAGTCCCTGTTAATCATGCATTGCTTTGTAGAAATCCTTGACATACAAAACTGCAATTATAATAACTATTATGTACTGTTAATTCCTTTAAATTATTCTTTTCGCTTTCCCCCTAAAAGTTCCTTTACTAAAACAAGCCGCAGCCGTAGACAAGTGCAATAAACACGCCGAAGTTAGCAGCACTACCAGAGGTGGCCATTAATAACTGTTGTGTGAATCCCCTGTTGTTCAAGTTGCATCAACGCGTTAATATTCCGGAGTTAGTTAGTTAGTACAAGAGGCTAGAGCTTTGAGAGTCGACCAACGGTAATTGGTCTAAGCCAGCAGCTCTGTGTACTCCAAAATTATTATTTACATTAAAGTCAAATTAATTATATCTTTATCTACATCTTACTTATATTATAAACGCGAAAGTTTGTAAGTATGGATGGATGTTTGTTACTCTTTCACGTAAAAACTACTGAATGGATTTGGATGAAATTCGGCATACAGATAGTTTATAACCTGGATTAACTAAACAGGATACTTTTTATCCGATATTCCCATGGGAACGAAAACCTCGCGGGTGAAACCGCGAGCGGCCGCTAGTAGATGTATATTTAAAAAAAAATAATTGCAGCATCACTTGAGAACGGCTCGACCGATTTGACTGATTTTTTTTTGGTGTGTTCCTAATTGTCAAAACAAGGTTTATAATTCTTCAATACGTGTATATGTCGCAGAATGTCACTGAACTCCTCCTAAAAGGTTTAATCGATTTTGATGAAAAACACGTTTTGAACCGTAAATCAATGTTTTAACTCCATAAACATAATATTATAGATTAAATAACTGACCACTTCGCCAGTCTTCGTCTAAAGGGCCCTCAACTGAAGACGTCTCAAAAAGTAATTGTGGCAATGAAGAGTCATTTTGTTCACGCCTTTGAGATTTTGCTACAAAATTCGAAGTGTTCTAACGTAATTCTCTGGTTTGGTCTGGGGTGTCTTAAAATATTATAAAGAGGACAGCGCCCTCGGTTTTTTCGCTTTCGTCATCTTTCTCGAATGCCTCGGAGAATCTAGTAGGGTACCAAGACTTAACTCAGTGCTTGCCATTTGTGGTGTCGAGCCATACACGTGGCAGAGACTGGTTTTTAGTGTATTTTTTATGGTGTTTTTTTTTACCATCGTCGAGCTTTTAGTATCTGGACAAGGGAAGAGGAGTTCCACATAAGCCGGGGTCGCTCAATGCCGCAGCGTATGCGCAAAGTATTTCACTAGTGTAAAAAAAGGGTATGAGGATGTGCTAGCGTAATGCCAGCCCCTTTAGAAACTTCTGAAGATTTCTTAACGAACCTTATGTTTTTCACCACTGTTTACCGTTGCGCTGTAAAGGCCATAGACAGCCAAAATTAAATTATGTCCCAAAATATATAAATAAATTCTAAATGTAAGATATTTCCATAGTATTAGTGGTGGGTGTATTTTACCTGTGTCTCAAGTGGGTCTCGTCTCATGTTATTGATATAATTGTCATTTGAATAGGGTTGATTAATAAAATTTTTACCATATTATTTGGCATTTTATATAAACATAATATGTTTTTATTATTTTGAATTTTGCATTCACAATGCCTAATGCATAATATGGCCTATAATAATAATAATAATAAGTATTTATTTCAGAATAATTCCATAGATTGTTAGTAATTACAATAGACCTTATACACTAATGTTAATTACATGAAAAAAATTAAAATGCACATTGAAATGAGCAATGTTTCAGCATCGGTGAGTCCCAGCGGTCAGACAACGCGTTCAGGATATGGTTCGGATATGTTTATGTTTTATGTTCTTTCCTATGTCCAGCAGTGGACGTGTGTAGGCTGATGATAATGATGATGATGACGATGAATGCTATAATAGTTACGAGATAAAAAAATTCTAAAAAAAATCCTAAGGCTGGTTGATTTTTCTTTTTGCTAGTAAAATGTTGTCTTGTAAATATAATATTTCGCTTCAAAGCCTGCTTTTATTATGCTACTAGCGGCCGCTCGCGGTTTCACCCGCGTGTTTTCCGTTCCCGTGGGAATATCTGGATAAAAAGTATCCTATGTGTTATAGGTCCCAGGTTATAAACAATCTGTATGCCAAATTTCATCTAAATCCACCCATCCGTTGCAGCGTGAAGAAGTAACAAATATACGAACATACATACACACAAACTTTCGCATTTATAATATTAGTAGGATGGGCTGATTTTTCAATCGTCGCGTCGGCGTCGGTTTAACAGATTATCTTCAGAAAATATGTCACATTGACAATGTTAATTTTAATTTTCTATGCTAATTTTTAATTTTTTATGCTAGTAAGTTATTCTTCATAGGACTTTTGTTTTTATATATTTATAGACAAACAAACTTTTGGTAATACAAGTAACACGTTGCACTTAATAACGGCAATCCAATTAAATCACCCTGAATGGGGTTACTCAATCGTCATTATACAGAGTTAATTTCTGATTACCTAATTAAAGCGTTATTGGATGGATCACAAACACTGCTAAGCAATTCTATGCTACACCAACACATTGTTACAGCTAGTTAGGTACAAATAACGAGCTGAGTTTACTAGTTTGCGACAGCGGCTTTGTTCGCTTGTCATTTGATATGACATGGGTACATTTGTTTATTTATGAAAAGTGAATAGCAGTTATACTGCCCCACTGCTGGGCAAAGGCCTCCATCTTGAAATCAAGTCATCGCTACAATTGATGGGTAATGGTTTAATTACCACGCTTGCCAAATGCGGGTTGGTGAACCAAACCCGCGCTATGCATCGACAAAATCTGAAACACATTTTGCCCGACCTGGGAATTTAACCCGGGACCGCGCTTTTTCACTCGACCACCGAGGCGAAACCCAGTACAATACTTAAACATAATATTGTACTTATATAAACCTAACGTTATTTTGGAGCCGCTGATTATTGTAAAACATATTTTGCATTTTCACTTTAAGAGTGTATGCTATATTAGAACTAATCATTATTGTAACTTTTTTGTTAATAAATAAATAAATTAATAAATAAATATTGGGCGTGAAGCATAATAACTATGTTCATAATCTCTATTGACTGTCTAACGAAAGAAATACCATGAGTTGATGCGATGACATCAGTACTAATTAGAAGTCATCGACTGATTTATGAAGGTGTTACTCTAAAAAATATTTAATGTGTAACCGATTTATTTCTTTGATCCTTTAACAAACAAAGCATATTGAAAGTTTTCTTCTGTATTCCAACTGTATCAATAGTCTCTAGACATTTGCTAATTTTAATGTCATGCCAAATATCACTACATAGTATAAAACAAAGTCGCTTCCCGCTGTCTGTCTGTCCCTATGTATGTATGTATGCTTAGATCTTTAAAACTACGCAGCGGATTTTGTTGCGGTTTTTTTAATAGATAGAGTGATTCAAGAGGAAGGTTTATATGTATATCAGCATTGCACCCGTACGAAGCCGGGGCAGGTCGCTAGATTCATAATAAAATGAAATATAAGTTAACTATAAGTAGGTATATTATTATTATTATATAAGAAGATTTTTTTATTTTTATAAGACATTGGGATTTTAAAGCAGTCACATTGCCGACTTTTTAATCTATTTTTTCACGGATCTGCCGATTTTTTACTACTAACGTGGTTAGTTAGGACGCCTCGGTGGCCGAGTGGCAAATCGCTTGACTTTATACCCGATGGCCGGGTTCAATTCCCAGGTCGGGCAATAGCATAGCCCGGGTTTGGATCACCAACCCGCATTTGGCAAGCGCGCTGATTAACCCCTACCCATCAAATCTGCCGCGCAATTTATGAACGCAGTAAAGAACATGTGAACAGTTTCGAGAAAATAGATCGTAATGTCAGCACCTCAAATATCACAATCACAAACACAGTAAGTTACTGCGTTCATAAATTGTGCAGCAGAATTGCAGTGATGACTTGACTTCAATTATGGAGGCCATGGGACAGTCAGTCATAAATCCAGTCTTGTCCCTTTACCTGTAACATAATATGTTATCATACTTCTTACATATTTGTCACAAAACAACAGTTTTACATACATTCCTTCATGTTATCATTGAGAATGCGCATTGGAAATGTAACGTTAGCTGCGTTGTCTTATGTACTGGAAAAATCAATATAAAAGTCGTGAGGCTCAACCGATATTAACTTTGGTCATTAACCGGCGCGGACTGGCGTTTGTCACACTCAATTTACCACGGAAAGGGTACGGTGGGATATGGATCGCTCGATTAAATGGGTACCTGTCTTCTGCTCCCAAATATACCTAGAATTCTGAGTGTAGGTAGGGTTTTACATTCTGATACCTTCTAGGTAACATCAATAGCAGTACACCATACAGACCAGCACATCAACTTATCCAAATCTGTCCAATTTCTTTAATACATTTTCAACCTTATGCGTTTTACATAAAGTTAAAAGTCTATTGAAGTTTGTAGTAATCTAATGTGAACGCGTGTGCACCGTAACTAGTATTAACAAGTAAACCATGTTACTCTTAATACAATGCAATAAGAGTCAAAATTAGTTAAAAGTGTATGGTTATTGTTAATGTTCGTTACGTTACGTTCGTGAGTGTACCATCATAGTTTTGATCTTCAGAGCCTTTACTCATTTCGGTATCCCATACGAACTTAAAAGCTCTAATTCTTTTAAACCAATAAGCCGATTTCATTGAAACTTCCTTTGCTTAAAGGAAATATAGAGACGTTGAGAGTAAATAGAAATCAATTTAAAAAAAAAGTTTTTTTTAAATAAATTCAGTCCATTATGGAAAATTTCAAGTCTCCTAAGAACACTTGGACGAACTTTTCTTTTTTAATGATTTTTTTATTAATTATCTCTGTATTTTCCTTAAGCATAAAAAGTTTTACCACGGAAAGGCAACGGCGGCGGCGGCGGGATATGGATCGCTCGATTAAATGCGTACCTGTCTACCGCTCCCAAATATATCTACCGGTTGGAATGCTGAGTGTACGTACGGTTTAACATTCCGATTCCTTCAGGTTCAGGTAACATCAATAGCAGAGCACATCAAAGCGATGCACTTGGCAAATTGGCTTAAAGCAGCTTTTACATAAAATTGTCTTTCGTCATAAATGTCGATACTGTTAAGGAACATTTAAAAAAAGTTAGTCGTCTGATTTGATGCGATTTGAAGCTCTCCACTGTAAGCTCTAATTCGGTTTAATAATTGTCAACAACTTGGTATTTTCCTTAAGCATAGACATTTTCATTTACCACGGAAAGGCTACGGTGGGATATGGATCGCTCGATTAAATGCGTACCTGTTCCGGTCTATATTTTTTTTTTATTATTGCTCAATAACATGATTACTTACGCCTTAAAATTAGTAGGTACAGCATTTAAAACCATTGAGGTTTGTGTTAATGCCGTTTTATCTACATCGATAATACAATAATCGACATAGGTACATCACATTACATTGTAAAATATATATATAAGTATATAAAATAACAATACAAGTAGGTACTGTGGTGTAGATGAGAATAATAACATCACTTCCATTTAACTTTGTGTATTAATAATTAAACTAGTATATTACAATATTACTGATCTCCAAGCACCTCGGCTCTTAGCTGAGCTGTCTAGCTCCTGACTACTTCTGTCTGCGACTGTGTCAAACCCTCAGAACAATAACTAAGGTCAAACCTCAGAACAATAACTAAAGCTATAGAAGGATGGTTAAAATAAAAATCGTGCAACTATGTTTAGATCCGTTCTATCTTATGGCTAGAAAAGGAGGTTGAGTGCAACAAATTGGTGTCACTTAGTTTTTATTTTTTGTATTGTTATGTCAAACGGTCATTAGATAATCGGTGATCAAAAAAATCTTGAGTCCTTTTTAAAGTCACTCACTACATTACCTCAAATATGACGTCACAAATTTGGTGACACCTTTGCTATTTTAGTCCGGTTTCTATAGCTTTAGTTATTATTCTGAGGTCAAACCGTTGAAAACCTTTTTAATTACTTATCGATGATTCCAATACTCATCCAAACTAAAGAGGCTTACATACAAATAAATTAAACTAACTTTCACTATGAGCTGCATATAAACTCCTTACAGTACCTACCTAGTTATATACACTTTTAAAATATACCTACAGGTTGGAATGCTGAGTGTATGTAGGGTTTAACGTTCCGATTCCTTCAGGTTCAGGTAACATCAATAGCAGAGCACATCAAAGTTTTGCACTTGGCAAATTGGCTTAAAGCAGCTATTACGTAAAATTGTATTTCGTCAATGTTTACTGTTTCAAGTAAGTTGTATTATACTTGTTTGTGTGATATTTGGTATTTAGTTAGTGGTAGAAATAGGACACAAATTCGCCACTTATACAAAAACTATACGATTCGTCCATCATCATCAGTAATTTACTTAGCATCTACCCAACTACTACGAATATTGTAATTTCTCGGAAGTTGTAGGAAAACGAAAATTGACACAATAATAATATTCTTTAAATAAATAAATAGAAATAAATACATAATTTCAGCTTTCTTGGATTTCAGTATCGTGAGTGAGTCAGTGACGAAATCGGGTTCTTTTAGATATCAATAAAAACTATGCAATTGAAACTTTATCACCCTTACAAATAAACAAAGAATAAGCTTCGATTATTCCGTGTTTTGTCTCTTTTACTCTAGTTTGAAATGAGGTTTACATGACAGGAACAAAACACGGAACAACTATTCGGACCTTATTCGTTGTTTATTTGTAAGGCACTATATATTTAGTAAGTCCACTATTGACATCATGTCACGAGAAATTTGTTTGTCTGGTATTATCCAAACCCAAGTTATGAGGGTTAAAAAAAACGACGAAGCGCTTCTAGAATAGGTTATCTACCTATTTAGGTGTCCTTGCGCTTCGTTTGGCTCATCTTGGCGGGCACTACCACGCCCCCAGTTGTCAGTTGGCATCTGTAAGTGCGTCAGTTAAACGCAGCGTTGACTCGTGTCTTTGCTCCCAAGTAGATAAAATTGTGACTGTGGTTATATGGCTGTACCAACCAAGACTTCCAATAAAGAGAAATAAATATCCATATAGGCGTGCCACGAATAATTCGCCAACTTTGTGCGGTCAACCGAACAGTTCGAAACTAAACTAGCAGAATGTGGTTACCGCTCAACAAATTAATTTCATACATACAAGAAACTTTGGTCTCGCCTTCGTTAATATTCAAATGAGTACCCTTCGCATGCTGTGTCAACACTGGCTTAACGAATAATTAATAACAAGAAATTTAACTTTTAATAGCTTTACATACACGCTTCGCTAACTAACTCGATTAGAGTACCTACTGGTATCCTTTAGGTTGCTATGTAGAATTTGATGCACTTACGGTTTCTTGCATTGAGCTTTACCTACTAGAAATAGTTTAGGATCCTATATCAGTATGAATGGTCAAATTTTAAACGTCCAGACTATCTCTTGAATTTCATAATTGTTGTGTTTCTATACGACGTAATTTTTTACACACAAAACCTGACAACCGTTTATTTAGTTTCGGGAACAAAAAACGAACTAGCTGGGGCATTTAGGTAAATAAAAAAATAAATTGGAAGATTTCATATAAAATACAATGTTGACCTTAGCAATGTCTAGGAGAACGCCATTTTGTTATGTCTAGAGTTTTCGTAAACAAGCTAACGGGCTTTAATTCGTTTACGAAAATTAAGTAAACATTGTAAACGTAGGTTTCCATGTACCATAAAGACTTCTTAGACCAGGAGTTCTAATGAATGTGCAGTTCACTAGATTCAAAAGTAACACCGAATAATCACGAACGCCGATATGTATACGCTTTGACTCTTATTCCATTGTATTAAGAGTTACAATTGTTTATATATTTATGCGGGTGACTGAACAACTTGACTTAGCGATTAGGCCTGTTTTCACTTTGATTCGTGATTAGTGCAGGTGATGAGTGGAGGTGCTTAGTGATTAGGAGTAAACTCGTGTGGACAGCGATTGATTAGTGCGAGTAACCTGCGTAGTAAAGTGATTAGACGCGGGTTCTATTTTTTTGCGAGTGGACTGCGAGTAGCCACGTCCCGCGCGCCCTCCCTTTTCCCTCACTCGCAGCCTGCCTGCACTGCGCTGCACTACACACGTCTGGACAGCAGTGTTTAGTGTTTAGCGTTTGGCGTCGGACGCTCGCTTGTGAATCAACAACTGAATTTACTAAACACAGCCACTTGACTAAGTTGGACACTTCTTGCACTACACACCTGCACTAAACACTCGCAATTACTAATCACCTGCACTCGCACTAATCAAAGTGAAAACAGGCCTTTAGGTTATTTAGCCAGTCTTACATGCGGTGATCGATGTAATCCTTGTGTCGTGTCGGACATGTGCCCGAACGCACAATACCGTTATCTTGCGGGCATGTTGTCAAGTGGAGTGTACATCAAACTAGCCATTGCCCGTCTGACGTTCCGCAGACAAAACAGCTAAATATAATGGGACAACCACTTCCCGTCCTATCTGAGTCTTGATAGCAATAGCAGTGGCGTTATTGTGTTCCAATACCAAACAGGTAGTTCACCATTAGCTTGAGGATAAGCGCTTTCACCTTCGGTGTTAGTCCCTTCACAACTAAGGTCTTTGATAACCATTTGGCCTAAAGGTTATCAGAATAATTCGCAGAGTTCAATAATAGTTACTTGGTTTGGTTAGTGGTATAGTGTTAGGTCCTTATTCCAGTGATTGCTTATCAGCAAGTGAGTCCCGTTTTTCTAAGGGGAGGAACGGAAGTTTTAGTGGGCGTGCTGCCCTTCATTTTAAGGGACTTAGGGAGTCCCACGTACCTAACTATATGCGTCTTCCTGCGCGCAGTGGTATGCCTTACGCATTTTCTTTAGTCCCAAAAAATATCTCGGAACACTCTCGTGCTATCATGCAGTCACGTCGTTATGCTCTAACAGAAGTTGACAAGCAGGTAAAGCTAGTACCAAACCATAGAAGAAAATATGCTATACAAAATAAGACGTTATAGACGCATATTTTTTAGTAGTTGGTCTGCAAAGTGCCTTAACAAGAGGAATGCGACGCCATTATACTCCAAAACCATTCCCAGACAATACAAGTTAATTCATGAAACTACTATTGGACTTTACAAAGAATGCAACCATCAAAATTGTTGCAGCACATCGAAAATGCAGTGTCAAGAGACAGTTTACCGAAGCGCCAATATAGGTGATGTTTACTATGTATGAGTTCGCTCCGTCGTATCTTGTCGTATCGCACTTTAAACGGACTGGTTAACAGTTTCTGAAAGCTACGGGAAACTATTTTTATATTGGCCCCGGGTTTGTTTTTGATGGTGTACGTTGTCTGATCAGAATAGTTTAGTTGAAACTCTTTGAAACGAAACAGTTTATTGTCATTTATGATTTTGTACTGACTTAGGATTTGATATTATTATTAGAAAAACGTTATTACAATATACAGGAATACCTAAATGATAAACTTTAAGTTACACGCTATCTAAGAAAAAAATACATTATAATAATATCAATTTAAATTGGTTATTATTACCTTACTCATAATGTCATAATAATAACGATAGAATATTTAAAGTTATAAATAAATAAAGTATCTTCACCAATAAAACAGATTATAATAAATAAAAAACGGGCCAAGTGCGAGTCGGACTCGCGCATAAAGGGTTCTGTATCATTATATTATCATTATTTAATATTTCAGGTCTCTACCTGTTATCGTTTTAAAGACCGAGAAAAAAATAGAAAAAAAAATACGTTTGGTCCATGGGCGGCGGTGATTGCTTCCCATCAGGTGACCCGCCTGCTCGTTTGTCTCCTTCTAATATAAAAAAAATGTATTTAACACACACGCATATATTTATACTCTTTTCAAAAATTTCAAAAATGGATGAGGAGCGGCCGAAATCCGTCAATGCCAATCCAGACTCACATTCTATCTTTTTAAATTTTTCATTGTTTAGGATACAATCCGTGCAGCCTTAAAAAAAAATATGGTCGAATTTCGAACACTGGGCGACCACTAGTTTATTTAAAAACCTGATTATATTCATTGTGGCTAAGCATTGAATAAATGAAATAAATGAGATGTATTGTGTTGACACCAGTATTTGACACTTGAAGTCCAGTCTTCGACAAATTTTTCGCCGCCAAAAAAATAACATAAATTTTAATTTAAATTTTGCGTGATGTCTGCTAGAACGCAGGAGGTGTGTATTCAATTGTTGCAAAATATTAAAATTAGGTGCTGACCCCCTTTCGAAGGACGGAAGAGCTCGAGATTATACATTTTTGGTCCCCCACCTGATGACCGGCCTTTGCGAAAGTTGCTTAACCTTAACAATCGCAGACTGGGCGCGTTAACCACTGCGTTATCGAGCTTCTCTATCCTATATCGCGTTTTATTTTTTTTCTAGAGGGTACGGCCTCGCACACTTAAAAGTGCGCGTCCCCGTGTCCTCCCAGAGTCTCCGAAGGGTTTGGATCGGATCGGGGAGCGGAACCACCCGAGGGCGCCTCTAAAGGCACGGACCTCGGCTCGGGTAGACCGGGCCGTGGAGGAGGAGAGAAGCGCCTAGGTACATGTCTGTACCTGGTGTAGAGCGCGTGTGAACCGGTTCTTCGTACCCTTATTCTACGAGTACGATGTCTTGGGCCTAAAATAGTGGGAATGTTTGTTTAGTGTATTCTGTAAATGTGTGCTGTCATTTAGAGGATCGGGCGGGGCCTATATCGCGTATCATAATATTAGGGATCTATTAATTTACCCCAGCAGCGTCTGTATATATTTATATTTTGTGTAACTATGGCTGCTCTAATAACGATATAGTGGTAAGTCTCCCCAGTAATTCTATCCTATGATAAAAAGCTACGACGCTTCATTATGCTACCTTTGGTGTTGCCAACTTGACGGATTTTCCCTTAGATCTAGCGTATTGAGTTGAGGTTCAAACGTCGTATAAATCAAACGGTTGTATACGTCTAACGAATAAAGGATTTTCTAGCGCAATAGTGGATGTTATATAATATTACTAGCTGTGCCCCGCGGTTTCACCCGCGTTCTATTAGTCATAGCGTGATGTAATATAGCCTAAAGCCTTCCTCAATAAATGGACTATTAGATACAAAAATATTTTTTTAATTCGAACCAGTAGTTCCTGAGATTTGCGCGTTCAACCAAACAAATAAACAAACAAACAAACAAACTCTTCAGCTTTATAATATTAGTATAGATATAAACAATTTTTAGGTATCTTTTTCTGATTGTTAAGATTTTGTCTGAGTGCAGGGCCTTTCAGTTACTTATTATGAAAAGTGTCACTATGTTTAGTTTACCCTAAAAACATTTGTTATACTGGCGCTATTTACAAAAATAAAATTGTGTGATCTCGTAATTTTGTGGTGTGACAGAATTCTGAGTGAAAATTCATCTTTTTATGGGATTTTTAAAATTATTGCTGGCAACACTACCTTTGGAGCTAATGAGAAAATGTACACCTTTCACCAGCCAACGCTCTTATTCTACTATGTTTTTCATAGTTTTTTAATGGACTCCCCGGTATGAAACTTTATAAATATTAAGAGTGCTGTGATTTTTAAGCAGCATTATGTAGGAAAATGTGAAATAATGTTTAGTAGAATTGTTGAGCGTTTCAAAATGTATGTGTTTTTTAATGCGAATATATTTATATGGAACAACAAAGTTTTTAATGTCATCTAGCGAGATTTTCAAAAATTGATTTTTTGTACATATTCTACTTTTCTGTGTGGTGCCGGGGATAAAGAATTGCACCAACCCATCTCTTCCCGTGGGTGTCGTAAAAGCCGACTAAGGGACCATTCCAGAGGATGGGCAGCAGCATCTCTCTGAGGTTACCCTCAACCTACTGCGATCGCCAACCCGCCTGCCAAGCGTGGCGATTACGGCAAATACCCCTCATATCCTTGGGGGAGGCCTTTGTCCAGCAGTGGACGTCTTTTGGCTGAGATGATGATGATGATGATTCTACTACTACTGGTACATATAGTACTATGTATATTGACGTGACTGATTCGACACTAAATTTAATCCAAAATGTCTTTTATTTTCATACTAGTGGACCCGGCGGACTTAAGTGATTAAATTCTCTTTGGTTTCCATGACAACCAAACAAACAAATCATTTTGTGTTGGGTAAATTAAATTGTCATTTTTAGTATATATAAAGTGTGATTGCCGTGGGAATATGAGGATAAAAACTATCCTATGTGTTAATCCAGGCTATAAACTATCTGTATGCCGAATTTCATCCAAGTCCATCCATCCGTTGCAGCGTGAAGAAGGAACAACTAAAAAGACATAAATACACACAAACTTTCGCATTTATAATATTAGAGTGATACCAAATTAATGTTGGTAAAATTTGCAGCAGACAACCAAATTACTTTAAACCGGAACGCAGCCATGCTATACAATATCAGATTTTAGGAAGGATTCTACTGCCAATTAGCAAATATGTATGAACTGCCAATCCCGGTACGTTTCAACAGCCCGAGGCACTCACATCCAACATCAAAACATTATCCCCCGTATTAATAAACAAAGTGTAAGCTTAGAGAAGTTTATTTATTTATTTTTTATTTTTGCTTTATTAAGAAAACCAACTGCGCAACAATACAATACTTTCTTACATAGTACTTGAACAATAATAGGTAAAGCTAATTACAGGTTTCCCTTAACATAATTAATTACATAGGGCGTAAAAAAAATCTAATACTCGTATATAATATAAAAAAATAAAATAAATATATACAATATATACACTATACATATATAATATATACACTTAATCCATACATATGCACACACACCCACAATGTATATTTGTATGTATGTACTTCGACGTATATTATATTTTCTTTACTACAGTAAATATTAGGTACCTACTTATACTTTATTTTTATTTTTATTTATATCTAGTTTATCACTATGTATCCATATGTAATATAATAATATAGGTACTAATAATAAATTAAGAAATAACATATTACAGTACACTATTCCTCAATATTAGTTTACAGAGTTACTCCGTGTTTTGTTCCCGTCATGTAAACTTTATTTCATATTACAGTAAAAGAGACAAAACACGGAGTAACTACTCCAAGCTTACACTTTGTTTAGTAATAAGCCCCTATGAGCTCACTGTCAGGGTGCCTGGTGCGATTTATATCACCATTCGATCGATCACTTTAACGAAAACGAAATGTATTGCAACATTTTACCCATCCTCGTTCGTTGCCAGGAAGCGCTGCTTCAATGGCATACAAATTCTCGTTTTCAATTGACCTTTTAGCCACCACAGCATAAATGCGTCGCCGTGGCCTGTACGCCACGCATTTAAATCAGAGTAATAACTTGCAACATGAATAGCGATTGTAAAAATTCCAAATTTTCTTTATTTTGTGTTGTAGTGTCGATCACGCACACTATCGCTTGTTGGTTTTACCCGACTGACTGTAGCTGTCAAATTGTTATAGTAATCGAATAGTGAATACAACTTACACTAAAATCCAGACTACAGCATCGTGTTGTTTAATATGTAACGCAAACGTTTGCTACAGAAGCAAACAGTATTCAATAACCCCTCCCTCGATGTTGCTCCGTGTCAACTCGTGTTGTATGCATTCCGAGTATTATTCTGGTACGGAATATACGGTGCGGTAACACGTGCCGAGACGATTGAGATTCACTACTCGAACTAGTGCAGTAGGTACATTCTGGTTTCGTTATAAAGTACTATGCTTACCCTTGACATCTTAATTAATAGTCCAAGTTATTAAAGAACGATGAGTGTGCTTCAAGCAGACTATAAAAATGTAATAAGCATCATATTTTATGTCTTGAAATTTTTGTGTCTGGCATATTTGTCCATTGTGTGGTGCCGGGGATTAAGAATTGCACCACCCCATCTCAACCCGTGGGTGTCGTAAAAGGCGACTAAGGGACCATTCCAGAGGATGGGCAGCAGCATCTCTCTGAGGTTACTTTCAACCTACTGCGATCGCCAACCCGCCTGCCAAGCGTGGCGATTATGGCAAATACCCCCCATCTTGGGGGAGGCCTTTGTCCAGCAGTGGACGTCTTTTGGCTGAGATGATGATGATGATGATATTTGTCCATTACCCATTAATGCAATTTTTGGGCAATTGTTGCGAGATGCATTCCTCATTTTGCTTCTTCTGTTAATACTTTCAAAAATATAGCTATGAACATTATTTTTATCACTAAAATTTTTGTTCTAACTTAATTGTACCTACCATGTTATCTCTGCACTACTCTATGGTTGACTGGTAGAAAATGCCTCAGGCATTAAGTCCGCCATGTAATTTATGTTGCAAAAGTTTTTAAATAAAATAAAAAATAAAAAAACAAATTATACCTACGAGCAAAGGTAATTGTCTTTTAAACACGACCCATGTAAAATAGACATGAAATTTATTTGGCAAAGAAATCCAACTACGGCGATTAAAAGGTTGCCTAAGTAACTATTGATATATATTTAGGTCCTTACTATGAAATTCATATTTTCATTATCATGCTGCAGTTAGAATCTATTTGCTTAATCCGAAGAGACGTAACGAGCCAGGCAGGAGCGCACACCCGTGTATACTCGCACATATTTGCCCATTACCCTCAAGGCAATATTCTATCCGACACTGTATATGAGATGCATCCCTCATTTTGCTTCCTCTGTTGACACTATGGAAATTAGGCAGTCGCTCCTGGTTTTAATAAGAGCCTCTCGTGCCAGTTATTAATAGTCATATTTCTGTTGCAGCTATGAGATTTGCTTGTGTTGCTTTCTGTACGGTTGATATGAATGTTAATCTTGAACTTTGCTGCAACGTCAAAGTTTCAAAGACTGAGTATAATTTTCGTAATCGGCGTAGAAACGTCTCACTGGTGGGCTAAGATTTTCGTACATAAGAAATAGAGCACCGAGCCGCACCGGACTAATGTATGTAGTAAGTCTTTAAAATAACGACATCCATCTTACAACAATTACCTTGATCAGTCGTTTTTAGAATAATTTGGTATCACATTATGTGACCCAGCATTATGAAAGTTGTTTTACTTGCAATATCGCTAACGCTAACGTGCTAATTCCATATCTCTGAAACACTAGTTACGATTTAAATAACAACATAATAAAATTGCTTTTATTAATAATTTTTAATAAATGCTTTTATTACTACGTTATAATATTAGAATTTATTGTCTATTTATGGAGATCAATGCCTAGAACCGAAGAAAGTGTAGGTTTCGCGTAAACTTAAAAAAAACCATTGTAGTATCACAAAAAAACAAATCTATAATTTTTTTCCTGTAAGGTTACCAATTAACTGTTACACCATCGCCTATTAAAACCTTCAAGAGTACTCCACAAAAGGGCTTAATGTTGAAATCTATTAATTCAGCTACATAAATCGGCGCGGCCCTTGGTCACTGATACGGCCAGTTTGAGACCTTTCCCCCTTAAAAAGGAGGATACAATCATGAGAGATGTCCTAAAAAGGTTCTGGACTAAAATCTTTTTTCTTTTTGGCAAATATTAATTCTACTTCTTTATTGCGTGCAACCTTTTTGATGCTTACGTTTACAACGAATTTCTATTCTTGATTTTACTATCACTTAACTTTTTTTGTTGCTTGAAGCACAAATCCATTTCATAACCATAATTCAACTAAATACTTAAACATAATTTAATCTATTTAATACCTTTAAACGAGCAATTCTTGTATTATATGTATATAATATAATCTGAATCTCGGAAACGGCTCCAACGATTTTCATGAAATTTTGTATGTACGGGGTTTCGGGAGCGATAAATCGATCAAGCTAGGTTTCATTTTTACAAAAATTACCAAAAAAAAAACCGGTCATCCAGGTACTACATAATAATGAAACAATGATTATAATAATGACAGGACCTCTTTTATTATATGATTAAAGATTACAGTTTAAAAGCGAATACGTTTTCATACAAAATGGTTTTCAAAAAGCTACCTAACACTTATTGTTGTGACGAAAATAACTTAATGAACAACAACTAGACTCAAGAAGCATGTAATATCGTACTGCAACCTGCAATACTAAGAAATAGTCCAATATGTTGTACCTAACTACTTTTCCATTTCTTAGGGTTATAGTTTTATACTTTGTTAAATATTGTGCGTACCTAAACCGTAAATTAAATCCATATTATACCCGTTAGTAGTTTTTACAAATTATCTATAAACATTTAGTTAGCAAGCCTTTTTAAATAAGTAATCAGATCATAGTAACAACTCCAACCTCTTTCTCCGATTATTGCTAATTAAAAAGCTATTAGAATTCAGAAAAGTCGTATCTACACTCTATCCACTGGTCGGAAATCAATGAGACGACAGGGGACGCTGGCTGTTATCTGCCGCGTCGTGTGACCCGACCCTAATTAAATCTTGGGGTGTGCGTTCCTACAAAACACTTATTACCGGCTAAGGGAAATTGAGCCTTGTTGCCGACTGATGGGGTTTAATATTCAATATGTGTTATCTGCAGAGCATATACGGCAAGTTGCAGCGAGCTAACTGTTTTATATTAAAAGCTGGCTTTGAATTAGCGAATGAATGAATGAAATTGCTACGATGTGTTAGGTGGTACCTACAACGATCAGTGTTCCTTACCTATTTATATGACACGAGTTACAAAAGGAACAAAGAAATATAACGGTGATTAACGCGAACTAATTAGTAGATGTCTCATAGGCATACTTTTATGTACCCGACTTTTCGACGTTTGCTACTAGATTCCTCGAAGGGTTCGGAGCGGATCGGGTTCGACGGAGTTGCGCCGGCCATGATTACGGGTTGACTAAACTATTTTAAAAAAATATAAGGGTTTGTTACGTATAATGCAAACAAAGATATTATATAAATAAAAATAAACGTTGTGCAGCAAAGAGGTTTTAATGCGTCGCCAACAATCAGAACATTTATAAAATAATACAATTTGAATTAAGACAAAGTGCTGAAAAATTTCACGAGCGGGATTTGAACCCGCACCCCATGACATGCCGGGTCAGATGCACTGCCAACTATGCTATCGTGGCTCAATCCAACTCGCCGAATTTAATCAACACTATCTACTCTTACTCTGTAAGCCAAAGGAGCCGCCCTATTCAGCCTTATTCTTAAACACTTTGTCTTTTTACAAGCTTTTATTTTTTCAAATTTTAATTTGTTCGCAACAAAATTTGCGTAAAATTATCATCTCAGCCAAAGACGTCCACTGCTGGACAAAGGCCTCCCCCAAGGATATGAGGGGTATTTGCCGTAATCGCCACGCTTGGCAAGCGGGCTGGCGATCGCAGTAGGTTGATGGTAACCTCAGAGAGATGCTGCTGCCCATCCTCTGGAATGGTCCCTTAGTCGGCTTTTACGACACCCACAGGAAGAGATGGGGTGGTGCAATTCTTTATACCCGGCACCGCACAGGGAATTAAAGGGCGTAAAATTATATTTAACCTTATTCAAAAATTAATAAATTTTGTTTAAATGATTTAAATGAATCGCACTGACATTAACCTGTTGGGGGATTCGAATCCACGACCTTTTCTTACGCTGTTAAGATCTCAACTCAACTCACAGTCAAAACATTAAACTCAAAAAGAAAGTCAAGATCAAAACCAATCGTTCCACAGTAACATTGTTTGCGACCCGAAACATGCTTAGTCAATTTAATCACAGAATCAAAATAAATTTCGCTATTGACTTATAGCCGTGGCATGTTTGCTATGAAAACACGCAAATCGCCCTCCGTCTTAACTCGTATTTTGTCCAAGCGATTGGATAATATTTGTTGTGCAAATAACAAGATAATTTTCTTTTCGACCTACTGAAGGGTTAAGTGGTCTTATAAGAGTCATCTTTAATGCTGCAACGTTATATCATTTGGGTAGTTAATTTGTTAGTAAATAGAGAATCGTTTTAGTACAGACAGGCCAAGACGGTATTCTTTAGTTGTTAGGGAGTTAGGGAACAGCTACAGTTTCATGTACAACGAACTAACATTGCGTAGTCAATAGCACGTACCTATGTACAGATGCCTGACATTAACCGGTCCAATACTGCCAAATTTCTTCAATGCATTTCACTCTGACCATACTCATAACACGTTCTCTGACAGTACGTCAAAGGGAAGAAATTCAAACTGATGCGTTGTGTGAGGCAGAACGTCAGAGAACCGGGCTACTTTTTTTACGATTTTGGTAGCTACGTCAGCCGACAACGACTTTGGTTAGAGGTATTATTAGAGAGCTGTATCTACTGTCATATTGCGAGCAAACCCATTTTTCTCACTGTCGTATAACGTATTTTGTAAGCAATTTTATATTGCTATCTCTTTCTCTCCACACACACACGCATTGACGTCCTTCGACGCAGTGTCATATTCACACAGAATCAAATACTTACATTTGTGAGTACGTCAGTAGACGAATAACCATTTAGTATGAAAAATTCCACCGACATATGAAGGTAGGCAAGTGCTTAGCGTCAGCGGACGTGATAAAGCATAAAGTTTAAAGTCTATTAAGGCGACGCATCGCTAAACAATTAATCTAATACGGAGCGTTTGCGCCCCATACCATAAGAAAAACTGTTTCTTTTCCTTCAAATTCAACTACAAATTATTTTAAAAAAATGAACTAGCATATTGAAGTGTGTGTTAAAACTAATCTACTAAGAAAATTAAGATGCTTAAATCGCTCTGGTTTGCATGTAAAATGTAAATATATATTTCTTTATCAAAACTATTAAGAACATCTGTATAAGTTAAAAACGAACTCTCTGAATCATAATCTTTCAGCCTAGATGGCAATTTCCTTTCTCTATTCGGTAAAATCCTCAATCCATCATTAATAACTGGATCAATTTCATCAACAAATTCATCATTATCTTCAACTACTGATCATAAAAGAGGTTACATTGATATATTTTTTTCAGTTATAAAAGTTGACAAATCGTGTTTTTGCAACTAGCAAAATGAAGTCAATTAAATGAAAAATCATGTCATCAAAATATCACTTTCATATTATGTTTTGTTTGTTGGGAAAAATCAAGATCCGCGCCACGTACATTTCCAATGCGTCGCCTTAAGGAAGTTCGACAGTTTGTAATAGGTTGATGTGCAGGCGTGTGTACCTCATCATCAGCTCATTCCATGTCCCCACTGTTGGGGCACGAGCCTTCCCTATGAATGGATAGGGAGAACGGACCACAACCATCACGTGGGCCCAGTGCGGATTGGTGGTTGTTAACGACTGCTATTGCGACCAACGGCTTTACGTGCCTTCCAAAACAAGAACCTTCTGAAGCACGGAAAGTGTTTTTATTTATGTTAAATGGAGGCAAACGAGCAGGCGGGTCACCTGATGGAAAGTAATCACCGCCGCCCATGGACACCCGCAAAACCAAAGTTGCATTGCCGGCCTTGAGGAAGGAGTTGGATCTTGAGGAGGGAGTAGGAATTGGGAGGGGGGAGGGGTGAGAGATGGGCCTCCGTTATTTTGACTCACCGGACGAAACACAACAGTAACGAGTGCCATTGTTTCTCGCTGATATTCTGTGAGAGGGTGTTATTACGCCGAGCGAGCCGGCCATATGTCTGTTTGTGTGTACCTAAATACTCGTAATGCAATCAAGTTGAAGACATCAACGGCCATTAAATTAAAATACATTGAAAAAAGGAAGTTCTCACTTACTCACTGACTAACTCATTCACGCTTATCCCAAACCCATGGAATAAGAAAGCTGAAACTTAGCACACGGTATAAGGCAGGGTTTTTCGGGATCATAGAATACAGCTTAGGACTTAGATATCACCAGTTAATACAAGCTATATGGGATCGCAGAAAATTTTGTATACTGCGATCTCCGAACTTCAGTATTAAGATGGCACTAAATGATAACGATACTGATAGAATACAGTATCGCTAGTCATACATAACATTAAAATCAATATGGTTATTATATAATCACCAGTAAATAAATAATGTATTATCAAATAACAAACTGCTACATATTATAACGGTTTTACCTAACATTGCAGTGGGAACAGAACATTAGAGAATTTAGTGTCCATTCTATACACATCTATTACAGTGTCGTTACAGAAGCTTATAATCCAAACAATATTGAGGCTAGGAGACAAGCTGATTAGAATTGGAAATTCCGTACAAGATTATGTGTATATTGAGCAGGGTAACCTTACCGTAAAGGGCCGAATTGTCCAAGGGTATTCGGGCAACTTGTACCAAAGCTTAGGGCTTGGATGTACAAGAATAAATTATAAGTTAGTACCACATATCTACTGATAACATGTTTGTACTATTTGTTGGAGAGATGTGATGTATTAATATCGACTAACGGTCGCCCAGTTGTCGGAAATCGGGATTCCTTCTCCGTACAAACTGTAAGTGTTCGTGGCTGGTTGCAGCTACAAACAAGTCAGCCGTTGTGCTTCGATGTGGACTGTATTAAAACTCGTTTCTTGATTATTTCTTCTTTATTCTTCATAGGTGGGGTCCGGAGAGCTTACAAAAATTTGCTCTGACCGGCCTGTATTTATACATTTTGGGTCATGCCCGTGAGCGTGGTGGGGGCAAATGCCGGCCCATGTAGGTATACAACTTTTTCCACTACCCACATGAACCGTCGTAATTTGCAGTTGTCCCTTTCGTTTTGGACCTCCCTTTCTTACATGTATTTTTATCTACCCTACGGTATCTCTCGTAATCTGGATACCTTACAATATTAAAATATTATATTTACTTTGAGATTTAATTAACTTATTTAATTATCTCTACTTAGTGAGGCATTAGGCCTCTGGGCACGTTTACCTGGCCCTCTTTAAAACATACCACAGTTACATTGTGTTAAATGAAAAGACAAACATAAGAAATATTTATTAAAATAACATATAAATCTAATATATTAACCGTATTACAATTATAAAGTTATATTCGCTAACTAATCCTATACAATACAATAATGAGACTTCTGTCCGTAACAGGCTCCCCCCGGCGCAGCATCCGCGTAGCCTCTTCACTCCATCGGCAGGACAGCCAGTCTCGTCGTCGGTCGTCGGAACGTGCCGCCCTTGGTGCGCACCTCTGCGTTGCGTACTTCGTTGTCAGGTCCAGGGAATATCTTCGTAACGACGCCTCTGGGCCATACATTGCGGGGTAGTGTGTTGTCCACAATTATGACCACGTCGCCCTCTTGTACGTTGCGTCGCTCGGAGTCGCGCGTGCCGCCGCGCGGTATGAGTAGTGGTAGATACTCGCGCAGCCATCGTCGCCAGTACTCGTCCGCCAGCGCCTGCGCCGCCCGCCATGTGTTTCGGTCGGTGCGCTCGCACGGCCCAGTGGTGGGCAGGCCACTCGAGCTGCCCAAAAGGAAGTGATTGGGCGTCAGCGCTTCCGGGTCGTCGATGCTCACAGAGACATGTGTTAGAGGCCGAGCGTTGACAGTGTGCTCGACTTCAGCCAGTAGTGTTATAAGTACTTCTTCACGCGGCGACTTCTCGTTGAGTGTAGCGCGCAGCGCCGTTTTTACGGTTCTCACCAGCCGTTCCCATGCGCCGCCTTGGTGCGGCGCGCCTGGTGAAATATAGCGCCACTCTGTGCGTTTTGTTAGCGCATATTCTCGTAGCGCTGGCTCCCATTGTTCGTATGCGGCCTTTAGCTCTCGGTCCGCGCCTTTAAAATTCGTAGCGTTGTCACTGTGTATAACCTGGGGCCATCCGCTCCTGGCCGCCATTCTTCTTAGAGCCATAATCGCCGTAGTCTGCTGCCCGCGCGTAGTTTGCGGGACGTTTTGAGGCGGTCGATGTCGTCTGCGAAGCTCTCTTGTTGCGATTCAAATATTAGTAGGCGCTCGGCCTCGTTGATATGTTCAATCGTCATTTTACTAGCGCGGCGGCGGCATCTCTGAGTGAATAGTAGCACGTTCGCCATCGTTCTTACTAAACGCTCGTAGGAGGAGAAGCGTTTAGCGTTGGGCACTACTCTCTATCACTCTGCCACATATGCGTGTGCGTTACGCAGTGTTCACTCTCCGCGCTGTGTTCGTTATTGATGTCGTCACTCGCAGGCCAGTTTCGTTTTCGTATAAAAATGCCGGTCCGACAAACCACCGATCATTTTTCGTTTTCGTAATCTCACTGCCGCGCGTTACGTCGTCCGCGACATTGTGAGCCGTAGGGACCCATCGCCATTGTGACGGCATCGTCGTTTCTATGATCTCAGTTAAGCGATGCGCTACATAGGGGGTGTAGCGCACCGTGTCGTTGTTAATCCATTTTAACACTGTTTGTGAATCGGTCCAATATACGACTCTCTCAGGTTGCCATCTTTGCTCATTCAATACTGAACTTGCTAGTCGCGTAGCTATCAATGCCGCTTGCAACTCCATTCTCGGAATACTTTGTTGCCTTATCGGTGCCACTCTGGCCTTAGCAGCGGCAAGTGCGACTCTTATTTTGCCATTTTCACCCTTCATTCTCCAGTATACTGCAACGCCGTAAGCGACCTCGCTGGCGTCACAGAAAATATGTAGCTGCTTTCTCGTCACTCCCCCCGTATGTAGACGCCGGGGTAGACGCAGACTACGTAATGCTCTCAAACCGCTTAACCATTCGTGGAACTCGCCGGCCTCGTAATCGGGTAAGGCCTCGTCCCATTCTATTTTTAACCGCCATATGCCTTGTAAGATGATCTTCGCTCGTATAGTATAATAACTCAGTATGCCAAGCGGGTCAAATATTGACATAACCGCGCTCAACGCCTCTCGTTTAGTAGGAGCGCGCCTCATTTGCTTCACGTCGTCGCACACGCGAACCATCTCAGTATTAAACGCCAACTCGTCTGTAGCAGCGTCCCATAGTAAACCGAGTGTCCTTCCCCATTGCTGATAACTAGCGCCGAGCTGTCGGGGTGCTGTGTCACGGCTTTCTGCTGGCAGCTCACGCAAAACGCGCGGTCTGTTAGAGTTATAACCGGCCAGCGTGAATCCTGCCTGCGCGTGAACCTTCGCGACCTCCTTTATTGTTGCAATCGCTTCTTGTTCGGTGTCGTAGCAGTCGACGTAGTCATCCATATAATGGTTTCTCGTAATCGCTTCGTATGCTCGTGGATACTCGGCAGCATGCGCTGCAGCGTTCGAGTCTCTTACGCTGTGCGCTAAGAAAGGTGAACTTTTTGCTCCGAATATCATCGACGTCATCTTGTAGCGCGTAGGTGGCTTCGTTCGGTCGGTGCCCCTCCATAGAAACATCTGAGCGGGTTGGTCATCTTTACATATTTTAACTTGAAGAAACATCTCTCGTATGTCGGCCGTAATCGCGATAGCTCGTTCGCGAAATCGTAGTAGCAGGCCCGCCAGGTCGCGTAGTAAGTCGGGACCTTCTAAAAGCTCGTCATTCAGACAAACTCCATTTGCTTCGGCGGCCGCGTCAAAAACAACTCGTAGCTTTCCGGGCTTATTCGGATTCGTTACGGCGAAGTGAGGTAAGTACCATAAATGCGGGCTCATCAAATCGCTCTCGCTACTTTCCTCGGCATAGCGTTTATCAAACAGATTTTCTATTTGATTCGTATAAGCTCGCTTGAATTCGTCAGACTTGTCCATCTTCCGTTCTATGGATTTTAATCGTCTCAGTGCTGATTCGTAACTCGGCGGCAGCGTGACGTCATCACGTCGCCACGGTAAGCGAACTTCGTATTTTCCGTTGACTTTCTTTGTCGTCGTGTTAAATAGCTCTATGGCGCGAGCATCACTCGGGCTCACTCGCTCTTTTTTCGTTATTCCCAGTGAGTCGATTTCGAAGTGCTTCTTTACCATAGCATGGAGTTCGTTGTCGGGTGAGAGAGTGCGCGAGATCGTCGCGCATTGCGGTGTGTTTACGTATAACACCGCAACCGTATTACTCTCCATCAGCACGCTTGACCGTGGCGCTGATCCGTGTATTACCCACCCCAGCTTCGTGAGCGATGCGATCGGTTCGTCTCGCTTGCCCTGTGTGACTATGAGATGCCAATTGTCTGCCCCAATCAATATTTGAGGCTTGACATATCCGTAGCAGACGTCGCTGTTTGATAGCTCTTTCATGTGTTCGTATTTCAAACAATCGTTGTGCACCGTCTGTCCGTTGAGTGATAAATCTTTCATCGTTCTAGCTTTTATGTCGAATCGTTGTTTATTCGTAGTAGCAATCATCTTTATATTCACCGTCTTGGTTTCGCACGTCGTTTGTGTATTTACGCTTCGTATTTGCAAATCGTTCGCCGGCCCATCCGCGCCTACGTGGTCCGCCAGGTCTTGATCGATTAGTGTGACAGTTGACCCCTCGTCGAGTAGGGCGTATGTGTCGATTGACCCCTTCGGTCCCTTGATGGTAACGGAACACACTTTCAGCAGTACCTTAGTAGCATCGGTCGAGTGATTGACCGACGCTACCGTCTCGGTTACATTCGGCCTGGTGCGGTGCTCGTGTAGTAAGGCGTGGTGGGGATGGCGACAACCATCAATGCCGCACAGATCGCGTTTATCGCATTGTAGGCGACGGTGTTTCTTATTGGCACAACGGAAACACACTCCGCTTTTCTTTACCCAATCCCATCGTTGTCTAACCGTCATGGTTTTAAAGCGATCACATTGCGGCACGTCGTGACGTCCTCCACAACATAGACATTCTTTGTTTATGACGTCATCATTCGTTGCGTACACAGCTGTGCTTTTCTTTCGCTCGATTCGTTGTTTCACGTTCGCTCTCATCTCGGTAACAACGTTCTTTCTCGTAGGGTTGTAGCTCACGTATGAGTACTGTAGGGCTCTGTCGGCTTCTCTCATGAGAAAGTGGGATAGTGTAACGATCTCAGGCTCGGCATAGCTTCCGTAATCAATTGCATAGTCGCACCACCTTGAGCGTAGGTGCGGTCCGAGCTTGTCCACAACTTCTCGCGTCAACATCGGGTTCCGTAAGTAGCCTCTGTTGTCGATATTATCGAGTATGCACACAATGTTTTGCAGTTTGATTGCGAACGTGTTCAACTCACTGGCCGTCGTGCCGGGTCGCGGCAGTCTTCTAATGTCATCCAGCGCTCGATCGATTATAACTTCCGGCCGTCCGAAGCATTGCTCGAGTGTTTTCATTACAACTTCCGGGTCTACGGCCGTATATAAAAGAGCGGACACCGCTTCCTTTGCTTCATCTTTAAGACAGCTTCTTAATCGTGCCAAGTTCTCGGCTTTACTAAAGTTGAATTGTCTAGTCGTATCGCGCATTGCCGCTTTGAAAGGCAACCATTCGACCGGTGAGCCGCTGAATATAGGCAAATCCAGTGCTTGTCGTGCAATCGGTCGATTTTGCATCATTTTCTCTAGTGTGAGTGCGAGCTTAACCATTCCCGTGTCGTCCTTGTTCGTTTGGTCACGGGGCTCCGCCTCTTTCACTGCGTTTTCGTCCTCGACATATGGCGAGTCAGTGAGGTGGCGACCTCTGTCCATCTCATTTGCACGCGCATCCTTTTGTCCTTGTCGTACATTTCCGACTTTATTCGTATCGGGTCCATGCACGTTCCGACGCCGATCCAACCAGTCATCCAGTTTCAGTTGGGTTATATCGGCGGGTAAGCTCTCTGGTTCTATATCCGTTTCATCTTCAATAACGGCGATTTCGTATGCAAGTCTCTTATTAATCATTTCCGCTTCCAATTGTATCTCTCGCCGACGTACTTCGGCGAGTTGCATCTCCGCTTGAAATTGCGCATGTTTAATTCGTGAGGCGACGCTCGCTGTTGATCGTACCGACGGTGGCCCGGCTCTGGGCGCGTCGGGTGGGGGTGCGTCGTCGTTGCGTCTAATTTCCGTAGTGGCGGTGATGCCGCGTTCAGCGGTCTCTGGGGGCGGTTCCAATGGCGTCACGGTTGAGGCATTGTTTGAGGGTGATTCTGGTGGTTTGTCAGGTGTTCGTAGTCCCGCTGTCGCCTCGGCTTGGCCTTGTCTTCGGGTAGTCGGCATCTTCTTTCTTGCTGTCCCTACCAATCTCAAACGGGCACGCTATGTGGGGAGCCCGTCCAAGGATGGAGTTCGTGCGGGAGTGGAAAGGAAGGACCTACCCAGCAGAGAGTCGACGTGGACAACGGGGCGCTCGCGCATCGGTTGGAGTGACCGACTGCTTAGGCAGTGCCTACAGAAAGGACCCCCGCTCCACGACAAACCGTACTGGCGTAGCCGGACTTAAGCTTGCCTTGAAAAAGGCAAACTGACGACCCCGTCCGATAAGTCGTCCCGCCTTGAACGGCGTTTACTCAGAACGCCCACCGTTTGGCACCGCTAGGTGGTGGGACGTTTTTGAGCCGCGGTCCGCCCGCGTTAGACTTGTGGCAGAACACAAGTGGTACAATGCGTTGGTGGTTACGTAAATGCGTTGGTGGTTACGTAAATGCGTTGGTGAATCTTCCAGCCGACGTTAATGGATGAAAGCTTCTGTTCTTCAAATCGTCCGAATATTGTTCCGATCTTCTAAATCCGGCTCAGAAGGACCAAAGGAACTGTTCGTGGCTGGTTGCAGCTACAAACAAGTCAGCCGTTGTGCTTCGATGTGGACTGTATTAAAACTCGTTTCTTGATTATTTCTTCTTTATTCTTCATAGGTGGGGTCCGGAGAGCTTACAAAAATTTGCTCTGACCGGCCTGTATTTATACATTTTGGGTCATGCCCGTGAGCGTGGTGGGGGCAAATGCCGGCCCATGTAGGTATACAACTTTTTCCACTACCCACATGAACCGTCGTAATTTGCAGTTGTCCCTTTCGTTTTGGACCTCCCTTTCTTACATGTATTTTTATCTACCCTACGGTATCTCTCGTAATCTGGATACCTTACAATATTAAAATATTATATTTACTTTGAGATTTAATTAACTTATTTAATTATCTCTACTTAGTGAGGCATTAGGCCTCTGGGCACGTTTACCTGGCCCTCTTTAAAACATACCACAGTTACATTGTGTTAAATGAAAAGACAAACATAAGAAATATTTATTAAAATAACATATAAATCTAATATATTAACCGTATTACAATTATAAAGTTATATTCGCTAACTAATCCTATACAATACAATAATGAGACTTCTGTCCGTAACAGTAAGGATATAAAATCCCACACTCCTTTGTGCGCTTATGAGCTTATGCTTTAAAAGGAACACGAAGTTAACTCTATTATTATATAATAAATAATATATAGACGTTACAAACTTCCTTCAATTGTGATCAAATGTAATATTGACTTTATTCAACACTTTTTTCGAATCGCTCGTCGAATCGAACTGTTTTCCAGATATGACAGTATAACTAGGTATAAGTTATACGCTGAGTGTAGAAAAAGATGATCGTAAGCTAGTAATACTTATTTGGCCGTCAGCAAAATCCTTATCCCTCCGCGACCTTGTAAGAGAAAGCATAAATAAGTGGCTCGAACGGTATGGACGGTTTAATATCACATGGACCTACATCATAGTGCCTTTGTTGCATACCTACGTGAGTTCACTGCGACCGGTCTAACTTGACCCCACCCATTCATTAAGGGTGGAACAAAAAGGGGAATTGGGGCAGAAGGGAGCAGGTCGCCGATAAATGGACGTGCCGAAAGGACTGTGACAAAAGCTGCCGTTTCGATGCCAACTTTTTACGTCACGTTGTAGGGGGCAACGCTAGGCTGACTGGTGAAGTGACTGGTTCAAGTTTGTCCGTTTGTCATGCGATACACGCACGTTTTGTTGCTGGCAAAATTGTTAGTGGAAAGTATGATGACTGTTTTCCGATAACAGCACTTAACACCTTGACATTATGTTCGATTTATGCTTTTGACGCACGGTTGTGAAGTTCATTTAATTTTTAATTCGGAAGGAGGCATCACATAAGCGTGTCTTACTCTACTAGATTTTCCTTAGCATTCGAGTCATCCGACTATCATCAACGGAAAATAGCAGGGTTCCGAGAGAGAATTTTATTTGCTGTTTAATCTTTTTAACAAAAACAAATAAAATGTTTATATAATTTTTAACGCAAATTTTGTTGCGAACAATTTACAAAAACACAAATGTTGAAAAAATTTCCACGAGCAGGATTTGAACCCGCACCCTTCTGACATACCGGGTCAGGTGCTCTCCCAATTGAGCTATCGTGGTTCTAACCAGCCCGCCGAAATTATTTAACACTTTTTACTTTGAATGCCAAAGGCGCCCAAACAATGTCAACAACTACCGTCATTAACATCTGATCATAATATTTTTACAAATACTAAAGATCAGTTAATGGTATGTCAGAAGGGTGCGGGTTCAAATCCTGCTCGTGGAAATTTTTTAAACATTTGTGTTTTTGTAAAAACAAATAAAGTATGGAAATTTTAACTCTCTTCGTTAGTCACCAGGCGTCACTGTTTCAATGTCAAACAAATTCTCGTTTCGTTACCGAAAACTTGCACACAGAAAACCCAAAGGCGTCTTTAAAAGGGACCTCAAAGCAAGACTCGGTGATTTTATTTTATTACTAGCGGCCGCTCGCGATTTCACCCGCGTGGTTCCCGTTCCCGTGGGAATATCGGGATAAAAAGTATGCTATGTGATAATCCAGGTTATAAACTATCTGTGTGCCAAATTTCATCCAAATCCATTCAGTAGTTTTTACGTGAAAGAGTAACAAACATCCATCCATACTTACAAACTTTCGCGTTTATATAGGATGAATATCTGTATAAGTACCCATCTAGTTAGACAGTCAGTCTCTCATGATACACATCTATGTAAATACATGGATCTGTATCATGTAAATGTTGCTTCAAATTTCAACGGGCACATACAGAATCGCAGTAGACCCAAGAACTGCAGATGAAATCTCCGCAATTGGGCCACGAGAGCGGCGTAACTGAATTTATACCATTGTACATGAGCGGGCTATAAAAGCGATTTTTCATTGTACGCAGAATTGCAATGGCTCCCTTCCAGGGTCGTTAGTCATACGGCAGGCTATGTGGAAATTGGCAAAGATCTCAGTGCGCGATCTCGGTCATCGGTAGCGTTTTAAACTGCATTTGAATTTAATTTTACATCTAAACGGTTGTCTTTTGTTATTTGGTCCGACAGAAAGGTGGCACGCAACAGAGTAGATACACAAATAAATAGGTACAGAAGAGCGGCTCCGGGCAATAGCGCTTTTAATTACCTACGCGCCGTCGCAACGCTAGGTTTAACGCCTACAATATGTTGTGATTTGGAAGGTTTAAGAATTTAAATCAAATGCAAAATAGCCAACTTATCAGATCTCTATTACTTGTATTGTCGTTATTGAACAATTAAATACGCAGCAGTTTTTATACACATAGACTATGACGGACATCGTGGACTCATTGTATCAAAATGCGCGTGGTGCCCCGTCTGGCTCACGCACGAGTAGCGTTCTTCCGAGTATTATTATAGCCGAGATCACCGTAAGAATGCCTTTATGTGGGCGTGCGACTGTATCGCTCGTTTGTATGGAACCGCCTTTCTGTACCTATTTATTGTGTGGTAGGTAGGTACGAAACAATTCGACCGTTCGAAAGGGAACTCCATCAGTTCCGCCCAAAACCTTAACGCGAGAGGGAATTACAACACATTTTTCTTCGTGCTGACTCCCGATAACAACGTCTCAAGTCAGCGAAAATCCACGACGTCCATAAATAATGAGGGTGCGTCACTACGTCAGTGTTGCTTCGGCACCCTGGATAATCTCGAACGTTACTATGAAGCTAATAATATGAGTCGATTTTCCAGCATCTTTATATACAATTATAAATCTTCTGTGCGTGTGTATGTTATTGCACTCGTTCTAAACAACTGGACCGAATTGGATGAAATTTTCTGTGTGTGTTCAAGTGGATTCGAGAATGGTTTAGATTTACAATTGGATCCGGTAGGTGGCGCTGCTATAGGAGTCCATCATGGGATACGGGTGTTCCTAAGCGGAATGATTTGTTTGTTTTGTTGTCATGGAAACTGTCAAAGCGGTACGAAGTCCGCCGGTCATCTAGTATATAAATATATATGTTCCATTAAACTAAACAATTTGACGGGGATTATCGCAAACTAATTAGTCAAGGTATCATTGATTAATGTACTTAGATTTAAGTCTTACATTCTCTTCGTATGTATACCAGCTATTTTCCGATCCATTGGAAACCCCTCAGATAATCTAGTAGGAAGGGAAACTAGCTAGCATGATGCCATTAAAAATCAAAGTTACTTTTAGCTACAAACAACTCTTATAAATCTCACTATGTCAGCAGTTCTTAAATCCCGCCCGATCCTCTAAAGGCCCCGCCCGATCCTCTAAATGCCACTACACATTTACAGAATACACTAAACATGCACACTAGTTTAGGCCCAAGACACCGTACTCGTAGAACAAGGGTACGGCGAACCGGTTCACACGCGCTCAATACCAGGTCCAGACATGTACCTGGGCGCTTCTCTCCTCCTCCACGGCCCGGTCAACCCGAGCCGAGGTCCGTGCTTTTAGAGGCGCCCTCGGCTGGTTCCGCTACCCGATCCGATCCGAACCCTTCGAAGAGTCTAGTAGCCGTTTCCTCTAGAAAACCTCCGAAGGTGATTCGTTTCAGCACGGCTTGAGGTACCCTTTACGTACCTCGCCGCCCCCAAAAAAGCCCGGTGACGCTGAAAATGCCGATTGAGGCAATCAGCAATCTCTTTCAAAAAAAACAAAAAAGTTCTTAAGTCTACACAGGGTAAGAGATCTATACTAAGAAGAATTGGCAATAAACTCAGCAAGCAAACTTTTTATACCCCACGTTTTGGCCAAGTTGTACCGGCCGTGGTCACGGGATGACTGAATTACTAAATCAAGTATTATTTGTCATTATCATAGCACACCGGGATATCTGGCTGTAACCTATCAATCACGGTAGCCAAATGATGGATTCTATTAATGACTGCCATGTAGGCTACCACCATCTTATCTGAATATGCGGCAATAACATTAATGCTATTAACGTTTGTTTTTCATTAGAGATAAGATAAGATAGCCTCAGTAGTTGAGATTCCGGTTGAAGTGCGCCTTCACCTTCGGCCACCACTTAACATCAGGTGATATGAGGGCTAAGAACGTACGTAGAGGAATGCATACAATAATATAGACGGAAACGTTGAGTACGTAATATTATGCTCCGGATCCAATCCAACCCCCTCGGAGAATCTAGTAGGGTAACTTGACACTTGTGTGATGCCATTATATTTAGAAAATCTCTGACGGTGTTTTGATCTTGTGGCTTGAGGAACCCTTTAAGTTTTTCGCCCCCAAAATAAATAAACAAATAAATAAACTTTCCTACACTCACACCAATTTATCTAGCCCAGAGAAGCTTCGTTATGAAGCTCGTTAAATGGTTATTAGACAACGGATAAACATACTTAAAATACTTAAATACATATTCTTATTATACATAGAAAACACCCAGACCCGAAACAATTTAAAAAAAACAATAATTTCTAAATTGTTCCGACCGGGGATCGAACCCGGGACCTCAGAGATGGCGACACCATGAAAACCGGTGTTCAAACCACTCGACCAAGGAGGTCCCCAAAAAAGACAGATGACTGAAAAGACCGAATGACGCCATCATAATGCTTAGAAAATTTTATATAATACTTATACAAATCCGTTAACACAACTAAGAAGTTATTAGGTCAATAATTTTCTATTTCCATTTGTGCTTATTGAATTAACATAGGTACACGTTTTCCGTAACAGCGAGCGTCGTAAAGACTCTCGTAAAATATATAATAGGGCCGCCCCGCTCACCCTAAAACCCCCAAGAGAAAAACAACCCTTCATACAGAGTTATATTATGGGTATTATGTATCTCCTAGCAGATTTACCAGCCCCGAGATTAGACCAGTGGTGACTTAGTTGTTTACAACTCGTACGTTATTTTAAGAGTTACGTTAAAGTCGCAAAGATTTCATGAATAATTTATGTGTATAAAGATGTACTTTTTTGTGGTTTCATCTGGACTCTTCTGTGTGCTAAGTGAGAGCTTTATATGATAACCATGTTAACCATAACGAAAATCTGTATGTCAATACGTAAACAGCCTATCATTGTCCCACTGCTGGGCAAAGGCCTCCATCATTGAAATCAAATCATCGCTACAATAGATGGGTAATGGCTTAATCACCACGCTTGCCAAATGCGCGTTGGTGATCACAAACCCGGGCTATGCATCGAAAAATCCGAAATACATTTTGCCCGACCTGGGAATTGAACCCGGGACCTTCGGGTATCGGGCCGCGCCCTGCCACTCGGCCACCGAGGCGTTATTCAATGGCAATAATAGCAATATTTTGACTATCTCGTTTTTTACCAGAAAGTGTTGCTTCAATGCCATTATTGTTTTATTATGGTGAATAAGGCTTGCTTTTAGCTTCTTAAAAGTGTACCACAAAAACGAATTACTGTTAAACCAGTGGTAACACGGACAGCAGCTTCAGATTCTTAAGTAGCAGGCGTCCATAGTAGCGTCCATAATAGCGTCCATAGACTAGCATCGAGATCATGCAGAAAGAACGTTGCATTGAAAATTGTTGCCTGTTGCCAGTCTTACAATGGATTCTAAATTCATATAATTCATTCATCATTCAATCATTCATTTTGGTGTAGGCCTCCTTGAACCCACTCCACTTCGTTCTATTTTGGCTGTCATTATCCAATTTTGGCCCATTATATTTCTGATGTCTTGTTTCCATCTCAAATGGGGTCTGCCAACTGGTATTTTATAGTTCCGCGGTAAGTATGAATAAATAAAATATTTAAATATGAAACTGAAATGTTCCCTTATTTATAAACTTTTAAATTATATTTACCGCCCGTGACCACGGCCGGTACAACTTGGCCAAAACCACAGAATCAAAAAATAACGCAAACCATTTAATAACAAACACACATAATACATGAGTAACATACTTCCCGAAACGTCGGGTACTTTAAAAGGTATGCCTAGGATGACGTAAAGAAGCAGTTTGCGTTAGAACATACTAGCGGCCGCTCGCGGTTTCACCCGCGTGGTTCCCGTTCCCGTGGGAATATCAGGATAAAAAGTATTCTATGTTTTAATCCAGGTTATAAACTATCTATATGCCGAATTTCATCCAAATCCATTAATCCGTTGCAGCGTGAAGAAGCAACCAATATACACACAAACTTTCGCATTTATAATATTAGTGTGATTAGTCATACGTACATATTTCTACGAAATTCACTTAAAGAGACTATGTCCTCCTCTCCACTAGAATGAAGCTCATCCGAAAAACCCTAGAGACTGCGTCATCAGACCTTAGTTTATAAAAAAAGATTTCAACGTGTTACTGGGCGTATTGATTAAAGACACCTTAAATATTTATAAAATACAGTGAAAAAATTAAATGCCTACCCGACCCAGCCAGGAATCGAACCTGGGTCTTCTGCAATCGGGGCGGCTGCACTGACCATTATGCTACCAGGAAGGCTGACGTAAGCACAGAATTTTGTCACAGCTTTTTAATTTTTGAGTGCTCTTTTTTAGCGGCAGAGTGTCATCTATCCAACGGTTATTGCAACCGATGATGGCTACAGAAGAAATACCACGAATCTATTATTATTATTTAACGTTGTTTTCTTTTTTTCAAATTGTGACAATCAGTGCTTACGTCAGCCGCCCGGATTGCGGAAGACCCAGGTTCGATTCCTGGCTGGGTCGGGTAGGCATTTAATTTTTTCACTGTATTTTATAAATATTCAATTAGCTGAATTAGCAGCGCAGCAATAAGAACTTAAAAAATAAAAAAGTAAAATTAACAATACCATTTTTGTTTGTAGAACTGGAGTTTGTGCTTATTAAGAAGTCACCAGCTAATTTCCTTATTTTTAAATCTTTTTTCATAATTATGAAAAATAATTAACCGTAAGCTCTCTCTCCAATCTAACACCTGTTTTTGTATATAGTATGTCTATGTTTAGTTTAATGTTTGTTTTTTTAACGAAAGAAGTTTAACGAAATTCACTTAAAGTGACTCCGTCCGCGTCCTCCCCACTAGTAAGCTTATCCGTAAAACGCCAGAGTACGCGTCATCGCCCCATTGTTAATAAAAAAGATGTCAACTCTTACTGGCCGTGTTGATTTACGATGCCTTTTGTGGTTCGTAACACTGGAATTGTGTTACATAATGCCTGCCGAGAGCTCATTATGGCGCCACTAATAATAAATAAAGCCAAAAATGGTTTCTTTTCGAGTGACCCCTCAAGTGTTACACGAATTAAGGGGGGTTTTGTGTTAGGGTTATTGTAATAATTGCATCGGTGTTTTTTGGTACTTTAAGCCTTTATCGTGCAGGTAGAGTAGTAATATTAGTTTAATAGGATTTAAAATTTTACTTATTATAATAAAATTCAAATTGTCATGGTCAATATCATTGGAGTCACTATTAACGGTATTCGGTTTGTTGCATACCATGATCGTAGATGTTATTATGGCATGATAACAAAGAACAAGTTAATAATCCCATTGAGAATGAGATACTCTACGACTCATTTCATTTCATTTTTTGTAAAAAAAAATATAAAAAAAACTGTCACCAAATTGGCACGGCTTTATGGCTTGTTAAAAAAGATATTCAGTTAATTGCTCAGAAATTGCGTTCCATATAATTCAACCGCGCCAATGGAGTCCTTGAACCGTCAATTTGACTCCCCCCGACCCAATTATAAAGTTTAATTACTATTCAAGATTAGTACCTATTTAATATTAATCCTGCAAACAATTTGATAGGATACGTACCAAACAACAATAATTTACGAGTATTATATAAGTTGCTAGAGAACGGAAGACGAACCAATATTTGAGCAATCGTTTAATAAGGCTTCAACGTTATGATGTGAGTTTTTTTTTTAATAAGAGCCCATCTCATGCGAATGTACTAGAGAATTTTAGAAATATAATTTTATCCTGACTACTGGTTTAAAACTTTCACAGTCGTGTGTCATCTCAGATTCCTGATTAGTATTATTTTCTTTTTGTTGCCTGTTGTGTGTTAAATTGTGTTTGTTATGTGATTCCCATCAATATTTTTTCTACCTGATCCTGATATTTTCCCCAAAGATTAAATGTCAAAATCAGACCACGAGGCTCTATTGTGGACGTTTTAAATCAAACCTGGATTACCAGTATAAAACAATATTATATTGTAAAATAAACACGAGTAGATATGTTATAAGGTATGGTAATGGTAAGGTATGGTAAGGTATTCTATGCCTACGCTCAGAAACGATTTGGTTTGTGTAAATAAATAAGGTGGACCGACGATCTGGTCGCGGGTAGCCGCTGTTGTAAAACCAGTCGTTGTGAAGAACTTTGGAGGCCTTTGTCCAGCAGCGGATGTCTTTTGGACAAGATGATAATGACGATGAACTTTATACATACTTGCAAGTCTCTTCGATTTACAACCACACTTTATAGCATTGAATTTACAAAACCGGCAACTATTTTATTCTTCTCTTACCGACAAAGTCCACATGGACTAATTGGAAAGGACCGTGCGGTTTCTAAACCTGATTTAAGAGACGCTGTAATCAAGCAAATGCGTCTAAATGACTCTCTAGTCGCGAGTTCAAGTCGCGGGTTGACCCCGGTCGATCCAATTATAAAGTTTAATTACCCATCAGGGAGTAGTTGTGGCAACACCAGATGTCGCTAGTCAACGAATACTGATACTTTGTACTCTGTTGCTAAGAGCTTTGTTAAAAATTTACTTTGCGGCGAGTGGTTTGTGAATTCTTAAACAAGCTGAGGATGCATTAACTTAACTGACTGTGTTAAAGGAGGCATATCTTTTTTATTGTTTCCTTAAGTTTATGCAGAGTATTTTTTTATTTGAATTTCATTTGTTTCTGAACGTTTTTTAGGTTTCCATTTGATGCAATACATTTGGAAGTCATTATCAAGTGCCCTTATGACTAAAGTAATATTTTTATTGTGTATTACAATAAATTCGTGGAATAATTTGTTCCTAAATTTTAAGTTTGTTTAATAAAATATTATTATTTTTATGCACTTTAAAGACCACTAACTTCATCGTATGGTAATGTGAATGTTATGCTTTTGCAAATTGAAGCTTGCACTCAAAAATAAAAAAGGCAGATATATTTTGAGTTAAAGGATTAGGTTAACGAAAACGATTTTTTTTTTGTCAAAATTGCAACTTACCTTGTTTGTCACGACGAGGAAGCTTCACTTTAATGAATAAGAATAAGAATAAGAATAAGAAATTATTTATTGACGATCACACAGACAACAGAAAAAAAACAATGAATAAGAAAACATTTAAAAAAAAAATAATAATAATAATAATTAAACAATAATAAGGAAGGATGAATGTGTGTGAAGGCCACCAAAACGACGCTGGTATTCTGACATCAGGGCCTATAGTGTGTGAGTGTGACTGTAGTGTTGTGTGTGTGCGTGTACATAAGATCGTATAATGAAAAAATAAATAAACCATAGTAACATACATATTTTATATAAACGTAAGAAAACGTTTATTATATATATATATACATAAATATCATAAAATATATATACGATGAAATACGGATAGAAATATCAATAGAAACACAAATCAAATTAGTACGTAATCAAGGCTCTATGCACCAGATACCGTCGTCGTTAAAATACTATCAACTGTCTGTCATACCAAAACGTTTTGATTTGCTCGAGTCGAGTGTATTTTCGTGTCAACACAGAAAAAATACCTTTGTATTTGTTTCTGTTTCTATCTATCTATCTCTTTAGATAGAACGCGTTTTGAAGACTCGCTCGACACCAGAGCGCCAAAGATTTTTAGTTTTTGTTTAATGCGATACGAATTCTTGTTTTTATTAATGTACCTACCGAATGGTGAATAAACTCTCATTCAGCGCTCAGCGTACGCTAACTCATGGTAAGGCCACGGAAGCTAGTGATGAATTTGGCCTTCAACTAAAACTAAGTGGCGATGTAACTTTGTAAATTGGTTGCGTCCGAGTCATACGGGATGCGGAGCGGAGGCAACTTTTTTAATTGCGGCACAGCCTTTGGCAGAGTTCCTGGGAGCTCATCGTCTACGAGAACTAAATAGAATTGGGAGTATGAGACTTTTATCGAGTTTTATTCTGCTTTTTTGAAGTACTTGCGCAATATATGACAGGCGAAGCGTATAAGATTGGGTTTATGAGCGCTATTACTACTACTGCTGATGATATGGTACTTAGTAGATCACAACGAAGGATCTAGTAACATTCAGGGACATGCTTGCGTGATGCTTATCGGGAGATAGTCTCGGGAGAATGTTCACGTTCAGACACTACAGCTTGAAGAACCATACATTTTTTGCCACCTTAAAACCCTGTTAAATTTTACTGTTAAATGAGGCTTTAGTAAACAAATTTAATGTTGTTATGCTTTTTCATGTTGTAACAACGCTTTTTGTATGCACCATGTAACCTTTATAACAATTATTTTGAATATTAAACCTATATTAAATATACATTTATTGCCTTCATCTAAGGGAAGGTAGAAGGAAGAATCCACTATGAGGAAACCAACAACGTACACATAAAAAAGTGTATTTAAAAAAAATAACCCGTATCTTACAGCCGCATTTAAAGAATCGGCATATCATCCAGTATTTTTTATTTAAATTTTATAACTACTTATGTACTCGTAAAAACAAATTTGACACAAAATAGTTTAACGCGCCCCATAAAATGTACCTCTAACATATTCATACCATAGACACTCATAGACATAAACAATTTAATGGCCAATCGAAACACTCACAGAAACAAATAGACATAACACTTTTTATGCGTCGTTTAACATTTATGACGTTCGAACAATCCGACAATAATCATTCGCAAATCCTCAAACCTGGTTAGGGCTATACCGATGGTGTTATGTTCGTCATAAAATTACGAGTCTTCAACTCATCTTGTATATTCCCCATAACGACAGTTATATGGGTGACAGACCAATTAATGTTAATGTCAGTTATCTATCTTGTAAATCTTAATTTCAAGACTAATGCTTTTATAATATAAATATAATTGTTTCATGCTTATACTCATATTTTGATTGAAACCTTAGCAAGTGAAATCAACTACAATAAGTTATTTTCTATTATAGCTACAATAATGCGATGTCTCAATGTTTGTACTGTGTCAGCAAAAATCAGCTGAAAGTTTTACTTGATAACTAAAACTGTTCAAAAACTGTTGAAATTTATGTAACATCAGGACACACATCAATAACTACATCACCATATGAAAATGTAAACTAGATGCGATGGTCCAATATAGAAAATAACAAATCCCAAAACCTACTTTAACAATGTGACAGATTAATCTCATATGTCCGTTTTTATGCAGCTTGCAAGTATCTGTTTGAAAATCTATGTAAACTCAAAGGAGTAATAGTCGTGAACTATTACAGAAAATACTTTTGTAGGCAGCAAACGTTCGATGCCCTCCCAAACACAATATGGAAGCGCTAACATTTCCACTCGGGATGCCAATACAAACGGGCGGGGCAGAAACACATTCCGCGAATTCTTGAATATCTACGCTTTACAAGAATCTCTGTTAACGTCCGGCTATTCGACTCTTTCCCGAGACTTGAGGAATGCAATTTTATCAGATCTACACTCTGAAGTTAGGTAATTAAAGGCAAGGAATCTAAAGTTGACTCAACTGCCCCGAACAATGGTGCGAAAACTACCGTGCTATATTTGCATGTTGAGTAATGCTGGTAGCACTCTCAAAACTTTTTGGAAATTTCAGATTGTCTTGTTTTGTGTTATGCTTTTGTTGTCTGTGTTCGGAGTTGGAATAACAGCTATTTTGTATTATTTGCATGAAAACGACCTTGTACCGTGTAATTGTTTTAGACGCTCGGAATTGGAGGTCTAACATTTCATTTGTTTTTGAAAACAAATAAACTGATATTGTTTTTCAAACTGCACGTGAAAACTACACATTGAAATGGGACTTATCGAACCTGCTCGCTTTTATTTTACATAATTATGTTTTAAGTTTGTCAGCCAATGGTCATAGAAATTCTGAGGTATTGACTATCAGCCTTTTTATGACCACTTCTGTCATTTGTAACTTGCTGCCGTTGATATTTTAAGTTGTTATTGATAGCAACAAGAACAAACAATTTATAAATAGGTATGATACAAGTGAGTAGTAGTATAACATAAAAACACATAAGTTTGTCATTCGCGCCTAAATACTTACTTGTATCTAAAAAAAATGTTCTTTGTTAGGTACCACTTACCTAACAAAGAACATTTTTTTTAAATCAGCAGTGATAAGTCTTTCGAATCTGTCATAATATTCGCCAAAATTAAATTTACCCCGCAACTTCAATCGGCTCTCATTCATTGTCTTTAACAGGTACTTTACCTTGATAACTCTAACTTTGTGATGCTTGAAGAACTTAGACATTTACAATGTCAGTATCAGACTTTGCTATTACTATAAGAACCTGGTTTTATGTAATTAAATTCTTCTTTTTAGGGTTTCATCATTCAATTTCAATAAAAATGAGAAAAAGAACTTGATTTTCTGTGTCTAAAATGTCAACTAAATACAGATGCCTGCAGATCACCTATGATGCTCCAAACCTGCTGTCATCACTGAACTTTAACACCACATATGGAACGCGTTTTTCGAGCACTTTCGCAATACGTGTATTCAGAAACAACACGCCATATTATAACCCCTTAGTTAAAATGTGTCGAATTTTTAATGATTTGTTACGCTTTGATAGGGATGTGGACGTTTTTTGTAGGGTACCTCAATTTAAAAAAAATGGTCACTGATGTAATGAAGGTCAAGTGTTTACTCCGTTTATTTTTGTAATTATTATTACTCTCTACATTATTTAATCTTTTTTTTGTATTATTATTATTAGTTTTAACGTGCTCAAATATGTATCATCTCGAGCTCCTCCGTGCTTTGGAAGGCACGTTAAGCCGTTGGTCCCGGCTGCATTAGCAGTCGTTAACAACCACCAACACGCACTGGGCCCGCGTGGTGGTTTATGGCCCGTTCTCCCTATCCATAGGGAAGGCTCGTGCCCCAGCAGTGGGGACATAAAATAAGCTGATGATGATGATGATGATGATGACTTAAAGTTCAAATTCTATTGAGGAAATTGGACAGTTAGCGGTAGTGTGATGTGCAGGCGTGCAAACTAATCTTACTTGACTTATCGAGGAGCTTCAGTGCATTCAGGATACGATTTTTAAGTCTAAAAACTTTTAATGGATCGTCGAATAGGTGACCAAATTAAAATATCTTAAACTGCTCCGTACTGCAAAAGGTACGTTAAAACGTTAGTCTAGGTTGATGTCTTATGATGACAGGTTTGAAAGCCACCAACACGTTTTGAGACAGGTGGTGGGTTATGACGCTAATATTGAATGGTTCTTGAGGGAAGGCCCAGCCTAGTCAGTAGTGATTCGTTTATAGATTTGATGATTTTGAATATTTATACTATAAAGTACCCGTTATACCTTTCCAAAAAGATCTGTATTGCGTAACGAAACCTCAAAACCGTCTGTTCATTTAAGCGTTCAACTAAACTTGATACAGGGTTGACCCTTACTTAACAAGATAGCAGAGTGTGAAACCCTGTAAGGTATAGTAAGATATTTTCGGAGAACGAAGTTTAAATTTACACTTGGCTGTTTAGCAACCCTTCAAGTCTTTCGAATGAAAACCAAACAAGCTCGCGCTGAAAAGGCGAAATTTTAGCAGAAGGTGGAAATGACCTCATTAAGCGGGAAGACAATGATGGACAATAGTGAAAGAAATGGTGCATCATTAACGTATTATTTTACATCAAACTACCGTCTGCAAAATTTGTGCACCGCTTTATTATTTGAGGAATTGTGAGAAAGTGTGAAAATCTTGTAGACTATATTTTGAAAAATAATTCAAATTAAATGAATTACTTACCTACATTTTATTTTGCACGCTGTTATATACAGAAGGGTTACAAAAAACATAAATATATTAAGATGAGCAGTGAAACAGTGGCAAAAATGTCTCTGGCTCAGAGATGATAAATGTAATGATAATCATAACGTGAAGTCTCCTTCTGGTCGTAAAAGAGCATGTTGATTTACAAATATACTATTATAAAAATGCATTATTATGTTTACTTTACTATCAAACCGAATTAATATCATATTCCTTATTTACAAATAACTTTTTTAGGAATCTGAGATGTTTTTCTGCAAGTCAAGTTTACATAATAATATAAAACATTGGACCGACGCGACGATCTGGTAAAGGTCGCGGGAAGCCGCTGGATGCGAGCAGCACAAAACCGGTCGTTGTGGAGATCCTTGGGCTTAGGCCTTTGTCCAGCAGTGGACGTCTTTTAGCTGAGATGAACTTACTTATATTTATAAGGAATTCAAAATATTAATGCCAGTACTTTTTAAATTCGTTTTTGGTACTATTATTTTGTGTGTTAGTTCTTGCATTTTATAATGTTCTGTTTCTTTCTTTTCAGAATCTTAAGAATCAAATCATGACAACGAACGTGTGGGTCGAACAGGTGAGTCATACAAAATCGTTAATAACCTAGTTTTTTCTATAGCATCAATACATCTTTATTAAAGTTTTTTCCTAGCATTCTATTTTATTAGGGTAACAATAATCGTACCCAAACCTATTCGTATTCAACATTACCCTATTTACACGCACTATTTTACCTACAACAATGCAACCAAATAGTCGGATACAAACAGGACACGTCCCATTCTCTGAGTCACATGAGTGACAAATGGTCACCGGATAGGACGGTCACTATGAAAGACACGGAAAGACTCGGGGGGACTTTTCTTTCAGACATCTTTCCTGTTACTAAATGTTGACTTGCGATTACATCCTGTTTTGTAGTTTCAATGACTTTGTCAGTCAATATAATATAGTAGGTACAAACTTATATCTTTTATTCAAGTCTCTTCTCGCTGCGAGCCTGAATCATATATATTAGGTATTCAAATTAAGTTGTATGTACACACAATAACGATTCATGTATCAGTTACATACGTGTGTGCTGTCGTAAACATTTTAAACCTTGAGGGAATTGAACATTGGCGTTAGTTTCGCATTTAGGATAACAGAAAGCTAATCAGAAGAGGGCATCAAATTAATAACAACGCAGCTGCTTGTATTCTTAAATATAGCTTCGACATGCAAAAGATCGTTGGTGTAGCATTAAGCACGTTTGCGCTGTGATTTTGTAAGTTAAACAGCTTTTTCAAATTCAGGTCACAGAATGAGTAGCTCACTTAAAATATCTCAAGCTCTTTGTCGTATGATGGCACTCTTTAAAAACCACCAACCAGCAAAGAACCAGTAGATTAGACCCGATCTCCCCAACCCCATGTACAGTCACGAGCATTAACATAAATATAATGTAACTAACTCCTCATACAAAAGGATAAGAGTCAAAACTAGTAAAAAGTGTATACAAGTTTATGATCGTAACTGTACTCTGGTAATATGAGACATTATAGATCGTTAATACAATTCTTTACATTTGTTGAAGCAGAAATAGACAGAGTTTGATATGTTGGTGAGGCGTTATTTGTCGATTTTTTCTTATAACCCAAATCTCCGTATACACTATGTCCGTATATCCAAGTCGAGAACTATCTGCAAATAAATAAATCGTAAACTTCGGTTCGTCGGTCATAACATTTTTATTGTGAAAACAACTTGTATGCGAGAGGGAAGTTAGTTTGCGGACAGGATGAAAGAGATGCAGATAACATCGAAAAGGAATAAAAGAGAAGACAGACACGTCTTGTAACCCAATCAATATGTTGTTGACTCTCATTATATTGGAAGTCGTAATGTGAAAGTTATGGATCGTCTATAATTTCTGTCTACACTCGAGAGCAATTAATCCGGGTCACTTAAAGAAACCTATAAATTTCGGAAACTAAGAATGCTAGCTTAATTGTGTAACAATTAAATAATCCTTAAACGAAAGTAATAAATCTTCTTAGTTATTGTAGAGTAATGTCATAAAAAAATCAAATTTGTAAAAGGAGACTCGAAGATACAAACTACGATAAGAACTACGAAATTACTGCATTTGTTTTTGCTTTTGTTTCTAATCTGTCATTTAAGTGGATATAGAAATCATGTTGATAGTGTTCAATATTTATTATTTAAGCTGTAATCATGTCGCTTACACCTGAAGAATGCACTAGAATTCTCAGAATGCTGGAAACCGGCCGGAGTCAGCGCGATACAGCCAGGACTGTTCTTGTTTCGCTGTAAACAGTACAAAGAGTTCTCCGACATTACGAGGAAACTGGCTCTAACCTACGCAGACTAGGAACAGGCAGAACCAGGTGTACCACAGCACGAGAAGATCGATACTTGGTGAACACCATGCTTCGTAATCGCTTTCTCACAGGAACTGAACTTACAAATCAGTTTCGACGCCTCGGAGAAAGTAACACAAGCGCATGGACAGTAAGACGACGACTTGCTGAAGCTAACTTGAAACCACTTAAACCTGCAAACGACCCTAAACTGGAGCGTGGGGATCGTATTTCAAGACTAAGATATTCCCAGAACCACTTAAATTAGACTATTGAAGATTGGTCAATAGTTATGTTCTCCGACGAATCAAAATGTATGCTCTACAAGCACGATGGAAGACACAGAGTGTATAGAAGTCCAATGAAAAGATTCAAGCAAGCATGCATCGAAGAAAAAGTAGCCCACGGTGGTGGGTCTGTACTTCTGTGGGCCGGAATTTCTTCTGAGAGTCGCACAGAACTGGTGTTCATAGAAAACGGCTCTTTAACTAGCGTAAGATATGTGTAAGAAATTCTTCAACATATCTTACGTCAATTTGAGTGAGGATACTATTTTTATGCATGATAATGTCAAATCTCATACAGGTTGGATTGTGAATAACTACCTTCAAGAGATGAACATTACTTGTATGGAGTGGCCAACACGCAGCCCGGATATCAACCTGATCGAGCATGCTTGGGACGAGCTAGGGAGATGCGTAAAACAACGAAACCCTCCCTCAACCACGCTTCGTGAGCTCAAAATTGCTCTCACAGAGGAATGGGAGAATATTCCCCAAAATCGTCTAAGGAACTTGGTGTACAGCATGCCAAACCGCGTAAACGCAGTAATGGAAGCACAAGGAGGCAATACGAAGTATTAAAATTCAAGAAAATCGTGTTGTTGTTGTTTCCCTTTTTTGTTATAAGGCGAAATTAGCAGTTTTTTATCTTTATGTATTTTTTTGTAAATAAAATGTAATTGGTAGATTCTACAGACTTTTTAGGCATTACCCTTGACTCAAAACTTCAATGGAATCCTCATATATTGAAATTGGCCGGTAAACTCAGTTCTGCTGCTTATGCCATTAGAAAAATTAGGCAGTTAACAGACGTTGAAACTGCTAGAACAGTTTATTTTAGTTATTTTCATAGTGTCATGTCGTATGGCGTCCTACTGTGGGGAACAGCGGCTGATATTGAAACTATATTCATTTTACAGAAACGAGCAATAAGAGCAATCTATAAACTAGGATCACGAACTTCCTTAAGAAATCTTTTTAAGCAGATTGGTGTCCTGATAGTTGCATCTCAATATATTTATAATTGTATAGTTTTTGTACGTTGCAACATCAACTCCTTTACTAAACACGGTGACGTACACAATTTCAATACTAGAAATAAGACAAAACTTGTAATGCCACTGTTCAGGTTACAGAAGGTACTTGGTTCTTTCTTGGGGCAAGGTATACACTATTACAATAAAATACCAAATTCTGTACTGGATTTACCTTTGGATAAGTTTAAAAAACATGTGAAGTCTTTATTACTTATAAAATAATATATGTATATTCTTATACAGTCAAAGAATATTTAGATGATAAAACAGCCTGGTTATAATAAAAATCACATTATATTTGAATCAATTTATTAAAATTATTTTTTATAATTTTTATACTGATATGATAGCCTTTATCAGCATTGTCCTACAGATAACAAACAGCGTTGAGTTAAATAGATCATTAAGTTTTTATTTAGAGTATCTTGAGTGTGTCATGCTCTCTTAATTGTCTCTGCGGTGGTGGCGTGTGCGTCGGGTCGTTACGTTCCCTAAAATATGGTTGAGCGAAGCGATGGCTGATTCATATGTCATGCTCGTGAACGGGTGCCGCCTGTGGAGGCTGGTCCGCTCTTGCATACTTATCTTATTTTTAATATTATTAATTATAGTTTGACTTTGTTTTACCTAAACAATTTTTGACTTTTACTAGAGTACTGTAGTGGTGCTGTATGACATTGTGGAAATTGAAACTTTTACATAATTATCTGATGTAAATTTGTTAACTTACATTTTTTATTTTGTTTTTTTTTTACATGTTGTGGTTGTCTTATATATATATTTTTGTGTTTATTTGTAATGGAAAGTGTTCTGCTATGATAGGGCATTTTCCAATATTTTTGACGCTGTAAGGGAGAAAAGAGCTGGACACTTGCTGAGTTTCTTGCCGGTTCTTCTCAGTACAAGATCTCTCGCCCAGAGTAGACTTACGAACCGATGGCATAGTGACATTCACAAGAGCTACTTGTAGCCTAAACTGAATAAATGATTTTGAATTTTTTTGAATTTAATATCTCATAAATTTTATTACCTACTATTTAATTATCTATTAAATACAATTTATTTCATTAAGCTAGCATTCTTAGTGTCCGAGATTTATAGGTTTCTTTAAGTCCGGATTTCGGATTCATTGCTCCCGAGTGTATGATAGTGTCTGGGTAGATAACGGCCTCGCAAAATACTGTCTTAAACATTGCATGCATTGCATTATGATGTAACTTTTAAACTGTCATGGTCATTAACATTAGAGTTAGTGTTAACGGCATTTTTACCAGGGCTTTTGTGTTAGTACATACGTGAACATGACGTATGGAAAATGTCCTAAAATGTAGAATACCCAAAAAAAACGTAATATTAATTCCTGTACTAATTACTTTAACGTTGATATACCTTATAGTGTTGTTATCAGTATTTCGTATAAAAGTTTGACGGGAAATAAAAAGATTACATATTTCAACTACAATGTCATCTGAAACTGGCCCCAATATTTGCCGTTAAGCCTCACAAATAATCAATATCTCATGTCGGCCCACATAAAATATAAAAAGATTCAACACAAGGGTGTTCCGAAACGTGTTAACTGAGAACTAAGCCGGGTAATGATTTATGATACCCTGCTGAGGACAGGCCGGGACCCTTCGGTGAACGATACCCCAGTAAATAGATTTAGGTACCGTTCGTATTACTATTATAATGAAGTCAAGCTTGCTCTTTTAAAAAAGCAGAATCTGTTAGCCTTTTTAAAAAGTACATGACTCATCCATCTGAATTAGCTTTGTGTCAAGAGCCACCCGTGTTTTGTTTTTTTTTTTTTCAATAAATCACATAACCCTGCAAAATTTACTTACATCGATTCAGATACAACTGAATTATGCGTTGCCTATTGATTCAATTATGTAACTATGACAACGTTGTATTCGATTATTCCTTTTGCTTATTTTTTTTATTTGTGTTAGTACTAAACGACAGTGTTATCTTTCCACTCACACACACATTCTATCTATGTACATTTTTCCATGTTTCTTTTTCACTGCTGTTTTGGCAGGATGACTTCGCTTGATGAGTCCACCTTTATAAGTTTTTATGTATAACGTGTATAATGTTTTTATAATGTTACAACAATATAGTGGTGGATACATAGATAAAAAAACTAGCCGCTCTATCTCCTCATGTTGTGTGAGAAGACATCTGGCTATAAGCAGCTAATGATAATGATGACAGAAATCAGAATCGATTTTCCCTTCAGTACAGTTTTGTCGAGAACTAATGCCATAAAAATATTAAGGGTGGGATAAGGGCCGGATGAAATATCGCAAGGGACTGGTGTCGGCGATCTTTGATAGATTAAAGAAAATTGCTGTCATGTGATGAGTTAGGTTGATCGACCTTTGCTAATTTAATATTTCATCAAGAAGAAAAGGAAATAGCCTTTATACTGCTCCACTGCTGAGCAAAGGCTTTCGGAATTGAAATCAAGTCACTGCTACAATCGATGGGTGTTGGCCACTTCGCTTGCCAAATACGGGTTGGTGTTGGTGAAATAAAACAGATTATAATAAATTAAAAACCGGTCAAGTGCGAGTCGGACTCGCGCACGAAGGGTTCCGTACCATTATCTATAGAAAACGGCAAAAAAAATCATGTCATTGTATGGGAGCCCCCTTAAATATTTATTTGTATTTGTTGTTATAGCCGCAATAGAAATACATCATCTGTGAAATTTTCAACTGTCTAACTATCACGGTTCATGAGATACAGCCTGGTGACAGACGGACAGACGGACAGCGGAGTCTTAGTAATAGGGTTTTACCCTTTGGGTACAGAACCCTAAAAACGATAGCGTTTTTATATAGATAATTGTTTAGAAAAACTTGTTAAAAAAACTGCTACTGCCGATTCTGTTAGTTTTTCCAATATTTGTTTTGTTTCCTTATTTTTTCCGTATGTTAGGATTTCTTTTTTGTAAAATTAAAATCTTATCTTATTTGATATTACCGTTTATAATACTGAGATTCTAAATGTACATGTAATTTTTTAATACATGGTCTTCAGTCAATAGGTTCATAAACCGACGATGCATGAGTTGAATGACAATCTAAAAGTAACCTCAGTTGTAATCAATGTTTGAAAGTGACTGCCACTTTTGAAGGGGTTTTTTTAACTTCCCGTTTCAAGTTTCCACGCTCAATGATGAGACCCCAAAATAAACTTAGGAAGGCGTAACAAACAAGTTATCAATTTTAAATCTCGATTCTAATGAGAATGAGAATACTCGTAAAAATGTGTCCGTTCCTTGTTAAAAGTCGCAGGAACACAACCTGTTTCTATCTTTATTTGATTTTAAATATAGCGTATGTATTTTGAAATAGCAAGTAGCAATGTAATCAGCCTATATACTGTCCCACCGCTGGGTAAACGCCTCCATCGTGTTTGCCACCTATGTTCTTTGCATTGTGTATCTTTCAAACAAACGTCTTGCTTTGAATATGTTCCCCGTGTTTTGTTCTCGTCATCATCGGTCGTGGTAAATTTTATTTCAAATTAAAGTAAAAAAGACAAAACACGGATAACTATTTGAAGGTTGTCTCACACTACATAAAACACTGAAGTAACAGTAATATTTTAATTTCACATTTTCTAATAACGGAATACCACTTCATAATAACGGAATACCGATGATTAAAAAAGTTATCTACCTTTGAAAAAGCAACGTTTCCAAATGCATTTTTGCCTCAAATTCTTGCCCCTTGGCTCGCTAGGGGCGCGCGTTGGAAGTTTTTCAACATTTTTATACCGGCAAAATATTCCGTGCGTCTGTCGGTACGCTCCCCGCTTTGTTGATAATATTTTGAGGCTATATTCGCATTTCGAAGTTATTCCGTTACTTCGTTATTCATTGTCGGAATTGTTTTCGCAAACAGAAAACCAACACTTGCGCAAACTTTTTGCTGTTCCGCCCGACTCCGACTTTTAGATTAATAAGTGTTTTTTCACTCGGCATCCGATGTTGATTTCGTTCTTTTGAACTGTACTATGAAATTAGTTGCTGTTGAATTTGATTCGCGATCTAAACGTAACAATGATTAACTTGTCGGTTGAATTGTTTCAATAAAACGTATATATTGCGTGTTTCTGTTATCTATACACACATTATGCATGTATAATACAATTATATAATGTTATAGTGTATAGAATATATCATTAGTATTTGCTACTATTTGTAATCAAACCCACGAACCAAACTGCCGTCGTACTAAACAACGGGGTTACTTTCAATTCAAGTGTGACATTGATTATAGCTTCTGTTCTTTAAAGTAGTTATTTACATGTAATCCTATATTATGGTTCCGGAGGTAAACAGACAGTAAATGGTTGTCCCCAGTTTACCATTTACTGACAAATCAATCTTAGTTGGTGGTTTGGCGTATTTGTCCGCTTGGCTAACCACCACCATCTTAGCTCAATATATCGCCATAACATCAATGTTTGTCGTGTTCCGGCAGCTAGAGATAATATAGCCTGTTCCTCAGTACTTAAAAATTCCGGGTAAAATGCGATTCCATCGGCCGTATCATCACTTGAGATTAGGTGAAATAAAGGTCACGTGATAAGGCGTAAGAAATAAAGAATTAGTGAAAAAGTAAAAAAAGACATCCAGTTGAAATAATTAATGTCACACAATTATTTTCCACGCTTAAGTTAACGTTTAGTTCAACGAATCGAATAATAAACGGCTTTGACAATCTTTCTTTCTACCTTTTAATACGTTCGCTTAAAGCCCACATTATAACGAAAAAGAGATGGAAATGGAAAATTGCTTTTTCCGGTAAAGCGGTCAATTGAACAACTCGCGGCTGTCACAAGCCCCGGGGTGTGAGCACTGAATGTTTAATATAAGAACTCTTTGGCGGGAAATTACAAAGCATTGATTCGGACCGTTTGGAGCGGCCATTATGCCGCGTCAACGCTCTCTGCAGGAATTTGGACGTGCTTTTCAACTGTTTTTTGGCATTCATCTTTTAATGAGAGAGAGAGAGAGAGAAAGCGTATTATTTTATTACTCATTAGTAGTGAGAAAAACATATAATTATGTTTATCTCACACATACACAGATTAAAAATAACAGACACAGTACAGTTAATAGGTCAACCATGCCCCCGCCTTAGCTGGTGTTGTTCCGAACAAGGCGTGTCGCAATATTAATATATTACAATTAATTTGTTAAAAAATATGATTAATTAATTATCATCCATAATGAGAATGATGATTTGTGGCCTGTTTATCAATCCATCCATTGGAAAGATGCCTCAGCAGTGATGATGATTTATTGTAATGGCCTTTGTTTGTCCCTTGAGCATATAACGTTTCATTTAGATAAGCTAAGAAAGGATTTGATCTTTGAATACCGGTTTTTTTTGAATACCGAATTGTGAAAATGACGTTTAACAAAATCGTCAGTCATAACAGTTAAAGTTTCTTTTAACCTGACTATTATTATTACCAGCAGTGTACTCGTAGACCCAAGATGATTTTCAGAAAGTCTTTATTCCAACGTTGTCTAACACAAATGCATATTAATTATGCCATAATGAATCATAAACCAAACCCATTTGTGGGGGTCTCGTAAAACAAACAAAGACCATTTTCTTGTTACGCTATTTCACATTATTTAGAAGGCGGTTGGAGGTTACTGCGAAAATGGACTATATGATGTGGTGGTTAGATTCTAATATTGTTTTATGTCTATTAATTGGCATTGTTCCGATTGAAACACAAATGTATTATTAGTAACCTTTGTGTACAACGCAGGTTTTTATATATATCTAAGTCATTTAATTTAAATATAAAGGCTGCGTGTTTGTACACATTATAATGTAGTACTTATTTTTACTTTATAATTGCTTTCTTTTCGTACTTATCTCGGAATCCTTTGCTATTAAAAACTTAACTGGCTTGTTTATATCTCTACTGTCGCAACACAATCATATCATTTGCATTCTTAACAGAGTATAAGATGACATTGTTTAATATAATATACGTAATGGAGAGGGCGGCGACGTGCCCTCAGCTGCGCTTGTAAGCAAATTTTTATAGTTTCAAGTCGGGTAGCCGCAGTACGCAATATTTAATAACAAACTTTGTGTTGATTCTAAACAATTAGAAATAAGTGGTCCCATCCTGGTCTAGGACGTAAAAATAATGTATGAGCTTCTTACCTTTTCATGCGTGTCGTAAGAGCCGGCTAAGGGTTCCAAGATCATCATCAGACGATCGGCTAGCAGCCCATCACTGATATCATCTATTCCACTTTTGTTACGCTAAATATGGCGTCGAGCCACTACACTAAATGGTGAGTATAAATTTGAGGTTTCGGTGCTGTGTCTGCCCCTTATAAAAGTATGTATTAGGGCATGCTCCCGGGAATTCCCGGTACCGATTTTTCCCGGTATTTCCCGGGAAATTGACATTTTACGCAGTACCGGTATTGAGAATTAATTTCCCGGAAAATTCGGTACTTTCGGTACTTTTGTTATTTATGACTTAAAATTACGCCAATATTATATAAGCTCCGCGTTTGCAATATCGAGCGTCTATTAGTTTAAAAAGGCCGCCATTTTGCGATGCGAACGAAAATGAATGAATGACGCGCGAAGTTAGCCGAGTTGCATTGCAGCCGAGCCGACGGCGCGCGACGGCTGAGCTATTACACTATATTATAAATGCGAAAGTTTGTGTGTATGTATGTGTGTATATTTGTTACTTTTTCACACGCTGCAACGAATGGATGGATTTGGATGAAATTCGGCATACAGATAATTTATAACCTGGATTAAAACATAGGATACTTTTATCCTAATATTCCCGCGGGAACGAAAGCCACGCGGGTAAAACTGCGAGCGGCAGCTAGTATTATGTATATTTTTAAGTGCTAATAAATTTATAATTATTTATTATTATTATTATTTTTATATTATGTTTTGGTGTTCCTTTTATATTTAATCGCTATTTTGCTCACTTTGTTGTAAGCACCAAAGGTTTTTGATTCTTGGCTTTAGTGTATATAACTTATAAATAAGTAATTTGATTATATAGAGAGACCTGAGTGTAAATTGTAAATTACTAGATCTCGTTTAATATTATGTTTTTACGTTCTCTTTAGATTTATAAGCACTGAAGCCTGATCCCTTGCTTCTGTTATAAGTTAAATGTATTTTCATTACTTACTAATCTCGTTTCATATTGTTTTTATGTCAGATTCCTTGCTTTAGTTATTAAGATATAAGTTAAAAGTAATTTGATTACTTATTGATCTCGTTTCATGTTATGTTTTTGTGTTCTATTTAGTTAAGCCTTAGTTTAGTCAGATGAACAATGATTGTTTATTAAAACGAATTACCAATAAAACAAACGTTATTTTTATTTTATTTTATTTACGGTACATTAAAAAAAACTCAGTACCAAAAAGTACCGAATTTCCCGGTTTTCCCGGTACCAGAGTTAGCGCAGTACCGGGAATCCCGTTTTCTCCACAGTACCGGGACTACAACCCCTAGTATGTATATTTCATCTCAGCCAAAAGACGTTCACTGATGGATAAAGGCCTCCCCCAAGAAAGAGGGGAGTATGCCATAATCGCCACGCTTGGCAGAGGGTTGGCGACCGCAGAAGTTGAAGGTAATCATAGAGAGATGCTGCTGCCCATCCTCTGTGATGGTCTCCTAGTCGCCTTCTACGACACCCATGGGTAGAGATGGGGTGGTGCAATGCTTTATACCCGGCACCACCCGAGCAATGTTCATGAGTGTAAAAAAAAATATTATGTTAACAAAGCTGAAAATTTTGTGATTTTTATTTTCGTGTACCTAAGTGACCTATTGTCTCTTTTTGAAGAAAACCTCTTTAAACTTCAAACCTTAAATTCTAGCCTACATTAGAGACATTCTCAATTAATTCCCAACATAATTATAACGCTAAGACGGTGCCTTTTCAAAATAATTTAATTGAGTTACAGCAACAGTAATTTGGGTGTGCGTCGCTCGCTCGTCGTCGGCGTCGTCGTGCGAAACTCGACAAAATAACAATTGAGTTGTGTTTCCGTTGCCAAGTGTAAGTTTGAGCCAAGCGTTTGAGACGGAAGCAATCTTGCGAGTTTTAACCGGTTTCGCCAATTTCTGTGTGTGTGTTGTCACGAAGGGTTTCGGTGTTCCAAACAAAAGAAACTATTGTTCCCAACTGTGCTGGTGAAGTGTCTGAAAGCGTGGAACATTATAAAGTTGAGTTTGTGCTAATACGTGTTGTCGACCGAACTTAGATGTGAGTACTTCATTCGAAACAATTGCGAATCGGTATTTGGTGCGCCATTTTTGAATCGATGACAATATTTCTCTTAGTGTTTCTTTCAATTTTCTCTCAGTCTCTTGCCTGTGATAAGATTCTGCTGACCAGAAAAAACTTTAAAGCTTTAGCCACATACACGAGCATCTTGCGACACGTCTAGCGGACTTTTAGTTCATTGCGTGTTATTACTATGACAGTCATAGTACAGTGATCATAAGAACGCAATGAACTTGAAATCCGCTCGTGTTGGCAAGACGCCGCGCCGTTGATCATGGCAGAGCAGTAACACCTAGTTTTGCATTGCTGTGTTCCGGTTTGAAGTGTAGTAGATCGAGTGTAATTACAGGGTATAGTGACATAAGGACTAACATTTCATAGGTAGGTAGGCGATACTTTTGGTGTTGCAAGTGGCCATGGACGTGGATGTCACGGTAATCGCTTCTATCAGGCGGATTGCTTATTTGCTGGTTCAATAAGCATTTCAATGTCGTATTTCCATAATCATTTTGTACTGCTAATTCGTTCAGCCGTTCAAATGTGATTGAAGAACAAGCTCAACTTTCAAATGACACAATACTAGTAGGTAGCAATTCCCAAAATGTTTTTAGATTCAGTGATTTTATGGCAGAGGCATAAGGATTGAATCTTCAGTATGCATAGAGTTGAAAAATTAATAGTATTGCCCATGATAAGTTAAAAGGGCGTAAAAAAATATGTTCCCGTCAAGATGAATAGAATTCAATATTGACGCCAAGCATGGTGTCAGAGTACGAGTACTATGAATAGATTTTCCCAGCGCAATATTAACGTTACCATAGCAACTTAACCGAGCGCTCTTGAAAATAAAATAAGGTTCCTTTGGAAATCAGATCCACTCATGTGAAATGATTTCTTCCGTCTTACGCGTGAAAAAATCTTATCATGTCTCGGATTATCCTTTCATTCGCTACCTGTTTTTTATATATTTTGAATCCTCGCCGGCTTTTGAACCGATTCAGAAACTTAACTGTTGGTATGTAATTTGATGAGGATCTCTTTTCATTATAAATTATGATTTTATTTACTTTAAATACTTTATAAAATTTATAAAATACAGTGAATAAATTAAACGCCCACCCGACCCGGCAGTTTAATTTGTTCACTGTATTTTATAAATTTTATAAAATATTAGTTTAGCTTCAGTACAGCACCTTAAAGTAAAAGTATTTTTTTTAAATATAAACTCTATTACGAGTAAATTCTATGGAATGCGTTTATGTTTATATTTTTCTTTAAGGCTTGTCTTTTCATAGACATAATTCTAAAAGACTTGTTCTTCTTTTAATATTACCTGTAATTTTTTTATTGTTGCAAGTAAGCAACATGTAAATAGATAGGCAAATCTATTTATTGTGGTTAACTAAAACTTAAATATATTTGTAAAATACAACCATGACGTATCCTGAGTTACTAGAACAGATTTATTCGAAAGGTGTGTTCCGTAAAATTTTCAACACTTTTCGATTTCAATATTGAGTTGAGTCGAGAGTCGACGAGTCGAATTGAGTAACCTCCTCCTTTTTTGAAGTCGGTTAATAATATATAAATGAGATAGCAAGCTTCCATGTGTCTATTTATAGTGACATAAACTGAAATGGGTCCATAAACAGGCCGCCAAAACCAAGCCAGCAAAGTTAAAAGCCGTAAGAATATCTGCAGTCACTCGCCGATTTCAAGTCCATTATCCTGTACGGCCCAGATTTTCAATCGACTCGAGCTCGGAACCTAATAAGTCCCGCAATTTCCGACTGCGAACGGTGGGCCCAAGTCAACAACCTTGGACTGGCCAAATAACCACTTTGTCAGCCTTAAACGGAGGTTAAAATCGAAGACGCTGGCTCGGACGTTTCGACCAAACTGCCTTGGGCCAAATGAAATTTTAGTGTTATGGTGCGCATGCTAGGATATTGGTTTAGTTTCTTTGGTGTAAGTACGGCGTATAGATTGTCATTAGTACGACGCTCGTTTTGGCGGGTTAAGATAGTAGAAGCTATGCGGTCTTCGTTACCATGGGTCTCGAAATGGGTGACAAGGTTTTTGTTATTTTAAGCCTTTTTAGGTCTCGTTTAGAAGTTTATTTCCTTTGTTATTGACGGTCTTCGTAGCCGAGTGGCTTGCATGCCTGACTTTGGGCGGCGCCAACTCTGAGGTCCCGGGTTCGATTCCAAGTCGGGTCAATGTCGAAAACGATATTTTTGATTTTGTGTCGGGTCTGGGTGGCTTCCGTCTTCCGCCGTCTTTGTTTCTTATTTCCATGAAACGAGTGTTTTAGCTACTTACCTTGGAATCAGTATGGGGTCAGTAATGTACTGGGTCCTTATCTATGAAATTGACGTTTAGTTCTCACTTATTAATAGGTGTATTACTTCTAAAAGTCAATACCGGTTGTTAATATTATTAGACACCTTTAATTAGAATTATGTTACTTAGGCTTCAGTAATAACAATGATTATTAATTTTGTGTCTATATCGTCCGATTTTGTTTTTAAATTAACTAATTTTTTGTTCGCGGAATTTTCCTTTTGTTTCATTGTAGCTTTGAAGGTACTTGATTTTGTTTCTTTTTAATATCTGCTATATTTAGCTAGTGAAACAAATACACTACTCTACAATTTTTATAGTGTTAACATAAATTGATGCTAAGAAAATTTAAAAAAACGTCAGTATAAAAAATACAATTTTATAAAAAATCTTCATACAAAACGTAATTTTCATAGGTAGGGACCTAATATGTGATGTTGTATATTTTTTTATAAGATCGCAGTTATTGTTAACAACCTGCCAGGAATTATCCGTCCTATTACATTACACTCATCATCATCATCATCATCATCATTATCATCAGCCGATTCGTCAACGATCAACTTCCCACTACTAGGCTCTGATCTACCTAAATAAACCATTGCAGTTATGTATCTGAAAAATAAGAGGAAATGCGAAATTTAAGAGGGGTTCCTGAAATTTTTTATTTTTTTATTTTTAAGTGTTAATTGCAATTAACACTTAAAAATAAAAAAGAACTCGTCAAGACGGATCAAACCAGTCCAAACTCGATGGGATTGTGTCGTTTAACAACCGAGTTTCTATGGCCACCTTCCGGTTTCATCATCAGATCAGATCTATGTCTTAATAATTTTGCATGGTCATCCGATTTACACATGCATGCAAATTTTCAGCTCAATCCGTCAACAGGAAGGGGGTTAAACTTCAATTACTAGATTTGACCCAAACAAATAGAGAAATGAAACAACTTTTACGGATCTACTCGCGTTTATTTTATACATTACTTATTTAATGTTTATCCTGATGTTTCGAACCCTTTGCAGGGTCCGTGGTCACAGGGAGACAGACTCATTTCAATGTGTAGTGTTCGCGTAAACTTTAGAAATCAATTAACAAATATATTTATATATAAATAAACAGGGCAAGCTAAATAAAACCGTTAAAAAATAAAATTTACTAAGTATAGCGTTGCGTTATAAAATTTGCGGTATTTTATCTTTAAAGTTTAATCTGCATAGCCAATCGGTTGCAATAACCGTTGGATAGATGGCACTGCTGCCGCTCAAAAGCAGTCAAAATCAAAGCAGTGATAAAATTCAGTGCTTACGTCAGCCTTCCCGGTAGCATAATGATCAGTGCAGCCGCGCTGATTGCGGAAGACCCAGGTTCGATTCCTGGCTGGGTCGGGTAGGCATTAAATTTTTTCACTATATTTTATAAATTATTTTGTCATTTCTTATTCGAATGCTAATTTTAATAGTGTAGTATATATAGTATAGTAGTGGTGGTGTAGTTGTAGACTATTCATCGCGTCTCTATGTGTCTGCGGTAATTTAACCTAATGGTAAAAGTCTAATCTTTGCAGTTCAATGTAAAGCTTTAGTTAATTCCTTTTAAAGCATTAGAAATATTGGAAGTCAATTTGGTGATAGTTAAATTGAACATACTTTTATAATTAATATTTCTACTACAAAAGCATCTTCATGCTAACCATATACGATTTGCTTGAAAAAAGTTACAGTTGACACTTCGTTAGTAAACATTTTGCGGATTTTAGTCGGACTCCCCACAATAACTTAACACCCAAATTATTCAGGATTACCTCAAACAATCTACAATCCTCTACAGAAAGCTCCAACTATTGCATAACGGATACTATACTCAGTGGCAACAATGCAAATGGGAAATTTAAACCGATTCACGGTTTTTATCTCAATGCAATAAAAGTGATTTTAGGTTGGCTACATTTATGTAACATATAACATTTTGTCTATGATACGAAACATTCCACTTTCCACTATAAATTTGTTAAGAGCCCCTTTTATGTGTAACACACTAACTATAAAGTTGTGCGATGTTAAATTGTTTTAATTTTGTTTGGCAAAACATTTTGTTGGGCCTGATACTAATTCTAACTGTCTTTGTGGTCTATTGGTTAGACCTCCGGTCCAGAGCCTAAGGGGGTTTGATTTCAAGCTCGGTTTGGTTGGTGGTAAGGATTTCATTTCATGAAAAATGAAATGAAATACATTTATTGGCACACACTACAAAATTACACGATATTCACAATAACAATACAAAACAAAGACAAAAGACGAAGTGTGGCCAACTAGGCCCCAGCCTCAGCACGTGCTACAGCAACCTGGAGCCACTGCAACGCTGGTATTCTGGAGGGGCCTAAATCGGTGGTAATTTGGTGGAAGACAGAAGTGCATCGAAACCACCAATTTTTTGGGGGAAAGACGTGAGAGTATGTCTATGTAAAGTGTTAGTAAAAAGTGTGTTCAGTACTTACCCGTATTTTTTTCGCAGGAATGGAACGACTACAAGCTGAAATGGAACCCTGACGATTACGGCGGCGTGGACACGCTGCACGTGCCTTCTGAACACATATGGCTGCCGGACATCGTGCTTTACAACAAGTGAGTTTTTATTAATTTTACTTCTTCGCAACACCTCGAGGAGGATGTAAGTTGCAATGATGGCATATAAAATTCTCAGTTTCATTTACCCAGTACAATTGTTTATCTAGGAGCATTTTTCCACAAACTTCGACCATTACAAAAAGACAAATGACTATTATTAAACAAAACAATTGCATTTCAAAATCGTCCCTACCAACATTAATCTCAGTCTCCTCTCACCATTGAATTAAAATGTTCAAGGTACTAGCCTTGCGAGTTTCGCACAACCATTCCTTTCAATGAAACTTAACTTTCTTTACCAACACCTATAAAGTCTTCTTCTATTAGGTCGGGGTCTTATCTCTTTATTTCCGTTCCAAGGGTCTGATCCCATTACTCTGCATTATCACGGTGACTCGACAAGTTTATCTAAGGCAAACTTTAACCGCGACTAATGTCATAACTGTCTTAGCGGACGCTTTTTCTATGACCTTTGTTTTAAGTCTGGCTGCTAACATGATGAGAAAATATTTAACTCGATAGTAAAATACAGTATTTAGTAAGTTGGTCACCCACCCAGCATTACTAAAGTTCCATAACTTAAGCAATCGTAACTTGAACTTAGTTGCAGCACCAACAAACTTTATAAAGAACTTTTTAAATTATAATCTAAATCTATGTGTGACTGTATCCCCATTTAAGAGCGTTTACGCCGCACACTAACGCCGCCAATGAAAAAAAAACATATCTAGTAATTAGAGATAGAAAATCAAATTATGCTCAACAAACTATCTGAATGAAATAATTTAACATTTTTACGTCGCCTAATGAACACCTGACATGTTATGGTTTAGTTAAATATGGCGCTATAGTTAAAAGTGGCCGTAACGTCTTATTTAACTAAACCATAACATGTGAGGTGGTCATTAGGTGCCGTAAAAATGCTAAATTACTTCATTCAAATAGTTTGTTGAGCATAATTTGATTTTCTATCTCTAATTATTAGATATGTTTATTTTTTCATTAGTGGCGCTAGTGTGCGGCGTAAACGCTCTTAAGCAAAGTATAGTTACTAGCTTATTTTCTGCCCCATTCCTGGACAAAGGTCTTCATCATTAAAATTAAGTCACGCGTGATTGCGTAGTGAAAATACAAAGGGATGTCCTTGCATGCTGCATCCAAACTTCATAGGTATTTAAATAGCCTTTTTAAGACATTACTGTCTGTATCAAAGTGTATGCGGTAAAAGAAGAATTTCCATTCGGTGTAACCAGTGGTGCCAGAAGAGAGTACTATTGATTTATACTGTTGAGTCGCTGCCAGAAACGTAATGACTGGACGCCCCTCGGATTGAATCTAGCGCGGTTTTGTGAACTCACGACCTGTATCTAGGAGGAGTTGGGTGCTCTCATCCGTGGTATGAATAAAATAGGATATTAAAACCTTTTTTGAAGTTAAAAAAGTAAGTAATGTACTGCTGAAAATTAAAAATTTCAGCGTTCTCGGTTTAACGGTTAGGACTTGACGTTGATACGAGTACTTATAACTTTCCTTTCTTTATGCATTGATTGATGAAGCTAGGATATTATAGCTTAGCATAAGAGAACAACTGAATGTATTTGTAATGTTTTGTTGAAGTGAGTTCTTTCATAAGTCCGGTACTATAAAATATGAAATATGTAAATTTTACCACAATTCAAATTTTAATTAATGGCTACTTTTTTTGGCTGACGGACTAAGCCGTGTTCACTGAAGATTATGACTGTAAAGTAACATTATTATATCAGCCTATTTTGTAATTTATTTTTGGATCGTTCAGAAACGTTACATTTAATGTAATTTCTAGTACCTAATAATAATGTATTAAATTATCAAAGTAAGTTTATTTAAACGCATTGATCTACAAATAATTTTTATAAGAACCTACCCGTCCTCATAATAAAAGCATAAAGTATTATAACTAATCTTTTCGGCCGCTATGTTTTTTTAATTAAAAATTGTGTAACATGTGTACACCAAGATTTCTAATTACCGTTCTTAATGATACACCTTATTAAGGCACAGTTATGGTACATAAATAGTTTCTATGCAATCTTTTTGTAGCTTTAGGTACACTCCACAACCCAGGATTATACGAATAAAAACAATTGCACGATGTTATTACAACTTTTTTATGTGGCTGCGCAGTTTTGTTGTTCATTTGTTTTATTTATTCTCTCTATTGTTCTGCAGTACGAGTATAAGCAGTTTTAAGTAGTAAAATACTTTTTTAATCCAACGTTGTTCGTAGCAAGACTATTTTGTTTAGGGAGTAGGTAAATACCTTAGGTATGTTTATTGTTTTGTTTTGTAGATTTGAAATCTCGAAATTCAGCATGAGTGCTTTCCCGTTACTGAAACTCTTGCTGCGTTTATAATTTGTAATTTAAAAGCATGTTAAAGTGCCCAAAACAATATCGTGATAATTATCATTCAAAGTTTTTACCGATGATTGCGACATTTAAACCATGGGGAAAATATCAAAGTAAGTCATCAAGACAGTATTGAGGAAAATAGCAAAATCAAAGGCCTAGTCTGGATCACTAGATCATTATTAAAAAGTGCCTCTTGAAACTTATCATAAACATTGATTGCTTATCAATGTTTATGATAAGATTATCAACTTGACACTTTAGCTCTGTATCAATAGGTAGTGAATTCGCATTTGAATAACAAATGAATGAAGATTGTTACAAAGCGTCGATTTAAGACATCGGGCAATCGGCTCCCTAATTGTCAACTTCTTGCCGCCATCACAACCACATTAATTTGACAGCTCATCAGATTCTATTGTGCGCTTGATGATATTATAAACTTTTTATTTATAATAGTATCATTGTCTCCTTACTGTTGGTGACTTAACAACTTAAATGTTTCTTAAAAGTATGCAGTTATAATCGAGAAGATAGATCACCACCAGTAAATTTTATGACCCCACCCACTGCTGGGGCAAAAGCCAACCATATGGATGTATAGGGAGAACGCGTTATAATCCATTACGCCGCCGCCGGCCCAGTGCGCATTGGTGGTTGTTAACGACAGTCAATGCAGCCAGGATCAATGCCTTTACGTGCCTTACGAAGCACGGAGGAACTCGAGATGATACATTTTTGGTCACCCATCTGATGACCGTCCTTTGCGAAAGGCCGGGTTTGTGATATGTAACTCTTATTTGGCAAGCACTGTACTTTACCCGTCTACTGTAGCGATTAATCAATATCAAAGACTGGGCCTGGATACTGGATCTGGGCCTTTGCCCAGCAATGGGACAAACAATAGTTTTAGAGGTAGCCTTATTACTTTTACTACTAAGTGGCTACATATAATTATGGTGATTATCGATAACATATTTTTTTTGTAAAACGAATCAATTACTTCATTTTGTAACGTTATAATGTAATTACATACACAAGTTCCCTTTTTTGTATTATCAATAGAATATTATGTAATTTGCTAGATATTCACTAACTATGCGATTACAAAATATTAACATTTCATCATAGTATAATATAGGCTACACGACTTTCCGAAAACTCAACTCCCATTTTTAACCGTAAAACAGCAATGTCACCATTATCAGTGGCAGCTCACCACATTCGTATGCATTTAAGCCGAGCTCGTCGAGCGACATTGAGCTCAATACTTCCGTTAATAAGATCGTAATTCACACAACAGTTTTGTGTGTGGGTAGAGCAGACTGCGCTCAGAGTTGGCCAGGCGGAAGACACGATAAGTGGCTTTAATCTAAATAGCATCAAGGTGGGGTTAACACGCCACCGTATACATTCGCGTGAAAACAGAGTCAACTTTTAACGTTGAGCCGGCTAGTTTTATTTAAACACCTCTTTGGTCCACATTGTACCTATGTAAGAGTATCTTTACTGTCATTTGTTTTGTATAGTGGCATTTGTTTTTACTGTCATTCTTTGGATCCATTTTTGACTTCATGAGACTAGCTTTACTGTCATTTGTTTTATAATAGCATTTGATCATTACTGACGTTCTTTCGAACCACATTATGACTTTGTGAGAGTAGCTTTACTGTCATTTGTTTTTATAGTGGCATTTGATCGTTACTGACATTCTTTTAAGCCACATTGTGACTTTGTGAAAGTAGCTTTACTGTCATTTGTTTTTATAGTGGCATTTGATCGTTACTGACATTCTTTTGAACCACATTGTGACTTTATAAGAGTAGCTTTACTGCCATTTGTTTTTATAGTGGCATTTGATCTTTACTGACATTATTTTGAACCACATTGTGACTTTGTGAGAGCAGTTTTACTGTCTTTTTTTTTGTATAGTTGCATTTAAAAATATTATTTATTAATATTATTAAAAAAAAAATTTGTTATTAATATTATTAATTTAATTTTTTATTTTAAACTAAAAAGCATCAAGTTAACATATAGAATATAATAGAATTAAAATCACCAAATCAATGATCTTATTTACCACACGCAGAGCTGTCAACCTTTTCATAACCTTCTTTAAAAAATAGTACTAAATAGTTAACGACCTCATTATTAAAATTTCACTTATCACTTATTTACTTTGAAAAACCGTTAGACATTTGTTATTCTCTTCTACAAAATCATTAGCAAGCCATACTAACTAATGTTACGCTTAAAACCTCACCGATTTCCTGATACTATGCACCTGCTACTGAAAGCCTCGGAAATTCGTTGCTAAGTTTATTTTTAATGTTGCCACGTTACCCAAATGGAAGGTGGTGACCTATTTTAGGAGACAATTCTCGTGAACACCCCAAGTTGGTTACGGGAACGCTTTTACTCTCAACTTTGCCGTTTCGCGCTGAGTTGACGACGTCTTTGCATATTAGCTGAGATGGTGTCGTTACATTATAAGTACATGTTTGGTAAAGATTAATTGGTATACATTTAGATCGTGCTTTGTGAAGGTTGATAGGCAGGGGTACGTTTTTAAATATCTATTTTAGGAATCAAATTGACTTCAATACACTACGGGCATATCAAATAAACAGAGCGCAAGTATCGATTAGTTCTGTCTCTTTTACTCTAATTTGAAATGAAGTTTACATTACGGGAACAAACCATGGAATATCTATTACAAGCTTCTTGTTTATCTGTAAGGCTCTATGAAGATTTATAATTTTAACATCGCTTACAAGATTTTCAGTGTGAAAAAACAATCACGGACGGCTTCGAATTTGTTAATCCCTTATTGTACAAGGAAATTACATTTAAACACACGTTACACAGGACATATACAAAGGTGAGCTTATCTCTAGAAGAGATCTCTTCCAGCCAACCCTAGCTGTGGTGTAATAAACAAGTATGCGGGACTAATAAATAGTAAATAATACTATCTAACAAACATATTTACACTAATTACCAAGGACATAACTAATTGAAAATAAAATATTGTATTATAAATATATACATAATATACATATTAAAATAAAAACTAATTATGTTACAACAGCGGGATGTCACTGATTAGCCGTTAGACAGATAATGATCTTTGAGCTTGTGTTTGAAAGATTCTACCGATGAACTCTCACGATGCTGGCAGGCAGTCTGTCCCACATTTGAGTACACGTACTTTTTAACCGTAACTATAACCAGAACGTTTTTTATATCCCCAATGCTGGGGCACGACTTCCATTTGGATAGAAACACTACACGGAGAATGACCATGGTCCCCTATCCGATGACCGGCCTTTGTATGAGTGGTTTAACATTCAGCAATCATAGACCAAGCGCATTAACCACTGCGCCATCAAGCTCCTACAATTTAATTACACGGTGTCAAAGTTATGTCAAATAAAAACAACTGAAGTTAAATAAGAAATAACTTGTATACCACGATAGATAAATTGGTCTGGAACAATGTTTTGTAAGACGGTGAAGACCTTTTATTATTAGCATTATTTAAATGATTTTGTAAGAACCTAAACTAACTTGTACTTGTTGTGTGTTTATCTTGTTGGTTGTCATAATAACATCAAAAAAATTCAAACTTACCTACAACTATAAATTCATCATCATCATCATCTCAGCCAAAGACGTCCACTGCTGGACAAAGGCCTCCCCCAAGGATATGAGGGGTATTTGCCGTAATCGCCACGCTTGGCAGGCGGGTTGGCGATCGCAGTAGGTTGAGGGTAACCTCAGAGAGATGCTGCTGCCCATCCTCTGGAATGGTCCCTTAGTCGGCTTTTACGACACCCACCGGAAGAGATGGGGTGGTGCAATTCTTTATCCCCGGTACCACACAGGGACAACTATAAATTATTGAATTCAAAAATAAAGAGGGACAGATTGTTGTAGCTGATTTGATCACATCAACTAAAAGTTCCGTATTTGCTCTGCGATTTGACATGGGGACATAGCTTTTCTTTGTTTTCATTCCATGTGATTTGAGGATGAAAAAACACTTTTATTTGTCTACCAAAACCAGCAGCCATGTTTCAAGTACAATTAATATTCATGTCGTCGTTAATATTGAAAGGAACTTACAGTACCTATAATAATATTTGTCACAAACAATGTCTTTGGTATATTTATGTACGGTTCAGACTTAGTCGCATAGCGATTCCTAATACCGCTTTATCACCATAATCCCAGTACGTGTCAAAGCATTCGGGTGATTTACGCTTAAGTAAAATGGCAATATAGAGTTAATGCCACTACATTATATTCCACGTTGTCACTTTGATGTGCTCAATAAGGTCTGTTGTGATGTTATTATTATACTCTTTATTTATTTTCTTTCTTAAAACTAGATTTTTACAATATTTTAATATAAAAACAATAAAACATTATAAAAACCTAATCCTAGAGTACCGCCAGCAGCGGGGCAGGGCCCAAGCTACCGGTAGTCAGGGCTGCAGAGTGAGGTACCTCCTGACAATACGTGCCGTGTCAAGGAGTACTGCTTTCTGAATCTGTCCCTTGATCCAACCATCATGCGAGAGCATCTTAAGGTGTTGGTCGAGGCTCTTCGCTATCAGACCGTTCGCTGAAACGACTATCGGGACAATGATCGTCGAATCAACATTCCACATGGCGGTCACCTCGTGTTATTATTATTATTATTATTATACTCTATATTTATTTTCTTTCTTAAAACTAGATTTTTATTATTATAGGTAATTCAGGCAGGCAGTTGGAACAACTAATAGTTGCCTGTATCCAATGTAAACTAAAATTGTTTGTTTCTTATTTCATTTTGTTGTAGTATAGGTCTAGTCTATTCTTAAACTGGTTGACACTTTGTGCTGTTATAATTTCTTCGGGCAGTTTATTCCAGGCACCAAACACTGTTGCTCTAGAAGTGACTATGTGGATTGTTGTGGGAAATTATTTTAGTGAGTTTACTAATGTTTCCTGTCTATGTTTTTGCAGTAACTTTTTATGTTAGTCCGGTTTTTACGAGTATATAATTGTTTTTTATATAGTTGTTTTAGCAATCGGGTTTTTTGTTTTATTTTAATTTTTTTTTTAATATGTTATATGTTACTCAGCGCTAATGTAGCATTCTAATAGTGAAAGAATTTATTAAATCGGTCCAGTAGTTTTTGAGTTTATTCGTTGCAAACATACAAACATACAAAGCTTTCCTTTTTATAATAATAGGTCTTTACCTATGAAATTGCCGTTTTTTTCTTACTTATTAACAGGTGTATTACTTCCAAATGTCAATACCGATTGTTAATATTATTTACCTTTAATTAGGACTATGTTACTTAGGCTTCAGTTATAACAATGATTATTAATTTTGTGTCTTTATAGCCCATTTTTTTTTTAATTGACTAACTTTTTTGTTCGCGGAATTGTCCTTTTGTTTCATTGTAGCTTTAAAGAGACTTGATTTTTTTTCTTTTTAATGTCTGCTATATTTAGCTAGTGAAACAGACACACTACTCTACAATTTGAATAGATAAACCTAAACTACTGAATCTACCACCAGCTCGGGTTTTGGGAGAGCCTTCCACCGAGAAGAGCTGGCAAGGAACTCAGATAGACCGCCGAAGTACGAGACGTATGCTTAGATTTGGAGAAGACCATTGCTCAGCAGTGGGGCGAAATGTAATGCACTATGCTTAGAAATTGAAGTGATAGATGATATATATTATTATATTATCCTTCAGGACAAAAGCTTCCTCACATGAAAATTTAACTACGATTTCTCGTATGAAATCTATATCTTCGGTTACCGACGCATTACGCAAATGTTTTTAAACTAAGTCTTAGAACGGGGATTAACTCAAACTACTTAAACTAATTAAATTCAGTGCCTTCGTCAGCCTTCCCGGTAGCATAATGGTCAGTGCAGCCGCCCGGATTGCGGAAGACCCAGGTTCGATTCCTGATTGGGTCGGATAGGCATTTAATTTTCACTGTATTTTATAAATAATTATTTCAAACTAATTGAAGCTAATGTCAAAATCAAAGTCAATGTCAACATTTTTATTCAAATAAACTTAAAAAATAAGTAGGTACTTTTAAATCGTCCAAACATTTTTTATATAACAATATTTTAGGCATACCCTAATACCGAACGTTTAGACAGAGTTGCAGCGGCCGTGGTCACGGGTTGGCATATTACTCATGGTTAGTCACGGGTTGATTTTATTATTTTTTGTCCCTAACAGTGCGGATGGCAACTACGAGGTGACGATCATGACGAAGGCTATACTCCACCACGACGGGAAGGTGGTGTGGAAGCCGCCCGCCATCTACAAGTCATTCTGCGAGATTGACGTCGAGTACTTCCCCTTTGACGAGCAGACATGCTTCATGAAGTTCGGTTCCTGGAGCTATGATGGTTACACGGTTAGTGAAAACCTTTGAAGTTATTTACAAGTACTATAATGTGCAAAAAAAAAATCTTCATTCAGTGTTCAAAAGTCCTTTTAACTCCATTTTATTTATGTATTTGTTAATACCAAAAGGTATCTTACTATCATATGTAAATCCATACGATTCATAACAATCTAGTGGTAAAGCAACATAAGAAAACACAATATTTGAGTTACAAGTATGCCAAGGTAGAAATTTTTCAATCTACATCCGAGGTGCCTATATTATGATAGTTTTAAAACTTTTTTTTTATCTCAAGGTGGGCTATTTTTGGTAGTTTAACTACTGGACCACATATTAAGCAATAAAAACTCTATGATCAGTGAACTTGTCTCTTACTTTCCCTCTTACCGATACTAAAAACATTCGTATCAAGATCTAAATGTAATAACAAATTCGTATCTCAAAAGTATTTTTAATATCAGTTACACGTAAAGAAAAAGAAATAAAGAATGCGGGAGATGAAACAAGTGAAGTGATAAAAACTTTAAACGTAGTTTATACTGATGGGCCTAGTAAAGACACCTCTATCCATCGAAGTAAGGAAGCTAATAAATCTGTGCGGTTCCTAACATCGCGTAAATGAAGCCAAGCTTACATCTGCGCCTTATATCGTCCATGTTAAGGTTCACAAGGGATTTGAGGAATCTTCATCTGACACACTTAGACCGATGTACGGTTCGTTTGATTGAGCTACAACAAATCAATTGCTGATTTTGTTGGTATACGTTTTAGGTATATATTTTTAAGCATGTACTGTTTTTTTATTATTGTTTTCTAACAAAAAGCGCTTAATCTTGAATTTAACCATAACTGATGAAACATAACCATGCTGTTAACAGCGAATGATTCAAATGTGATTGTGGATTGTTTTTAAGAGAGAGTCTACTGATTATTTAGTTGTCATTTTTACTCTTTTGGAGGTGGCGAGAAACTTAAAGGATTGTGATGGTGGTTGTTAGGACAAACCTTAGCACCAACCAGAGCAACCAGCATACTAACATGTTGCCTTGCTAGGAATCGAACCTCTAGGTATCAGAACGGATCTGCTTTAACTTTTTTTTTTTCACAGGTGGACTTGAGGCATTTGAAACAAACGCCAGACTCGGATCACATAGGGATGGGCATTGATCTGTCAGAGTATTACATCTCAGTCGAATGGGACATAATGCGAGTTCCCGCCACGCGGAACGAAAAGTTCTACTCTTGCTGCGAAGAGCCATACCCCGATATAATTTTCAATCTTACCCTTAGAAGAAAAACCCTATTTTACACGGTCAACCTAATCATTCCCTGTGTTGGAATCTCATTCCTGTCTGTCCTAGTTTTTTACTTGCCTTCGGATTCTGGTGAGAAGATCTCACTCTGTATATCCATTCTCCTCTCTCTGACTGTGTTCTTCTTGCTATTGGCAGAAATTATCCCGCCCACTTCTTTAACAGTACCGCTATTAGGCAAATACTTACTGTTCACAATGATGCTAGTCACTTTATCGGTCGTGGTCACTATAGTGGTGCTAAACGTAAATTTTAGATCACCAGTTACCCACCACATGGCTCCGTGGGTACGGAAAGTCTTCATAGATTTTTTACCCAAAATATTATGCATACAAAGACCAGAAAAGCCCCCGGACGATGACGATGATAACGATAAGCCGATTGAGGTAAGAAATATCAACTTATAATGCTAAAGCAACACAAAACATTCGAGCTAAAACACACATGCTACACTTTCTCAATATCGCTAATCATCCCCACAGAGTCGACTTTCATTTTACCTAGGCATTCTAAATAAAGCCGGGCTTGATAGAGCTTTAATTAAATTCGACGAGTAGAACCCTTTACAAATGAAGTTCTTTAGACAGAATCCCTTTCGCTACAAAAAAAAACAACGCCGGCGCCTTTTCTCATCCAGATTCCTCTATTCAAAACATTTTCCATCGGAACGAATTCAATATAAACAGAACGCTATTACAGTCGTCGAAGCCACCCTCAACAATAACCATTTTAATTGTCCTCAGCCGCGATACTCTTCTGGGAACTCCTTTCAACGTTATTCTTAATCCATTGTGCTCCGTGTGTATCGTCGAAAATATCGGTTCCAGCCCAATTTCATTCCATTTCGATTTTCCTTTATTACTCAACGCTGGCAGGCTTAACGAGCGCAAGCGGCCCGTTATTTATGTTCCCCTGGTGGTTGCGAACGGATCGCGATATACGAGCTAGCAGACGAACCCAAGCCGCTACTCCAGCCTAATTGTGTGCCGGCTTAAGCCGCGTCGATACACTCCCGCGAAACGCCGACTGACGTTTTAATCTACCAGAATTTCACACATCACTACGCTTACTACGCCAGCATTTGTAATAAGTTTCTAAGCTCGTCTGATTTTAGATTTACACTATTTGAGTTTCGTTGCTATTTGAAGTTTGTAAGTACATTGTTCGGAAAACAATCTTGACAGATTTATGTCATTATTGTGTTTTACTACCTTAACAACTAAAGATAAACATCCTCGAGTCTTTTTTATAAGGAAAAGCATCTTAGCGCAATTTCTCATATAAAGTTCGCCTAATAGTTTTAACATTACATTGATTAAAAGAACTTACTACTATCATACCTTTTTTAGCTATTTAAGTGGTTTGCTGTTCTGCTGTCTCTTTATTTTGGTATTTTCTTTAATTGGCAAAGAATAGGTAATAATGTCTTAATAATGTATAATTAAGATGTTTTACGATTTTACGAAGATGACAGTGAATGTTTCGCTCTGTTACACAAGCACTAGAGACTGATTAAAACTAAGTTTACGCACATAATTTATTCGTGCTTATTAACATTTCATTTAGAGCCCAGTGTTGCGAACCCTTTGCTGAGTCCGCGGTAAAGGAAAGTAAATAAACACGAATTAGGTATCCGTAAACTTAATTACATTTAATTAACGACTTACCGTCGTAAAATCGATACAAATTGTATTGGTGCTTCATTAAAGACCTAAAAAAAGACGGAAGCATTTTAGAATGTTGATTTTTCATTGACGTCGTAATTATGTTGAAAATGAATGCGACTGCTTTAGCTACCCTGGTACTTGATTGGAAAACCGTTTTGCGATGTGGTTTCCTTTTTTCCCAACTACCGCAACACTGTTTCTCTCCTTTGGTTTGGATCCTGCTTGAGGCAGTCGCTTATTCTAAATGTCATTTAATTTTAATTACTACAACTTACTACATAGCTGTATCTAGGTGTTATTACGTTCACACGTGCAATTTCGAATAGCTAAATATTTCTACTTGTGTTTCCGAATTCAGTATTGTATTGAGAAGATAAATTAATAACATACTTCGATGTTATCGTATGAATGATAGTGCACATAATTAATTATACGATATCTTACAGATAGTTACTGACATGTTCCGCGATGAAACTCTGGATGGAAAGTTCAGGGATTGGCGCGAAGAATACGAACTTTCAGGAATGCCTCCCCCCGGGGGCGACGATGAGCTGTTCTCTCCCCCTCTAAGCTCACCCTGTCGTATGGAACTGGACGATGGCGCCTCATCTCTAGAGAAGCCATGCGTGAGAGAGATGGAAAAGACTATAGAAGGGTCAAGGTTCATTGCACAGCATGTTAAGAATAAGGATAAGTTTGAAAGCGTAAGTCATCCAACCAATATAAAAAAAACACTTTAAAATATATCCCCATCAAATCAGTTCTTTATCTTTCCTTGTATATAAGTTAAAAATATTGTTTTCTCCCTTAGGTCGAGGACGACTGGAAGTACGTAGCAATGGTGTTGGACAGAATCTTCCTGTTCGCGTTCACGATAGCGTGCGTCCTAGGGACGGCGCTAATCATATTCAGAGCGCCGACATTCTACGACAACACCAAGCCTATAGACATCCTCTACTCAAAAATCGCAAAGAAGAAACTAGAGTTGCTCAAAATGGGCTCCGAAGGAGACCCGGGTCTCTGAAATTCGTCTTACGTCTTCGGTCACTCGCCGCCGAAGACGTTCTGGGAGCTGATCGTCATGTGGTGGCATGGGTGATCTACTTAAAGCTCTCAGCTGGTAACTATCAGGCGAAAACATAAGTGCTCAGTGTGTTGCCAAGTGCCGGTGTATTGTGGACGTTGCGACGCCTTAAGCGCATCCTAAGCCGTCTTTTTGTAATAGAAATAAACTTAATCTTGATAAAGTGTCCGTCGATAGTGGAACGAGAACGCAGACTCATAACACGGCCGTTTCATTAGCTACCGAACCCGCCGCAATTATTTTTTATATTAAAATATCGTTGTATTGAACGTTTATACTTTAAGTGATCGCATCTTTTGTAATGTTTTCATCGGATTCCTTTTCCATAAATTATTTGATAGGAGCGCACAAACATTGTACAGTTAATCTTTAGGGTTTTGTATTTATTTCTTTGCTATAGCGCATTTTTAATTTTAATTGTTACCAGACAGAGCTGTTATGAGGTACTTACTACTTTTAAAGGTTTACTTCAAACAAAATCGAGCTCAATTTCGTAATATTTAAGTATTGTACAGAGGTACTATTCAACCGAAAGTCGATTAGCAATCAATGTTAATGTAACAGATCTGTGCGAACGTCCTCTACGAGAGCCGGAAAATCTAGATGATGTATTTAATGAAGGTTATAATATATTAAATTGAATTATACATTTAGTATTTGATAAACTACGTACTCGCGTAAAAATCATAAGGACAATATCGATATATGACGAATGGTAATAATTTCCCAGTAGTTGTAATAGAATTAAATGGGATTGTAGATAAATTAGGTTTACTAAGTCTAGTCATCAAAGTAAATAATAAATGAACACTTATCATATTGCCAAATAGTATATAGAGTCACGTCGCAACGGTGATATTATTTGGTTGGTAATATATGTGTAACACAATTGACTGCCAATTGTATTGTAATACATTTTTATAATGGTCGTTAATCTTAGATAGTTCAGTAACTTGTTTTATTAGATTTTTTAAACGGAGTGCCAAATATGCCACATTACCTTTAAAAGACATAGTTCTGTATTCTATGCCAATTAATGCAACTGACGTTACTTTAGTGCTACTCAAGTGATAACACTACGAAGTCTTATTTCTAGAATGCTTGCCCATAACATGACGACTGAATGATTTTTCACACTAAATGCTTAAGTTGATCTTTGCGCCTGTTGTGTCAATAATAAGGGCGCATGTGATTACTTCCATATATTTAATATTAACCGTAATTTCACTAATAAATCCTAAAGTACAGGGTAAATTTAGTACACAAATTTCTTCTCCTGATTTGTATTCTCACAAATTTTCACCGATTGTAAAGTCTTACTCACTTATCGGCACTTTACCACTAATTCTTAGATAAGGTACCATTGTTGAGGTTTGTGACCTTAGTCTATAACTTAGGTAAACATTTCGTTTGTATCTAGATTAGATTCAAGACTAGATTTTTATTTCTATTGTCCTTAAGTGTTAACTCATTCACGTTCTTTCTATTAATTTTGTAGTGTGTACGTTTGAAATAATTTCAAACATCTTTGCGCAGAAGCGTTTTACCTCACTTCGACCCATTTTGTAGGGTATTGTAGCAGTCTAATAATAAAATAAAAAATATTTCGAGCCGCGTATTTGATATGTCAAAGTAACTCATGATAATGAATATTAGATAAAAATTACTTAGATAACTCTGAATTAATGATATTAATAAATTCCACCGCGAGCAGTTAGGAAAACAGGGATGGTTATAGTAAAATATTTCAAAATGTTTTGTGTGATTCGTCTTCATAATAAGTAAGTGTTATTGAATGTGTATAACTGTTTGTGTCAGAATCGCATACACTGGGCTAGTCTAGATTAGATTGTACGTAAACGTAGCATTAAATTACGTGGAATACGGTCTAATGTATTAGACAAAGCCGTGAGAAGCTCGCTAAAGGTTGAAAGTTTATATTCTAGGATCTATTGCCGTATCCTCATTGGTTGATGGAAGGTAATGTTATTTGCTGGCTCTTAATATGTCAGTTTCTCTTCGATGGAATTTTCGGATGGAATTGTTCGTCGCACTGACATACTAATAAATTTAATTTTCTAATAAGATACATAGACACGTCGGATAATAAATTGGAAGTAGGAATGTGCTATTGCACGCACCGAAACACACCAATCTAGTTCATAATTACGAATACTACCTAATTATCATTAACGGTTAATTAAGGCCACAAGCTTCCCACACTACCGGTGATCATCCGAAATTTTATTGTAGATATTTGCTAGAAAATAAACGGTCTGTTGTTATTTTTATATGACTGCAAGTAATAATAGATTTTCTAAAACACCATAGGGTAAAGATTGTTTAAAAATGTGTGTAATTGACGACATAATTATAATGTTTATGCAAATGGAATGTTAGCGGTAAGGTAAAATATATTGTAAATAGTTTTGGTGTTTTGAAGAGCGCGACGGATGGAGTCAAGTATCAGGCAGTGATGGATTCTTATGGCGCTTACCTAGGTAGTGATGACTCTTCAATGAAATAACAAACTTCTTGGAGTGCTTGCTGAGTTGAATTATCTAGGACACTAAGTTCAGAAACTGAATGAGCTAAGCGAATACAACGATTAATAACCCTAAAGATTTGCAGTGTGAATGAAATTGTGGATAGGAGATGTAGATACTATTCGATTACATGACGATTTTGCTAGTGCCGTCTGCTAGTCCTATCAGTATTTTTCTTTATGTGATCACAAAATTCGGTTGTATGATTGTTATTGTCTCAAAGACGGAAAATTCTAGATTAAATGCTGCTTTCGCATAAATCCCAAAGGATGTTTAGTTGGACCTTGCTATTTCATTCAATTCTTGTTGGACAAAATTGTTAGTTCTCCAGATATTTCGTCTGGACGATTGTTTAATGTTTCGGGTGATAAACGGGTAAGCGAGAGTAGTGAACTTGTCGCATTTGGCGGTAGATAGGTAATGAATTTAACAATAACTCAAGGCTAGAATGAACATTTGTCAATAAGTAAGTTAAAATGGGTACTGTAATTGTAATGTAAGTGGTAATAATTAGCTTCTCAGTGTTTTTAGAGTTAGTCGACGAATGGGTCAGCTCGAAAGCGCGATGTCATATAAATTTGTTGCCATGCGTTTAATTTAATTTCAATACGTGTTTTGACAATATCCTTTTTGATTTCTTTGTTATCAGTTTAATTAATATTAAGGTATACCTACTATAATATCGATGGGAGAAAAATTGTATTTGATAAGCTAGCAGGACAAAGCCCTATCTTAATTACGGGGAAGTTCAGAGCAATAATCCGCTCTGCGGCGTTATCCTTTTCAAATGGTTATTTGTATAAGTCACTGTATCATGTCACTTCCGAGTAATAAGTATTCAATGAAAATTTTGCAAGGAGCTTATTAATTGAATCATGATAAAATAAAATTGCATAATTGAAATCGTAACACTGAACTAGTATTAAGTCATTTTATAATTATTTAAGAAAAAAAATTTATTACAAATACGTTGATATACAGAAGCGGTTTAGAATTGATGTCTTGCAAAAAAAAACACTTCTTTTTTCGTACTTATAATTTTTTATTAGTCTTAAATTTATTATTGTTATTTCTACCGTACCTATTTTTGCAATAATATTAACTAACGATAAGGCGAAATTCAATCAATATAACTGACAAAATAATTTTAACTTGCTCCATTTCAAGATATAAAATATCAAAAATGTAGCCGATACAGGTAACCATTTGCGAAGAAAGAAATTTAGGTAACACAGTGCCATAATCATATCTATTCTTCTACCTTCTCTTTATTTGTAACTTCTAGTCTTATTAAAATTTTTGTTGAAATAATACTTTTAAAGTTGATTTGTTGAGCGATATTGCATGCGCGATCAGATTTATCTACATCGTGTGATGGGGTTGCATACTCATAGTCAGCTATCACATGGCTGTCACTAATTTTAAGGATTCAACTTAACAATGTTGACATGTACATATAGCCGATCAACATAGGTAATAATATTGTAACTGACAAGTTATTTTTCTACATTCATTTCATGTACATTAATGCTAATGTAGAAACGTAATGGACGAGCGTAGGATATCTTATAATTGATTATATAACAATTGCTTTATCTCTATGAATTACTGTAACAGCAATAAAACCTTGTTTCATTCGCTATATTTTGAGAATGTGTTCAGTTTTATAAGGATGTATGTGTAAGTTTTAAAGTTAATTTCGAAAGGAGACGTATTGACAGATAAATCCATTACGCTTTATAATTAGGTTCGACGAAATCTAGAATTTCGAATAGTAATTTCTTCGATGACACTTTTGATATTGCTTTACTGCACTTTGATATTGATTTGACAGTTTGATCTTCTCTTTTGATAATGTTACATCGCATTAATCTACATAATATGGTATTAATATATAATACTTTTTACCGTAATTATCTACGTAAGTTAGTGAGTATTTGCATATTTAATCAAACGTCTTCCAAAGTGACGTAAGTTATAATTTGATATGTTCGTTTTTAACTTAGTTTAACATATTTGTGATTAGTAATTGTTGAAATACCTAATATTTATTTAATCACATTATTTCATATTCCACGTTTGTTTAATTCTAATTCAAATTATCTCATATACGCTTAACTTAATTTAAAAAAATATATCAATATTTTTGTTTCGTTATAAATGTTTATTTTTGTTTGTTATAGTTTTATTGGTTTTCTATATCTTGATAGAAGTAAGTCGTACGATATACTCGATATTATAATAAAAATGTACTTATAAGTAGTAGAAACCACACGAAATTTGCGTTGAGCTTCCAACACGATTAGATGTAAATACAGAATAAATAAAACCCTTTTTCACTAATGGTAACTTCTTTCACTAACTTTGTATGTACAGTCTTGATTTCGATGTCTGCTATGGATCTAATATGCTCGTCAAACTCAGAGATATCAGTTGTATCCAAATTGACATTTCAATTATATGCCACTTCATTACTTCAGATACGGACAATAAATTATTTCGTAGAGATGGAAAATGAAATGGCTATTAAAGCTATACAAATGATATCTCTGAACTTTCTTACTTTTATAAATATCGTTGTGCATAGACGCAAATTGTTCAGACCAGTTACATAAAAATTGTTTCGAACTTCTTTCGCTGTGGAATCCGTTGTATTTTCCATTTGTAAATTTCCGCTTTGATCTCGTGAATTCGTTTGTTCTAGACTTTCTGTGTGCCTTATTTTATTAGTCTTAACGTCTAAGTTTTTAAATAATTACCATGCATTGCAATAACTAAGATTTGCGTATGTCAAATCGAAAGGCACTAGCAGGGTGACTATTCGTATTCAGCATAGCATCATCATCATCATCTCAGCCAAAAGACGTCTACTGCTGGACAAAGGCCTCCCCCAACGATCTCCACAACGACCGGTTGAATGTTGATGATTGCATAACTCAAGAATATTATGTACAAAGTGTTGATTAATTTCGGTGCGTTGGACAGAGCTACGATAGCAGAGTTCGTAGTGCACTTAACCCGGCATGTCATGTTTGAATCCCGTTCGTGGAGATATACTCTTTTTTTTTAAACACATAGATTGTTCTGACCCCAAGGTACCACAACCACCCAGACCCGACTTTTCCCGATCCGATCCGAACCCTTCGGAGAATCTAGTAGGGCACGGGGACGCGCACTTTTAAGTGTGCGATGCCGTTCCCTCTAGAAAACCTCTGAAGGTGATTCGTTTCAACACGGCTTGAGGTACCCTTTACGTACCTCGCCGCCCCCAAAGAGCCCGGCGACTCTGAAAATGCCATTTGAGGTAATCAGCAATCTCTCTCAAAAAAAACCCAGACCCGACACAATATCGAAAAGTTCGTTTTCGACATTGACCCGACCGGGAATCAAACCCGGGACCTCAGAGTTAGCGCTGCCCATACTGCATTCCGGCGTGCAAACCACTCGGCTACGGAGGTCGTCATTTGTCTTGGAAAAACCTAAAGATTTACAGTAATCCGTTGTGATGTTATTTAGTAGCAGCATGTATTTAGTATTGTCTCTTTATTACTTCAAGTTAACTCTTGTTAATTAAATAACATATTTTACCATCTTTGCTTTCATTAATATAAAGTAGTGAAATATAAAATAACTAAAGAACAAAAAAATTAAGATAACTATCATCATCATCATCATCTCAGCCAAAAGACGTCCACTGCTGGACAAAGGCCTCCCCCAAGATGGGGGGTATTTGCCATAATCGCCACGCTTGGCAGGCGGGTTGGCGATCGCAGTAGGTTGAAAGTAACCTCAGAGAGATGCTGCTGCCCATCCTCTGGAATGGTCCCTTAGTCGCCTTTTACGACACCCATGGGTTGAGATGGGGTGGTGCAATTCTTTATCCCCGGCACCACACAGGGAACATAAGACACAACATAAGATAACTAGACAAAATAAAACCTATAAATAAAAAATGTCGTCCATAAATAGGATTCCTTTTATAATACTTCAAGAGAGAACTGTGCTTAACTGATGATGATGATTGGTTCAACTAATTTTGATTTTGACCGATTTTGCTTTACTGAATACGTACGGGTAACTTTTAATTAATCGTATATTGTGATTTATTTAACATTAAAGCAATCTTAACTGGTCTCTATGAATATTTGTGTATGTTGTGTAAAAAATTATCAAAAAAAAAACACGATGTTTTGTATTGTGGTAAAGAATACTTATATAGGATAAGGTGGATTGAATGTTGGAGTTTTTGTCACAAGTAAATGTTAATATTAATCCTCATCTAGTAATACGTATGTTTGAGTTGGTTATGAGATTTTTTTCACCTTTCTAGTCACGAGTAACGGGGAGCGGTCTGTAGAAGTTGAAGAAAGTTATACACTGGTTGAAATGTTTTAAAATTAATTTCACATTTCTTTAGTGTCTACGTGTAAACAACTTTTTCATTTATGTCGTGCTGTTTTTTATACGCGTTAGCATTTCTAGAATCACTTGATATATACGTGATCCCTTCACTATTGTTTTCTTGCAAGTATTATATTGTTTACTTCACTTTACTTCGTTTACATTATGTTAATAGTCTATTCATTTCCAAGTGTCCACTATATTATATTATAGAATAAATAGTAATATTTCATGTAACTTCATTGCCTCGTGTCAATAGTATTTTTCAAATAGATTTATGGTACAGTCATACAAACGCACAATTTACGCAAATGAATGCCAATAGATATAATAGGTCAAATAAAAAAATGTCTTTACTCTTGTTTATTTTGTGTAAGCCAGTGTCTCCTTCTACAGCATCTACGGAACCAATCTAGCCAGTGAAAATGGCGTAAAGCAAACGAACACCATACTAATGTTACAAATATAGTTAATAGATAGATACAATCGAGTGAATTCCTAATTTATTTTAATATAAGGTACTTAATATAACAATACAATAATAGACTTCTATGGAAATTCAATAGTCTCATAGTGTTAGATTAGATTGATAATAAATGAAACGTTGTATCACAAATTAAGGTCATTGCCACTGATGTTTTAAGGTTTATGCACTATGCTATACATATATAAATAAAATAATGTTCGTATAGTACCTTCTAAGTCGTAATAGCTCAATAACGTACGAAACTATGAAATTGTATATTAAAATACGTAGACCTAAGCAATTACTATAAATAATTAGATTTACGGAATGGTAGGTTTAAGGAACGCGAAATGATATAATAATTTAGCGTGTATGGTATCCATTAAGTACCATTTTGTAATGTTAATATTAATTTAAATCAAAATCAAGCACTACACGTACTATGAATACACTCATGACTTCTTATTGCTAATATTGAAATGTATTATAAATATGAACTATAAATATTAAATGTTATGCGTTAATTATATAATTTTCGTTTTATTTGTTTTTATTTTACCCCACGTTCTTGTATCCTTACCTAATCTAGGAGTACCTATCTCAACATTCTCACACAAACATCTGACCAGGGAAGTCCAGGGGGGTAACCACGAGCTCTTAGTGTAAAAACACACTATGCCGAAGGTACGCGACCGAAGTTCCGCGGCTGATTTTACGTTCCGACGTATTCGGCTGATATGACACACCATAAGTGCTGAACTTACGCCCCGCCCCCGGATCTTCGTAGGCAATCGAAACGAACTTCGGTTGCGTATAATGTGTGCTCTATAGAATAAGTTGCCGCTGAACTTACGCCCGACCGAAGTTAGGCTGTACGCTATAACGCAACGTAATTTCGGTATTATGTGTCGTCAGTAATTCAAATAGCATTGCAGGCGTAATCATGCCGAACTTCAGCCGCGTAATTTCGGCATAGCCTACACTTATAGCAGTATTATTGCAGTTGTGAAAACGAGACGCGTGTAGCGGCGAATATATTTGCGTCTCTTTTCCACAACTGCAATAATACTGCTATATGAGCTTATGGTCTACCTATCATAATACTGACAACGATTTCTATATCTATCTTATTATTATATCTTAAGAATCTTAAGAAGATAGATATAGAAATTATTAAAGGCTAATAATAGCCCTTAAACATTTCTATGTGATTTCTCTTAAGCTCAGTCAGTAGGTCTACTCGTAAAACATCACAGCCGAATTGTAGTAGGTATAACAAGTACAAAAAAAATTACTCACGAATGAACAATTAAAATTAGTCATAACTATTAACTATATTGTCCTATAAATTCACCTTATAGATTTTCTGATTAAACCGACTCTGTTTTAAGTCACAGACCCAGACACAGTTTTAAGTTCGATTTCCAGTCGGGAGGACATATTGTTCTCGATTTGGTTGGTGACAGGGCTTGTTCTAAAGCCGCCTGGCTTCCTGCCACCATCTTTATGTTAGTCTGTTGTTTGGTAGTACTTTAACCAAACAGCTGTTCCACAGAGACAAATAAAAATCAATTACGTATTCCATTGCCATTTATTTAATACTTGCTACTGAACAGGGCCCACGGTTGTCGTGCAAGGTCCACTTGTGGACCTGGGGCGTTGTAGTAACCCTGAGCCCAGTCCACCAGAGATATCGGGCATTTGTAAACATCGCAGTCGATCAGCATCACGCTGAGGCGGTGGGCGGAGTCGTATATCGTGTGCTCCAAAGGTTCTGCGGAAACGACTTTAGTCATCGGCAACCTGGAAAAGAGTATTAATTACTTAAAAGACTTGCTTGACCTGCTAGCTTGTTTTTTAAATAGACTTAAATATAGACTACGTACTAGTGTCACAAACCACACAGTGATATCATACAATTTTTATAGTAAAGTGTGGCACTATAAAGGTATCCACACAGCATGACGCTAGACCACCTAAATTGGATAACCTGACGATTGTCTTAAACGAATATCTTAGTGTGGGATCACAGCAGTACGAGCTACCGTACTGCTGTAATTAAAAAATATCGGATACCAAGACAACAAAAACTTTGCAGTTTTTGTTGTCTTGGTATCCGATATTTTTTAATTCTTTTCCATATAAAATATAGAAGTCTATCTAAAACCCTTTAGTGTACTGAGTGATGAGAGAGAGCCTGATGCGAATTTCATTCATCATTGGATCATGTAAACGAAAACGAAAAGTTGTATGTCAAAATTGCAAGTTAACTCATTATGTTACGAGGAGGTGCTGTTATGCCATACAAAATCTCGATCGTGTGAAAAGTGACTTTGTTTGAATAGTGAATATTGATATAATGCTAATATAATAATAATAAATTCATTTATTTTCAGGTAACAATTTTAAGTTAAAATATAACAGGCCCTTTAGATAATTATATACCTTTTAAACAGCTAACAAACATACCCTTATATCTTTGTTAGTGATATACCTAAAACCATAATACACTATAAAATATCCATATTAAGTTTAGTTGCTTTGCAGAGATTGTATTTAATCCAAAGCGAGAACATTATAGTCTGATGGTTCTGAATGTTGGAGGACCTATCTAGACGATATGGTAAGTTTATCTGCAAATGATAAATAATAGAAACTTACGTGAAAATGGTCCTGAACATTTCTTCGAACATGTTGGTGCCATATGGTATTAATCTGTGTTTAGTTTCGCATAGAGTTTTGAGCACGCACTCCCGGCCGCTGTAACCCATACTGTAAGTAAATAAAAGACTTTAAAAATAGAAATGAACAAATCGGTCCTTTTTAAATTTGATGAAATTATACATTTGAGTAAAAGAATATTTTAAAACAGGTTAAAGCTATTTAGAGTTAGATATTTTCAATTTTTGGACGCTGTAAAAGAGAGGTTCTTGCGGGTTCTTCTCAGTACAAGGTCTCCCACCTTGTGTAGACTTACGATCCGATGGAATAGTGACATTTAACAAAGAAAATTTTAATTTAATTTAATTTTAAAAAAAAATATTTTATTTTTTTTATTTAATTTTTTACTTTATTTTTAATTTTTTTTTTTTTACGTAGCTAAATAACTTTTAAATATTATTTAGCTTAAATTTTCTTTTAGAGCATACGAAAATGCGTTTTCTAGGTCGTCTGTTAGGTCTGCTTCGGTCCAAACCAACCATTTTTATGTAGACCTCTCTCATGCAGCTCTTGTTCATAAATTAAAACTACCTTTTGCTCGCGGCTTTGCTCACGTTGGCGACATGACTTGTGATTGTTTGTATTAAATTCCAAACTCATTAAAGGTAAAGTATCTTTAAAGGAATCTGTGTAGAATTTTTCCTTCACATCTCAGCAATCTTATAGAACGAAGCATTTCTCCCGCAACTTAAATAAGTAGGAATATAGAAAGTTATCGTTAAGAACTCCCTAAAATTTTTGAATATCACCGAAGAATGTTTAAAATATTAATTCAAAATTCTATCACTTGAACCTTACTAGCGCTGGACTTACTTCTGCAATATAACCTCCAGTTTCTGGTACAGGTCTCGCCTGCTCCGCCTCTGCGCCATTACTTTCTTATGCTTGTACTTTTTGTGGAAGAACATGAGCGTTTCGGTGGCGTTCGGCATTTCGTATGCTATACCCCAATTCAGGCCAAACGTTAGAGTGCCAGGAACTGCGACGGTAGAGGGCTGGCCGATCAGACCGACGGTCACACAGCCAGCACACTGGAATTGAAAAAGTTTTTATTAATATGTAATTAGAATTATTATAATTAGCAGCTGGATGCGAGCAGCACAAAACCGGTCGTTGTGGAGATCCTTGGGAGAGAGAGACCTTTGACTAGCAGTGGACGTCTTTTGGCTGAGATGGATGATGAATTATTTGTGCATAATTGTTATAAAAAAAATATTTAAAAAAAAATATTTATCAGACAACATAAAGTCCATTTAATGTTAGTAACAAGGAGACTTATCACCTATGTTAGTACTTAATAAATAATTTTTAATTTTGAGCGCGTGATTTGGCACATGTGCTCGATAAAAGGACAGTCTCCACTATCGGCCATTGCTAGCAGGACGTTGTTACTGCTGCCGCGAACTCGCTTCAAAAGTGAACCTGCTTTTTTACGAATGATGGTCGGGAAACTGTCGACCTCTGTGTACGCAAACATGCTGGAAGCGCTGCAGTATCGCGGCAGCCCTAACAATGACCTGAAAGTATTATTGTATTGTACGCGCAGGGTGTTGTACGATTTTTGGGTGTAGTTTACCCACAGACTGGTCGAGTAAAAAGAGGTACAGTAGTCTTTGAAAAGCGTGACCTTTACAGGTGCTGAGCATCGAGCAAATCTGCGAACCAACATGTTGGCCCTAACCGACAGCGCCCTGCGCTCTCTCTCCATATTAATGTCGTCTTTTAGGTTCTCTGTAACTATGTGGCCTAGGTATTTAAACTGCCTCGATTAAGGGGGGATCCATTTAGTCTGATGGGGGTACAAAATAAGGAAGTTTATTACCGGACCTGAAAACCATGTACTCGCTCTTCCTGCAATTGTACACTTACCCATGGGCGATCGCTTACCTATACTTCACAGAGACCTAACATTTTTTTAATGGCATTGACTGAGGGGGCCAGCAGGACCATATCGTTCGCGTAGTTAATAATGTTGACGCATACGTTATTTAAATGACACCCTATCTTCATGCTGCTGAGCCCCTCAATCAGCGCGTTCACATAGAGGTCGAAAATCTTGGAGGAGAACAATCCTCCCTGCCTTACACCGCATTCTAGCCTACAGGGGTCCGAGTACTCGTCCGCCCATTTGACACTGTTCAGCTGCTTCTCATACCAAAAACGAAATAGCGATATGGTTTCAGAAGGCAAGAGAAGATGGTTGGAATCTACCATCAGTCTGGGATCCCATCATACAAAATATAAAGCCCAGCCCCAATACCATACTGCCAGACCAAAAGATACTGTAAACTCTTTCTGCGTAAAACGGAGCGCACCTGATTAAATTTAAATGAGGGTATACAAGCTACCAATTAATTATGAGACGACCAACACCTCAGTCTCCCTGTGACCACGGACCCTGCAAAGGGTTCGAAACGTCAGGATAAACATTAAATGAGTAATGAGTGAAATAAACGCGAGTAGATCCGTAAAAGTTGTTTCATTTCAATGTGTAGTGTTCGCGTAAACTTTAGAAAACAATGGGTGTGTTTCTATCTGTATAGCACCTGACAGTTTGCTTCAGGCTCAGGATTGCACTTTCTGTTGACAGTTGTGGCCTAAAACCATACTGGAGCTCATGAATCTTTAAGTGACAATTTAGCTGAGAATTTAGCACACCGTCAAGCACTTTGGCGATAATTGTTGCCAACGAGATGGGTCTGTAGTTGGACCTGCTTGATGCGTCACCCGTTTTACAATTAGTAATAGGAACTACAATAAAAATCAAATAATTTGATTATATTTATTTGCTCACAATTAGTCCCAGCATCGGTCACTGTATGATCGGTGCTATGTATGACCATATTTTCTCTTCAATCTCTAACAAACAATATTAGGGTATAGAAAGAGGTTTATAAATGTAATTAAGTCTGGATATTTTGAACACGGATTGTTAAGTTTTAAATAACAGTTAAGTCCAAGAATTAGTATGATATGACCGAAAAATAACGTACCTAGGTCATTTTATTATCGAAATCGTTATATTTATCGAAAAATAACCTACCTACGTAATTTTTAAGAAATTGTCGACTACGAGCACAGAAATCTTAATTACGAGTTAGCTATGGATGTACAAAAAACGATATACTTACTATACCACTTCATAACATAACTATTGTGCGTATGTTACCAACATAACATAACATACTGTTTGTATGCCTTTCCTATCGCAATGAATTTGCGTGTGTGAGGCAGTTTATCAAGTCATCTTATCATAATCATGTCAAAATTGTGTATTGCTTCATGGTAACACATGAGTAAATACCCGAACAGAGTCCAGGTTTCCCTATAGCGCGCCAAATTTATATCTACTTTGGTAGGGTTGTCACATGACGATAAGGTAAATAAAACCAAATATTTCATTTTTAATTATTATTAATTTATAAATTACTTACACTAATATTTTCATTTTATTATTTTTGTTTTTCAATAACTTGTTTTTTTTTCAGATTTATATAAATTCTAATCTGACATAAAGTCTTTTTTAAATACTGAATTGGAAAACACTCATGTGACTGTTTTCCAATTCAGTCACTGTACATTTGATTTGATGGGTCTTTACGTCGCCTATTCCACAGAGTCTAAAGACGAAAGTCTTCAATCAGTGCGTCCTACCCGTCATGACATATGGAGCCGAAACGTGGACACTCACGGTAGGCCTGGTCCACAAATTTAAAGTCGCTCAGCGAGCTATGGCTCTCCATATGCTATGCTTGGAGTTTCTCTGAGGGACCGGATCCGAAACGAGGTGATCCGACAGAGAACCAAAGTCGACGACATAGCCCACAGGATTAGCAAGCTGAAGTGGCAGAGGGCCGGCCATATTAGAACCGATAACCGATGGGGTAAACGTGTTCTTGAGTGGAGACCGCGTATCGGCAAACGTAGTGTGGGACGCCCTCAGACTAGGTGGAACGACGATCTTCGCAAGGTGGCTGGCAAGAGCTGGGTGAGAGTAGCCGCGGAACGTGCTCAGTGGCGTGCACTTGGAGAGGCCTATGTCCAGCAGTGGACGTGTGTAGGCTGATGATGATGATGATGATGACATTTGATCTGCCATGTGACAGATCAAATGTACAATCATTATACACGTTCTAAGATTTCAGTGCCAATATTTATAATGTTTGCTTTAAGATCGAAGTGTTCGCGAAACTACGTGAAATAGGCAATATTTTTATATTTCTGGCATTGTACATACACGCTGAACAGTAATTAACCATTTTTTACAGTAATGCACTCTAATTTAAATCAACATAACAAAACCTCAAACAATTAAAATATTTTACGAGCGATGACAAATCACAACACGATACAACGCGTATGACACTCACTGAGATTGTCCGCTGGCTGTGCCGGTGTAAACCGGTTTGTCCTCTCGCGGCGCGTACGTGCTATGTAATAGTGTAGCTTGTACTTTGTTCGGGTATTTACTCATGTGATGGTAGTACATAATATAAAACCTTAAAAATATTACGTGGAATCGTATATTGAAATAGAAACTTACTTATTGGTATTTAATGATTTCAAGGTGGTCAATACGAGTATAATCCCTATAAGTAATTAAGTAATTTTGTTATAAGCCAGAAATGATAGCTTTGAAGGCAGATAGGATCTGACATGTACGTTTGTCAACGGCTTTTAGACAAGTTTTGCTACAATAATAAGATGGTTGAGATTCTTTCAAAATCTAATCTGATCGGAACTGCTACGTCTGGCAAAGGTTAATTACAAACTGCACGATTAACTTTATAATAACATAGCCTTACTTTGGCTAATAGCATAACCTTATTGACTATTAATTAAAAATATTCTCTAACAATGTTTAAATAATCCAATATATGCCTTCACTTACCGAAAAACTGGCACCTTCAGGAAAAGTAACGTACCGTCTTCTTCTGGACAAAACCCTTGACCTATCTTTATAACTATATGCCCCATCAAAACACAATAGCACGTGACAACACAAAAACAAAAGTAGACCACATCCAAATACATTATTCATTGTAATACCAGAAAGTTGTATAAATATTTATTGCCCAAAAAGTGGTCACCACTGACCGCACTCTTGAAATTCAATAGCTGGAGTAACTTAGTAAAGATGGTAATCTGGTTCGTAATCTATGCCACCTAGTCTAACGGCATTATCAATTTTCATATCCACGCCATTTTCTTTATCGGCCGAGTTACCGAGCTCGCTAAATAACCCCAATACCTGTTGTTCGCGTAATTCGTACTATTTTAAGACCTAATTTCGGTTAAATCTTAACCTACTGTTAAAAGTATTAAGTCTTCAATACAGTAATGGTTGTTTAATATTAGTTATCAGAGTGCATCTTAAAAACAAACAAATCCTCTGATATTTAAATGAATCTCGAAAGCAGTCATTAAGTATAGCATCTGACTTGTACGAAAAATAAAGTAGTTAATATAGAAAATCATCAGTTAATAATTTACAAATTATTTGTATTTATCGGTTAGAAAATATTTGTATCTAAATAATACCTATCTTTTCTCTGGATCTACCATCTTTGTCGCCTAAATCCTTTTATGTCGAAAATGTCGTCGAAAATGTGTGTCCTGATTTTCTTGATAATGCAAATCAGGTCCTAATCCCCTACCCTATGAATTCTACCTACTCCTTACCTTCCTTAGTTATAGAAAAATAAAAATAATTTAAACATAAAGCAGGCGTATTGACGCGTGAGCTCTTGACAAACTCTTTGACAAATGAAAATCAATTCTGTTTCTCATACTAATTTATTAGACCTATCCAAAGTTACTGCTAAACAGTGCCCACGGTTGTCTCGAAAAGTCCACTTGTGGGGCAGGAGCGTTATAATATCCCTGAGCCCAGTCCACCAGAGATATTGGGCATTTGTACACGTCACAGTCATTCAGCATCACGCTGAGGCGATGGGCGGAGTCGTATATTGTGTGCTCCAAAGGTTCTGCAGGCAGGACTTTTGACATCGGCATACTGCAAAAGAGTATTTATACTAATTACCACTATGTTTTTGTTGTATCCGTTATCGGTTCTAGTCCATGTATAATTGAAAACAAGAGTGTCGTTATGCGTTCTTGTAATTCTCAAGTTGTAGTATAAGTATAGTGATTTTGGAAACGGTCAAACGCAAAAACCACTAAGATGTGGGGTAGGCTTTTTGTCTGCTCAAAAAGATCCACCTGAAACAACTTCAGTAGTTTCGTGATCATGGCATCAACAATAAACATGGTTATAATCCCGTTAACTATTACGCTAACTTTTGTTACCATGATTTGAGTATAGATGTGGTAGATATATTCATCTGCAAGTTTGATGTATTAAATGATAAAAACTTACGTGAAAATTGTCCTGAACATCTCCTCGATCATGTTGGTGCCGTATGGTAATATTTTGTGTTTAGTTTCGCACAGAGTTTTAAGCACGCACTCCCGGCCACTGTAGCCCATGCTGTAAATATATAAAGACATTTAGAAATAAGTCTCTGAATAGGACGTTTGGCCGTCGCCGATGGAGTTTAAGAAAAAAGAAATCGATATTTTCAGTTTAAAACCCGATATTCAGTGTGAAGACCTCGAATCGATTTGATCGGTCATTACGGCTTGAGCAACTGCCAAATAACTCGCCAATTATAAGCGGTTAAGCTGGAAAGGCCCAAGGACGCCAATAGGAACTTTTTTTCAAAATGATAAGCCGCAACGGCTAAATTGTCGTTTGTCAACCGCAGGCAACAGAGTGATCGCCTCTGGTTTTTAAAAACAATGCAGAGATCTGGGTTGACATATTTGGCTCTGTGACAGATTACCACCTAATCTATCCTATTTGGAGCCAAACAAAGTCGAAAGATAAACAATAGAAACGACAGAAATTACAGAATTAGAAGTCACGTTCAATTAATACATTTGAATTTCTATTCTTGCTATTTTTAAAAATTTAGAGAAAAATTCAAAAGCTTTTCCGGCTACCAAAACTATTTTATTGACTTTGCGCGATTTGCTAGGCGACAACAAAATTTACCCACCACAACAGATTATTGTTATATCACTACATAGTATAAAACAAAGTCGCTTCCCGCTGTCCCTATGTATGTATGTATGCTTAGATCTTTAAAACTACGCAACGGATTTTGATACGGTTTTTTTTAATAGATAGAGTGATTCAAGAGGAAGGTTTATATTATGTATAAATACATGCATGATGCATAATATAGTAGAGAACCACTGATAATTTTAGAGGTTTTACATTTTTTTGCATTACAATCGCTGTCTGAACCCTACGAGATAGATCAAAATAATGTACAACAGTATTATACACCTTAAAAAAGTCTACAAAAAAGTCCGCGATGGTATATGTCTATCTCTTAGGGATAACCCACAATAATAATTTTTTATCTTTTAATTTTTACGAGAAATAATGGCTTATTTACGAAGCGATTTTAAGCAATACAGCATTAATCCTTATCCAATTAAGTACCTTAAATACATTGTGCATTTAATATAGATCAATATGGCCCTTTACAGCATGTAATTTAAATTAATATTTTCGAAGATATTACAGATTTAAAATGCAGGGACATAGCGGTTGCGTGTAGCAGCATTGCACCCGTGCGAAGCCGGGGCAGGTCGTAGGCAGGCAGTAATATATAAGTGCAGTACACATTACATATCAAAGAACTTTCGGGGAGTAAATATTGATGCCCACTTAAATTGGAAGTCACACATCTTAAAAAAAATAAAAAAATATCCAGCAATAGCTATGCTCTTTCTATACTTGCTGAATCTACTTCTTTAAATGTGGCTAGGGCTGCATACTTTGGCCAAGTTTATTCACTGCTAACTTATGATATCATTTTCTAGGGAAACTCGGAAAATGTTCAGTCAACTTTTATTTTACAAAAAAGATGTTTACGTATAATTTATAATTTATATTCAATAGAAGCAGTTAGATATTATATTTTCAAGGAAAATGGTTAGCTTACCTTGACTTGTATATGTATATGTATTTTGAAAATTTCATTATTTATTAAGCAAAATAGTAAGTACTTTAAAAATAAAGCTTTATGACCGACAAACTTTGGTAATAAATATAAATATGATTTATGAGTGTCCAGGATTAACAACTTTAAGTAAATACTACAAAAGTGCTTTTTGTTTTGGTATCAAAATATTTAATCACCTTCCTTCTGAAATAAAACCCTTGAACTTACCTACATTTCAATTTAAATTAAAGACTTGGCTGTTAAAAAACTCCTTTTACACTGAATATTTTGATTCCAAATATACAGGGTTCCTGGAAACTCGACGTATTCCTGGCTGGACGTGATAGGGCAGCCAAATTACAACAAATTTAACTTACCATATAGATGGCCGAAAGTTAATAGTTTTCGAGATTTATAATTTAAAAACTTTACAAAAATACCCAATTTCCTCAATGTTAAGTAATTTCGGGTACTAATGACTTTCGTAGCTTTATTAAATTATCAGCTTTGAATAAAAGGAAAGAAAAATCCATCCAATAAGCAATTGTTTTAAAATTTCGGTAAAAATTGAGGAAATTGGGTACTTTTGTAAAAAACTTTCGGCCATCCATATGGTAGATTAATCTGGTTGTAATTTGGCTGCCCTATCACGTCCACCCAGGAATACGTCGAGTTTCGAGTAACACTGTATATAATGAAGTTATAGACATTTAATTTTGTATTTTAATAATATTGTTACCCTTCCTATACATTTAATGATTTTGTAATCTCCTTATTAAGTTGCATACCCTTTATGGGTATACTGTTGTGTCTGTTTTTTTTTGCATTACCAACTGCACAATTTGTACACAGTATTGGCAATAAATAATATTTCTATTTCTACTCCCTCCATGGGGTCCTTTAAACGAGGTGTAAAAAGCAACTTTCGGGTCAGTAAGGAAAGGGTGGCCAGTGAGGCACTAAAAATCCTGCACCACTAGCTTTGCCGCACAGTTTATGAATGCAGTAAGTACAACTTACTGTGTTTGTGATTGTGATATTTGAGGTGCTGACATTACGATCTATTTCTTGAAACTGTTCACATATTCTTTCCTGCGTTCATAAATTGCGCAGCAGAGCTGTCTTCGCATCTGGACTACACTTCTACCTAACATCAGGTTGCGTGGGGTCATTTGCCTATTCATATAAGACTTCGTCCCCAGGACTTACTTCTGCAAGATAGTCTCCAATTTCTCGTACAGGTCTCGTCTGCTCCTCCTCTGTGTCATTGCTTTCTTGTGCTTGTACTTTTTGTGGTAGAACATAAGTGTTTCGGTGGCGTTGGGCAGCTCGTATGCTATACCCCAGTTCAGGCCAAACGTGAAGGTGCCGGGAGCAGTTGTGGGGGCTGGCTGTCCGATCAGACCGACGGTCATGCAGCCAGCGCACTAGAATTTAGGAATAAAATAGAAACACTTTAATGGTACCTCTAACTAATACATCACACACATGAAGATATTGTGTTTATTGTCACATATGGAATGAATTTATTGTATGAGTTTGTATCTGATTTTTTTCTGCTTCACTAAATCATATAATTAACAAATTGGAGGGGGGAAAGCAAGGAGTTCTGTAAGACGCGATTATTCTAATACAGACTACTGGCCCTCAGAAAGTGTTAGCATGGACTAATAATGTCTTAGTAACCCGCATCTTGTTTCATGTATATATGATTATATATTTAACGTATTCATTATGGACACAATTGATTTTCTAAGCAATACTTTCTTCTCATCAATATCTAACAGACAACGTAAGGGTATCAGAAAGGGCATTATGTAATTATGTAGAAGAATAAATACTCTTTGCAAATACATAGATAGACTTGTGTCTTTTAATAATGGATTTTTATAATGTATCTAACTGATTAATTTGTTATAAATAATAAGGTTCATATATTTTATTGTCTTTCAAAGAGAATAGTTAGTACTATAAAACACAATTATCTCTAACAGAGTTCAATTACAAAATGCGCGGATTAGTAACTATATTTAGCTATTAAATAATTTACAAATACCCAATATCTTATTATATTTTAATCGCCTCTGTGGTCAAGTGGTTAAGAACACCGGTTTAGACCCAGAGATCCCGGCGTCGATTCTCAGCGGGAGGCAGATGTTTGTGTACTCGATTGGTTGCTGGTAGGGCTTATTTGTCCGCCTGGCTAGCTACCAGCATCTTATCTAAATATGTCGCCATAACATCAATGTTTGTAGCATTGTTGTGTTCCGGCAGCAGGAGATAAGATAGTCAGTGCCTCACTAGTTGAGAATTCTGGGTGAAGTGCGCTTCCACCATTGGCCTTATCATCACTTAACATCAGGTGAGATCAAGGCACTGTGCTTACCCGAAAAATATTTTACAAAAAAATATATTTTAATAATTAATAAGTTAATTAGCTTACCGAAAAACTGGAACCTTCTGGAAAAGTAACGTACCGCCTTTTTCTAGACAAAACTCTTGACCTTTCCCTATTCGCGCCACCAAAACACAAGAGCACGTGACAACACAAAACCAAAAGTAGACCACATTTTAATATACTATTCATAATTATATCGGGAAGCTTTATCAATATTTACAGCCCATGAACTTGTCATCACTGACCGCGCTTTTGAAATACAATAGCTGAAGTAACCTAACAAAGGAAGTAGTCGGTTTGGAATCTGTGTCATCTAGTCTAACGGCGTTGTCAATTTTCATGTCTACGTCAGTTTCTGTAATGACCACATATAGAGAGCTCGCTAAGTAAGGTTATTTAGCGAGCACTCTATCTGTGGTCATTAAATTGACTGAAACTGAGAAGGTATTGAGGTCAATACCTGTAAGCGTATCAAATAGTTGTAGCGAATAAAATAGGTTTTTAATATTTTTTAACGAATTGTAAGATTGATGAGTGTTTCACAATGCATCTTGATAAAAAACAAATCTTCTGCTCCTATTTTACCGAACTAATTAAGTTTAATATCTAATCATTAAAATTAAATACTTATTCAGAACTTTAAAACAGACCAAAGAGACTACTCGTTGACCTTAACAGTTCGTCAAAAGACTTAACAGAATGAGTAATTAACAGAGTATCGTGAATTTAGGTCTAAAGGTAATTTTACATTTAATTTTAATCGTATTGATTAACATAGGTTGTTTAAAATAAATTAAGTACCTATCGAATCATCATCTATAATCTATATAAATAATAATGAATTGCTAAATGTGTTGCTAATCGCAAAACTTGAGAACGGCTGAACCGATTTGGCTGATTTCTTTTTTGTTGTGTTCGATGAAGTCTAAAAAGGTTCTTATGAAGAGAAAAAACGTAAAAAATACGAGGAAAATAGTAAAAACAACAATTTTCTTTTCCCATACAAACCACTCTGTCCCCAGCTGTCAAACATTTGACGTCAATCAAAACAAAACAAAGGCGCGTTACCATTATCTTTGGTATGCCTTCAAGTTGATTAGAGGTCAGATTTATTTATTTACGCGCCAAGTAATCAAACAAAAAATATCGTGTACTATAAGACATTACAATAAAAATATCATCACATTAGATATTACTAAAGTCTTATTTTATTTTAGACTGCGACAGGCCAATAACTTTTGACAGAACGAAATCTGTAGGGGCAGCTATTACCATTAAAAAAATCAATGTAACTTTGTTTTAGAGAAATAGGGCAGAACAAGGTCTGCCGGGACAGCTAGTTGTAAATAATAAAAGCTTAACGGACAACAAAACAAATTCATTTTAATCATGACTATAACAGTTTTAAAATATTCGTATACGAAAAATTATTCGATTCGCATTCACGAATCAGGCAAAGCTTTGTCGTCTAAATCCCTCCAGTTAGTAACGTGTCCTCATGTTTAGTATAGCAAGCACATTCCAGGTACTAACCTAACAAAGTGTACCTTGTACCTTCATTACCTAATCTAAACATGAAACAGGCGTATTGACGCGTGAACTCTGAACATCGTTAAGTCTAAAAGAATAATGCGCTACACCGTCGGGCTCTGGATCTGACATTAATTGGAGCAGAAACGCCGTGAAAGCTTTTCGTAACGATTTATTGGATAGGACTTTGATTCAGTAAAAAATAACGAGGCGAAGTGCTTCACTCCCATCAACAAATTGGGTTATAGCTGTGGCGCTGCCTAATGCGGCGACGCGTGCTTTAATATAAAAACTCTTTGGTCTGAGAAAAATGGCTTGCTCCGTCAGTTTGTAGGGAGTTTTGAACTCAGAACAATAACTAAAGCTATAGAAGGATGGCTAAAATAAAAATCGTGCAACTATGTTTAGTTCCGTTCTATCTTATGGCTAGAAAAGGAGGTTGGAGTGCGACAAATGGTTGACACTTAGTTTTTATTTTTTGTATTGTTATGTTCTCAGAATAATAACTAAAGCTATAGAAACCGGACTAAAATAGCAAAGGTGTCACCAGATTTGTGACGCCATATTTGAGGTAATGTAGTGAGTGACTTGATAAAGGACTCAAGATTTTTTTTGATCACCGATTATCTGATGACCGTTTGACATAACAATACAAAAAATAAAAAGTAAGTGTCAACCATTTGTCGCACTCCAACCTCCTTTTCTAGCCATAAGATAGAACGAAACTAAACATAGTTGCACGATTTTTATTTTAGCCATCCTTCTATAGCTTTAGTTATTGTTCTGAGGTTATGTCAAACGGTCATCAGATAATCGGTGTTCAAAAAAATATCTTTGAGTCCTTTATAAAGTCACTCACTACATTACCTCAAATAGGACGTCACAAATCTGGTGACACCTTTGTTATTTTAGTCCGGTTTCTATAGCTTTAGTTATTGTTCTGAGGTTTTGAAACATGCAACTGTGGTTCTACACAAATGTGAGCTAAATATAGAAAACTGGTTTACTCAGCTGACTCTTGGGGACATTTCGATGAGGAGATATGGAAGGGATGGAAAAAAGAAAGAGAAAAATATTAATTGACCACACAGGACAAATATAACTATCTTAATAAAGTAGTTTAATAGGTCAGTCAGGAGTCCGCCTGAAATGAAAAAGTGTTTACTTCAGATTTCATTACTAAGCACATCATAAACTATGGATTACGAGTTACATTTACATAATGAGCTAAAATTAACATTCGGGCATTCGAACCAGTAGGCTTAGCCAAAGTAACATTAAGAAAACGGTAGCGAAGTTCGAAAAGAATATAATGTATGGGATTGACATAAGCCGCGCTATATCACGTGGTGAATCTTATTGTCAATCCCATACATTTTATTATTTTCGAACTTCGTTATCGATTTCTTAATGTTACTTTGGCTACCGCCACAGGACATCTAAGGGTAGTCGGGTAAGTCCCTTAATAAAATTGTGTAATGTAGTGATTTTGCTAACTTTTATCGTATGCAATATCGTGGTTGGGATAGATAGCTGTGTAAAAAAATTATGTTGATAAAAAAACGACGGGTTGCACTCCGGCAGTGCCGGCAGAAGTGAAAACTTGAATATTAACGTTGTGCATTTTTGATATTTTGGAATGGTTAGGGAATAATTTTGCACGAATAGCTTCAATTATCAGTAAAAAAGTACTATCATTTATGTGGTAGAATACAATATTTATTTATTGCGCTATCGTACACAAACATGAATTTATATTACATTAAAAAGCACTCGAACATTCGCGCAAGCGCCCTGCGCCGCCTAAACGAAACAGCAGGCAGACATTTTCGCCGCGCCGTAGAAAGAGAGAAGGATACTTCCTCTTCGTCCTGACGGTCACGTGTCCTGACGCGAATTTAACATTTTTCACCCATTACAAAAAAAGTGTACAACGCCGCTAAAGAAGTTTTCACTTCTTTAGCGGCGTTGTACACTTTTTTTTTTCTTTTTTTTTTTACAATTAAAGTGTACAACGCCGCTAAAGAAGTCTTCACTTCAAAAAATATATAATGATCTCCAAACTTCAGTGTGAAGTTGGCACTAAATGATGACGATGATGTTTGGGTTGGTTACGAGGATCGTATGTGGTCTGACCTTCATAGACTTGTGACGTGAACCCATTCCTCAACTGTTACACAACCGTATTTAGCTTTTTGAATACCAATACAAATTATCTTATTACTTAAGTCCGTAAGTGACAAGTGTCACATGTTTTATTTGAAATGTCATCGTCCATATTTATTTGATGCCACGCGGCCATACTAATTTTGTATGGGGAATTTAAGGTGCTTAATAAAAAATAATTATTTAAAAAACCACTTGATGAATCGAAAATGTAGTCTAGCAATTTGTAGTTTATCCATTGATGATTGTTTAGACAAAATCAGAGGTACAATAATTTAAATAAACTATAAGAAATCTACTAAACGCCGCCACTCGTTTTCATAATTTTTGCCCAACTTTAAATGATATTGTAGAAAAAACTATAGCGTGTTATGAATTTATGGTTCTGACAAATTGTAAACACGTTCCCTATGATACTAAATATATATTTTGTACATTTAAATGAAATGAAATTAAATGAAATGTTTATTTGTACATCACAGGTTTTACAAGGTCTTACAAGTCATTATAATGATAAGTACATCTGTGATCAGCCTATTAGGCATACAAATAAAATAAAATATAATTACAATAATGCAGTTGAATTTATATAATATCCACTCGATAGAATTATAATTAAAATTAATACAGTTCTAAAAAAAAAAATTAAAATAAATGATGACATAAAATGTTTATATAATTTTTAATGCAAATTTTATTTTTTTTGTTGTTTTATTTTTTTAATACGATAGTATTTTCAATTATATCTACTTAACCGTAACTGCATATTTGGCATTTTTTGGTCGGCGCACCCTTAAGACCCTTAAGCCTACTCTAAAATACGCTTGTGTTAGAAATGAGTTCAACCTAATTAACAAAAGTATTAATAATAATCCTATTCAATAAAAAAAGATGGCTGCAAACGAAAGTGAGCCCTAACATTATCGGCACAAAACTAAAAAGTACTTTACCATAATTGTCCAATCTGTCCTCGCACCGCCAATCGCACAGTTTCTACGTCATCACAATTGTACCAATAACTTATCCGAACAGAAGTAACACACGAGACCTGACAAACGCTCCGCATATTGGCGTTGGCCCATGTCCCGCCATGACGGATCGCGGCCATTCCATTAGACGAGTTAGCCGCCCAAAAATGTGACCACCATTACTCCCGATATATACGCAGACAAATCATGCTCGTATTTACGACTCGGTCGCCTAGTGAATGCTTTTGAGTTTTGCTTGCAATTTTGTGATTTGTTCGGGCGTGATGTAAGGTTTTTCGTAGGTACTATTTTTTTGGTTTAAATGTACCTTTGGACCTAAACACGACTCTATATCGAAATCGACATACTTCTAATGTACACACGGCGGCAGATCAACCTACCCAAAACTGTCAAATTTCTACAATCAATTTTGAACTTCATCGTTTGGTTATAAGGATCAATATTCATTGGAGAAATTTGACAGATTTCGGTAGGTTGATCTGCCGCCGACTGTGCCACTGATACGGGTTAACCTTCACGCGAAAGAAAATTCGGTCTTTGCCGTTAAGAATGTCAAAAAATTCATAAGGACAAAGGTTTTAAAGTGGAAGATTCTGTTAATGACTGCATTATTTGGGTATATTAGCTTTACACACACAAATGCACACAATAGCGTGAGACAAAAAAATAACTATAATACTTGTACCTTGTATTGTAATATGAAACTGGAGAAAAATACTCAATACTTAAGTATTTATTTCTATTCTTATAGCCCTTGCAGAACTTCTTGCGCCTACTTCTCGATACAAGAACCCTAACCTCAACATAACCCTAAGTATCGTATGGTTAAATAAGTCATGACTTAGGTTACTATTAATCTAAGCACGAAAGCGCTCGAGATAATATTTAGATCACGCCCCCAGCCTTGCCAAAGTTGTTTAACTTGAACGGTCGCAACCCGAACGCGCTAGCTGCTGCTAAAAAGCCTCTCAAACAGCTTTAAGAATTTGCTAGATTTAGCTTTACTATCATAACAGTAACATAGAGTAAATATCTGAAACACTTGGGCAAAGGTCTCCATGATTGAAATCAAGTCAACACTACAATTGTTGCCCCTGCACCTGCACTAGAATATAAGATTTTTGTAAAGCAATAAAATAAAAAGTAGTAGTTAGTTAGGAAAATGGCAAAGTTGTCCAAAAGAGTAAATAGACGGCAGTACCCAGCCGTAAAGTATGAAAGATGATGAATGATAAAGAGAATTAGGAATGAAAGTACGAGAGGAATAAATGATAGAACTGGAATGAAAGAGAAAATTAGAACACAATGCCTCCCATCCTGTGGGAGAAAATTGCAAGCAGATAGGAATAAAAAAATAAAAAAAAAGTCAACACTACAACTCATGGGTTAAGCTCAATCAACGATTAATTCGCATTTTATACACTTTCTCTTCTAGTACACTTTTCAAATACTTGATACATCCTATCGCAAATTAATAACTTGTAAATTAATTTTTCTGTACAATTGTTAGATTAATTAGCAAAAATGTGACTTTTATAGCCATTCGTAGGACTTCGCAAATATTCTACTATTGTAAAACATATAGTCGTGCCTTCAACAACTTGAAGGAACTTTATTTAATCTACGTTGATTGATTTACACACCCAAACCAGGGTATGCCTCAAAAACCTAGTAAAAACTTTGTCTGACCTTGATTTTGAGAATTGAATCCAAGACGTCTGTATATTGGGTTTACTTTAACAATCCGCGAGTTTTCTACCCTCTCACCTTTTTTAAAATTGTTTTAAGGGGTAAGGTTTGTAAAAAACAAAATTGGAAATCATTTATTGAGTTTAGGCTACAAATAGCTCTTACTAATGTCACTGTATTTGGTTCGTATGTCTACACAGGGCGAGAGACGTTGTACCGAGCAGACCGCAGCGAGGGCATTTTTATTCTCCCTTAAATCGTCAAAAATATCATGACTATGTCACACTCGTTCATTTACATAAACAGAACTCAAACTCTATTAGTAAATACAACTTTAGTTATACAACATCTAGCTATATAACATACTGGCTTCCTCCGGCAATGGGAAAGCGAAAATGCTGTTACCCCTCTCACCTCTATGAATTAGAAGTACGTGGTGACGCAAGCGCAGCTGTGAGTTACAACCCAATTTTTCAGGCATTAGCAATTGTTTGGCTCCCTCCCCCCTTACTCCCTTTTCCGCAGTCATCTTATCCTCAATTTTAAGAGTGCAAAGGATTTATTGCAACATACGTCACGGCATAGCTTTGTCTTCGAGCCCCTACCATTAGTTTTGGTAATCCAACATTTTTTACAGTCACTTTAACATTTCAATCTCTTTAGGCTTCTGAATTGCTTTGTACTCCTTGGTCTTATGCGATGATGCTATTCCCACTACATCGACTCGAGTGAGTGTGAGCTACACGGCTGCAATTATTATATACGATTACGATTAATTGAGGAGTTCGCAGGCGCAGCGGCTTGCTTAATTGGACTGCTAACTTACAAGTAAAGCAGCTTTCTAATGTTGGATCCACGGATAGGTAAACAAATTATAATATCTCGAGCTCCTCCGTGCTTCAAAATGTACGTAAATAGTTTGTCCTGGTTGATGTATTATAGTAGCAGTCGTTAACCCACTAACCGGATTGGGATAGCGTGGTAGTTTATGGCCAATCTGCCTATTTACTATTATTCATGTGCATATGGTAAGCCCAACAGTGGTACGATTATAGACAAATAATAATTTTAGTAAGTCATTGAAGAAAAGTCATTCAAAAACAAGATATATGGGATCGCAGAACATTTTGTATACTGATCTCCAAGCTTCAGTATAGCCCAGTGGTCGAAACTCGACCACTGGGCGATCACTAGTTAATATTAATAGTAAGAAGGTAATAACAACGTGTCTAGTTCGAAATTCATTTGCCATTCGATAACGTAATCGAAAACGAGAATTGGTTTGGCATTATCTTAACTATTCTCGTTTGCCACCAGAAGGCGCTCTTTCAATGCCATACAAACTCGTTCACGTTAACGTGACCTAATGGCAAATAAAACACATTAGGCACTCAGAAAGTCTACGAAGTTCACACGTAACAAATAGTAAGGGGTTTTGGCTTTATAGCTGCAAACTTCTTGGAAAAAATTCTCTCGAATCGTTCGCGATCGCTTATAATGTGGCTGTTACCGAAGAGTGAGCAAGTTGTGCGAACTTTTATAAAAGCCAAAAAAAATAAGTCTTTATCGTTTTTCTTTCATAAACTTTGATATTTCTTTAGTAAGGAACAAAAATTTATTGTAAAAATACTGTTTTATTGCTTTTTCATTAGTAAAGGACAATATACTTTATAGTCCATAATTGGTATAGACTAATCTCTCATTAAGTATTTGCCGAAGTATTAATCTGCAAAACAAAGTAATCAACGAAACGAATAATTTTGTTCAATGGCCAAATTGTATTATTTAGTTTAAAAATGATCATAGTTTTCTAAGAATCGTTGAAGTACCTACATCAAAACATTTAAACAATTCAAACAAGAGTCCCAATTTTATTTTCGTATCTTACGTTTCTTAGACAAAGTTGTTCAGTTTCCTGCGTGGACCAACGTATCGATATTAAGCCACTTATTACTACATCACCCAATGAATACAAGGGCGCTTCTACATCGATGTAAATTTCTGCAAACTTGTCCAATGATCATATAGTTTTATGACCGCCAGTTACTATCTAATCCCATCCAATGAGGCTAACTATAATTTTGATTCATGTCCACAGGGCACATCCCGGAAAGCAATTAAGTTGTTATAGGTAATCTTAAAGTGTAATCCTGATTGAAATAGTCCGTGACAAGTGATTGGATAGGCTTTGCCTATCACAACAAATTGAACTGTGTAAAACCGACCGAAAGATCAGAGATTCTGGTGTTTGATTCTGAAATTATATGAAATTGTCATATTATTATTGTTGACCAACGCATCAGTAATAAAGAAAATCATAAATTTAATAACGGTATTTTTTATTTTATTAACCTGCATCCTTAAACCTAGCTCTGAATAAATATTATCTAGATCGCTGACTGCCGCCATTAATGCTGCAACACGTTCCAAGACAGTCTCGCCGGCTCATGGATACCGAACTCCCAGAAAAATAACAACGTCGTCGTACGAATCAAAAGCATACGTTGTCGGCATTATAGTAAAATTTCAATAATTCTTTAATTTAGCTTTAATTCGTTGCTTTTTATTTAAAAAAACACAAATTGGTATTATTAAAATCGTGCCATTAGAAAAAAAAACATAACAAATTAATAATTAGTTTTTTAACAATCATGATCTTTAGTGGAATTTATTACGGGTAATTCTGCCATGCTGATATTAAATATTCATTAAAGCATGGTAATAATTTCTGTAATGCTCTTCTTGAACTAAATTAGATTTCCAAATCTCGTGATCTATTCTATTTCATCTTTTGTTGTTGTGCTACCAAAAAATGCTTCAGAGAAAGTGGGCAGTTTTCGATTTGTTCGCAGTAGTGCGGCGTCAGCACCTCCTCGTAGGACCCTCGCATCTCTGCTGCGAACTCTTCGTCTAGCTCCGGGACTCTGTGGGTTAAAGAATAAGACTTAACTTCGTATAATTATATTAAAAAGGTGAATAGTGATGCTAAACAACTCTGCCGTCGTACTGGTAAACGCAGTACTTGCAAATTGGCGGTTTCTGGTAAAGCGCGGTAATAGGATTTTTCATTAAGGCGACGCATCGCTAAACAATAAATCTCATACGTTTTGATACGAGCGTTTACGCCCCGTACCATAAGACAAACTGGTTTTTTTTCCTTCAAATTAAAACTACAAATTATTTAAAAAAAATGAACTACAATTTTAAGTGTGTGCTAAGGCTAATCTACTAAGAAAATTTTGATGCTTAAATCGGTCTGGTTAGCCTGTAAAATGTGAATCTATGTTTTAAAAGAGGTTACTTTGATATTTTTTTCTCTGTTATAAAAGTTGAAAAATCGTGTTTTTGCAACTAACAAAATGAAGTCAATTATATAAAAAATTATGTCATCAAATATCACTTTCATATGTTTTGTAATTGTTGAGAAAAATCAAGATCCCCGCCACGTAAATTACCAATGCGTCGTCTTAAAAAATACAGTTGAAGTTAATACTTTTTAGAAATTGTATTTAGTTTTAGTTAAAATAATGTGTATGTTCACTTTGCACTCTTTATAAAATGTTAGCTTCAGTATCACTTAAGATATGGTCGATTACAGTGTTTAGTCTATGTATCCTAAGGAATTTACAATACTTATACCAAGATAATACGCAGTACGTGTGTTGAGTACAGCGTTGTTGCCTAGACTTGCTAAGAGCTGCATTACTAGGAAAGAAGCAGTAATCGTCATAAATTAGAGGTTGTAACTCTGTGTTGACCAAAAATTATAATAATAAGTATACGTATTGAACGTGTGATCAATTGATTGTTCTATTTAGTTAAGTTAAATGTAAAATTGTAAAACACAGTATTAGCATTAACTGCATTACGACTAAGTATTTAGAAGTAATATCGCTCTGGAGTATACATAGTAGAAACGCAGTATTCGGGCAAGTTTTGCATGTTTAATATGTATTGAAAGGTTCTCTATTTTGTCTCATAAATTTTGTATCCATAATCTAACGTGTCATAATGTTTTGTGACATAATCATCATGTGTCCGAATGATAAGTAGCCCTAACTTAATGTTTCATAATATCACTTGCCCTAAAATCAAAATCCCTAAATATAATAAATGACCTAAATTTTTTTGTTATAAATATTACAATCTATAATATTTAAAAGACTTTTCTATAATAGTTATAAACCCTAACGTAATGTGTCATAATATAACGTGCCCTAAAATCAAAATTATGAAGCTAGATTTCTGTTGTCCAATATAAAAAAAATAACCTCGAAATTCAAAACAATCGAGCGAGCGAGTTGAATTGAGCCACGATAGCATAGTTGGTAGTGCACCTGACCTGGCATGTCCAGGGGTGCGTGTTCGAATCCCGCTTGTGGCATTTTTCAACAATGTCTTTTTTGAAATAGTAATTTGTTCGCAACAATATTTGCGTAAAATTATATGTAAATAATCAATTAATGTAAAGTTATATGCCATAAGATGTCATTTCTAACAAATAAGGAAAATTGATTGTTTGTCGAATATTACGATTTTTATTACGACGGCAGAACTGTTGTTATGGTCATCATCATCATCATCATCATCTCAGCCAAAAGACGTCCACTGCTGGACAAAGGCCTCGCCCAAGGATATGAGGGGTATTTGCCGTAATCGCCACGCTTGGCAGGCGGGTTGGCGATCGCAGTAAGTTGAGACTTAACCCCAGAGAGATGCTGCTGCCCATCCTCTGGAATGGTCCCTTAGTCGGCTTTTACGACACCCACGGGAAGAGATGGGGTGGTGCAATTCTTTATCCCCAGCACCACACAGGGAATGAAAACAATGACACAGGGGAAGGTTGTTATGGTGAATTCGTGAATTCTTCAACTTCTATCTTATCCTTTCTTTGGATCGTTTAGTTTTGCTGGTCCTGTGTCTTGTGTCGTGTCTCATTGGCTAATTGTGCCTCATCATTGACTGGTTTTGATTGTGGTCTTTCTTTTATAGTAGAATCGAGACCTTGCCAGTTGTCACAAAAATGTTATACTTTTTTTTTATTTAGTGTTTATTGCTGCACTGAAGCTGAATTACACTACATTACAAAAATGTTGCTTGGCCAAACTCCATTGTATCAGCGTGAAGGTCAAATACGGTTTTGTCAGTCGCCATGTTTCAGCAACCACCAGGATCATCAGGCCTTCTTGAATAGTTACAACAAATTCAAACGAGGTATCCAATAACTTAAAAAGGCATACGTTTTTATCGCCAGCTGGCTCGATTTAAGTAAATAGCAGCACTTTTACAATTATATTTTATGAATAGCTCCGTTTTGTATAATAAATCAAACGCTTCGTGGGGTCCACGCAGAGGCGCCTCTATGATGCATACAGCGATTCCCCAGTGCACTTTTATGATCAAAGTGCTTTTGATATTATTTCCCTGGTGTTTTCCCGACGATATATCATAAATATATTGCGAAACGGTACTATGATTATAAATGCATTTGGTAATCAAATGTTCTAGAGATAAATTATGTTGCGGAGGAAGTGTTTTGTGGTGGTCGTATGTTTAAAAAAATATATGAGAGATAAGTAGTTGGAAACTTATCAGCATAGCCATCACTACAATTGATGGGTAATGGCTACACTCACACTCACACCAATTATCTAACCCAAGAGAAGCTTCGTTATGAAACTCGTTTAATGGTTAGTACCAGACAACGGATAAACATACTTAAAATACTTAAATACATACTTTTTATATATAGAAAACACCCAGACCCGAGACGATTTAGAGAAACAAATTTGAAATGAAATGGAAAATGGAAATTGAACTCGAGACTTTTGGGTATCGGGCCGACCGTTTTAACTCTTGGCCAACGAGGCGTTCAAAATCGAGTCAAAGTAAAGCCTTACACAATACACGAATTGGTTTGATACGACTAATATACGACGTGATGTTATTTTTTTTATATAAATCATCAGTTCATTTTATGTCCCCACTGTTGGAACACGAGCCTTCCCTAAGGACGGATAAGGAGAACGGGCCATACGCGTGGTGGTTCCACACGCGGACCCAGTGCGTATTGGTAGTTGTTAACGACTGCTAATGTAGCCGGGACCTTGCCTTCCGAAGCACGGAGGAGCTCGAGATGATACATTTTTGGTCCCCCATCCGATGACCGGCCTTTGCGAAAGCTGCTTAACCTCAGCACTCGCAGATCGGGCGCGTTAACCACTGCGCCATCGAGCTCCTCACTTACGAACAACATTTATCAATTTCGCGCGAAGTCGATGGATGAAATCGGGATAGTACGATTATTCCGGAGTGATATTATGATTTAATCCGACCACGTAGAGACGTCACGTACAAGGATTATACGCCAATTAGCGTGTCACTGGAGGAATTATTGTGATGGAACCGTTATCTATGTTATGATTCTATTTAGCAATATACGTGTGTTATTAAACTTTCGCGTGCCTTAGTGCTTTAAAGATACCTTCTTGGTTTAAGTATCATAGGCATGGTATAAGTACCCGTTGTGGATTTGTTCACGGGCTGTCTGACTTTCAGCAATTATTTAGTTATTGTTAATTTCGCCTAGGAAGTATTATTTTAAGAAGCAGTACTTTTTTGTGTTGGCTGTTGTTTTATCGCAAGTCTGTTGTTTCAATTCAAATCAACAAATACATTTAAGATTGATCAGATGTACGGTCGCCCAAAAAATTGGTTTACCACCTTAAGGTTGAATGTCGCTTGACATTTTCATAGGCGATAAAGATGGTTTCAGATCGATCTGACAACTTCTATTGCCATCTTTATTTGATTAGTAAGATTACTGTTTGTTACTCAGAATAATAACTAAAGCTATAGAAACTGGACTAAAATAGCAACACTCATTCATCAGTTCGTACTATTTTAACTAATGAACCTAAGTGATGTATTGGAAAGAGATCGATTGTCCGTTTTCTTTCGTTATTTCGAAGGTGTCACCAGATTTGTGACGTCATATTTGAGGTAATGTAGTGAGTGACTTTATAAAGGACTCAAAGATTTTTTTTGATCACCAATTATCTGATGACCGTTTGACATAACAATACAAAAAATAAAAACTAAGTGTCAACCATTTGTTGCACTCCAACCTCCTTTTCTAGCCATAAGATAGAACGGAACTAAACATAGTTGCACGATTTTAATTTTATCCATCCTTTTTTTTTTCTTTTAGTTGATGGCTTCGTGCGATTAGCACATCTAGCCAGTGTCAAAGTAATTTTTCTTTCAAATAAGTATTACTTGAAAGAAAAATTGAAAAAAATTAAATTAAATTAATTAAAAAGGAAATATTGTTTATTTATGTATCATAAATAAACAATATTTCCTTCTTCCTCCAGTAATGATGATGAATGATAATAGACATGAGAAGTGAGAAATGATATACCCCCCAACCCCTAGAGTATCTCAGTAAAGATGTGGGGCTTTACTAAGTCCTCGGGCGTACTTCTTGAGAGAATTTGAAAAGTGACGTTGCACTGTTTTGTTTTATTTGCCAACACTCATGCACACTCACGAACACTTAACGGTTAATAATCCACCATTATTTCACATTAATATTCGACATAACACAAATTTTAGAAAATAAAACAAAATCGCAGACATGACTCTTCACTTTCCCGCCAAGAAAACTATCCATCCTTTTATAGCTTTAGTTATTGTTCTGAGGTTTGTTAGCTGTTCTGACAGCGATTTTTCAGGGGTAAATAATAGAAATTACTAAAATATATTTGACAAAATGTCAATGTCAATGTCAATTGTCAGTTTTCTTTTTATCAAATTGTATTTGGTTGTCTATATAAATAGTTTTTATTACTTTTGTTTAGAAAATTTATATTTTCTTTTTAGTAAATGTCTTATCCATTTGTAATTAAGGTTAAAATGTCACCTACTGGTGCCTACACCTCTTTCTTGGGCCACTGTACCTACTGTTTACTAATGAGTGATTAATTTAATTCGAAATATTATAATGCAGGATCCGTAGAGCTTAGCTCATAGTTAACGTTTTTCATATGAAATACGATAAAATCTATAGAATCTATTTATCTACGTATCTATAACTACTGAAAAATTTGATACCTCTACTACTGTCGATACAGAACAATGCTAATTTCATTGGGAATCGAAAAAAGGACCTCTAGGTCTGGGAAGGGTAGCATAACCACTAAACCAGATATGAGATAGGATAAACTGTTATGCATTCTACAATAAGTTCGTAAATGAATATGACAACAATCAAATTTGTGTTATATTGTGGTTGATTTAGGACATAAAATGGTGTGTGACTAATCTCGTGTGTGTATATTATGTTGAGACAAACAAGATACTCACGTGAGTATAGCTCTTAATATGTCATGGACCAATGATTTCCCAGGGGACGCGAGGTAGACCTTGGCTTCGCATATGCTTTTGAGAACACACGCTCTCCCGTTCAGATTGTGACTGGAACGAAACAGATTACCCTTGTGACGTATGCGGCATGGTAGCGCAGTGGCTTACGCGTTCTATCAAATTTGAAAATCAAGCAACTTTGGCAATGTTGAGTCTTCGGATGGGTGACCGAATTTAATTAATATGGCAGTCGTTAAAACTTACCAACCTTTTTATTTGCTATTGTTAGCGTGGGAAAGACTGACTCGATGATGATGTTCATAATGAAGTTTCCACAACTGAACTCAGCTATTCTTAGGTAGAAATAAAAACATTAAGTCAAGTAAAAAATAATTATTATATCACCTGTCATATTATGTTAAAAAGGTTTAATTTTTCGAAATGGCGAAATAAAACGTTGATGTCGTGTTCATAATATAACTACGGTTTGTTTGAAGATTTAAAATTCCACCCATTTTACTTTAAATAAATGCTTGAGAACGAAGTTCGAACTCCACTAGTTTCAACTAATACCGAATACAGAACCCAAAACCCCAGGACTCTGATGGGTTCAAACAAAAAAAAGCTTTTATGGAAATCGACTTCGATATCGTAGAATTATTTCCGTTCAGCATGTCCATTCCCTCTCAAATGTTACGAGACAAACTGGAATGGATAGTCCATAACAGTTTGTTCATGTGAAATGAAATGCTGACTTTGCAGGTAAAACGAAGGATTCATGTACAATTTCTTTCGAAATGCCTTTGGACTTCTGATTTGATCAATCATTCCATGTAAGTTTTTTTTATGGTACTGTATTTTCATTAACTGTTATGCAAGTAATAAGGGGATAAGCATATTTGATTACTATGATTCACCAAGATTTTGATATCTAATATTAATGATTATTGTTGTACAAATAACATGTAAAGTATCGTATTCATTATTTTAGGTATAATACTCGTACATACTTTTATACTAATATAATTAATATATGGTTCACCCTTGTTTGGTATAACAACTTTTGATATAATTTTACTAATTCGAACAACGTTTAAGAAAATAATCACTTTGTATAATATCGATTGACATAATTTTCATTTCATCGAATATTTATTTGCGATAAAAACATTTGCGCTAATGATCGTAAAATAGAATGTTCATTTGATGAAATGTTCAGGTGGTATAATATGTATTTTATCGAATATTCATTTGGTATAATGTAGTGTAGCAAAGAAAATAAGTTTGAAATTCATAACTATCACAATATATACCTATATATTTATTTTACTTATCAATTTCTAGCAATACTAGCTGCCCTACTCCTGTAGGTCATGTGATAGGTTAATTTAAGACAATCGCGAAGCGCAGCGTAGCGATTGTCTTGAATTTTGAGGTTATTTTTTTATTAGACAACAGAAAGAGTTTCTTTTTGGAATATTTTGGTTTCTCTTGTCTAATAAAAATAAATAACCTCGAAGTTCGAGACAATCGCTACGCTACAGAAACCAAAATATACCAAAGATAAACATTTTCTGTTGTCTAATAAAAAAAATAACCTCGAAATTCAAGACAATCGCTACGCTGCGCTTCGCGATTGTCTTAAATTTCTAACCTATCACGTGACCTACAGGAGTAGTACAGGAGTAGTAATATTCGATACGATCTTTCGACTAAATCATTATTAGTCTAGTTAAACATTAGTTTAAATAAAATTAGCGCAAATGAAAACTCGGTAAAATGACATTATTCCAAAGAATATAATTATACGAAATAAAATTATAACAATCAAATATTCGATCAAATGAATAATTATGTGGAATGACTTTATTGTAACTGAAATTAGCCGAAGCGATTTTCTACGAAACGTTGTTATACCAAACAAAGGTGAACCTTAATATATGCCTAAAAGCTGTACAAAGGTTTACCAGATATACTTATAGGTAGGTAAAATAATATAAGCTAGCTCAAAACGATAACAATGCTTTTTAATTCCTTTCGAGCAAGCAATTAAGGCTTCTTCTGACCTGATGTTGTGATGATAAGATGGTAAAAGCGTGCTTCAGCCGGCTGAGGATCTGGTTATCTTATCTTTAACTGTTAGAACACAACAATACTATCAACATCGAAGTGATCGCATTGATTAATACTGAAATGGGCAGAAATTAAATCCTGAAATGGACAGAAATTAAATCCTGAAATGGGCAGAAATTAAGTCATCAAATACTTACATTGTAAGAGCATCTTCCAAGCGGTTCCACATAGCTTTCTTCTGCCGGTGGTGTAGCTTCCTTCGCAGGTGCATACTCGTGAAGTTGGCGTTGGGTAGAGGGAAGTGGACGTCCAGCTCGATGGCCAAGTTCCACCCAGCAGGTGCGTGAGTCAAAAAGGCCTTTACCAGGGATGCGGTAAGCTGGAAAAACAAATCGTAATACGATATGAGATAATTTTTTCTGGTGATACTGATGAGTGTTTACTGTGGTAAGGTAACTGTTACGCGATGGAAAGGGATAGTCAGCCGAATGTAGTGTACATAATACGGTAAATATTATTATATCATAAATAAGTAAGATTCACATTTTAATAAAAAAAACTTTTCCATCTTAGCAGTTCGTTAAGTATTTCAATTGTTTAAGCTGTAGGTATTTCATATGTAGATGAGACTAAATTGGAATACTGCAGGAACAAAGCACTTGAAAATCCGACAAATAAATCAATGTCTCTGGAAGTCTTAAGCTTAGATCAGAGATGCGAAAGGTCATGGGTTGGAGATGACCAGACGCAATAGCAGTATTTTTTTTTAAAGAAATATATCGCCTTCGATTCTATGTTACTTTGATTTTATTCGACTGATTTAGATTCTGGCAAACTTTTTCAGTGTTAAGGTTGCGCTTAACTGGTTGTTATTTTTAACAATTCAAAAACATCGAACAACCTATTATTGTATCCAAATCAACTTTACAAAATAAATTATTTCTCAGCTTTGTTACATTTTTGAACACTATATTTGGCATGTCTTAAAAATAAAACAATATTAAACATTGCAAATACATACACTAGTATACGTTTTCTACATTAAATGACATTTTATGTAATTCATAAACAAACCAATTTTTCATTCAGTTAAATTTAGAAGTTTAATTCATCATCTACTTACCACTACGTCAGAACCATCGGGGAATGCAAGATGGCGTCTCTTCCTCACTAAACTCAAAGGTGCTTTCACATTAGGACACTCATCTTTCACCAACTCACACTTGACCACTAAAACTGTAACCAGAACTATGATAACCTGTTGCATGTTTGCAATTGAAAACGAAATATACTATTAAACTCTTCCAGTGTTGCATACTACAGCCTGTTATGACTTCACAGAGTGTAACAAAGGTAGCTGTTGTCACATGGTGTCTCAAATACTGTTATTAACGCTTTCAGAAGGTACGCTTTGCCGTAAGCAATAGAGGGGATATTTCTTTTCTAGATTTAATGGTGATGTTACTGAAGGTCGAGATAACTTTGTATTGAATTGTGTTCAAAAATATTGAGAGTCTTACACATCGATGACTCTACAGATAAAATGAAATAATAACATCAATTCGTATTTCGTTTTAGTAAATATTAATAAAAAACTTTTATAAATTTCATTAAAAACTACACGCAAGCGTATACTAAAAGCATGATTTCATAATGATATTCAATATTTTCTTTCTCAACAAGTGGCACTAAATATTTTTTTTAAAATCAAAGTAGTTACTTCTAATTATTTACTGTAAGTTTTGCTTTGGTGATACAAATAAATGTTGTTTCTTTCTTTCTTTTATTATCTTACTGCTACCAACCTCATTCGAGTCTCATTCGCCATTAACACAGTAGTGTGACAGGGATCATATACTAGACGCGACTGCCTCGGTTTTTGGAAACGAAATACCGGCAGTGATTTTCTAGAGGGATTGGCATTACGCTCTAGTGCGTGTCCCCGTTCCCTAATATAATACGATACGATCCAAACCCTTCGGAAATCTAGTTTCTAGATTCGACAAATCGCTTCGAATTCTAGATTCGAGAATCGAAATCAATAATTCGAGAATCTAGATTCTCCGGGGTTTGGATCAGATCGGGAGTTTATTGCCGCTTCACCTAAACAGGAATGTCCACACTGCGATATCTTTTAAAACGGAGTATCGCGCGTGTTCAGTGACCCAGGATGTTTGCTTTAAGAGTTAGACAGAGCCTGTCGCTTCTATTCATTAGTTCAGTCACGCTTCCTACCCTGTAATCTTACACCTGCACACTTCAAATCTAATACTATAGCCTTAAAGTTGAAATTACCGCAACGTTTGACACCTTCTTAAGATCATCCAGAACTGTTCAACTTAAAAGCTTAAACCATTTACGTTTGAGTCGAAATTGAATTGTACCTTCTGATGAAATTGTACTGATTGTTGCATTACGCTAGGAATTTTTGAAGCACTGCAGTAATCACGTGAAGTTAATTTTGTTTTACATACAAGTAGGTACCTAGGTGTTAATGATAGAGATACCTAGGTGCTAATGTTTTAGCTAACATTCTTTTCGATTGTCAGCCGGTGTGGTATAGAAATCAAACACTTTTCACATAATAAGAACCCTTAAAATACACACATCAAAAATGTCTAGGGGTCAAGTACATTTTTAGCTATAAAAAATGTTTCTAATAATATTTACTTAATCAGGTTTTCCAGACTGGCTTCTTTATGTTTTAGTAAACAATTGTATCCCTATTATGTTGAAAAAATTAAGAAAAAATGCAATTTTAACAAATTGGGGAAAGAGCTGTCACCTAATTGGCAAAAAAAGCAAGAACAAGGTTGTTTTTTTTTTATTGTAAAAATTAAAAAATAAAATTTGTATTTATACCATTCACACGAACACACAAGCACAGTGATTTAGCATGCTTAAAATCAAATAATATGGCTGAACTTCCTGACAAAATCTCAAGCGTTCTTGACGTCCAGAGATCCTCCAAACTCGAGTGCGTCTTGTATCCGGACTCATACCGAAACGTGATTCGTCAGAGAAGCAAACACAGCGCCAGTCTTCCTCCTCCCAATTTCGGTGTTCACGAGCCCATTGTAAACGGGCCCTACGATTGTGGGGTGCTATAGGTGGAAACCTCAGCAGCCTTCGGTAACGCAGACGCACTTCGCGTAAACGATTCCAGATGGTTTGGTCGCTTATCAGCAAGCCTGAAGCGCTGTGGAGCCTTGTGGCCAACATCATCTAATCATCATCAACATCAAAGCCGACTCCAAAAAAATAGACTGATAAAATTGCACTAAAAAGTAGAAAATAAGGGTTAGACTTATATCGACAATAATTTTATTAGGAAAATATATAGGTAGAATTATTGTTATTTTGGAGTCGGTGCCAGCCAAGGTAACTTTAACATAAACATTTAACGACATACTATACAAGGTGTCTCATTTAAATCGGTTAATATGGGAAAGTCTGAAACTACAAGACATACGAAGATCTGTTCTTAGGAACCATGTCATCGATTTTAATAAGAAGAAAAACTGCATTCATACATTTAAAAAAGACCTGTACTCAGCTCGGGAATCGAACCCGGTTGTTTTGAATAAAAGAAACTTACACTATTTCTATTTAGATATCGATTGTGTACATCTTAAGCAGAAAATGGCCCTATGAAACATGATGTCTAAAATGAATAAAATGCATTATTTTCACATACTTTAATTTATTTTAGTAGGTGTTCGAAGTGACCACCGTTTTTTTCAATACAATATTCAAAACGTTTAGGTAACGATCTTACAATTACAAAACCAGCAGAGGTACAAACAACCATAGAGACCATTTTACATGCCTGAACTTGTTGAATGTAACGGTGGTCATTTCGAACATCTACTAAAATAAATTAAAGTATGTAAAAACAATGCACTTTATTCATCTTAGACATCATGTTTCATAGAGCCATTTACTGCTTCAGACCTTAACAATCGATATCTTAATAGAAATAGTGTAAGTTTCTTTTTTCAAAACAACCGGGTTCGATTCCCGAGCTGAGTACAGGTTTTTTTTAAATGTATGAATGCAGTTTTTCTTCTTATTAAAATGATTACATGGTTCCTAAGAACAGATCTTCGTATGTCTTATAGTTTCAGACTTTCCCATACTGACCGATTTCAATGAGACACCGTATATTAAAATCAAAATAGTACATTCAATCTTATGCATGAAATTTTGACTACAAACGCGGACTGGCACCGGCTCCAAAAACTTTGTTGGCTGGCACCGGCTCCAAAAATAACAATAATTTGGACTTACCTATATATTTTCCATATAATATTATTGTCTATATAAGTCTAACGCTTATTTTTTTACTTTTTAGTGCAATTTTATCATTCTACTTTTTTGGAGTCGGTTTTTTTTTGTTAAAATTTTTTGATGCGTGTATTTCAATTGTCAGTGTAAATTAGCTGACAGATTAAAACAAATTTGGAAACAAAAGAAGACTAGACGAGACTTCGAACTGAAGCTAGTTATGTTAAAAAAATGTATTTTATACCAAACAGGAATAATTTTATTAGGTACTACATATTAAATAATAGCACAGCCACAAGCACAAATATAACATACTAGCATTTTGCCCGCTACTTCGTCAGCATGGATTTCGTATTTTTCCGTACAAAATTCAATACCTACTTCGATTCCCAAATAAAAAATAAAAACCTTTTTTTAAATGTTGCTCCTAATTTTTCTCTTTTTGTTTTTCTTTTCTTAAAACGCTTAAATAATTATTTACATTTTAATATATATTTATAACCTTGATTTTTGTTTTAAATTTCATCCTTTAGTAGCCTGCATTCAGTTTTTATTTTACTTAAATAATTTAGGTATAATAAATTCCAATAACAGTGTTAATTCAGTTGTACGTACAATGTACTCCATACGTATTTATATAATGTTATGGCAATAAAAAAATCTTATCTTATCTTAAAGTAGATGGTAAAAATCAGTAAAAAAGAGAAAAGTGAATAATATCTGCACGACTTCTATGTGAATTATTTTAATTTTTGCAATATTTCCAAAATTAAGCGACCAAATTAGATGCTGTAAAAAGCAAATTTTGTCGTCATTAAATTTCCCAGGTAACTAATCTAATTATATTTGTAAAGATTATTAGAATATACCTAATAAGTACACTTGAAAAGCACCTTGAAAAATTTTAATATCAAAAACGGTTTTGTTACTTAAATATAAAAGCTAGGTATATCGTGCCGCTGATTTTTTTTTTAGATCTTGGAACACTATTATCATGTATACTAAACCGTTTAGTCAGCGCACGCCGATAAAGCACTTAATCCTCGCTACTTTTTTTCGGCCTTAATTATAATCTTTAAGATTTGGAAGTGTAAACTATTGTTTATCATAAGAATTTATAGCCGATGTCCACCCTAAAATTATATTCTAAATATTGGTACAAGAATTTTTAAAATTGGATTTACTTCGCACTATGACTAGTCTTACCGCGTCTTAGTCCCTCTACGCATTAGGTGCATTAATTTGAAAGTGTCAAAATCGTCGTAATCCAAATTTACAAACTTTACCTTTACATAACATTAGTGTAGATAAATAACGTTATTATGACTTTACTATAAAAGCAAGGTATATCGTGTCGCAGACTTTTTTTCGTCAACTAATGATTATCATTTTTGTAGTAAATTATTTTCATGTATTCCCATCCGTCTAGTCAGCGTACGCCGATGAAACAGCAAAGCAACGCTTTTTTAGCCGACTTGATATACAAATTTAGAGATTTAGACCTGAAGACTTATCTTTATCAAAATAAAACATAGCCTATGTTACCCGCAAGGTATGTAGCATTATATCAGTGAAAGAAATTTTGGAATTGGACCAGTATTTCCAGAGATTAGTCCCGACAGACAAACAAACAAACATTATCACAAACGTTATCTCTTTATTACTAGTAGGTAAAATAAATAAACAAAGAATAAGGCCCGAATAGTTATTCCGTGTTTAGTACTCTTATTTGAAATGACGTTTACATGACAGGAACAAAACACGGAACAACTATTCGGACTATCACCACCACCACTACCAGCTCAATTTTTTTATGTCTCCACCTATTCCTATGGATGGATAGGGAGAACAGGCCGTGTACCGGTCCGCACTGGTGGTTGTAATTCGGACCCTATTCTTTGTTAATTTGTAAGGGGCTACGAGTATAAAATAGAGCTTAAAAAATACATTATAAAAGAAAAAAAGAGGTCTAATCAATGTCTAATCAATGTCAATAGTTCTCTCTTTTGTAAAGAGGATAAAAGCCAAATTAAAGAAAAGTAACAAACGGTGTGACTTCTTGGCGTGAAAGTGAAGAGTCATGTCTGCGGTTTTGTTTTATCTTCTAAAATTTGTACTAAGTCGAATATTAATGTGATATAATGGTGGATTATTAACCGTTAAGTGTTCGTGAGTGTGCATGAGTGTTGGCAAATGAAACAAAACAGTGCAACGTCACTTTTCAAATTCTCTCAAGAAGTCCACCCGAGGACTTAGTAAAGCCCCACATCTTTACTGAGATACTCGAGTGGTTGAGGGGTTTATCATTTCTCACTTCCCAATTCTATTAGCATTCATCACCATCATACATGAAGGAAATATTGTTTATTTATGTATTACTTGTAAGAAAAATTACTTTGGCACTGGCTAAATGTGCTAATCGCACGAAGCCACCATAAGAGAAAATAAAACAAACGTTCTGAAAAGTGTTAACCGTGTCCGCAACTGTACAAGTACAGATAAAGGGAAAATTGTTTGATAACAAACGAGCTTTATCCGAATCGCTTTATTAGATTGCCAGCGGATACAGCTCTGCAGCCCGGATACATCTGTGTGCAGTCGCCGGCTCGCCCGTGGGCGGTGTCGTACTCCTTATGCGCCGGGGAATCGAACTCGCGACCTTTCGGCAATCTGAAATAAGTTATGACACTGAATTTCCGCTGTGAATATATTTCAGTCTTGAGGATTGCATATGGAGAATAGTCACTATTTCTGGAAAGAAACTGGTTTGGTATGAAGTAGATATAGGAACATTTTTAGAAGGACATTTGCTTTTGGCTTCATATTACTCATAACATAACAGTTAAGACAAAGTGTTGAAATATTTCCTCGAGCGGGATTCGTATCCACACTCTATGTCAGTCCGTATATCAGTCAAGGATTAGTTAAAAATAGGCAAACAGTATTTAATGCCCCCTGCGCCTCATCGGGGACATGCTCGCTCAATACGACAATTTCGTTTGCTGATGGCTTAGGGCGCTTAGTGGCAGCAGCCTTTTACTTTCTTGACCACAACTATTAAATATCTATAGAATAAGCTATTTAATTTTTAATTATTTGTATTAATTTTGATTTTGTTATTTTAATGTGCAGTTTTTGTGACATAATTTTATTGTATACCTATCTGTGACTCTAGTTCTTAAGATTTTACATTTTTATTTGATGTATGACATGTCGGTGTTTTGGACGCATAATCTGTAAACTAGCATGTAAAATTAAATAAAAAAATAAATGCGAACCATGTTGAATGCAAAGAAGTGTTGAATTTCATGAACGATTTTCATGTTGACTGTTCTTTAACTAAGATCTAAAGAAGTCTCCAAGTCTAGGTCAAGGTTGACAATCTCGGGCTTTGATTATTCTAAGTAATTTAATACGTAGCCAATCTTTAAAGTCCGTGTATTTATCATGAAACGTAATGGACATTCGTAGTTCGCAGAATTCCGATGAAAAAAACATTTTTGGTGGGTGACTACGGAAAGTGACGTCTCGCATTACAGACATCCGATGAAACGCCAAAGTTGAATTATTTATTCAATGTAACGCTGACGGCACACAATCGTCTTTGCTACTGTCCATTGTGAACTGAGGTGGTTTATGCACGTTTTGTCGAGTTGACCCGAAGTAAAGGTTCGCGGGCGTTCGAGCGAACGTTTGTTGTTGTAGAGATGGACGATCGTGTGGAGCCAGCATTCCTTTTTACCGGCTTACATAATAACGTCAAAACAAAATTAAATTCCAACGGAAAAATTGTTGGCGGGATAGTTGTTTGCGGTTTTATTTTCTTAAATTTATTTCAAAATATTTATGTGAAACGATCATCTTAGAGTCTTTCACTATAAAGAAATTGCAATAATCCTCTTTGTATCTTAAAGTTTTGAGTTTAAATCCGCTACGAAGGTTTAAATAGGCAATTTCATGATAAACCGCTGACACAGCCACAATATGTAATTTTTATTTTAAAAACTTTTCCTTTCTCTCAATTATTCTCCAACAGTTACACAACCATCGACTCGTGACGTCACAGTACTTACGTAAACGTTGCCACCAGGATCTCCTCCAGAAAGGAGCCCTGTCGCCGCCCGCCCTTGCCCGCCTCACACAGCAGCCGCAAGACGCACTCCCGGCCGCTCCAACCCAACCTGTTGATTGGTAATATTGGAATGTCTCGGCTCGTTAAACATTAATTCTCTCCATTATTTGTGTTCAGGCTGACTTGTAATCAGCAGTGAAAGTGTCTTGTCAGAGCCAACTAAACCATCTAAGAGACAGATCAAATTTTAATGAAATTTTTGTGATGTGGTATGATTGAAGTGTACTACACCACTTTTTAAATACATATAATTAGCATTATGCTTTTTTTAAACATTAGTTTATGGGACTTTATATCCTTCGATAAAATAGATACTGATGTTAACGTCAATGATAAAAGGCATGGACTTGACATTAGTGCGACCCTGAAGCTTACTCAGTACTCACCCTTCCAGAAATTTCTCTACTTTCACGTAAAGCGACTTTCTTGTATTTCTGTGGAATTCCAGTATCTTCTTTTTTATACCATGTAAGTGATTCCTCATCCCTTCTTTTTTATGCATTTCTTTTATATTACCCGTATTTGTTACATTGTTCTCCATTGGAGTGTCACCATTAATGCTACGTTTTGCGAATGCAGGATTTACAATTGGTCTCCTAAAAAAATTAAGTAAGTTTATCTTTCTTATATTTTGAACGGCTATCATGCTTGATTTGATTTACTATTCATAATATCCAGATACCTTCTGTACGGAACTTTCCCTATGACCTTGCCATCTTCATCCATATACAAAATGTTTTTTGAAGAGTCGTGTCTTCTGTTTTTGTAGACGTGTTTATGATCTCTGAAAATGGAGAAAATTGCAGGGTCCGTCGGCAGTTCCCAAGCCAAGGCAGCAGTGTTGCCAAACCACACGATGTCGCCAACTCGCAAATATCCATGGGTTTGGGTACAGAACACTGAAAAAAGACATTACGTTTTTCGATATTGAATCACTACACAACCTACTAATCACCATACACCTAGAAGTTCACCTTCGTATAAATAGCTAACTTGTAGCCACAGAGTCATATACACACGCCTGCACATAGATTACCACAAACTGTCAGATTTCCTCAATAAACTTTGAACCTTATCGTTAAGGCATATGGTTAAAAGTCTATCAAAGAAATTCAGGCGTCTGTACGTACGTATGAATTTACGAAACAAAAAGCACATTATTCAAATCTTCAAACATGTTTTACTAATGCAAACTCTTTAGTGATTATGATGACGATGATGCTCCCTAACCTATTTCAGTTTATTTTAGAACTAGTGGACCCGGCGGACTTCGTACCGCTTTGACAGTTTCCATCAAGTGATTAAATTCTCTTTGGTTTCCATGACAACAAAACAAACAAATCATTTTGTATTGAAAAATTGAATTGTCGTTTTCAGTATATTAATAGTGTGATTCCCGTGGGAATATCGGGATAAAAACTATCCTATGTGTTAATCCAGGTTATAAACTATCTGTATGCCGAATTTCATTCAAATCCATCCGTTGCAGCGTGAAGAAGGAACAAATATACAGACATACACACAAACTTTCGCATTTATAATATTAGTGTGATAGTTGGCATTAATAGAACCTGCTTGAAATCTAATTGATGAATAATTATTGGAATGCGATAGTTTGAGAGTAAGCACGGTAATTAAGTCGACTCAAAAACAAGGAGATCTGAGAACAGCTGTTTATCACGTCTGTCGGTGTCTTTGGAGACTTGGGTTCGTTAAAACGAAACTCTCAACGCAGATTCTACAGTCTAAACTCTATAGCATCAAGCACTAACTGAAGTCGCTTAAATTTAAAAGGCAAAACGTTAGTAATTAATGAATTAGGTACGCAAGTTTACTCGAATAAAAACTGTTTTACATTTTCTTTTCTAAAATGTCTCTACCCGGGCAGACTCTAAAAATAGTGGCTTCAATAAAATTGAGATGCAAAGTCTCAGCTGTAAGTGGGACATTTCAAAAATTCAAACCAGGTCGTATCCATTAGATTTGATTCAAACATTTATGAAGTCTATAAAAACTTAGAAGTTTAAGTTATAACCTACTAATATTATAAATGCAAAAGTTTGTGTGTATGTTCGTATATTTGTTGTTTGTTCACGTTGCAACGGATAAATGGAAATGGATGAAATTCGGCATACAGATAGTTTATAACCTGGAATAACACCTAGGGTACTTTTTGTCCAGAAATTCTCACGGGAACGGGAACTACGAGGGTGAAACCGCGAGCGGCCGCTAGGTTTTAAAATAAAACTCGAGCGATCTGTGAATAATATTAAATTATTACCCAACTGGAAGGAGCTGCCATCAGGAAATACCAGGAACCTTTTTCTTCTTGACAACACTTTTGACGACGCTTCTGTAGATGCCACTTCGAACTCAACAGTTGTATCATTATTCAATGAATTAATTTCGAAAGCAACTAAAAAATTTAGTAATGCTAATACCATACCAAATATTGATAGTAGCATATCCATTTCTAAGTAACTGTAAATCAAACAATAACTTATTACTTTAGGCTTTTCCAAAAGAACAACAAATAAGCTATATGAAAGCGAGAGCGACTTTATAGAAACAAGACAAAAAGTCCCTATGTAAATTTAAAAACTCCTGAAGACATGAGGTTATAAATGAATGTCTCGCTTCATAAAAGATCGTTAAGACATTCGAAATAAACAAAAAATATAATTTTATAATGTTTTTATATGTTCCAGACGAAGATACCTGTTTCCTTTTAAACTTTTAGCTTTAGGAATCTATTAACTTTAAGAAGGCTGTCAGATGACACATTACCTACAGATATAAACAAAAAGTACAGTGAATAAGCAAAAACACCTCGAGAAAACTTAGAAAAAGATCTAACTATTGAGTGAATATAAAATCTTTTCAGTTTTACAAAATTTGCTCAACACCTAAGCACACTCCTAAGATCAACTTGATCCTAACATAGACACCTCACAGCGCACGTTGGGTTGCAACTGGAGTCTAACTCGACAACAAGCGAATTCCGTGCCACAAATTCGTTAACTGTATACATCCAATTACTGTGACCGTACAAAACACAAGGTTGTAATTGTGCTAAAAAGTATTAGAGTTAAAGGAAAGTATGGCACAGTAAATATGACTTTTGAATCAAGTTTAATACGGTATCATCTGAGAGTTAGTCACAGTTAGGACTTCTAGGAAGCTCGAAGCACTTTCATTACCAGTTACTGCTGCCATACATTTTTCCATCGATTTAATGGCATCCTTACTGTTTAAGGTAACATACCGGAAAGTGCAGTGTGGGCAGGCCTCCAAAAAGGTGAACCGACGATCTGGTAAAGGTCGCGGGAAGCCGCTGGATGGGAGCAGCACAAAACCGGTCGTTGTGGAGATCCTTGGAGGAGGCCTTTTTCTAGCAGTGGACGTCCTTTGGCTGAGATGATGAATGGTAACCTTGCCCAGTGGTTAAGGTACACTGTGGCTGTCACTGTGAATCTCAAAAATTCTTCTACATTGAGGAAACGCTGGTTTTCATACTGGCGGTTAGTTACAGGAAGGCTGAAGATTTGTGACGTATATGAGTAATAAATAAGATTATGACAGCGAGGCAAGTGAACTTGTCAAGCTTTCTACCAACCAAAACAATTCGAAAACCACCTTCACTTGGTATCTAGTGCCGTTGGATTTATCCCTAAACGGTATAGGCTGTTAAAACATACTGTATTACTATTACTTATTCATATATGAAAAGGACCAAAACTCAGGGAAACTCGAGTCTTAAGCTCGTTGTCATAAGATTGAGATTGATACCTATAGCAATAACTCTTCAGAATTTTTTGAAAATATCACAAATCACTTCACTCAAACATATAAAATACTAGCGGTCGCTCGCGGTTTTACCCGCGTGGTTCCCGTTCCCATGGGAATACTGGGATAAAAAGTATACTATATTTTAATCCAGGTTATAAACTATCTATATGCCGAATTTAACCCAAATCCATCCATCCGTTGCAGCGTGAAGAAGCAACAAACATACACACAAACTTTCGCATTTATAATATTAGTGTGATTCCATAATAGACAAGCCTACATATCAGACTACCACAAGATCCACCAGAGATACCATCGACAGGTTAACGTACAGGCGTCTGTACTCAAAATTAAAAAGATTCTTAAAAAAGTTAGAGCAAGTTAATCTTTTTGCATAACGTTTGCCGGAACGCGTCCAATTCACTTGTCATTTTTACGAATGGTTTTGTAATCATTGGAATGTTAATTATTTAGGGGGCTTTTCTGACTGTCTACTGAAAGCTCTTTAAGGGGTCGTTTTCTCTACTAAAGATGTCAAACGGTGGGCAGAGATAACTTTACCTTTTAAATGCGATATTTTATATTTTTAAAATAAACCAATTTGAAGTATGGTCTCGCTAAACGCTAAGTACGTTGCCTCGCACCTCTTAAAGTCAATCAAAAGTCTATACGATAGAAGCAGTATTCACGTTACTTTTTGTTTATACAAAAAAAACAGTATAAAGAATAATTAAACATCAAAAGCGCTTGTAAGTCGAAACGCGTAACTTTACGTTATTAATAATAATTAAAAAGCAATCATTTTCTAACTTAAGTAGGTAATTCGTACAGTTTGTATTATGTTGATAAAATCTGAGCAATCAAACTGGTTTTCATAAACTTCGAGTTCTTACTTGTACTGTTTCTAGGTACGGTATTATTTTTTCGAACATTGCATATTGAAATGAAACACTGTGAAAGACTAAAAGATTTTGTGAACCCATTTATATGAAACGAAGTGCATCCTTTAAAATTGCTTATTATGTTACGGTAGAATGTTAGATGCAAATTAATTTTGAGACGACCAATATCAGTCTTACTCTATGGTTTCATTAGACAGGTGCAGGCAAAGAGTTCAAACATCAGACCAAAGTTACGTGATAATAGGTCCTTACCTATGAAATTGCCGTTTTTTTCTCACTTACTAAATAGGTGTATTACTTCTAAAAGTCAATACTGGTTGTTAATATTATTATACACCTTTAATTAGGATTATGTTACTTAGGCTTCAGTAATAACAATGATTATTCATTTTGTGTCTTTATCGCCCAATTTTTAATTTTAAATTGACTTCTTTTTTTGTTTCCGGAATTGACCTTTTGTTGCATTGTAGCTTTGAAGGGTCTAGATTTTTTTTCTTTTTAATGTCTGCTATATTTGGCTAGTGAAACAAACACACTACCTACTCTACAATTTATAGTGTTAACATAAATAGATGCTAAGAAAGTTAAAAAAATGTTAGTATGAAAAATATAATTTAAAAAAAATCTTCATACAAAACGGCAATTTCGTAGGTAAGGACCCAATATAATCGCTAGTAGACCCGTAGTGAAGTGTATGATACCAAAATTAATACAATGTTAATGTTTTGTATTTCGGAAAAGTGTTAAAAAAATCACGAGCGGTGTTCGAACCCTGTGACATTACCGGATCAGGTTTTCTTTTTTTTTGGAGATGGACTGCTGATTGCCACTGGGCATTTTCAGCTTCACCGAGCTTGTTTTAGGGGCGGCGAGGTACGTAAAGGGTACCTCAAGCCGTGTTGAAACGAATCACCTTCGGAGGATTTCTAGAGGGGTACGGCATCGCACACTTAAAAGTGCGCGTCCCCGTGCCCTCCCAGAGTCTCCGAAGGGTTCGGATTGGATCGGGGAGCGGAACCACCCGAGGGCGCCTCTAAAGGCACGGACCTCGGCTCGGGTAGACCGGGCCGTGGAGGAGAAGAAGAGCGCCCAGGCACATGACTGTGCCTGGCGTAGAGCGCGTGTGAACGCGGTGTACGGTACGGTGTCTTGGGCCTAAATTAGTGTGCATGTTTAGTGTATTCTGTAAATGTGTGCTGTCATTTGGAGGATCGGGCGGGGACCGGATCAGGTGTACTACCACTTTTTTAGTCGGTGAAAATGAATAATAAGTATAGAATAGAATTATAGTATAGAATTCTAAGTTGCAACACACACGTCCTTCAAATAGTCGGTCGGTCACAAAATAGGTGATAAGACTGATAAGATAGGTGTGACTCGGCGAAAAAATCGGTCCTATTGTCGGTACGTCAAAATGTCGGTCGTAGGCGGGCAGCGTTATGTCGACGATTACGTTATCAGATAGATCAGTTAGGAATTAGGCAAGCTATATCTAATCTATACATCTATATAAATCTGTAGGCTCTGTGTGTACTTGCAATTTTTCTGACAAATTTTGGGATAAATATTCATTTTATGACTCACTGACACCAATTCTACGATTTTTGAAATTTTGTCTGTCTGTTTGTCTGTATGTCCACTTTTAACTCAATAACGGCTCGACCGATCTTGATGAAAATTTCAATGTAGTAAGAACATTGCGATTGTGCAAATGATAGGCAATAAAAAAAAGAAAAAAAAAGAAGAAAAAAGGTTACGCTTATAATTTGTATGTAGTAAGAGGTTTTGTTTTCTAAGAATACTCTGCTGTAGCTCCTACGCTTTAGGCACTTTCTTTTACTAATTACTAATGTGATTGTGCAAATTATAGGCTATAAAAAGAGAAAAAAAAAAGTTTACGCTTAAAATTTGTATGCAGTAAGAACATGAGATTGTGCAAAATATATATAATTATTTTGATTAGCATTCATTGACCCATTATTTTCGCACAACGAAGCGGGCGGGTGACGGCTAGCTTATACATAAGGTTACATATATTTTATGCAAATTTTGTTGCGAACAAATTATATTTACAATGTTTCGAATGCAAGGAAATATAACAGTGTTCTTTAGAATGTACAAAATTTATTAAAACTTTGCTAGTTTTATTTATAAATGTTCAGGAGCTTGAAATTTTTCACATGCAGGATATAGTTGGCTGCAGTCAGCAGTGGGTGTGTGGGCTTCATCATACTCCTTATACTCTTCATTGTCGAATGGTGTGCCTTTAGGTAGCCTGAAACAAATACAATGTACTTTAAAAAGAACATATATCTTTTTACGTTAATTGTACCTAACAAAAAAATCTATACTCTTATTTTGAATGTTACTCTAAATTTCTTACTACTGTATTCGGGTTGCGATCTCGCAGTGAAGCAACTTTAGAAAATGATGATGGGTGACCAAATTAAAATATCTCGAGCTGCTACGTGCTTCTGAAAGGACGTTGAGCCTTTGGTCCCGGTTGTTGTCATAATATAGCAGCCGTCAAAAACCCCGCATACAGACCAGGCAGCGTGGTGAGTTCACCATCTGGCTCACCATCAATTTGTGCTATAGTTCACGTAGGTAGGCTTAAACACTGTAGTGGGACGTTTATAAATTTGAGTGATAAAGAATCATCATTCATCAGACTGAGGAGCTCGATGGCGCAGTGGTTAATGCGCCCGGTCTGAGAATGCTGAAGTTTCAGCAACTTTCGCAAAGGCCGGTCATCGGATGGGTGACCAAAAATGTATCATCTAAAGCTCCGTGCTTCGGAAGGCACGTAAAGCGGTTGGTCTCGGCTGTCGTCGCATTAGCAGTCGTTAACAACCACCAATCCGCACTGGGCCTGCGTGGTGGTTTATGGCCCGTTCTCCCTATCCATCCATAGGGAAGGCTTGTGTCCCAGCAGTGGGGACATAAAATGAGCTGCTGATGATGATGATGATGATGATGATTATAAATTTTGCTCTTCATCATAATAATCCATAGCCAGACTTACTCCACTAATGCCTATAGGTCTTTGTTTGCTCACTACAAAAAATTGCACTGCCGCCTTTAATTTTAAACACCAGACATAATTTATAATGTCTCATTTAACAACATTGACTGCGCCAATCGATACTAACGTGTCTCCAGCATCCGAAGCGGAATTCACCTTGTCGCAAGGCGTGTGTACACCGAGCCAGTCCATTTCAGAGATAAAACAGTATTACGGGAGCTTAATCTCTTTTACACGACGTCATATTACAAGGACGACATTTGTCTTGAAAGCTTTTAGTACATTTTGGTATACTATACTTTGCAGGTCAATATTTTTCTTAACGTAATCCAATTTCAATCAGCTTAACTTCAAACCTCAGTGATTTTAAATGTATCGAATTCCATTGTTTTGAAGTACTTTGTTTAAATTTTAATTATAAAAACAAAACAAATGATAAATTGTATATTCTTAGAATAGAATATGTATAATCATGGCCTAACAAATAGTATCATGAGTCCATGTAACAAAACACAAGCGCTTAAGAACCTTTATATTCAACTAAATTCATTCGATTTTTCATTATTATAATCATTATCATCATCAGTCTATATCAATCAGCTGCTAATTATAGACCTCTCCGAGTGCATGGCTGCCAGCCAAATCGATTTTCATAGTGACTGATAAATCGTATGTTGAATAATTATACTTTTTATATTTTTACCTTTTGTAACCTTTTTAAGTCTTTCGACTCCTTGGATATTTTCCTTAGTTTCATAAAAATTGGTTTGTAAAATAAGGGATACGGAAGTGAATAAAGTTTCTTTACGTAATATCACCCTTTTATATGGAGTTTGTCTACCCATCAAAACACAGGGTTCTCCATGTCATGAGTGACAAATTCAAATTTTAATATGGTTTAAGCCCTGTATATAGCTGAGGCCTTTGATATTACCGACTCGAACTGTTTGTTTATTTTTTTAGATTTCAACATTTTGTTAGGTTTTGTTTGAAAAGATGAAAAAAGAAAAAAATACATTATATAATTTAAAAAAAAAACAATATTTTTGTTTTTAACAATTAAGTAAACATAAACAGTATTACAGTCTCTGAGTTTCAACATAAGAATTCTTTTAAAATTAATTCTCTGTTAAAATTAGTGTGACCTAGTAATATATAACTAGTACTAAGTGACTATAAATAGTCCTACTCAAACAATTACAATTGAGCTTAAAACCCTTTATAATTTAATGAGTGAGGTAGAGCGGACCTGGTGTCAAGCGGAAATGGGTTTCAATCCGATGACAGCTAATGAGGCAAAATATTGCAATATATTAGCTGAATTGTGCCGCACTGCCATCTTTACCTTGCCAACCAATTATTAAATTTGGGCATTTTCCCACTGCTTATTAAACTTTAAATCAGCAACTTATTTAAATCACAAAAAAATAATTACTTAGCTACTTGTACAGATGTCTAAATTCACCAAGTGACAGTAACAGTACTCACGTGAAGACGACCCTGAAGAATTCCTCTAGGAATGTGCCCTGTCGCGGCGCGGCCTGAGCGGCCTCGCATAGTTTGTACAACACACACTGCCGGCCATCTTGCCCCAGGCTGTGCACAGATTTTTACACATTTTATAAAAAAAATCATCACTGAAATATGGCGCCTGCCGGTGCGGTGGCCAATTACGTAGAATTTTGTGGTTAACATTTTTTAATTTTTTTTTTTACTTTATTGTGCAAAGCAGCACAGTGATACATTTTTGTGCGGCAACATTGAGCGACATTTACGATACCAAACATTTTTATTTTAAATAAATTTTAAAAGTTACTTTATTTTATTTTGGTTTGTTAAGTTAGTTAGTTAGTTAAGGCTATCCACTCCAACATTGAAATCAAATCATTATTACAATTGATTTAAATTAAATTAAACAATTAAACAGAAAAGGCTCGAAAATGCATATGGGTATACAGATTTTATATATACATTTTAACCACAAAATTAATGTAATGTGGTTGACACAGTTTGAAAAGTACTTAAACATAAATTCTTGATTAATATTATTATTTTATGTTCGAAATAAGACATCAAAGGGAAGTAAATAAGGTAAAATCAATGTTATAAGATTCAAAAAGTTTATAACTGCCATAAATATGATAAATCCCTTACAAAGGGCCGCTCGCGTTCTAAGTAAAACTTTATAAATACTTGGATTAGTGTTAGGCGATTTATTGTTATGTTTTTAAAAAACAACAGCTTAGTATATGGAACAAATTAAAGAGAAGGCGGTCTTATTAAAAAGTAAAAGAATTAGCTTCTGAGACGTTATTTTGAAGAGAAGTAGCTTTTACAATGCAAACATTAGTCTGCAAACGATGAGACCTCAGCGTGCTAGTTTGGTTGGCAAAGGAAAATGTTGGTATCCTTCAAAGATGTTTGATGGTAAAGAAGGTTTTTTCCATAAGCAAAGTATTTCTTATGGATAAAGCGACAGTGCAACAGTTGTATATATTAAATATAGAAGTATACTAACGCTGTAAGCAATTTCTCCACTTTTCCAAGCAGGTCTACGCGGCTGCATCTATGGAACTCTATCGAGTCCTTGTCCAGATGTTCTTTCTTCAAATAGAGTCTTTCCTTTTGAGTCTCATGCATTTTCATTCTGTCTATCCTGGCCTTTAATTTCTTCTTGAAGGTCCCTCCTTCATCAATACTTCTTTTCGCAAATGCTGGGTTGATGTGGGGTTTTCTGCAAAAAGAGCGTCATTTTGGTAGTGGACAATATAGACATACTATAACAGTTCCATACTGGGTGGAATGCGGACAGTCTATTTCAAAGCCATGTCATTGAGTTGTAACAGCTGCAAGATGCCAATCACAGTGATAAACAATACAACTTTTGTCCAATATCTTCAATTGTCAAATATCAGTATAGTTGGTGGAGGGGCGAAATACGTATCATGTATTGGTTCTGTTAACATGTTTGCTTGCAATTATTGCTGCTTCTGCATGTGCATAAATTTGCAGCGAGGTAAACAAATGAGTAAGCGGAATCATAAATACATATTTAAATTGCATTTTTGTATGTATAAATTTTGCTTAAAAAGTTGTTTCGCTGGAGCTACTTGTTAGCGCCACTGGATCTCTAAGAGTTTTGTGACTTAAAGTATAAAGGTGAGTCCAGACTATATGACAAACATGTTATATAGCATAATTATGTAGCATGTTTCATTAGTGTGGACAATAAGTGTCAATAAAATACCTTATACTTACAGTTTTGTAATATGTTATATAACAGAAGTTGTTTATCATGTTACTTAATGTGGACAAACCTTAATAAAGCATTTAATTTAAAAAAAATAACGAGCCTTACAGTAGTCGCTTAAGACAGTACATTTGACATTTCACCTTAATTTATGCAATTTTAAAAATAAATACTGAAAACAATGACGTAAACTTTTTTTTTACATATTAAAGAGAATGCAGTAAATACTCATTAGAAGACATTTGACATATCAAAACGATGACACAATATGTCACTTATAATATTAATAAGAATATGTATCGATTTTAAATCTACAAAATGGCGCGCGCTTGCGCGCTTCCGACTCCGTATATTTTTTTACAAATCATAAAGAGAATGCAGTAAATACTCATTAGAAGACATGTCACACTGTTATCCTATCCTGCCGCGCAATTTATGAACGCAGTAAAGAACATGTGAACAGTTTGAGAAAATAGATCGTAATGTCAGCACCTCAAATATCACAATTACAAACACAGTAAGTTGTACTTACTGCGTTCATAAATTGTGCGGCAGTATCACACTGTTACGATCACATTTCTACGAAATCACTCCCATAAATTATTGTATATACATAATATACATTACATACATACGTACCTACATTACGTCCTTCTCACAAAAATGGGTAAACAGGTCATCGAATGTATAGAAGGCGAGCCGATCACATTGTTACGGATCACACTGTTATGACCCTACTTCCGTCCCTTTTTTACGAAATCCCTCGCACAAATTTTATAATATAAAAGGCGAGCGGAAAGATGTTACACATCAAAAATCACCTCTCACCTCTTAAAAGGAACCTTAGATATCAGCTTCCCTTCATTATCAACATAGTAGACGTTGTTCTTGAAGTCTCCTCTTCTTAAAGCCTCCTTGTCATGCCCTTTCAACATGTAGAACAGCTTTGGGTCTGACGGAAGACTCCACGCTAGCGCAGCTGTGCTACCGTATAGAAAAATGTCGCCGATGGTGATCAAGGCTGATGTTTGTACGCAGAACACTGAAAAGAGAAATTAGCTTACGTAATATCGATATCTAACCGTACTTTAGATTTTTTTTCTATTGACTTGATACCAGGTGGGTTAAAAGCGCAGCATACTGCTTAAGGTACTAGATTCTGCGGTCCAGGACCAAGATTCAGCAAGTCTCCCAAAAATCTGACCAACCAGTATGGGATTAGGCCGGCTGTTTAGGCAGTCGTTTTAACCCGCATAGTGTGGTGGGTTATGACCTGATCTTCCTATATGTTATTGTTCATATATGAAAGCCTGAGCCCAGCAGTGGGACGTCTGTAGGTTGTTGATGATACAATTAAAGTTCAAGGCCTCTGTCTGAAGTTTATTTATTTATTTTATTTATTCATTACTAGCAGCCCGCTCGCGACTTCGTCCGCTTGAGTGAACACCCGTATCTTATAGAACCCTATGGCAGAGCGGCGCCATCTACGGGGTCCAATTATATGCATGTTTTATACATATAAACCTTCCACTTGAATCATTCCTTTCTATTAAAAAAACCGCATCAAAATCCGTTGCAAAGTTTTAAAGATTTTATTTATTTTTGTTTTTTTTTTTTAAGTTTTTTGTTTTAAGCATACATACATAGGTACAGACAGCGGGAAGCAACTTTGTTTTATAATATGTAGTGATTTAGTTATTTGTAAAATACCCTATTTTCAGCCATGCAATTTGTATTTGTACCAACAATGAACCCTTTTGGTTTAAGTTACTGAAGAGAATACTTTTAGACTAAAAGCAAGTAAGAAGACGGAGGCCGAAAAGATCTTTCCAGCACCTATGATTCCCACTTTTGTTGGTAGTAGGCCTAGATCTGTAATCTGCTTAACTAGGTAACTTTAGGTACCTAAATTTGTCACTATAACAACATTGTTAGTAGTTTTGATGTGTTCCAAGAATAAGAGATAAGTGATCCTAGGTAAATTGCGCTTTTATCATCGGTCTTAACATCACTAACCATTTACCATGAACTGCGTTTTTCGGATGTAGCGTAAAAAAACAAGGAAACACAAAGTATTCGTAAATAAATACATTTCCTTTGGAACCATTAAAATATTTTAATCATCCCTTAAAAAGGTGACTTTAATTTAAAATGTGTTTTAGGCCCAAATATTATATCCCAGATTACAATAATTCCGTGGTCAAATGAAAGTCGAACTTTCCTGCGGACATTGTCAGTGAGCGACCTAAAATTGTGATAATTTTCTAAAAGAGGCTTTTGTTTTAACGGCCTCAAAGTGTAACACAATTATTTACCTACCTAATTGAAGTGAGCTTCCATCTGGAAATATCAAAAACCGCTTTCTCCTTGACAACAGCTTTGAGCCACTGTTTTGATCTAAATAATTTGAACGAGTCCCGTTTGTGCTTGCCGTTTCACTCACTAACGTTTGTAGAAAAATTAGAATTAACGCCACTTGTTTCTTTTTTATTGTTCTCATTTTGAATTTTGGACCAAAAAGGTTTTATGTGTCACACCGACTGCGTTAAGAACTCATCTCAAAATCGTTCTTATATCGAACACAATGTCACCAACAAGATCACAAATCGTACTGCCAACTGTCACATCGTAGTCGGTACATACAAATGTTTAGAAATGAAACATCAATTAACATAGAACGTGTCAACCATCCATTTACAGCTATTTCGTGTAGGAAATATTAAATTTTTAACACTCGGAAACAAAAAAGGAAAAGGGGAACATTGGTGTCACGAGGTAGGGCGGTATGCGTGCTGCGTAGAGCAAGCGACATATTGTGTGGCGAAGGTATTAAATGGACACATAGTTTTAATCTGTTTTTAATAACACAAATAAGTCTCTAAGGTCGTATTTACCAATGTTATTGCAATAACACAAGTATGTCATACCTACAATATAGATTAAGATACTTATGAGTTTATTATTTTTATAAATTCAAAATAATTAGTTAATTATCTACATTAACAGTCCGAAAGTATATTCTAATCTATTTTATGATATATTCACACAAATTCATCCATCTCCTACATAACTGTTCATTGCATTGCTTAAAATAACTATTGCTAGTATTTGTATAATATTTTCAAAAGTTCAGTGAACAATTCTTGTAACTGAAATATAATCACTGACTGAGACGGTTTGAATAAAGTTAGAAATATTACTAAAAAGCTCAATTTAATTATATTATTAACATTAAAAAGACAGCTTACGATAATTTTACTTAATACAACACAATTATAAAAATTATCATGGTAACTTGCATGAGGTGTTTTAATGTTTTTTTACAATAAAATAAGCGAATTTACGAATTGCGATTACGACTACAAGATAATAAAAAACGATTCACAAATGCGAATTTACGAAATTTTAAAATAACAAAGTTTTAACGGGGATTACGCATACTTCTTATGTTTTCAGGCATTACGCATTATTTTAGCCCGTGACCAGACCGGTACAACTGAGTCGAAACGTCGGGTATAAAAATGTATGCCTACGATACCCAAATACTAAGAAGATTGCATAAAACCTCGTTGAATACTATAATGAACTTATGTAAAATGCATTTCACTGCAAACTCGCGGATCTCCAGCGCAATGGGGCATACCCACTGACTAAAAACGCAGCACCATCCACTTGCGAACAAATAGGAGGCACAGAGCTCGGGGCCGAGAATAAGAAGCATAGAGTTTCAATGATAAACCTAAGGAAACAAATTTTTTAAATTGTTTTTAAAATGCGTTCTAGTACATCCAAAAAAACCTTGATTGAAGAAGACTTAACTCGTATTATTTTTAAACAACTGTTATTCGAGATTTTGTTGTTAATAACTTAAGGTTGGTGAGCTTGTTCCCGACAGAGGTTCTTTACAATCAGGGTACGCTTCTTCGCATGGAGTCGTGGTTGTGATGGCTTCGTCATAATCATAGGAAAACTCGTCTTCTTTCACTCCCTTTGGTAATCTAAAAGTACAAAGAATATAATTAGTTACAAAATTCATATAATACTTTAAGATAACACCAGCAATGTTTTATTACCTCACTGCTAGGGTACGGGCATTCGCTATAAATGGGAGCATCACAGAAAAAACGGGCCATAAACCACCACGTGGGCCCAGTGCGGATTGTTGTTAACGACTGCTAATGCTGCCGGGACAACAGCTTTACGTGCCTTCCGAAGCATTCAAGAGCTTACATTTTTGGTCATCCATTCGAAAACGTCCATGCATGGCCTATGCGAAAGTTGCTTGATTACAACAATCGCAAACCGACCGCGTTAATTACTGCGCCATCGAGCTCCTTACATAGAGACAGAAGGCTCGAAGGACCATTATGTTGATCTCAAGTGGATCTTGGAGTAAAAAGCGGACTGTATATTAAGGTTTATAATATAACTCGCAACAATCAACTCGTACAAAAGTAAAATCGGCCGGTGCCTAAGCTGTCGCGAAGCTAAGTGCGGCGGTGTGCGGCGGGCCAGGGGTCCGAACCTGTTCCCACCGCCTGCCGCTACGCCGTCGTGTCGCTGAAAGCGGCCAAACGCCACTCGCGCGCCGACAGGGTTGTTAAATCTATGGTGTTAGATTCTTGTTGATTTTAGAATTGAATTGAATCTGATCGGACGGCGACGGCTAAATAAATAAATAAAATAAGCATAATAAGTAAATTGCATAAGTATTAAAAATATTTGTTGTGTCTTCCTGGCAAAATTAAATGAGTAGAATTATTGTATGTATACATTTGGAAGGAAGAGTTATACACTGTTATTTAACAGATGTTTATAACTTATTAAGTTGGTAGAACTTTAAATAGACCGTATACCTCGATGTTGTATCAATATAATTACGTTCTCTTAAGAAAACAAACTTTTTTGAATTACCATGATTTGTCAGTAATATTTACGTAAATCTATAAAATATTTGTCGCGCCATAGATCTTGAATCCCTAAAATTTTGGGGTGAATTTGTACCCTAAAGTATTAAGTACTTCACATTCAAATAAAACTTATTTTAAGGATATCAGCTTACGTGAACACCGCTCTCAGTATCTCTTGGAAGAAGCTCCCTTGGGGAAGGTCGCTAGTCTGCTTTACAAGGCATAATGTTTTTAGCAGACATTGCCTGCCGTTCCCACCGAGCCTGAAAATTCATTTAATATGAAATAAGCATAGTGATAAGTACTAGTGGTAATCTATTAATTATAAAAAAGAAATCGTTGGACCTTTGTACTCTGATTTTAAACATAAGGTAGATCTAAGTCAATTGCGTAACAATCGTTAGCAAACACTGTAAATCAATAAGACAGACAAATTATAACTTTATAATTATTTTAAGTTTTATGTTCAATGTTAATTTTGTGGTGTTGTAATAAAGATTTCATTTCATTTCATTGTCTATCTTTCTGTAACCATGATGTATAAGCTTAGTTTCACATGTGTTTCTTTATTGGGAGATGCAGATTTTGTTTAATAAATATATTAGGAAAGTAATCGCGAGTATATTTTAACAACGAAACATTAAACATACGCACACGGCACCATAAAGCTCAACTTTATTTTAATATTCAATATACAAAGGGCACTTTATTAAATAATCGTGTTGTAAATCGTGCTTCAGTTAGTTGAAAACGTTCAGTTAACAAACTTCTATACTTAATCGTATTATTATATCAAAACAACTGACACGCAAAATTGGATCTAGTAAAAAAAAAGTGACGCTCTCAAACGGGCACATATTGTATACATACCCTCTCAGCATTGTCTCAATTTTCTGGTAAAGAGAGCCGCGGCTGCTCCTGTGAAATTCGACGCCGCCTCCCCCCATCCCCATGTGTTTGCTTTTCAAAACCTCCCGTTTGTTTTTCGAGGCGTGCATCAGCTTCCTGTCCATTTTGAATTTCTGTTGCGTTCCTTTTTCGAATTGGGGCGCCGCCATTGAGAGCGCGTCGACGCTTCGCTTTGCGAATGCCGGATTCACGATGAACTTTCTGGAAGTTACAACAGCTGTAACTGGCCAGTGTTAATACGTGGACAATGATGCAATTAGCCTGTTCCGTGTGAGTGGAAAGAAAGGAAGAAATATCTAATTACGGGCATAGACAGGTACTTTTCTGTTAAAACTTTTTGCTTGAACTTTTTGGTGATATTATGAAACAAAGCGTCTGTTTCCCAACTTTACACAGATAGGCAAACACATGGGCACTTATAAACGTCGACTACTATTGAAACCAAACATTAACAAACACAAAAAATTTGTATAACCTTAAATACTGATCCTTGTATATCAGATTTTAAAAGAGATTTGTAACCGGCTTTACAATTATAATTCGGTCAACTGCTCTAGTCTGCGGAAGTTAAAAGTTTAAAGTAAATGTTCATGAAGCTACCTATATTTTTAATACCTGTGATAAGGCCTCTTGTGGAGCAATTTCCCGTCTTCGTCCATGTAGTAAATGGCTTTACTGTCAGCCCTCCTATGGAGTGGGTCGGCGTGATGGTCGAACGGGGAGTAAGGGTCCTGAGGAAGCTCAAACGCCAGGGCTGCTGTGTACCCCCATAGGACAATGTCCCCCATCGGCGATACGTTAGGGAAGGTGTTGCAAAATACTGTGAACAATCACACGTTGATGAGGCGTAGTCATAAAGATTATCGAAAATAAATAAGTATTAATAATAAATTAAATAAATAAATAAATGTTTCCCACACTCACGCCAATTATCTAGCCCCAAGAAAAGCTTCCTTAAAAAACTCGAGAAATAGTTAACTAGACAACGGATAAACATACTTAATATACTTAAATACATACTTATTATACATAGGAAACACCCAGATCCGAAACAATTTAGAAAAACAGGTATTTCTAAATTGATCCGACCGGGGATCGAACCCGGGACAGAGATGGCGCCACCATGAAAACCGGCGTGCAAGCCACTCGACCAAGGAGGTCGTCAATGTTAATTAATCGTGAAAGTTAAATATTTCTGCCAATGTCTTTTAGCGGGTGGGTGACCGAATTAATAATTTCAAGCTCATTCGTGCTTAATTAGTACTGGCTGTTGTAGATGATAATCTTGCACCCACTTGCATTTTTTGCATACATGATAAATCTCGTGCCCCAGCAGTGGGGACATTAATTGAGCTGATGATGATGATACCTATTCTAATAAAAAATGATGAGGATAAGATACCTATTCCATAAAAATAAGGGTTGTTGTACATTCGCCACAAAGTTAGTTTCCCACAGAAAAAAGTATGTGTAAATTCGCCACAGTTCTATTTTTATCAAGTAAATTCGCCACACTCTTATTTTCGACACAGACAGCAGAAAAATCAAACAATAAGTGAAGTAAAAACGTTATTTATTAATTTTTCATAATCACAGCAATTTAAATAATTCAGCCTTAACATTAATGTAAAATGAAATCTGAATAACCAATTGAATCGTTTTTATTTTTTTTTTAACCGTTACACGTCATAAACTTCAAAACAATAAAGCTTCAGTTATTGTTCTGAGTCATAAACTATAAATATAACTAATAATTTAATTCGGACGTTCGTCACTGTCATACGCTATTCAAACAAATCAATTTGTGCTATTGTTTTTGGACTGACACAGTATTTGTACCGCTTTAGAATTCATATGAAGGGTGTTTGATTTCTAACGGTCCTATAATTTGTTTTATAGAAATTTTCGCGTCCGCGTGGAATTCGTCGTTTTCTGGTGTGTTGATAAGATGTTTTCCCGGGATTTAATGTTATCCTTTAACATCAAGGATAGCTGAACTTTCTGTAAGTGATTTTGTTTTAGGACCAGTTCATTATAATAATTGCCAGGTAAATTTGTTTTTTCATAATGAGGTATGGGGTCATCCCATAATTTAGAAAGAACAAATTTACCATAATATTTTTAGTATATTTTTTTTCAGGTAATTTGAGTGAACTCGCAAAGTTAGTTTTATATGTAGTTTGTTATATAAATTTATAATTGTACTGTACGTATGTATAAATGTGAATAGTTAATAAGTTAATTAGTTAATGTATTAGTAAATAAGTTAATAATAATATGTTACTGATGTAAGCAACTATCGCATTGGATTTAGTCTGTTAGGATGATGGATATGCGTCTTCAGTCTATCTAATTGAATGTATTTTCACTAAAAACTTACCCAATTGAAAAGAGCTACCTTCAGGAAAAACTAGAAACCTTTTCCTTCTCGATAACACAACACTTCTCTCTTCAGTTTCGTCGGCTACATCTTGAGCTACCAACTGAGACACAGTTATCAGGACAACAGCAACTGACACGTACATTTTTCTATAATCATTACACCATATGGTCCTTACCTATGAAATTGACGTTTTTTTCTCACTTATTAAAAGGTCTAAAAGTTCTTAAAGTCAATACCGGTAGTTAATATTATTAAACACCTTTAATTAGGACTACGTTACTTAGGCTTCAGTAATAATAATTATTATTAATTTTGTGTCTTTATCGCTCAATTTTTTTTTTAAATTGACTACTTTTTATGTTCGGGGAATTGTCTTTTTGTTTCATTATAGCTTTGAAGGGATGTTTTTTTTTTAATGTCTGCTATATTTAACTAGTGAAACAAACACACTACTCTATTTTTTTTATAGTATTAACTTAAATAGATGCTAAGGAAATTAAAAAAACGTTAGTATGAAAAATAAAATTTAAAAAAAAATATTTATACAAAACGTCAATTTCATAGGTAAGGACCTAATATAATCTAATAGTACGTTCGTTTCAAGTTTTAATAATAACATTATGGCTCGGCCTGACTTCCTAGTACTAGTGGGGCCGTTAATCACGATTGTCAAACAGACGAACCGTTAGTGTTGGACGCACTGAGCGGGTCACTAAATGTAAGCTAGTTGTTGGACTTAGCAATTTTGGTGAAGAAACGACATGGGGGCAGTCACGACATGAGAACTCACGTTTTCATTTAAAAAAATTAATAAACTGAATACCTTAAAATTCAACATTTTTCTCTACCGAAGTGACATGCAATAAGTTCAAGAAATTGTTTGTACCTAATACTAGTAATTGATTTAGCTCTTATCTATAATCAAAAGGGCATTCCCAATATTGATACAAATCGCATAGGAACTTTTCTACACACGCCTGCATTTCGGACTATTATACTGTCAAATTTACTCAATAGGCTTTGAACTTTATGCAGATGATATAAGGTTCATTATTTATTGAAAAAAATTGAGAGTTTTGTATAGGTTGATGTGCAGGCATTATTGAATTGAATTGAATTGAAGGCAGCACATTAAAGAAAAAGATTATTTGATTCAAAAATGCACTTTATTTTAATAAATCTGACTCCGATAGAAAACCCATAATTCAAATATTTTAGACTTCTAGTGCCTTACAAATAAACAAAGAATAGGATCTCAATAGTTCTCCGTGTTTTGTTCCTGTCACGTAAACGTCTCAAATCAATCAAACAATAATCTTCTATTTTTTTCAAAACACCATATACCTACTTATTTTTCTTTCAAACAAAACGTAAAAACTAGTTCCTAATACATTATATAAAAATAACAAAAAGTATTTCACCATCACCCTGTACATGTCATGCCCTACATTGAACCTCCAAATTCGAAGTGGATCAGGCCAAATCAGCCTTCGCCGTCTCTTAACAACAAGACCAAACAAAGCCTACATTTTCAGAAATAACAGTTTGAACAGCATCCACCGTCGATTCAGTATTCATAGAATCATTCTTTACGATAACGTCGAATACGTAAAAAATAAAATTAAGAATAAATTTTATAGCTTTACCTGCATTCTCTTACTGTGATATAATTCTGGAATCTCGCATAATAAGTGTTTTTTAAAATAAGGATCTAATGATAATAAGGTGAGTTAATAATTTGCATTCATCTTCTGTCTTTTGCTATATCTTATTAAACTTATCTTATTCCAAATCATTCTAATTTCATAATTATCATCACCATCATCATCGTCATCATATAAACGTTCCACTGCTGGGCTCAGGCCTTTCACATTAAAACTTGGTGTGATTAGGCTATAACTCACCACGCTCGCCCAAAAATCTCAATTAGCAGACTATACATGTGTATGTTGCAGCTAGCTCAATGTTTGCAACTAGAGACAAAAAAGTATCTCAGTAGTTAAGAATTCCTAGTGAAGTGCGCTTCCTTCGGCCTTTTAACTCATGGCATGGTGGTTGATTTTTTGACCACATATTTCATTTGGTTTTTAATCTTATCTCAATCACATAAAGTTCAAAATGTGGTGGGAATATACATCCCTCTGACGCTAAAAGAGTTAACATCACTCAACATCAAGTACGATGAGAGCCAAGAGCTTACACGTAAGGAACTAAAACCATACAGGTACAGACGCCTGGTACATCAATCTATCCAAAACTGTTAAATTTCTTCAATAAATAATCAACCTTATGCCATATACATTAAGTTCAAAGTCTATTGAGGAAAAATGACAGGGTAGTCTGATTTGCTGGCGTGTGTACATAATGTAGTTACACTTTACTACTTACGTGTTGCTTACAGCTCGATGTTTTGCAACATTAGTACCTACTGATTATAATGCGTTAAGAAGCGGGAATTGTCAATTTTAATATTTAATTATTAAAATTATATAGTTACTATTTAAAAGTAAAAGATTGTCGAGAATCTTTCCATCAAACTAATGACAACGATCGCAAAGATAAAATGCTCCTTCAGCTTTCGATGAAACATCTTTCGTTTTATTTCATTCCATTTCCCATGGCGATAACATTATTAGTTTTAGTACAGACCCGATATCCAACGAATGGTGCAGGAACTGTGTTCCCAAGAAATTGCTTTTAACTCCCCAACGGCACACTCTGTTACAACTTTAAGTAATTGTTAAATATTTTCTATGCCAATATTTTAAAGATATAACGACAATACCGGTTTTGGGATTTGAGCAAGTCGCCAAATATGTTTAATAAAATACACTGTTATACCTACTATTGTACACCATACAAAAGACATAAAGAGGATTGTTGAATTGTCTCTTCATTACTCGTACCGCGTACCGCCGTTCTCTGCTACGAGGGATAGTGAAACAGTCTGTCGCGTCTTCTAACGTAGGTACTCTATGGTTAATGAGTGTTTAACCGGTTATGGGCTATTAAAACTGGGTGTAGCAAAATACCCCAGCTTCTAATTAATTCCAGTTGTTTTCGTAAAGTTCGTAAAGTCGTCGGATGGGTGGCCAAAACAATATCATCTTTCGTGCTTCAGAAGACACGTAAAGCTGTTGGTCCCGTCTGCATTAACAGTCGTTAACAACCACCAATCTGCACTGAGCCTGCGTGTTGCTTTATGGCCCGTTCTCCCTGCGGTGTTTTCATTCGTAAGGAAGGCTAGTGCCGTAGCTGTAGCGATAAAATGAGCTGGTAAAAATGATGTGATGAAGAATGATGACTGATGTAAAGTAATTTCCCGATCGGCTCCGATCTCTCAATATGTTACGTTCATGAGTCAAGGTCTGACACCAGCAGTAGAAAACTTATAGAATAAGAGATCATGACCAAAAACCTGAACTTAATTTATTTTCTTACAGTTTTCTTAAATGTGTAGACTTAGGTAAAGTCTACACATGCATTACTTTCATTTACATTATTGCAGCTCCACATCATTAGAAAAAACATACAATCAGCCACTACTCAAGAATAATTAAACATTGTGAAACCAAGGACGAAATAAGAATCATGTACAGAGTGTATCATGTAGTATTATTATGCTATATCTGTTTAATAGTGTTTCTACTAGTTGATATGGGAAAAGCTGATCAGACGAAACCAGATGCACACAATAGACAAAGGAGGTATTTGAGCTTCAGAAACTCATCAAAGTTCTTTGTAAGTAGCATATTTTAGTCCTTCGGTTTACCTTTTACTGATGCTAAACTGCAACTACCAGCAATCAGCTTGTGTAGGTCATGTGGAGAGAAAACGGAGTCAATGCAGCACTTACTCTGTCTACTATAAGAATGGGACTTCTAGGATTATCGCCTATCCGAATCCAGAAGACTTTATAATCAACAATAAAGACATTGTAGTATGCCGGCTTCTTCATTGAGAAAGAAGAGAAAGAGAATGAGGTTGTCTTGAATCGATATGATCCAGTTTGATGGAAAAGAACAATCATCATCATCATCATTACCAGCTCAGATGTCCTCAGAGTCAGCAATGCGCAGGTTATACCCGTGATGCTACAAGCATCAATAGCCTGCGGTGACCGTTATCTATCAGGTAGAATTTTCATCAAAAGCATGACCGAGAGCATGGGTAATGCATGTTAGCTCAGTAAAAAGGTTGTAATCTTGTTTTGGAGGAGGTCGATGGCGCAGTGGTAAACTCGCCCGGTCGGCGATTCTGAGGCCGTTAAGCCATTTTTGCAAAGGCTCCTCCGTGCTTCAGAAGACACGTAGAGCTGTTGGTCCCTGCTGCATTAGCAGTCTTTAACAACCACCAATCTACAGTGTCCGCGTGGTGGCTATGGCCCGTTCACCCTATCCATTCACAGGGAAGACTCATTACGAGCTATTGATGGTGATGATGAATCTTGTTTTAAATAGAACCTCCTTTTTGATACTTAGCGCTGTGCTGTTGCCATCAGTCTATCATCATTTCTTACAACTCAACTCAACCCGGAATTTTGTTTTTTCAGTTGCGACTTAACTTCAAGGCTAACATGGTGAGATGGAATCAGATATTTGCTCAAGCCCTGGGGTTCCGTATGAACTGGGATGAACCTCCTGATACCGACCGGCCGTATCATCGCCTCTACAGGAGAACCGTATACAGCCACCTGGAAACGCTTCTTGATAAGTAAGTACTTTTATTTAATGTGATTAGTTACATAACTAATAAAAAATTTGTAAATTTGGATACATCTATGGAAGTGGCACATGCCACTTCCATAGATGTATCCAAATTTACATCATACTTATCAAGATTCTATATCAGAAACCTATCAATGTATTTATTATTTTCTATAAGTGGGAGTATTATGTTCAGGACTGTCTTCCGACATCCCTTTTACAATCTATATATTTCTGCATCTTCTCGAGATTTCAAAAAATATTTTTAGGCTTTTATTCAGACACAGACATAATGAACGAATGTGCTTAGATACATACAGTTTAGATGCTAGAGGATTTACGTTTAACCCATTGAACCGGCTTACAATATCCGTAGTAACTATTAAGCTGTGACACTAGAAATTCAACGAGAAATTCTTGATTGCTTCCAGGAACGGTTTGAATGGACACCATTGCGTGCGTCGAGCTATTTGCGAAGCGACATCAGTGTCGGAGCAGAGGAAGACGCTTTATTACAAAATATTGAAGATGGTGTTCAGGTATGTTTTGAAAGTGGTCTGCTGAATATGTATTAACCAATTGAATAGAGTAAAAACATTTTTGATATTAAAATGTCAAAATTCAAATTCATTTATTCAGTTTAGGCTACAAATAGCTCTTATGAATATTACTATGCCATCGGTTCGTAAGTCTACACAGGGTGGACGACCTTGTACTCTTCTTTTTTCCATACAGCGTCAAAATATTGGAAAATGCCCTATCACAAAATGACACTTAATTTCCATTACAAATAAAAATGGAATATCGATTTCGAAAACACTAACGAGCAAATAAAAAGCTAGGACGCAGAGGCCCAGGGTTCGATTACCAGCGTAGTGATTATTATAAGTCAGCCCGCCTAGTCTCATGAAGCATTCTGAAATCTAAAGATTTAATAAATTTATATAATACTAGCGGCAGCTCGAGGTTTCACCCGCGTGGTTCCCGTTCCCGTAGGAATATAAGATTAAAAACTATCCTATGTGTTAATCCAGGTCATAAACTATCTGTATGCCGAATTTCATCCAAATCCATTCAGTAGTTTTTACGTGAAAGAGTAACAAACATCCATCCATACTTACAAACTTTCGCGTTTATATTATTATAGTAGGATTATATATTAATAAATTAAATCAATATCTAGAATCTTCTTTGTGCTTTGGAAGGCACGTTGGTCCTGGCTGCATTAGCAAGCGTTAACAACCACCAATCCGCACTGGGCTCGCGTGGTGGTTTATGGCCCGTTCTCCCTGTCCATCCATAGGGAAGGCGCGTGCCCCAGCAGTGGGGACATAAAATGAGTTGATGATGATGATGATGATGATGATGATGATGATCTAAAATGTAGAGATAATTATAATAATATTTACTGAAATAGTATACCTTTTTGGTTTTCAGACAACAGTCATCGGAGACCGACAAATGGCACCAAGATGTTACTAAAGAAGAATGTCTACTATCAGTTAACTTATGTCCATTCTCCTTTTTAGATGTCGTACCTTACACTGACATCTGACCAACGTAGCTAGATCCTCTCCGACATCGTTAACTCGAAGGACTAGAGGTCTTTAAAGGTGTCATCGGGTTTCTGCTTGCACACACGACTCGTATGCCTGAAGAAACTATATTTTTTCAGGGACACTACCTACTACAGAGTGTTGCCTTCCCTTTGAAAACTCCAAGAAATAAAGGTTATAAATACTTGAATATTTATTGACAAGTTTTTATTATAACTAAGGGAATAGGGGAGATATTTGCCCAGCAGTGAAACATTTAGAAATACTTTATTTTTTTAAATATATTCAGCTGTATTATGCGATGGTGCAACTGAAAAATTATGTAATTATGTCTTTAGACGTTCAGCTACAATGCAAAAATCACCAACCGTTTAAAATTATAGTAACACAAAGGCAGATGGGGCCATAACTTACCACATCATCATCATCATCATCATCATCTCAGCCAAAAGACGTCCACTGCTGGACAAAGGCCTCCCCCAAGGATCTCCACCACGACCGGTTTTGTGCTGCTCGCATCCAGCGGCTTCCCGCGACATTCACCAGATCGTCGGTCCACCTTGTTGGAGGCCTGCCCACACTGCGCTTTCCGGTACGCGGTCGCCACATCAGGACTATCCCGCCCCAGCGGCCATTAACTTACCACACTGGCTTTATATTCTATTCTATTCTTATTATTTTTTTATATGGGTTGGTAGGTGTTAACAGCCGCCATTTCACATTTTGAAACATCTTTTTTTACAATTGGCCATCCATTTCAAAATCCGACATTATAAAAGTTACTTAGTTTTCACGATCTGTTTTACCATCAAACTTCTTCCAAAGAGACAACTTTAGGCAAAGTAAATGTGTTTCATTTTATGCCCGTAGCTATCAATCAGGAGTACTTAATTACTTAGTAGGTAATATCGTCTTGGAAGTAATTGGCTTGTCACTGTACGAAACGAATAAAATGATTAATAGGGTGATATTAATAATGTTGTTCGGGGATCATAAAAATGCGTAGGTATCTGTTTTGGAACGATAATGTCGTATAATGACTTTCATAGTTGCGTGCGTGTGTAAGTCTGACTGTGAGGATGTGTGAGAGAGGGTGTGTGCGTGTGTGTGAGGATGTGTGAGGGTGTGTGTGAGTGTGTATACAATAGATAGTATAGTATACAATAGAATATAAATAGTTTATTAATCTCACATCCCACAACTCAATACAATTTAACTTTTAGTGAAATAATTGACAATTACACTTTTAAGTAACCTGTAATTAGTTTTACGATACTACATGATGGAATGAGACCGAGTTTCGCTGTCGCAATCGTCTTGCCTTGTACGCGATCTGAATTGAACTTTATTTTGTCGCAACTAGAATCGCTATTTAGTTCAATGTTTTTGCGGAGTGTCTCTTTCTAATTCGGTTTCTACTCAATGCTATCGATCAGGCAAATTCATCTTGACTCTTCATCACCAGCTCATTATATGTCCCCACTGAGCCCTCCCTATGGATGGATAGGAAGAACGGGCCATAAACCACCACGCGGGTCCAGAGCGGATTGGTGGTTGTTAACGATTGCTAATGCAGCCGGGACTAATGGCTTTACGTGCCTTCCGAAGCACGGAAGAGCTCAAGATGATAAATTTTTGGTCACCCATCCGATGACCGGCCTTTGTCAAAGTTGCAACGTCAACAATCGCAAACCACTGCGCCATCGAGCTCTTCTTGGCTAAAAAGTATTTTTTTCCCAATATATCCTTTTTGCTGTACCAAGAATAAATACATATTGTCTGTTAAAAGGTTTTTTTTTCATGAAACCGGTAAATTGGTTACCCATTCCCCGTCCTACACCCAACACCTGCAGCGTGAAAGCAAAACAAATCGCATTACGCACTGAAAAGACTGCTCAATAAATCTGGACCAACTAAATCGGCGGATTGATCGCCCGTTGGGTCTACGCGGTGTTACTATCGATCGGCCAAATTGCTTTATAGAGGCAATGAATAGTCCCCGATTGAGTACAATGGTTATATTTCGGCTCGCAGAAGCAGCGTTTGTTAACAATGCCTCCCCTACTGTAAACACCGGGCAGCGGAATCAACCAGAAATGCTCTTTCGTATATTCGACTGCTCCACTCGTATATTAAATTAGAATTATCAATAATATATGTGTTGTTATGTAGGAGTTAAATTGGAAGAAGGGTGTTTGCTGGTTGGTCATATGTTCAGAAGAAAGATAAGGTATACTTTAATAAGCATGTTGTTGACAGAACGTGACCGGGGACTGGCAAACGACGCATCAGACCTTCATATAAAAATAATTATTTTTAATATGTTTTTCAGCAACCGCTTATCAGTTCCCAGCTGAGAACATGTTTATAAATACATGTATATACACGGTTTATTTGATGGACTGGTTGTAAGGACACCTGGCTAGCTACATCTTATAAATTTGTGTTCCGGCAGTTAGAACTAAATTCCTCTCTACAATTTTTTTAACAAAGGTAATAGTTATAACTAGTTGTACTCCATGATCTAAGTCCTGATCCCAATAATAAACCATCTACTGACATATGAAGTGATAAAAGTCGCTCGGATCGCTTAACCCCTTTACTATAAAATAGTGCCAACCAAGTACAGAATCTTCGAAGTCGACGAAAAGCTAACGCTTGCTTACTCGAGATAGGGACGAGCTTAATGAGTGGTTTAACTTCTTACGCCACATGCATCCTAAGCGAGTCTTCGGTGTCGAGCGCCCGAGCAGTAGTGACTGCATTCTAAGTCAATGTAAATATTCTATCGGCGTTTACAAGCGACGACTGTCATCGTAAAGTTATATCGTTATAGCATCGGCATCGCCCTGTGAGACTATATAAAGCTCAAACACAAACTGAGGCGGTCTGTGCAGTCGCGGGCACAGACGCGTTTAAAATTCAAATTTTCAAAATGAAAGGTTGGATGTATTATTCAGTACTATATGAAGTATTTTAATTGATTTGGCTCTGCTCTCTCAACCTCTTTCTTTCTCTGCTTTTTAATATTAAAAAACAACAACAAAAAATTAAAATTAAAAAAATAAAACAAGCACGTGCGGGCTGCGATCTACAGACGCGCGCCCGCGCGCGACATCTCGCCTCACCCTATTTTGTCGCCGCTCGTGTCTATGGTGACGCGCGGGCACTCTAGCGATTTCTTGGCGGAATAAATAATTTTTCATAATATTTTAAAAATTAATTAATTTTAAATCTCTACCGCCAACGCGCTAGTGTGAAGTTGACGTGCCCGCGCGGGCCGACCGCGACCGTGATTGTACAGCCCGATTTACACTTCAATAAGTCAAGTTGTTATCGTCGTTTGAACGGCAATATGGCAACGATTTTAATAGATCGCGATCCTGTTTTTCGGCTAGTCCAGTGCAAAGTAGGCACTTGTGCACTCTTGTTTGAACGGCAACTTATGGTTACTCCCTCGCCTACGTTTGGACGCTACTTACAACTTACTACTTGTTACTTAACTGACTGATTTTTTAACTTGCTACTGTACTTATTAAAGTGTAGATCGGTCTTACCGCAACCGTGATCGCACACCGCCACCGCTTATGTTTGGGCGAAGCTTAATGCTGTTAGCAGTTTAGTGCAGGAGCTATTTTTAATACGAACTCCTCCGGTCTTCGGAAGGCACTGATGTACCGTTTGTCCCGGTTAGTAGTTCGATAATAGTCGTTTACACCACCACCACGCATTCGGTCAAAATGGTGGTTTATGGCCCGATAGACCGAGCTTAGCAATTGGATATTTAAAGTCTAAAAATTAATAAGTAAATGCATAATTGAGTGAATAATTTAATGTAAATAGTTTAATAAGAACAAATGGCTTTGCACCCATGAAGGTGAACGCAAGGTGTACGCAAGTACAGAACTCACCTTTTTATATGTTATTTGATGTTACAAAAAACATACAAAATGGAAGCTAAAGAAGGACTCCACTCAGCATTTTTTGCACTAAGAAGCAGCAATGACTGCGAGAGTATCGTCTTCACGATCGTTGTGCAGTCGCAGCCATATCGTACGTTATAAAACGCTCCTGCTCAGGATTCTTAACGCAATGACTTTTTACTTAAACAGTTGAATGTAACAAAGTACCTACATTCATTGCCAAGACAAGAGCCAATGAGATGCATTTTTAAGTGTTAACTTTCAACAAAGCTTAACAACGGTACAAGGCGAGGCGAAATAAAAGCTTAGCAGTATCTATATTACTTTCAGAAATTGGATTTGTCATGATCTTGGTCAAAACTGCCATGTAATTTTTTAATGACAAAAACTTACACACTATCAATAAAGTCAATTAATCAAACAAGCACGAGATCTCCTACTTCCACTGCCGCTCTTCAAAGTCACTGGCTTACTAGTTAAAACACCATTGATTAGAAAATGAAACCTCTATAATCAGATGGGGACGTTAATTAGCTGATCGTGATAAGATCGTATTGAAGTCGTACGCTGTAAATACAAAGTAAGGGAAAGATTGCCGGCACGTGACTGGCACCTATATGAGATTTACTTAATTTGTCGACGACGTGCCGCCCGCTACACAAACAAGCTATTGTGGCGACACTTTAGTTACCTTTCATCGTCATTGGGGAGCCTTATTTATTTTATCCACTGGTATTACATATCAAGATTATTACTTATATTCGACTGTGTCTAGCTGTATTATTTTTATTATCAGTTTATTTTGACACACTGCTGGGTGAAACTTCACTTTCTTTTTTTTCAATAGTAGAGTGGGTAATTGTCGCCACCTGATGTTGAGCAGAAGCAGAGTCAGGTGATGAAGATGATGATGATGATGACTTACAACATCACGTGCCTTCAAAATAAAAAGGTTCCGTTACCATTCGTAGTCATTTTCATAATTTCATGGTTACAAAATATTTTTGTTTTGTTTATATAATTTTTAACGCAAATTTTGTTGTAAAATATTATGATCGGATGTTAATGACGATAGTTGTTGACATTGAATGGGCGCCTTTGGCTTTCAAAGTAAAGAAGTAAATAGTGTTGAATAATTTCGCCGGGCAATTGGGAGAGCACCTGACCCGGTATGTCAGAAGGGTGCAGGTTCAAATCCTGCTCGTGGAAATTTTTTCAACATTTGTGTTTTCATGGTTACAGAAAAAAGTAGGGCAAGTACAACTGAATAACTTTAAAAGGTAGCTAAATAATTTATTCGTTTCTCAACACGGAGATAAGTTCCATGACCCCCTGGCCTTTTGGACAGCTGCTGTAAACGTAGTCGCAGCTGAACATCTGCCGGCCAGCTGTGGCTGCGTCCTTGTATGGGGACATGGCCTCCTCCCATTCTGGATCCTCGACGTCAAAGGGAGTACGCCCGTAGTCTGGTCTGAAAGAAAAGAAAAAGTAGGTTTATTAGAAATTGCGCATCTGTTTCTTGGGTTCTTAGACCAAAGCGAAAAGATCGCTTGATTAGATCGCCTTTGCCACAATACTAGTTTTAAGATTTTTGTAACTGTTTATTTTGTTTATTTTATCTACCTATCTAAGTTTATTAAAAGAAAGTTTAATACAAACAATTAATTAATGTTGATGAGCTATTGACTGAATTACGAAATATCTTGAGTGTGCCGTTCTTTCGTCCATTTTCTTCATTCAAGAGCTATTTTAAGAATCTATATCTGTTCCAAACACTTATACTCTTAACTCTTAACGCTGATAACAGCTTTTCTACATTAAAATCTACGAGTATTGCATCACCATTCTCTACTGTGGCAAAGTATGGAGTTTCAACTTGAGCTCCTGTTAAGTACTCTAAGGCACGGGACACACGGAAAAGTCGTAAGGCACGGACGGGGTTCAGACGGGGCACCGTCGTCGCGACTTTTTAAAACATATAGAACAGACGAGGCACGGACGTGATGCGTAGAGATGCCACCTTTTTTTGAAGGTAAAATAGTATATTTTTCAAAACATTGCTAAAAATATAGTACTATTGGGAAATTCAAGAAAAAAAATTGTACGCATTTGTTTTTAGTAAGTAATTATTTATTGTTCCATGTGTTTGTTATTAGTTTTAGCTTTAGTCGGTGCAATAAATCACTTTTGTAATATAGTATTATAAAGTATTGTAAAGTAGTATAAGTAAGTAAGTAAGTAACTTAGCCTATTTACCCGCCTGTCCTGCCCGTTACTCGTACTACTCGTACTGTCTCGCCGTTAGGAAAAGGCCTCCATCATTAAAATCAAGCCATCGTTTTAATGAATAGTTATTGGCTCAATCACCACGCTTGCCAAATGCGGGTGGTGATCACAAGCCCGGGCTATGCATCGGAAAATCCGAAATACATTGCCCGACCTGGGAATTGAAACCGAAACCTTCGGGCAGGCGTTATATAAATAATAAATATAACAAATAATAATAAATCTTATAATTCTATTTGCGGTACGTTAGTTCACATAATAACCCATCAAATTTGTAATTACACGTGTAGAAAACAAAGGATAATAATAATAAGTCCAAATTACAAGCAATTTACTGAAATGGCTGTGTAATTATGAACACGCGACTCATGATATATGATTCTACATGCGATGATGCGAGTAAGCACCTTAATGAAATAAAGAGAATTCAAGATGCTTAAGGGGGCGATAGGTAAGGGGGAAGGGTAGGCTTCATAATAGAATTGTCGGATTTGAGTGATTACCTACGTGAACTTCGAGGGATAAACTCATTTGTTAAAATCTTCATTAAAAATTTAGGTGTACACTTGAAACGAGTGTAAAACGTAATTCCGAATCATGGTTGATCGATCAAATCGTTCGCAGAATTCATAGTTTATAGAAATATCTATTCCCAGAAATCACGTTTCGCCGATTCTTCAGTTTGCAGAATTCACGGCCCGCCGAAAATCGGTTTGCAGAAAGCATTATTAATAGAAAGCTTTATTGTTAGAAAGCACTTTTAACCGACTCATTGATTAGCCGATGCAACTATTCAAGAATAGAAACATACATTAATTATCAGAACCTACAAACCTATTTAGGTACCATCAATTTGTTACAGTAAACTATATTATAATATAAAAAATAAGTAAAAGAAATTTTTAAGTTAAACGGTTTTATTGGAAATTGCACAAAAAATTACAAAATAATTCGATAGGTTTAAATTAAATTAAAAAATAAAATCGTTGGGCGCACGTAACCTGCGTAAATATGTAAATAGCATTTTTTTATTATGATATGGCGGAGGACTTGCTAGAAACTTCACACGCCCAACGATTTAATTTTTTACCTGTACCTGTTAAAAATGTTAATACCCAAAATAAAATAAAATGAATAAACATTGCTAAGCACAGTGCCGAGCATAAATATATATCTATGAAGAAATCGACACACACATTAGTCATTGAATCAATTCAGTAAAATACAGTAACATGTGTACTGTATTTCGGTAAATAACTTTTAGTACCTATTTAAGGATTTAAATTAAACTTATTCTTAGAATCGTTAGTGCTTTGTACTAGAAATCATCACCATTAACTTAACCAAAAGATTATTACGAGATCATCTTATTGCGAAATATTTTTATTCTGTAAATCATTTTCTCACCCTTAAATAAATATTTTTGCGATTGCTGAAGTAAAGAAACTTTTGCAAAGGCCGGTAATCGGATGGGTGACCAACTATCTATCATCTTGAGCTGGTCTGCTTCAGAATTCACGTAAAAACGTTGATCCCGGCTGCATTAGCAGTCGTTAACAACCACCAATCCGCACTGGGCCCGCGTGGTGGTTAAGGGCCCGTTCTCCCTATCCAACCAAAGGGAAGGCTCGTGCAACAGCAGTGGGGACATAAAATGAGCTGGTGATAATACTCACGTTAATAGAATGTGTATAATCTCTCCGACTAGGCCCTCTTCTTGGACAGTGTACTGCGCAGCCTCGCATATCGCTCGCAGAACGCATTCGTAACCGTTAAAACCTTTTCTGAAAAGAATAGGATAGAATAGAAAAACATTTTTTTTTATGGCATTTAATGCCATTCCCAAAAATAGTTCAAAGTAATAATCTTAACATTGCTTAAGTAAATAACAATGAAATGGCATTTACTCAGCATAATGTCATGGTATGCTAACCATAAGTTCCGTAAACGCCAGACATATAGGTGGAGACTGAGCTGAGCATATTGCCGTAACGAAACATGTTTGATGCGAGCATTCGCATGGTTAGTACCAACAGTGAGCAGCTCCTCCCTGATATCGGACAGACAACAATGATGTATTAAATTCGTCGCGAATGGTACGTTACGATGATACGCTGCGGTCAGTCGCCACCATAAGGGCTAAAACAGTTCTCGACCAACGGCCAGCGTCGTAATAATGTATTTCATAAGCGTAATATGTAAAGCATACGCGACAGACCTTCGTTCTTATCATCACTTAACATCACCTGATGTTGAGATGAAGGCCAAGAGCTTACCTGCATAGAACTATTGCACACCTTAGTGCCAGGCTTAGCTTTTAACACAGGAAAGTCATGTAGCAAGCAATCAATTAATAGGGACATTTCGATTCTGGAGCTTTGCCGGCCGCCGCGCCGCCGCGATAAGATCACTTGGCTCCTCGCAACCTCCTCCTTGTCGCTGTTCCGTTGTCGATGGTCGCATTTTCGTCTATCGGTGTAATGTCTAAGATTCAGTTCTACACTGATTCACATCAACACGTCACCTCACCAGCTCAAATTATGTCTCCACTGCTGGAGTACGAGCCTTTCCTATGATTTGAAACTCCACATGTAGAACGGGTCATGAACCACCACGCGGGCCAGCGGTTTTACGTGTCTTCTGAAGCACGAAGCTCGAGATGGTACATTTTTGGTGAACCATCTAATGACCGATCTTTGCAAAAGTGGCTTTACTTGACGCTGACTTTACCACCTGCTAATAATTAATAAAACTTACTCATTTAACAGATCAGCTACGGACTTGTAAAAGACAAGCCTCTCATTCTCCTTCTGCTGAAGATCTGCGTCCCTCTGTTCTCTCGACACGGTATTGAAGGCGTAGTATCGAGACAGGTCGGAAATGTTTTGGAAGTGCAGGTACTGATATTGGAAGTTGGCAGCGAAGGCCAGACTAATGTGGTCTTTGTTGGGGACTGGTGAGGTGAAACCGACCAGGAACTGAAAGGTGAAAAAAATATTTGGATTAGTTATTGACTCATAGTCCGTACGTCAATGCTTACAATGCCAAAGGCTTAGCGGAAAACATCGGCTTATCATAAATAGGGTAGTACTAATGCTCGACAGGAACTAGTAATCGTTTTTTTTTTCTTTCATCATCATCAGCTCTTTTTATGTCTCTGCTGCTGGGGCACGAGCCTTCCATATGGATGGATAGGGAGAAAAGGCCATAAACCACCACGCGGGCCCAGTGCAAATTAGTGGTTGTTAACGACTGCAAATGCTGCCGGGACCTAAGGCACGTAAAAACGTGCCTTCCGAAGCACGGAGGAGCTCGAGATGATACATTTTTGGTCACCCATCCGATGATCGGCCTTTGGGAAAGTTGCTTTACCTCAGCAATTGCAGACCCGGCGCGTTAACCGCGGCGCCATCAAGCTCTTCCTTTTTTCCTTTAATTATTAACACTAGAATTCTCGCGCCCCAAAATGTTCAGTGCTCGCGCGGGTCACATGTGTCACCCATTATTATATAGGATTAGCCAAGGATTAGCGGACTTCGTATCGCTTTGACAGTTTACATGACAACCATAGAAACAAATCGTTTTGTATTGGAAAATTTTCCAAAAACTAAAAATATGTTTGAGGTGGACCACCCTTATCATTTAGAGGTTTAAAAAATAGACTACGACAGATTGTCGGACCTACCGAATATACATATAAAATTTCATAAAAATCGATCGAGTCGTTTCGGAGGTGTATGGCAACTAACATGTGACACGAGAATTTTATATACATACTAGCTGACCCGGCGGACTTCGTACCACAAATAAGGGTTGATCGTAGAAGGGTGAAAATTGAGGATTGTATATATTTTTGAATGTTGTATCATAAAAAAAATAGAAATTAAAAATTTTGTCTAAAAAATAAAATAAAAAATTTAGGGGTGGACTACCCCTAACATTTAGGGGGATGAAAAATAGATGTTGGCCGATTCTCATAGATACCGGATAAGCACAAAAAATTTCATCAAAATCGGTCAAGCCGTTTCGGAGGAGTATGGCAACGAAAACTGTGACACGAGAATTTTATATATTAGATATAGAAGATTTAGACCACACTTATTTTACATAAAAATAATAAGTCATAATGTTAAAGATCAACTTTATTTCTCAATAAATAAATTCACAAAAATTAAAAACTCCTCAATTTATTTAATTTATAAACAAAAGATAAACTATATACACTTTTAAACTTTCGCGTTCCATAGTTAAACAAATTTAAACGGGTATTAACGCAAACTAATTAGTAAAAAGGTATCATACCTTCTTTATACCCGACGACGTTTCGACCGAGTTACAACGGCCGTGGTCACGGACTGACTGCTGTCGCGATGTTGCGCCTCCGTTTGCGCGGCAAAGTCTTCATCCACCGTCACATTATTTTGCCAACTACCGCCACATACAACACTAACGATGTCACGCCTTATTCTGGTTGTTTACCGACTGCGAAGAAAAACGAGGATGTCTTTTTGCAAATACTGGATTCCACGCTGAAGATAGTTTATGGCTGTCGTCCCGATTAAAATTATTACGGTGCCTCTTTATTTCAATCGCTTCACGCTCTACTCTTGAATAAAAGTGGCGATATGTGGAAAGACATGCGTACGGTAAAATTCAATCCAGTGATTTGTTTCTCTTTCAAGTAGATTTTTTTGGCTGTTTCCGTTTTCCACTAACTCGATATCCGTTTTACTTGAGTACCTCCTGAACATGATCCAGCTCACGCTCCAAATGCTCAGGGTCACAGAGGTCAAATGCTCTGTTCCTTAGTGACGTCATCACGGATTGCAACTGCCGAGGGTGGTGATGTGAGATAGCGTGTAAGTATCTGTCCGTGTGCGTGGGCTTTCGGTAGACACAGTAGGACAAGGAACCGTTGGATGTCACAGTCATCTTCACATCCAAAAAAGACAACGACATGTTTGCCTTCATCTTGTTTGTGAACTTCATATTTGGGTGAAAGGAGTTAAACTCCTCAAAAGATTCATTCAAGTCAAAAAGATAAACTCTTACAAAAATTAACCCATTTTGAACAAATTGAGATCAAACAGTTCTTAATTCTTGAAACACGTTAATTTATGGCAAATAAATAATCTATTATGTATATAAATATAATAATCTATAATAATTAATATGTTTACAAACAGGTTGTTACTAATCAATAGCATTTTCACCACAGCTGGTTCACAATATGATTTGTTGATCCGCCTTTTTTCCACATTATTTACGGGTACGGGTATACGTATATTACTATATATTATATATATACGTATATAATTAGTAGGTATCTTTTTCAGATGTGTATTGGCAAGTGTTGTGCTTGTATTATATTCCGGCAGCCCCAGAAGAAGCCTAGCTTTTAATTACATAGCCTTTCTTTCTTTTAATTCCATAAATGCTTCCTCTAACCGCCTACTAAAAGTCAATTCTAACGACGTCGACGCCATTCGGCTAAAATAATTTGTTTGTTTCGTTACTTCGTAAGTATAAACAATTTTTATCAAATAAATATAAAGCGAATAGGTGAAAAACAATAAGTTAGTCATAAAACATGTAAAACATGTAAAAGTAATAAATAATTAACGGGACAATGTACTTGATTTTCAGTAGCCATGATAACGTTTCAAAAACTTCCTCGAATGCTCGCGCGGGTGACATGCGACTCCCACGTTTTTTAAAAATCCACTGCACAGACTTACGTTCCTAAAAAGACAGGCTTACTACAGCTGATGTGTGGAATGATCCATACTCGAGGAATACGTGAAAGGACAGCACTGTAGCGCCATTCGTTAAAAATATTTAACAATTTTACACCCTGGGTGGCATGCGCGTGAGCCCTCTAGTGTTAAAAATAGAGGTGACGAAAAATGTGGCGAACACTGGTCTTAAAATGTCGACCACTGGTCTACCCCACTACCTGTTTAAAGACGGAATGGTTAAATGAACTTAGTCACAAAAAGTCCACTTTTGAACTGGTTCAAGCAAGTCAAAAATGGTTTATTTTGTATTATTTTATTTATTTCTAATTTATGTACACAAAAACAAACAGAAGGGACAACATAGTAAGAATAGATAGCCTTCCCGGTAGCATAGCGGTCAGTACAGCCGCCCGGATTGCGGAAGACCCAGGTTCGATTCCTGGCTGGGTCGGGTAGGCGTTTAATTTTTTCACTGTATTTTATTAATTTCATAAATATTTAATTTAGCTTCAGTGCAGCAATTAGCACTTGAAAAGAAAAGTAAAAATTTAAGAATAGATAAGTACAAGGGCGCTACTTATATTTCACATTGATTTTTTTGCCAGCAAGCCCGTAGAAAGAGATGACACAAATAAAAGTAGAAAAGTGTGCACTTCACAAAACAAAAAGAGTATTAAAGACTAAACATACAGTAAAATAATTTCGACACAAATTAAACATACATACAATAACGATGACACACTCAAGTGGAAAGATAGAACAGACTGTAAGCCAATTGCACAAATTAATACTTTACGTAAATAATTCTTTAGTTGTATAAATTGAACAGTTTTTGTTTGTTATTGTCTGCATTTTGGTGTTCATTTGTGCATTCCAGTGTACATTTATAGCACATTTTGTTATGTTTTATTCTTGAAAGTTTTTTGTCCACCATACCTCCTCTGGGCTTCGGTTGGCACGTGAAGCCTTAGGTCCCGGTCCTGCTAAAGCAGTCTCTATGGTACTGCTTAAGCAGTCGTTAACAACAACACAGCAACAACTGTAAAGAGGTTATATGCAGCTCATAGTAAAAGTTAGTATAATGTATTTGTTTGTAAGCCTCTTCAGTCTGGATGAATATTTGAATCATCGAACATGTAAAATTAAAAAGGCTTACAACGATTTGACACAGTGGGAAACAGGAACTAGACAGCCCGGCTAAGTGCCGAGGTGCTCTGAGATCGATTTAATCTAATGTAATGTTTTTTTTTCCCTGTGTGGTGCCGGGGATAAAGAATTGCACCACCCCAACTCTTCCGGTGGGTGTCGTAAAAGCGGATGGGCAGCAGGATCTTTCTGAGGTTAAGTCTCAATTTAATGCGATCGCCAACCCGCCTGCCAAGCGCGGCGATTACGGCAAATACCCCTCATATCCAGGGGGAGGCGTTTGTCCAGCAGCGGACGTCTTTTGGCTGAGATGATGATGATGAATGTTTTTATAAGTACACAAAGTTAAGTGCAACTGTTATTCTTATTTTATATCCTAGTAGGATTCCCTAAGTAGTGGAAACCTTTACACAACCATCTAGAACCACATATTCACAGTGAGGACATAGAGCTAGTGATGATGCTGAGTGATGATCCTCTTTTACCTTGTACGTTGCTCCATATGGAAAAACAAGAGGGATGCCGGGATTGATTTGTCTCTTCGACCGTAACTCTGCTTCATATTTCTTTTGAAGTGTCTGCAGTGACCCCGGGGAGTCTGTTGAAGTCAGGGTCAGTAATGGAGCCAGCAGAATGAAGTTCAACCTGAAACGGTGCACATTTACAAATTTCAGTTTTTTATTTTGCCTATGTCCAGTGTCCTCGGTCTGATAACGAAGAGCCTCGACCAACACCTTAAGATGCTCTCGCTTGATGGTTGGATCACGGGTCAGATTCAGAAAGCAGTACTCCTTGACACGGCACGTATTGTCAGGAGGTACCTCTTTCTGCAGCCCTGACCACCGGTAGCTTGGGCCTTGCCCCGCTGCTGGCGGTACTCTAGAATTAGGTTTTTATAATGTTTAATTGTTTTTATAATACAATATTGTAAAAATCTAGTTTTAAGAAAGAAAATAAATAAAGGCTATAATATAGTAACATTAATAATAATAATAAAAACTAGGTTATTTTTGTCTTTAAGCGCATTGATTAAATAATTTGTCTTTTACATACAGATAATAAAATGTCGTTTATTTATAAGGCTTCGGTTTGTTTCACTTCGTTAAAGAGTCAGTGGCAATGGTGGTAGTTGTGGCACTTAATGTAGCGTTTCGGATGAACTGCTTAAAAAAGGTTAGACTGGATGCCAATATTAACTCTAATAGGGGCGTTCGTTAGGCGATACATACCACGAGCTGTTCGGATCACGTTATGAATGGCACCAGCAAAGACCCTTTTTGAATTGGTCGATGCGACCAATATTTTATATTAAATAATTCTTACCTAAAATGTGATAATTAATATTTAATCACTTCCATATATCTTTATTGGATCCTTAAATCTACTACCCATTTAGTATTCGTTTGGAATGGTAAAATTAATATTATTTATTAGTTTGAAAAAGTGGTATTCGTTTGGAAAACAAAATAAATATGACATTAAACTAATACCATTGGTATTAGTTTTGTGGTATTGCATTGGAATAGATCCCACTACTAACTTAGATTCTGTGTACCTAACTGATTTTCTTTTGTGCGTGAGCATTCTATTTATAACTTTATCTATTTAATTTGCCTAGGTTTTACATAAGGGTAGGTACTTATAGGCAAACAACTAATTTGGCTGTCCAGACTTTTAGTAAACCCAAAAATAATCAATTCTAATGTAAGTGACCATCCAACAAATTTGTATTCCCGTTAGCGAATTGTTTTGTTTTAAAATTACTAACGTATAGCGTAGGCAGTTGTTTAGCGAGCAAACAACAAGGCAAAATCGGTTAACAAACAATAACATCTCGTGATCATAAGACAACTTTCGGTGGCCATGATTGAAATTGTTTATTTATTAAGTAGGTACTTAATAATTTTGGAACTGTATTTTCGGAGACTACTTTTTTCTAATCTTCAAGTGAAACTAATAAATATATAAAATTTTTGTCTGTCTGTCTGTCTGTGTCTGTCTGTCTGTCTGTCTGTCTTTCTTTCTGTCTGTTTGTCTGTCTGTATGTCCTCTTATAACTCAAGAACGGCTTGATCGATCTTGATGAAAATTTGTATGTAGTAAGAACATGAGATCGCGCAAATGATGGCTATAAAAAATGAAATTTTATTCACAAGTGTACGCTCAGCGAAGCGGGCGGGTGACGGCTCTTGATAAAAATTTGTATGTAGTAAGAACATGAGATTGTGCAATTAATAATAGGCTATAAAAAAATATTTACAAGTTTACGCTCAGCGAAGTGGGCGGTGACGGCTCTTGCTGAAAACTTGTATGTTGTAAGAACATGACATTGTGCAAATGATAGACTATAAAAAAAATTACAAGTTCATGCTCAGAGAAGCGGGCGGGTGACGGCTCTTGCTGAAAATTTGTATGTAATAAGAACATGAGATTTTGCAAATGATAGGCTATCAAAAAAAATCACAAGTTTACGCTCAGCTAATCGGGCGGGTGACGGCTTTTGATGAAAATTTTACCCATAGGGGTCCGGCCGTTATGGTCCCAGTCCGGTTGTATGTAGTAAGAACATGAGATTGTGTAAATGATAGGCTATATAAATGATGTTGGTAAACCTAATAATTACTTTGATTAGCATTCATTGATCCATTATTTTCGCACAGCGAAGCGGGCGGGTGACAGCTAGTCTTTATATATATATATAAATCTTCTGTGCGTGTATATGTCACTAAACTTCTTCTAAACGGCTGGACCGATTTGGATGAATTTTTTTGTGTGTGTTCAAGTGGATTCGAGAATGGTTTAGATTTACAATTGGACCCGGTAGGTGGCGCTTCTATAGGGGTTCACCATGGGATACGGGTGTTCTTAAGCGGACGCAGTCGCGAGCGGTCGACTAGTAATAAATAAAATATTGTCTGGCGGTAAAAGGTGCACACGCCTGCACATCCGGTTACCACAAACTGTCAGTAGACTTTGAGCTTTATGTGTAAAGCATAAGGTTGGACATTTATTGAAGAAGTTTGATAGTTTTGGCTAGGTTAATGTGCAGGCGTCCGTACCAGGTGCGCTTAAAAACAATAACAAACTATTTTGTATTATTAACCATTTGCCCGGACAGACTTCGATCTGTCAAAAGTTAATAGTAAAAATTTAATGAATATATTTCCGAGTGATCGCGTTATTTATGTCTCTACTAAAAACTTTAAAAAAAAACTTTAAACTTTTAAAACTTTCCGTGTGCCATAAGGAACATAAAAAAAAATTAGTCGAGCCGTTCTCAAGTTCTGCGCTTAGCAACATTCATTTTTATTTAAGTATTTACTCGTAGATATTATTGTTATTAAACACTTTTAAAAGGCTTCGGATACACTTGGGAGTAGCGTTAATCACAGTTTGACATTTAAAAATATCACAAATGCGCCATTAACACTTTGTTAATAGTCCTGTTAACACATCCAGAGCTAATACGCACGTTAAGTACGTTTACACGACAGTAGGTAGCGCAAATATGGGAGTTGAACACCGATTTTCCCGCATTCAATCATTATACTAATAAATGTATGCTTACTAGTGACTACTATTAGTCGATTTTCGACCAATGGGTGACTGCCCAGTGGTTAAAATTCGATCGTTATTCACAAAATATACAATGTTCTATGATAATGGCTATAAACTTATAATTTTACGCAAATATTATTGCGAACAAATTACAATTTGAAAAAAGGCTGCGATAAAAAAATCCACGAGCGGTATAAAAAACCTTTGGCTTACAGAGTAAGAGTAGATAGTGCTGATTAATATTGACGAGTTCTTTTTCTCTTTATTTTGATTAGAAGCCTTGGTCTAATAAATTGACCATGTCAGCTCCATCTTATACTACTCTTTAAGCTACAACAACCTAAGACTATTTAGGACAAAATTATAAATTAGTTTTGCGAATAATGTCGCCGAGTTGGATTGAGCCACGATAGCATAGTTGGTAGTGCACCTGACCCGGCATATCATGGGGAGCTGGTTCAAATCCTACTCGTGGATTTTTTCAAAACTTTGTCTTTTTTCAAATTATACTATTAATAGAATGTAATGTAACCTATTAGTATACATTTTTTTTTAATTTCGGGACTCCTTCCCCATATAAACTTCAACTACACTAAATCTCACACTTCTTCGTGCGCGCAATGGGCTTTAAAAGATGCACGAAGTCGAATTTTTCTTTTCACTTATTAATAAAGTTAAACAGAACGCAAAGCTTTAGTATATGACTAGCACTTACCACATTTTTTACATTGCTTATCCACGGAGCGCCGAATTTTTACACAAGATTACTAATTAAATATACTGTTACATTTAAGTGAGTGTCTAAGATATCTATTTAACACACACATGCTAAGTCCTGAGGTAAGACTGATCACGAGTGTCCGTCTTAAGTGCTGGAGACGTAATGCTGTCACTGTACTGTTGATAAGTCCCACGTGCCACTTGACGGGTTGATATTTACTTTTACTTAAATAATATAATGTTTAACATTTTTGAGTTCCGTAGCCGTTTGGTATCAATTTGTTAATACGTGGATCTGCTCGCGTATGACGTATTAATTTATTTTCTTGCCGGTTCTTCTCAGTACAAGATCTCCCGCCCAGAGTAGACTTACGAACCGATGGCATAGTGACATTCACAAGAGCTACTTGAAGACTAAATTGAATGAATCATTTTGATTTTGAATTTGAATTTAATTGTTGTAATGATTAAAGTTAATTTTGAGAGGACATAAACATACAGACATGAAAATTTTTTCTAACATGATTAGAAAATAAAGGAAAACATCAGAAGTTATGTAATTCGTTACGTTATAAATATCTAATATATGTAATATTCGTTTTATTCAATTGTTTTAAGTCATACGCCATTCATTAACAGAATATAAATGAAATCCAAAATAAAAACCAACTGCCACGCATAAGTTTTTACCCCAAAAAGTGGTAACACTCAATCGAAGAAACAAAACAGTGACGTCATATTACAGCTTTTTCATAATCGACAGATGTCAAAATGTTTCTGCAAACTAACATGACAAATGTCAGGGCAGCTGTCAATTTTCCTTACACCAACTCCACCTTCATTCCACCACTCTAACGAGTAAACAAGTTTTATAGAGATACATAGATAAATAAGTAAATAGTAAATAGTAAATTTAGATGAGTCGAAACAAAACTTTGTAAGTTGATTTGATTCATTATAATTAATTTTTTTGTACCTATATGTATACATCCATTATTATACACACACACCCTCTCTCTCACACATCCACGTACATATTCATTCAATACAAAGAGAGGTTCACATTAACACACACCAGTTCTTTTATTTAAGTTTTTTAAGATTATTAAGCTATGTTGGCTACTACTGTTGTTGTTAAGATCGAGGGAGGTGGCGCCGGTTGCTGCAATACGGGTCTACAAATCAGCTCAGCAGCGGATGCTATTTTTAAATTTATATAATCAAACAGCCTAGTGTAGTTTATTATTAAGATTCCATGTAAACTTATATTTTGAAATAAATTTATTATTATTATTATATATAAATTGTACCAAAAAGAACTGCATTATAGTTACTCAACTAAAGTAGACTATTAAGAGTTCTTATTGGCAATTAATTATATTCGTTAGGTTGTGTACGACTTCTAATGCAGCGGGGACCAACAGCTTTACGTGCCTTCCGAAGCACGGAAGAGCTCGATATAACATGTTATTGGTCACCCATCCGATGACCGGCCTTTGCAAAAGTTGCTTAACGTCAGCAATCGCCGACTGGGCGCATTAACCACAGCGCTATCGAGCTTATCCCAAAACATACTTTAGTCAAATCTTATATTAGAAGGTATAAATACAGAAGGCTGGCACTAAATGTACAGTCACGAGAATTAATATTTAAACTATGTTACTCTTAATACAATGGAATAAGAGACAAAAGTAGACAAAAGTGTAGACATGTTAATACTGGTGACTGTACAGGATTTAAATAGAATATTAAACGGAACCTAAAATACTAACTGCCAATAGTTATTTCCTTTATCGAAATTTCTAAGCCAGTAACTTAAAAAGTTGGTTAGTTTATAAGTATTTAAATATTTAAAAAATTTATAAAATACAGTGAAAAAATTAAACGCCTACCCGACCCAGCCAGGAATCGAACTTGGGTCTTCCGCAATACCACTAACTTTTCACTGTATTTTATAAATATTTAATCTAGCTTCAGTGCAGCAATTAGCATCTGAAAATAAAAAGTAAAAATTTATATGTATTTGTTACAAAAGGAGATAGGTGATACTTTTTTATTTAGGTTAACTTTAAAGTTAACCTACAATGCAAACGATGGCACGTGAACATTACATATAAACACTATATTGTTCTACGACATTCGTATTTACTGTTTGAAATTAACGTAATTTTCCAGTAAACTTCTTTGGAAAGAACCGTGCGAGTCCACTTACTCAGCGTCCATAGTGAAACGTCATACAGTATTTAAAGCGTGCATGTTATAGTTATATGAAAATAATAAAAGATTTGATAAACAAAAGAAAAACAAAACTTAAAACTATAGCGCAATCATCAGCTAACACCGGAACTATCTACTTAGGTATTTACAAATAAACAAAGAATAAGGTCCGATTATATTTTCCGTGTTTTGTTCCTATCATGTAAACGTCATTTCAAATTAGAGCAAAAGAGACAAAGAAGTTCTTGGCGTGAAAGCGAAGAGTCATGTCTGCGGTTTTGTTTTATTTTCTAAAATTTGTGATACGTCGAATATTAATGTGAAATAATGGTGGATTATTAAACGGTAAGTGTTCGTGAGTGTGCACGAGTGTTGGCAAATGAAACAAAACAGTGAAAAGTGATTTCAAATTTTCTCAAGAAGTCCGCCCGAGGACTTAGTAAAGCCCCACATCTTTACTGAGATACTCGAGTGGTTGGGGGGTATATCATTTCTCACTTCTCTTTTCTATTATCATTCATCATCATCATTCAGGAAGGAAATATTGTTTATTTATGTATTACTTGTAAGAAAAATTTCTTTGACACTGGCTAAATGTGCTAATCGCACGAAGCCATTAACTAAAGAAAAAAAAAAGACAAAACACGGAATAACTATTCGGACCTTATTCTTTGTTTATTTGTCTCCAAAAACCACCTAAGTGTCTATTGAAAAAACACTACACTTTGTCACTGTGCCCATGACATTGTAAATTACCATAAATGTGTACTCTCGTAAAGTAGTGTAGTGTGTATTAAAAAAGTATTGAGTAGTCTATACTTAATTTTATAAAGAGGAAAGCTTTGTATTTTTGTATTTTTGTTTGTAACAAATAAACTCAAAAACTACTGGACGGATTTAAAAATTGTTTTCACCATTAGAATGCTACTTTAGCGCTGAGTAACATAGGCTATATTTATTACTAGAAAAAAAATCTTAATGATAAATAAAAAGAAATACGATTTACAAAAACACATAAGTGTTGAAAACTTTCCACGAGCAGGATTTGAACCCGCACCCTTCTGACATACCGGTTCAGGTGCTCTTCCAATTGAGCTATCGTGGTTCTAACCAGCCCGCCGAAATTATTCAACACTATTTACTTTTTACTTTGAAAGCCAAAGGCGCCCATTCAATGTCAACAACTACCGTCATTAACATCTAATCATAATATTTTTACAAATACTAAAGATCAGTTAAGAAGTATATTATATATAAAAAAAATACATAAACATTTTATAAATAGCTTGCCTACTTCTTAACTGATCTTTAGTATTTTTAAAAGTTTTGTCTTCAATGTTCGTGTTTTATAAATAACTGCTTGAAGTATAATAATAATAATAATAAGGTTAATGGAGGTTCCTGTCTCTGGAGCCCTAATCACCAGTAGTTTGGACCCTGGTCCCGATGCCGGTGGACCCCTATTTTTTATATTTTTAAATGTTTGTTTTGTTTTTTAGAAAATATTTAAAAATGAAAATTAATATGTAAAAAAATAAATAAAGAGATAATAATAATAATAATGGTTTATTATTTTTATATTAAAATATTGTAAAAATCTAGTTTTAAGGAAAAAAATAAATAAAGATTATAATAATAATAATAAAAATCATTTATTTTTCATCACACAATAGGTTTCTTAACTCTAGAACATATGTTCAATAAATGTGTAACATCTCTCCGCTCGCCTTCTAATATATACAATTTGTTGGAGTGATTTTTTAGAAAAGGGACGGAAGTAGGTACGTAACAGTGATTTCGTAGAAATGTGTTATATAGTTAAGATAAAATTAAAAATGGAAGACAACCCCTTTAACCAGAGCGCGCTAACGCGCCGAAACCTGCGCCGCCCTCGCCTACACGCCTACATCAACCCTCTGGGACCATATCCCTCAAATATGAGATAAAAAGATTCAGTGATGCACCTCTAATACCTTAGTGGTAGAGCTTTCCAGAGAGAGAGACCAGAAAACACAATCAAAATTCTTGGATAAAATCACAAAAACTCCTAAGGCATCGTGTGAATCCTTTCAGGTATTAAATATTTGAAGTAAAAGCTCAATACCAGCGTCAGTAATCGAGCGACCCCTAGTGAAACCATATTTTCTAGAATGTAAAAGCTTATTTCTATAAAAATTTACTTGAATATGGTAGAATTATCTTTTCAAGTACTTTACTAAATGTGGATAGCTCAGAAATTGGTCTAAAGTTAGTGGCGTCAGATGTGCTACCTGATTTGAATAATAGAATTACTTCACTGTGCTTCATTAGGCCAGGAAAAACGCCACAGTCAATGCATTCGTTAAATATACAAGCTAAAACTGGAGCTACTGTCTCAATAACGGATTTAGTGACGTCGACGGAATTACCCCACAGATCAGTAGTCTTCTTTTTATTAAGAGTGTTAAAAGTTTTAATTATGTCTCTAATATCATTTTTTGAGAACTAAAATAGTTTTCACTAAGTTTGACATTTTTCCTTTAGAACCGCTTCGGCTACGGTGGGGGAGAAGTCCAAAGCCTTTGTAGTTAAAACTGGAGTATCAGTAAAAAAAACTTCTCAAATGCCGCAGCAACATCAGCATCAGAATTTAAGATTTGATTTTCGTAGCTCAATTTGTACTCATTGTTACTCATTGAATATAGTCACTTACCTATTGAATATAGTCTATGTACAATTATACTATTATAATATTCCATTTTAGACAAGCTATATGCGAAAGCTTGGTTAATGTATTAATCTACATTATACATACAGATACATACTTATTACCTATGATTTTTATGCCAATAAGTGTTTTTCAAATAAAATGCCAAAGCTTTTTACTTTACTAATAGTTCCATGATATTCCTATGAACCGTAGAAAATATGTAACAAACCCTCTAACCGCTAATGCCAATAACACGTTTCCGAACAAGTGATACGAAGCATATTCGGCATAGATCCTGTTACGCTCATGGCGCGTTCGAGATCACTCTTGTTTCTTTGCTTCAATACAATTTGTATATTTAAAAGTGCATACAGTGACAATGTAGCGAGTGAATATTTACATAGAAACAAAAGACAGTTGCTGTTCCCGAATTCGACGTTACTTCAGGTAAAAAAATATGGTCGCTATTAAATAGTTAGCCTATCTAGGTTTAGTCAATGTTTTTTTTTAATATAGATGTGCATACCAGATTTGCTTTAGCAGAAATAAGTACCCACTAACCGCATTGAGCCAGATGATAGAGGCGATATCTGTGGGTAAAATTAATTTTATTCCCTTTTTCGATGTGTTTATTGTTTACTTATAAACCTTCACATTAATTATTCTACTAAAAATCTTTTGGCTATGGTAATATGCTGAGAGCCTTGCTGAGCCGTTTCAGCATTTAATAATTGTCTATAGTTTTAAGCATCGGTTGATGCTTATATTATAATCTACCTTTAACTATCTTATCGATTATATATCGAAAAAAAACTGTTGCACTTATATAATTATAGTTTTTGTGGTATTGTATTATGGGTAAGCATGCGATTTGACGTGGCGTTAATAATTACCCACCAATCGCATTGAGCCAGATCGTAGAGGCAATGTCTGTGGGTCTAATTGATTTTATTGCCTTTTTCGATACGTTAAATGCTTATTTACATAGAAACAACCACCTAAATTTTTTACTCATTTTTATGTACAAAATTGATTGCACAAGAAACGATCTAATGTTCCCTAAGACAGATTCCATGTATCTCCTTTATGTAGTCTCAGATTTTCCCATATTGTCCCTGTTAAAAAAACACTCTACAGATATGGTTTCTGCGGTATTTTATTACGGATGTGCATCCCGGACTTCTCATAGCTGTAATTAGCACCCACCAAACGCATTGGGCCGTATCGTAGGGGTAATACCTGCAGGTATAATTGATTTCAACGCCTTTTTCGATGTGTTCATGTTGACATAGAAATAATCACCAAAATTATTCTACTGAAAACCATAGCTTCATATTTGGCTATGGAAATATGCTGAGAACGAATCCGATACAATGTATGTTAAATGAAACTAAGCGTCGTTTTATTTATTTATATTTCTCTATCCTAACGTTGATCTTTCGTGCACACTTTTAGTGACAAGACTTCCTTTTGTACGACCACTGTTTTATGTTTCTTTGTCTAAAGTGTATTGTAAAATCAAGTTTATATCATAATATTAAAAAAAAAAACGTAAGTGCAGCTAGCACGTAGGTATTCTATATTCCATTGCAAATACAAAAATACGGCAGGCGGTACCTTTTTTGTAATCAATAAATTTCTCAATAAACAATTTAATGAAGTTTATCGACAACAGTAAAACCCGTAAATAACTGAAGCTATCCGCTAAGCAAATTACATTTGTAATTCGATTTCCATTGTTAAATGTAATCAATTATTATCATAGGAGGGTCGCCTTTGATGGGGCTGCTCCATCAAAATATATCGAGTTTTTCTCATTTACATTCAAATTTTTAACGCTTAGTTGCAAGTATTCAATCACAATTTAGGAAAAAGAGGAAGGTAATATAGTAATTGGTACTTAGCACAAAAACCATTGCCCATCTATATGTACTCCCAAAGCCTTTGAAAATGAAATGCAGTCGTTAACAACCATCAATAGTTCACACTGTAGTGTTTTTAAACATAGAGAAGGCTCGTGCTGATATAAACAAATGATAAAGAAGTCATCATCATCACCTGATCATTTTTCCAATGCATAATAAGTATTATATTTAAGTATATTAAGTATGTTTATCCGTTGTCTAGTTAAACATTTCTCGAGTTTCTTAAGGAAGCTTTTCTTGGGGCTAGATAATTGGTGTGAGTGCGGGAAACATTGATTTATTTACTTATTTTTTTTTTTATACCTATGTCCCTACTGCAGATCAAAGGGTTTTTTTTGATGTGTCATCATCAACATCTTTCTTCTCGCTTTCTTGCAATTTGTGGAAGTGATTTCATGAAATGGGACGGAAGTGTGTAACAGGAAGTCGGGGAACCTCGCGGTGGTAGATATGGTACCAACCAATCGGGGAAGCGCGCACCATTTGATTTGACGAATGATCTCGCGGTATTGCATTATTCTTAGTGTCCATTAAAAAAAATACAATTTTCATTAAAAAAAAATTCTTTGTTATTATGAAAAATCATTTCAAACACCTAACCCATTTTTTTCAGAATATCTATATATTAATACGTGAAGCATAAACGTATTTACTCCTTTTTTACGAAAATTGCGCGGACGGAGGAGTATCGCACACTTATAGTTTATATAAAGAAGGTTATCCGAATGTAAATATTTTTTAAATTATGAATAAAAATACATTAAATCAATAAAACAAACGTTACACACACTATCATGTATTTGATACACACGCATAACACTCTTTTCAAAAATTTCAAAAATGCAAGAGAAGCGGGCGAAATCTGTCAATGCCAATCCAAACTCACATTCTATCTTTTTTAATTTTTCATTGCTTAGGATACAATCCATGCAGCCATAATAAAATAACGGTCGAATTTTGACCACTCAGCGACCACTAGTAATGTTAAAATAGCTTATTACTAAGGTGAGATGTCAAATGTTACACACCATAATATGCGACTATATGCTGGTAAGGCTCGCACGTTTTTTTCTAATACTTCTTCTTAATCTGTTGTTATACACCTTCCAGTTGAACGCCGGTTTGGCCACCCCCACCCCTGCGCCCATGATCTTCGTCAACTGGGCGATCCAGGGCAACTTCCAGCTGCCATGGAACAGGTCACAGATACCATTAGACATCCTGGAGACTGACAGCGCGTATGGTGGACTGTCTAGGAAGCAGAGGGAACTGGAGGAGAGGCAAGAGTACGAGAACGACGCGAGGCTGTTCCATTTCTACAAATATGTAGAAGGTGCTTTGGATGGGTAAATATTTGTACATCAGACTTCCCAAAACTATTGAATTTCTTCTATAAATTTTAAATCGTATGGAATAGTAATAAAGTTTAAAGTCTATGGAGTCTCTCTTGATCTTGATGGCATAATGACATTTACAAGAGCTATTTGTAGCCTAAACTGAATAAATTATTTTGAATTTAGATTTTTTTGTAAATGGGTTTTGAATTTTTAATTTGTGAAAATTATCTAGAGAGTTGAAGTTTGACAGATTATGAAATGTATGAAAGTTTATGAAATTAAACTAGACAAATCATAAGTTTCATTGAAACTAACATCTTTTTTGACTGCCTCAGTTTAACCACCGACAATCTGCTCAGGTTGATTGGGGGTAGAGAGAGCATGGTTTAAGTGTGCCTGGCTAGCAGTTAACAAATTAATTTACAGTCTGTCGCCATAACAATAATGTTGGTAGCATGATGTGTGCCGACAGTTCGAGATAAGATAGCCAGTTTTTCAGTTATTCTGGTTGAAGTGTGCTTTTACTATCGGCCTATCATCAGATACCAACCAGGTCAGATGAAGGTTAAGATTTCCCCACTGTTTTTTAAATCCACAACGAAACAGCTCTTGGCTTTTATTTCAAATGATTCAAATGACGATGTGCTAGAAATGAGAGCTGCCTTCACGCGGCACGCTCAACTATGTGTTGTGTTGAGATATTCTTATTTCTTGTAAATATAATATAGCAGCGTGAATGCAAAAATAATAATAGGTCTGAGTGCTTTTACTATTAATTTTTTTGCATTTACAATGCAACACGATAAAATTTTACTAGAAAATTTCAACTTGTCTTGAGTTCGATTCTCTCAGAAGCTCGTTCTTGAGAGTAATTGATATTTTCTAGTAACATTGTACCATGTTCTTAGTACCTTTTATAATTCCTTGGTTTCTGATTTTACAAATAAACAAAGATTATGCTCCGAACAGTTATTACGTGTTTTGTTCCTGTCATTTAAACGTCATTTCAAATTAAGAGCATTTACTCTTAATTTGAAATGACGTTACAGTTACGTTACAGACAGAACACGAAATAACTAACCGGACCTTTTTCTTTGTTTATTTGTAAGGCACTTAGTGTAACAATAATGACTTTTCACTATTGTTATTAATTATATTGATAATTTATTACATTAGTTAATTACTCTAATAGTTATATAAAAGATTCGTACAGCTTTTTTGATTTAATAAGCTTTCTGGTGAACTTATTCATTTCGGAGAAGGTAAGCTTTAGAAAACCATTTTTTATGTCTTGTCATTCACTATATGACTGACTTAGTATATGAGTTTAAGAGTATTGTTATATGAATGTGATAGTTTTGATGATCAAACAAATATATTGCATAATGTAGGTACTGATTAAAAGAGCCATCTGTTTCAATGGAAAGATAACGGGGTGATTTGTTACGTTTCGACAATTATATTTCGGGAAGCCAATTTTCGCATAAATTGCTTTTGTCAATTTCCATTTTCCGAATGTCATATTGTAATTTATTACTGTTTACTGTACGGAATAATAATAGCGGCCTCCCGCCCAACTTCGCGAGTTTTCCCGTTAAAAATAACCATTTATGTACAAGTAATCTGATAAAAAGCTTATGAAAGTTTTCTCTCACTTTTTGGAGCGGAACAAACTTAAAATATACTTATTACAGCAAAATTTTGAGTTAGATAGGTTCGTTTAGTATGATATTAATTACATAAAAAATTACACAGGAAAACAAAGTTATTTTTGTATTTGATAATTCTATCACTTTATAGTCTATCTATCTCTTTCAGCAAGACTACCTGACGGAAATAGTAAATTTATGAATTTTAAAATCGCAGGCGCGCCAAATTTAACCAAGGGGATAGAATTAAGGGCATTTTTTGTAATACAATATATAAATATATATATTTATTACTACCGGCCGCTCGCGGGGCCACCCGCGTGGTTCCTGTTCCCGTGGGAATACCTGGATAAAAAGTATTCTATGTGTTATTTCCGGTTATAAACTATCTGTATGCCGAATTTCATCCAAATCCGTTGAGTAGTTTTTACGTGAAAGAGTAATAAACATCCATATTTACAAACTTTTATAATATTAGTAGGATCTTTATCTTCATAAACACAAAAGGATAAATGTATGTTTGTACGTACAGCCGCTGGATGCGACCAGCACAACACCGGTCGATGTGGAAATCCTTTGGGCAGGCCTTTGTCCAGCAGTAGACATCTTTTGGCTGAGATGATAATGATGATGATGTAGAGTTGTGTTTGGAACTACAAAATTATAGCCATATGGTTCAATACCCGAAATAACATGTTTTTAAGTTCCTCTTTACCTACATATAAATAATGTAATATCATCAGCAGCAAGAAATGTGCAAATTACACAAAACGGCATACAATTATATCGATAATAGCGTATTCATAAAGCCGTTCTATCGTTACATTCGCGCCAGAGCTCGGCTTTCGATACCTAATTTTCTTTTCATCTGTGTCGTCTATCCCTCGACTTTCCGCTCACGGCCCAAATGATTGCGTGACACGTGAATAGAATACCAATAGACACTCGTCGCTAGGCGAAAATTGCTACGCAACGTCTGCTAAAAGACAAAAGATGACCTCCATATGAACTGAAGGTGAAAAGTGAAATGTATTCCGTAGCCAACTGGTAGAAATAGACATTGAATTGCACGGCTAGCTGTTTGATTGAACAAGAACTAAAGGTGAAAAGTTAAATGTATTCCGCAGCCAAAGCCGACTGGTAGAAATAGACTTTGAATTGCACGGCTAGCTCTTTGATTGAACAACGCCATTCAATCACACGTCTAATTTTTGATTAGCCGAGTGGTTGAACACAACGTTCAACAGTACAGCTAGGGACACATCAACTGTATTCTTACTAATAACAAATTTTTTTGTGACGTAATGCTTTCACTTTCCTTTCACGTCCAGAACAAAACTAATGAAAACACCTCCGCCGATGACGTAATTCGCAAAATGGCGAAAAAAAAATGGAAAACGCACAGAGAATAAAGTTGTTGGGTGTGTAAAGTGTAGCAAATTTACTCTAGTTTGTTTATAGCTAAACTTCATACAAAAGTAGGCTCTAAATAAACGCATTTAAGCTTTAAGTCGCGTGGTGGAGCTCGTCCATGGTTCGGAAAGCCACGTTAAGAGGGGGTATAAAGGTAAATCACCAATCGTAGATTTGATTTTAACACTAGAAAATAAACCACTATTTACCCGAAAAAAATATAATACATACTACAGCATACTTAAAAGGGACTGGACTAAGTAAAGGCATCATCATCATCATCATCATCATCATCTCAGCCAAAAGACGTCCACTGCTGGACAAAGGCCTCCCCCAAGATGGGGGGTATTTGCCATAATCGCCACGCTTGGCAGTAAAAGCATAATATAATTAAATTATAACGATTAAAAAAAATCACGAACTCACGTCTACTTTTCAACTATTATCAATTTTGAAATGAAACAACTTTTACGGATCTACTCGCGTTTATTTTACACATTACTTATTTATTGTTTATCCTGAACGAAGAGAAGTGTAGGAACCCGCGTTAAAGAACATACAGCCGACGTCAAGCATAGGCGCGAAAATAAGTCTGCAGTATGCGAACATTCCCTAGAGGGGCCCAACCATTACACCAGATTTGATAAACCACAAATACTCGCTAGAGAACAACGATTCATCCCTAGGATGATACGTGAGGCTATTGAAATTAAAAAACATCCTAATATTAATAGAGGAGATGGTTGGAATCTACCAACAGCCTGGCATCCCATCATACAAAATATTAAATCCCAGCCCCAACACCATACTGCCAGACCAAAAGATACTGTAAGCTCTTTCTGCGTAAAACGGAACGCACCTGATAAAATTTAAATGAGGGTATACAAGCATAAACAGTCGTTAACAACCACCAATCCGCACTGAGCCCGTGTGATGGTTTATGGCCTGTTCCCCTATTCCCACGATGGACCTCTATTGCAGCCGCCACCTACCGGGTCCAATTGTAAAACTAAACCATTCTCGAATCCACTTGAACACACACAAACAATTTCAATTCAATTACAAACACACGCACAGAAGATTTATTCAAATAAAGATAATGTGATTCCACGACGGTGTAGTGCTTGCCTTCCATTTCACTTGGCGTTAGTGAGGATGAGGCTAAAAGTGAAAAGCACTTTACCCGGAATCCTCAAATCGTGGAACCACATAACCAAAAGTCCTGTCTCATCCAGAAAGCTAATTCGCAATTGTGTTCAACATCACTATCCGATCGGTTCAATCCAGAGGATGGGCAGCAGCGTCTCTCTGTGATTATTCTCACCCTACTGCGATCGCCAACCCGCCTGCCAAGCGTGGCGATTATGGCAAATTCCCCTCAAAATAATTTATCCCTGAGGGAGGCCTTTGTCCAGCAGTGGACGTCTTTTTGGCTGAGATGATGATGATGATGATGATCCGATCGGTTACCGTTTTATTTAAAGAGACTTTGTTGCTTGCCTCAGTTGGCATTTTCAGCGACACCAGACTTTGTAGGGGCGGGCGGCGAGAAACTTGAACCTTTGACTGGTACAGCATAATAGATTTTTTATTGGTTTTCGATGCTATTGCAACCGTATAAGGTTCAAATTATGGTGGCAACTATATTGCCACTACCAGTAAAAGGGTTAAAGGTTTCCTCAAGCCGTCAACCGAAGGCGCCTCTAAAGGCTTCCTTTTTTTTTTTTGATGCGGAGTGTAAAATCTGCTAACAGACGCATCAGCGGACAAGAGGGGTCCCGCTGGCTGTCCGAGGATGGCCCAGACTCTGTTCCAGGGCCGAAGCCCTAGAGAAAGCGAGTCAAGGCCGACTCAGTAAAAACCACTCCGATGTCCTCTCGTCACCTTGGAACCAGCAGATCGGCGATCATTGCGTCGTCCTCATCTGAGGAGGACGCATCGAACGCCGGCATGATGGAGCCTGACGAGGTCATGGGAACCCTTTCGGACACTTCCACAACTCTAAAGGCTTCCTAGCCTTTCTAGCCTCGGCTTGGTTTGACTGGGGTGTAGGGAGAAGCGCCCAGGTACCTACATGTTTAGTGTATTCTAATTAGTAGTGACATTTGGAGGATCGGGTGGGGAGAGGATCTGGCAGGGTTGGTAACCGATCTTTCAAGATGTTAATAATATAACATTTTTGAAGTAATGATTTATTTTAATTTCAGGTTCGGACATAATGGTACCAACTGTGTTCTGCGTACCCTTTGCCAGCTCGGCTCCGAACCGTTAGCCATTGACGATGAAGAAGATCTATTGCACGAGTTAGCGGGATTTGCACTCAAGTATATATTTTTGCACTTTAATAGAATTATTATATTTGATGGAATTATCTGCCGCCCCTGTGGTATAGTGGTTAATACCGCAGGTCTCAGACCCAAAGAATCCAGGTTCGATTCCCAGTGATACATGAGTGGTACATGATTGTGTACTTGGTTTGGTTGGTGGTAGGGCTTGTTTTCCCGCCTGGCTAGCTACCACCATCTTATCTAAATATGTCGCCATAACATTAATGTTTGTAGCATTGTTGTGTTCCGGCAGCTAGAGATAAGGTAGCCAGTGTCTCAGTATTTGAGGTTTCCGGGTGAAGTGCGCTTCCGTGGGCTTATCTTTATTTAACATCAAGTGAGATTAAGGCTTTGTGCTTACCCGTAAAATATTTTTAAATAATAATAAATATATATGAGATAAAAATCGTTATATCTTGTTTTTAGAGCTGGACCGGTTTTTGGTCAAAGCTTTTCAAACTTTTTCGTAAAACTTTTGCACCGCCCAACTATCCTGCACGCGATGTCCCGCTGTACGCCAACGTATAAATGTATTTTAATAAAGTAGGTACAAAGAAGAACTTCTATAGAAGTGCTGGCGTGGACGGCACGAAAATCTCGAACTTCTATAGAAGTTATTGGCGGTAAAAAGGTTAAGCATCTTTCTGTGGGTATGCTTACAAGCCCGTATACGCACGAGCTGCTAAGAATGTTTCGCCTGGCTCATATAGGCTGGTTAGCACCAGATTGTACACGCCCTCGGTGGTAATCAAGCGCGTATAGAAACGCGTATCAGATTAATAAAAACTTATACGAGCGAAAAACACACCGAAAGAAGGTAGATATGAACTGACGTCTCAATAAAATGTGCTGGAAGCAGGGTTCAATGTCTACGCTCCATTTTAAACCGCCTTCAAAATTAAAAAAAAGGAGGAGGTTCTAAATTCGACTGTATTTTTTTTAATGTTTGTTACCTCAGAACTTTCGACTGGGTGAACCGATTTTAATGATTCTTTGGTCGTTCTGATGATGGAATCCTTAAGGAATTGAGGGAACTCTTCAAATATTATAGGCATACCTATAGCGATTTTGGTATTATCAGCAATAAGTCAAGCATTTGCATTCAGAAAGTATCATTTGATGAAGTGAAAAAGACCACAGATTGCCACCGGAACTCATCAATGATAAGTATTTCACGGGTGGCGATAAGATATCTCGATTAAGATAGTTAAGCGACTATGACATAGCAAAAGAAGGTAGGCACCGGAACTCAGTTTTTGATTTCCTACTTTGAGACAGGAGTTTCTCGTTTTCTTCGCTTGTCTCATTTAAACGGCGCTGTCTCATACAAGCAGCGCGTTTAGTAGGTCTACTCATATTCCCGTTTGATAAATAGATCGAAACGAATCACTAAAAAGCAACAAATAAACAAAAATTTTAACAAAAAAAACCGACTCCTAAAGATAAGACTAGTAAAATTGCACTAAAAAGTAAAAAATAATTGCGTAGTTTAGTTTTTTCAATTTACTTGCAATTGACCTTTATTATACTCAATCTTATATTCTTAAAAGCTAACAGAAAATCTAACAGAACACATATTATGACAAACAAGCAAATACTAAATATTTACTTGCAATCCACACAAAGAAAAAAATAAAAGAGGCAACGCCGCCAGCGTCCTGGGCATTCTCCCGCTTGGCAGCGATTTGGAGGCCCTTTTTTATTTGTAAAAGTTATGTGTATCTTTCCATATTTTTTTTTAATTTCTCTTAATTATAGTATTAATATTTTGGATACATTAGTCCAATTATGAAGAGAAAACTCGACTCTTTATTTTTCTCTTTACTCTTTTATTAGGTAAACCTATTTGCTGAGAACCTACGTCAAAACCGTAGCCTACTAGATTTTCGTAGACCAATCAAATGTAAATAATAAAAAAACAAAAAAAACAAAAAAAAGTTGAAAAAATAATTAAAAACTTATTCACTATCATGTATACTTTACCCTCCTTTCGGCTTAGTACCCCCGTTCTGACTAACGTTATATATGTACAATTATTGTTATTTTTGGAGTCGATGCCAGCCAAGGCAAGATTGATCTTAAATATGAAATTAGACTAGAAAAGTGGACTGGCACCGGCTCCAAAAATAACAATAATTGTACATATATATTTTCTTAATAAAATTATTGTCTTTAAAAGCAGTCTAAAATTTTATTTTTTCTTTTTTTTTATGTTGATTGCAAGTAAATATTTGGTATTTGCTTGTTTGACATCTAAGACTGAGAGAGAGAGAGTGTACTGAGATTTATTTATTTATTATTTATTTAACTACTTATTTAATTAAATGTCGAAAAAAGTTCCATTGTGTATTTTAATTTTTATTTCTATTTTTAGCCCCAGAAACGACGCAGACTACCCCGAGTACAAAGAAGAAATATACCCGTATATAGAAGCCTACGAACGCGGAGAGAGTTTACAGAATTGCACCAACGTCTATCAGAAATGTCAAATATCGCTACTAGATATATTTTCTAAACCATATACAGTACCTTAGCGTGTTTAATCATAAACAGATTTTGTTTGTTTTTGTTGAATAGTATATACATATATATATATACGTATATATATATATATATATATATATATACCTACCTCTTATTATTATATTCAATAAATATCTAAACATCAATGTTGTATATATAAAGTTTTGTAAATTTTGTACTTTTCATTTTATATTTCATGTGATTATGTTAATTAACTTAACAAAAAATTATTGTATTATTATAAAACCTTGTTCGTCCTTTGCAAGGTGTACGGAAATAATTTATGAATAATTCTCAATTCACACAGAACTATTAACAGAGACATAAAAATGGGAAACATTTAATAAAATATTTTATTATGTATAACGCTAATCGTATTTATTAAGTAGTGGTGCACTATCTTGCAAGTTAAGACAAATTTTCTTTGTCCGGTTACCGGATGGGTAATCAAATTAAACTATCTTGACCCTCTAGAATCTTTGCAGCGACGACGCGCCATTCGACTGGTCAACGAACCCAAGCTCTAATACCGGTTAGAACCCTTAGCATTGAGACTTGACATCGGCTCGTTGTATGTGTTCTAACGGCTGTATAATAGAGAATGCTCTGAGGAACTTTTTAATTTGGTGCCCACTTCCTCGTTTTACCATCTCACCGCTCGCCATCGGAACAGGGCACACGCACACTTCCTAGAGCCGCTGTTCTCCCGAACGGTTCGTTTCCAGAGGAACTTTATTCCACGTACGATCAAACTGTGGAATGAGCTGCCATCCGAGGTTTTCCCATTGAGCTACGACATGGATTCTTTTAAAAGGGGTGTAAAGAGGTTTTTGTAAGGTCGGCAACACAAAAGCAACATTTCTGATGTTGCTGATGTCCATGGGCGGCGGTGACCGCTCACCGTTTGCAGACTGACAATATAAAAAAAAATCTCCACCTTCCTTGGACCTGCTTCAGAAAGCAGGTTCATCCTTTACTACCGGCTGTTGTCAAAAGATGGCGATCGTTAGAACCCACCAACCTGCATTGTGCCAGTGTGGTGAGCTATGGCCCGATCTCCCTATAAGTTTTTTTTTAGTAACCCATAACGTCTCACTGCTAGGCAAAAAAAGGGCTCCCCCATTTCCTTCCATGTCTTTTGATCTCCAACCGTCTCCGTCGAGTATCATCATCATCATCATCATCTCAGCCAAAAGACGTCCACTGCTGGACAAAGGCCTCCCCCAAGGATCTCCACAACGACCGGTTTTGTGCTGCTTGCATCCAGCGGCTTCCCGCGACCTTCACCAGATCGTCGGTCCACCTTGTTGGAGGCCTGCCCACACTGCGCTTTCCGGTACGCGGTCGCCACTATACTAGACCGTCGAGTATACTATTGTTATAAGTTTACTCGTTTCTTCTAATTTTTTGTTGTCTCATTCTGCTTTTTATTTATATACAGACAGTTTTGAATAGGCCAATGCGCAGGCGTGTGTAAATAATTTAAGTTTTTAGTTTTCTTTTAGTTCTACTTTTTTTTGGTTCACTATATTTTATACTTTGTCTGAAGAACTCGATGGCGCAGTGGTTAACGCGCCCGGTCATCGGATGGGTGACTAACAAATGTATCATCTCGAGCTCCTCCGTTTTTTTTTTCGAGATAGTTCCTCAAGCCTTTTGAAACGAATCACCTTCGGAGGTTTCCTACTAGATTCTCCGAAGGGTTCGGATCGGGGGGAGGGAGCTCCTCCGTGCTACGCAAAGCACGTAATGCCTTTGGCCCCGGCTGCATTAGCAGTCGTTAGCAACCACCAATCCGCACTGGGCCCGCGTAGTGATTTATGGCCCGTTCTCTTCTTCCCTATCCATCCATAGCGAAGGCTCGTGCCCCAGCATTGGGGACATAAAATGAACTGATGACGGGGATGATGATGTATTTTGTCTATGACTGGTGGTGCAACCTAGCCCTAATGGCGGTTAGATGTGCGTCACAAAGGACTTAACACGTTCACACATTAACGACAGTTGTTGACACAAAAGCACGTGAGACGCGCCAGACAAACGATGACATACGCGGTCACCTGATCGACTTCCTGCTGTATATCCGACTTCATGGTGTAGTGGTTAGATTGCCGGTCTTAGAACTTGAGGTCCTAGGTTTGATTCCCAGCAAGGGTAAATGTAATTTCTCGGTTTGGTTGGAAGTAGAGATTGTTTAAAGTCCACCTGGTTTGCTACTACCATACTATTTATATTTGTTGCCATAACATTAATGTTGTGTTGTATAGTGTTTATATGTTAAACAGTTAGATAAGATAAGATAAGATAGCCAGTACCTCAGTAGTTAACAATTCTGGGTAAATTGTGTCTCCACCTTCGGCCTTGTCACTAAACAGCAGGGGAGATGAAGGTTTGATTTTTAACCGTAAGGAATAAAGCAAAAGAGACTCAATTAAAACCAAATCATAATTAACCTTTTATAATGTTTTCACGATCATCATCCATAACATCAAAACACATTGGAATCAGCATAGTCATCGGACTATTGATACCTACCGAAATTGGGGAGAAAACTCTACAAAGTATCCACTTTGTAGAGTTTTTTCCCCAATTTCGGTAAAAGTCTCCTAGGTATACCCTTCGCAATCAGTGACCATTGTTTCGCAGTAAGTCTACAGCTAAACTCAATTAAAACAAAATCACTATTCAATCATTTATTATCATCAAAAAACACTTTTCAATCATCTTAATCCAAAACTATGAAGATTGTTTTTCTAAATTTCAGTAAGTCTCCAGGATACTCTTCGCATTCAAAAACCATTGTTTCGCAGTAATTTTACAGCTAGTCTCATAAGAGCTAAACTCAATTTTGAAAAATCATTATTCAACCATTTATTAACATCCTAGTACATTAGAATCTTTAGAATCCGAAATTGTGCAGAGTATTCTCCCCAATTTCGAAAGCCGAAGGGTCTATCCTGGAGACAGAATAGACTCTTCGCATTCAAAGACCATTGTTTCACAGTCATATTCACAGTCATAGTCACAGTTATAGTCAGCTAAAGTCTCTTAAGAGCTAAACTCAATTAAAACAAAATTATTATTCAACCATTTATTAACATCGAATTACTTTCGAATATTTAGAATCCAAAACTGTGCAGAGTATTCTCCCCGATTTCAGTAAAAGTCTCCAGGATAGACCCTTCGCATTCGGGGAACATTGTTTCGCAGTCAATACCTTCGTGGCGACCCAGTTGCTCAGCAGCATGGTACTCGTTGTCTGTGTGATGAGATAGGGTATCCTTCGTTGTTGAAGGCCTGTGGAAGAGACAAGTGCTTATAAAATTGGAATAGAAGAGGATCAACACTGCTATGCACGACTTAAAGTTCAAACTGACAGACACCCCCTGCTAACCGTTAGGTTACAAAAAGGTGTCAGACGTCCTTCCGTAAGTAAACTAACTAGCACAAGGGGCCCTACGTCACGTCATAACGCCAGACAACGACGCCAGAACACGAGAGAAGAGGATCAGTGGCATGCATTAGGAAAGGTCTATATGGTATAGAAAATAGTTGTTCCATGCAGTTTGAGAACCAATGATCCGCAAGGCTCGCATGGTGGTTCTGGCCCGTTCTCTCTGTGGTGCTTCCATCAATAGATCAGGCTCATGCCTCTACAGTAAAATGAGCAAGTTCAATGATGCATTGTGGGGTTACCGTTCCAAGTAATTTACGCCTCAATAAAATGCCCAAGAACTAACTGATTTGGCTGTTTATGCTCTTAGCGTTATTTTCGCGCTTATTACAGTGAATTCTTGTATTTGGTTTTTTAATTTACTCTCAAAACATTTGACTCAATAAAGAAATATTTTCGAAAATTTCAATGTTTTTACGATCTTATTTGTGTTATTCGTTGAGTTCAACTACCTTGTCATATATTATTATTGTACATAACAAATTGTTTTTTATTGATTTCATTTCTGAACTGCGAAATTGTTAAGACCTAAAAACATCCGCATTTGAATCAATAACACCCTATACAGGGTCAACCCAACCGCACGAGACTACGTCAACGACCTCCTATTGACGCAGCGAGCGTCTAGAGCTGTTAAACTTTATGGGGCTTATTAATAAACAAAGTGTAAGCCTGGAATAGTTACACCGTGTTTTGTCTCTTTTACTCTTAAATGAAATGAAGTTTACATGACGGGAACAAAACACGGAGTAACTACTCCAAGCTTACACTTTGTTTATTAATACGGGGTTATTAGACTTGACTCGAATGGGTGACCAATAACACATTAGTCATAGCCACCCTTACTAGGCCAGCTTGGTAGTCTATATAAATAAACACATATTTACAGTAAACCTGATAAATTTTACGAAAAGCCAGATTTATAAATTTTAAAAAAAAATTAGTTTGGTTTCTGCTAAGATGGCTCTTGTACATACTCTGCTAAACTTTCAATAATCATAATTACTTGTTTAGGTTTTAAAATGTCAGTTTCGTTGTATGTCAAGATATAGAGCTGTTTCGTTAAATCGCAACATTAAAATTTGTCGCAGTTTTATACTAAATAAAAAATTATGACAAACAAAGACGAAGTTTTTTCGAAGCATTTAAATCCTAAGAAGCTTCAGATCACCAGTACGTTTTTATGTCGCACTGTTGAGGCACGAGCCTTCCCAATGGATGTAAACACCGCAGGGAGAACGGGCCATATACCACCACGCGGGTCCAGTGCGGTTTAGTGATTGTTAAGGCGAGCGTTTCCGACTGTGAGATATCCAAGGCGTTCCGCTCGGGACTGAATGATGGCGCGAGCTTCGAATTAGGCAATAATGTGGATTTTATTGAACGTTTACTTATTATTAAAATTATAATGGCCGACAACTATTACATATTCAAAGACAATAATTGGTTTGGTACATTTTTCTTTGTCTGAAATGGTGTATAGCCTGAATAAAATGACATTTAGTTTATTAATAAGACGTATGTTTGATATTATATTCGATGAAGGAAATTGTAAAATATCGTGAAAATATCAGCCGAAATTACTAGATAAAAGTGGCCTTTTATCTAGTATTTTCGGCTAATATTTTCAATATGAATAATATATTTATTTTTTTTATTTAAAATCCTTATACATCACATCACACTAATAATATAAATGCGAAAGTTTGTGTGTATGTCTGTATATTTGTTCCTTCTTCACGCTGCAACGGATTGATGGATTTGGATGAAATTCGGCATACAAATAGTTTATAGTTTCGAATAAAACTCATTTAAAAACACCGTTTTTTTGGAAACCGTCGCCTTAACGGCTGCTAATGCCAACCAACTGGTTTACGTGTCTTCTGAAGCACGGGGAAGCTTTTTAGTCACTCATCCCATGATATAAGTTGCTTTAGTTCCACAATTGCCAACCGGGCGCGTTTACCACTTTCTCATCGAGCTTCTCGAGTAAGTGTATATTTTAATATAATCTTCATACAGCCTGAACCAAAATAATATGCTATGCACTTATATTTTCGCAGGGAATTAAGGTTTCGACCCAAAACAGCGTACGTATTTTCGGTCGAGGCCGTACGAATAAAGAGCTATTTTACTTACGTGAATAGTATATGACCAATTTCAGCCAGTAAACCATTTTCATGGGTGAATGGAACTTCGGCGGCTTCACAGATTGTTCGTAGCAAGCAAGGTCGCCCTGAATAGCCGTACCTGAAGGATTTTTCAAAATTATTTCATACACTCGACGACTCTTTATATTAAAGCCAATTTCAGATCTTTTGAAAGTTGAGTGCGTTTGCTGTAAGGGGGATGTTTACTGTGGAAACACGATTTTAAAAGTTTATTTCGTTATTAAATTCGTCATGTAGAACCTACTAGTTTTTGTATTATACTTCATTGAAATATTTTCTCCTAATCAATGTTCTTCTTGAAGGAATAAAAATAAAACAGACGTGATGACGAAGTAATTATAAAATTTCTATAAGAAATTAAAAAAATATTTCCATTCCTATTTTGAATTTACTACCATAAATAGTTGATCGAAATTACTATTTAAGTTCTATTTATGATACTTCATCCTACCAGGCTAACTAACGCCTCGGTGGCCGAGTGGCAGAGGGCTTGGCCCGATACCCGAAGGTTTCGGGTTCATTTCCCAGGTCGGGCAAAATGTATTTCGGATTTTTCGATGCATAACCTGGGTTTGTGATCACCAACCCGCATTTGGCAAGCGTGGTGATTAAGCCATTACTCATTAATTGTAGCGATGACTTGAATTCAATGATGGAGGCCTTTGCCCAGCAGTGGGACAGTTATAGGCTGTAACTATCCTACCAGGTCCATCTAATGAATTAATAAATAAAAACTTGTCTTACCTCGCAGACATGTGTTCCAATATTTTGTAGAAGTCCCATCTATTCATCCTTTGCGGCTCTTCCTCTACATTATTATAGTTCTGGTCTATTTTCTCTTGCCTCTCTATAGCTTCTTGCAATGACAGCTTAGTATTAACTCCTGATATATCATCATCACTGATAGCGCCACCTTCTGCGAAAGCCAGCGATCTTCTACTTCTGTTATCGTTAAATGTTATGTCCACCAACGTATCATTGTCCTCTCTGTCCTCATCAATAAAAATGCCTCCATCGCCTAATTTTCTAGAGTTATCTTCATCTATCTGATTTTCTGAGTCATCAACGTCTAGATTGGTAGCCATGTCTCGACTAGCAATAGTGTTAGCAAAACCGTATATTCTACTTGTATACTCCGTGCTGTTAGTCGGTAAGTCATACTGAAACTTTATTACAGTGCCGACAGTAACGGAGGCTTCTTTCAAATCAACCGGAATACCCAAACCTAAAATGAACTGCAAATAAAATACATTATTACCAGCTATACACATTTCGTTTCTCAAAAGACACTCAAGGAAAGATATAAGAGCAGACTTCATCTAAATCTCCTGTGGCGAAAATCGGAGCAATGCCATCCGATTTTAAAATTCCGTCGTATTTCAGCAGTTACTGTAGGATAAGTTTGTACTTTTCTGTCGGGAAATAAATCTTGCCTTTTGCATCATTCATATTATGCTCTGAATTCAAATAAATTTACAAAATAACAGTAAACAATATTAAAAACATTGTTCTAACTAAATATTTATACTCGTATAGTTATTAACTAAAAGTAGACAACTCGTTAACAAGTAAGCTAAGAATTAGGTACTTATACGAAAATCAAACTGATTGTTTTCTACTCAAAGTCGTGAAAACGTTCAGAGGAACTTCTAAAGCATCCAAACTAAGCTCATTGATTTAAATTCCAATTAGTAACGTTATTCCTCTCTCAGATATGTCTAAGCTTACACAAAAAGGGCGAAACGTACAGAAAATCTTTCACTGTGCGCCAAAAGGCCGGCTGAAGCGAACAACTTAATTGCATTTAAATTCTCGAACAAAAAAATACGGTGCTTCGTTAAGCTGAATCCGGAGTGCAAAGGAAACATCATTTACTTAAGTTAAATCAGCTGGGTTAGGTAAATTTGCATGGATTTCTTGTATTAGGAAGAAAGTACATACCTGAGCTCGGGCAGGCCCTCCGTCGGGATAGACCAGGTACCTTTTGTGTCTTGCGACGGAGGCAATTGTCGTCAGTAAATCGAGCAATATTAACGTTAGAAATATAGCTTGATTTTTGCGATGGCCCGTAACGCGAGGCATGGCGTCGTCGAACGAATACAGTACAAGATAAAATGTTGAATGTTTGCGCAGCGCTTACGGCAGTTTCTGTCTAATGAACCGTTATGTTTTGCCAGTGATTTGGGATGTGCCAGAATGCCGAACGGCCCAGATGCTTGTGTTCACTGACGTATAGGCATCTAACTGCGTATACGTATGCTGAGTGAGCTGAAGTGTTTCAGCTGCCGCATTCCTATGGCAACGTTGACAAGGATGACACCTAGAATTGTTATTTTTGAAATATCGTCGCAATATCAATCTCGGCATTAAAATGCACGGTGCGGTGTTATAACAGACTGGTAAATGATTCAGACTGCGATTTCCCCCTTGACGTTCGGCAATATAAAAGATAATTTACCTCTGAATTGTGGCTGGAAGCGGCAGTGAATATCAATGCGATATTATTTTTATCAATAACGCTGGCTACAAGGAAGTTGGTCAATATTCTCATATTGCAACAAATAGATTATTATTTCTCGGCTTTTGCTTTTGTAATAATTCATTTTGAGAGGAAACCACATTTTGTTTTGTGTATTAAAGTAGCCGTTGTCAGAATATGAATAAATATATCAGCAATAGATTTAATCTAAAAAATTGTAAATTTTTAATTTTGTTTGATATTCTATATCAGCGCGATGCTCTCATTATGAGAACCAGTCTACTGGCTAGTAGCTAGATCTGTATTTGTATGTCTTAATTTTACTCTTTATTGGTAATAAATAAAAATAGCAAAATTAGCTTTAGCAAATGTTTCAATGATTGAGGGTACGTCTTTTCAAAATAGTTCTTGTACCGCTACATTATGGTATTAAGAGAAAAAAATAATTAAATCTATCACGAAAAAAAACAACAAATACAATTTTAAACACGTCGAAGTAAACCCGCTTGATTAATATATGTAATAAAAAGAAGATTTCTTATATTTCAATAATTTATTTAAGATGTAAAATTTATTTTCCTTTACAACATACCTAAGCATGCTTAGGTGTGCTGCATACTTATATTACTAATACTACGGGAAACTTGAATCAATTTTAAGCCAACCAAAAGTCATTAAAGGCATACGGAAATGGGTGATGTTCTTCGTTTTTACCGCGTACTAACCTACAAACCGTCCCTACAAAAAACTCCAGTACTAAACAATAATTGCTTGCAACGTAAATAACTCAACATAATTAACTTTCATAATGAGAAACTAAACATGAAAAGCATCAAAGGAGAACAGTAGACGGCACAAATATATATTATTATGAAACCGCTCAAAGGCACGCCACGTAACTTAACTAAATACCAAATTAACAAGCCGGGCAAAAGTATCCGCGCAACATATTGCGCTCTGCGCTCCAAACCGCAGAATCCCATTTTATCCGTTCATTTCAATAAATTGGCCGGTGTACGGAAACAGAGGGCGCATTTGATGCGGTGCGGTCATGAAGCTGTTATCTACGGCTTCATGGGTTGTCTGGTTGTATTACTGGCAACTTGGATGACGCAATTGCGACGTTTAGCTATTGAGTATTACGACCTCAGAATAATAACTAAAGCTATAGAAACCGGACTAAAATAGCAACACTCATTCATCAGTTCGTACTATTTTAACTAATGAACCTAAGTGATGTATTGGAAAGAGATCGATTGTCCCTTTTCTTTCGTTATTTCGAAGGTGTCACCAGATTTGTGGCGTCTTAATTGAGGTAATGTCTGAGGGTAATGTAGTGAGTGACTTTTTAAAGGACTCAAAGTTTTTTTTTGATCACCAATTATCTGATGACCATTTGACATAACAATACAAAAAATAAAAACTAAGTGTCAACCATTTGTCGCACTCCAACCTCCTTTTCTAGCCATAAGATAGAACGGAACTAAACATAGCTGCACGATTTTTATTTTAGCCATCCTTCTATAGCTTTAGTTATTGTTCTGAGATTACGACTGTGTAGACCTGTAAGTTTGAATGAAGGCCGTCATGTTTATAGCTAACTAGACCTCAGAACAATAAAGCTTATTATTCTGAGAACTAGACCTCTAACGGTACAGATTTGTACGAATTACTGAATCAAAACCACACAACACAAAAGAAGTTTTTGAGTGGTTGTCGATGGAGCAAATTGCCAAGCAGGTTTTAATCCCCTAAAAATATAAATGTGAAATGAAAGCCAAGTTCAATATTATGATATATGCCTTGGTTGTTGATTTCAACGACAAATAAAATGAGATCTAAATGGGTGCCAAGTTCATTCAATGTGGTCAGTCCTGAAATTTATTTATAACAACATAAAATATTTTAAAACAACTTTAAAATATCATTTCTTCAAACTTAGGATAATATATTGAAGTCTAAGGTCTGACTTGGCTAGTTCTCATATACGAAATACTAATATTATAATGAGGAGACCTTTGTATCTTTGTACTAGCGGCCCGTCCCGGCTTCGCACGGGTGTACTTTTCTTTTTTTCTTAATATAGCCCATGTTACTAGGCGCTAATGCAGCATTCTAATGGTGAAAGATTTTTTAAATCGGTCCAGTAGCTTTTGAGTTTGTTTGTTGCAAACATACATACATACATATACAACATGTAACAGAAAAGTGTGGGCAAAATTAAAAGATCTATAAAGTGTATCCGATCTAGATCTAGTATGCAGGCATAATTAAGCAGGCATAAAGGTAATCCTTTAACTTGTTATACAATCCTAATTAAATAGTTCTATTGTGTGTGACGTCACTTCAAAATAAACAAGTCGCAGCCCTAGTGGTTTAGTAACCTCTTTGTACTTACATTTATGACCACTGTTGCTTGCTTTTGCGCGCCTGACGTGCATCACTTCACTAATATAAATATTGCATGGGAATTTAAAGTTAATAATTATGTCTCAGTAACAACACTTACAAGATCTAGATCGGATACACTTTGGATCTTTTCATTTTGACCACACCTTTATGTTACACTTTGTATACATACATACATACTTACATACACACATACATACATACATACAAAGCTTTCCTCTTTATAACATTAGTTAGGTGTATATGTATGTATGTTTGCAACGAATAAACTCAAAAACTACTGGACCGATTTTCAAAAATCTTTCACCATTAGAATGCTACATTAGCGCGGAGTAGCTTACGATATAATAAAAAAATGTCCACTAGTGCGAAGCAGGGACGGGGCGCTGGTTCATAACAAAGTTATCGCACCGCTGCCGGCCGTGCCGTGCGCCGTGGTCCGTAGTATTATTTAATTATTTATAAGTAATGATCTTACACTATTTGATGTGCGCTAGTTGTTGAAATAATAATTAATACTAAATCCCAGTAATAATAACGTAACAAATACGAAAGTCGTCTATACTTAGTTAAAAGTACTTACGAAAACTGATATGTTTGGATTTTTTTTAAATAAGGGTGGTATTCCACTCGTTATATTCACGAGAAAACCTTACTTCCACATAAAGCCCGGCTGTCATCAATTTTGATTGCTGATTCTTACATTATAGGCATCTATAAGTAAGTGTTCTTTATAGAATCAATGAATTGAAAAGTATGATAAATTGACAAAAATTTACTAGTTTCTGATTTATTCCTTTGTATTCGCCCAAGAACCTATCTGGATGCCAAATTTGAACTTTCTAGGTCATCTAGAACTGGGTTAGAGTTTTGATCTATCTATAGATCAGTCAGTGATGACTCACTGACTGATCTATAGATAGATCAAAACGACTGACTGACGTCAGTGATAAAAATTACGATTTTTGGACGTTAATATTTAACCCTACAGTGGTGTTGCCTTCACTCATAGTTTCAGGTTTTTTTTTAAATAAATTGTTTTGTATGCCATTTTCTTTATTAATATTTCGAGAAAACTTATCTGCTACTCAATATAAACTGAAAAGAAACTCAAATTCAAAATTTTTTCTAAAATCAACAAAAACATGAACTTTTTAAAAATGTCTTTAAATAATCACTTACATCACTCACATCACCTTCAATATGTGATCAAAAAAACGGTATTACTTATATTTATTCATTATTTTCTAAACATGAATTGCACACATATCTAGAATGGTCCGGACAAATGTGTTTGCTGCATATTTTGCAACATCTTCGGGTGCTCTTAGTTTCCCTCTTCATTTTGACCTGCCTCGCGTATGTTATCCGCCCCCTGCTCTGATTCTGAGTGGTGGTCCTGCTCTTCAAGGTGGTCTTGTTCGTCATAACTTGAATCTTCTTCATCAGATTCCGATATTTGGTCACACTCGTGAAACCAATTCTGTTAGCTTGGACTTGGCTTGACACGCTACCGCGTGTCTAGACTCAGAACAATAATAGCTTTAGTTATTATTCTGAGGGTTTTAATAACGGAATGTATAAATAAGGTCTTAACGCACTTTAACCTGTCGTCTGCTGTTAATACAGACACAATAGAATTTTAATTGTTTAGGGCATCCATCATTGCTTGCCGCAGATAAGAGGTATAAAGACATGCAAATATTACCTTCATCATCATCTCATGATGATGAGGACTCATACCAGGGGCAACTCGTACCTAAGTTTTCGCGAAACTGTAGCAAATCGCAGAGGATCTAGATAGGGGGTTGAAGATGGAATTGGCTGACCCAGTAATAACCCCGGGGACTTTCATCAAATACGCATAACTTTTTTTCGCCGATTACTTAGTTCAGTTCAGGGCAAGGAATCTGCACGATCCTGCGCTATCCCCATCCATCCCCTGCCCACCATTTGGAGTAGGTCGTCTGACCACCGAAATGGAGGTATGCCTACCGCGATCGGTAGTCGTCGATTAGTCGATACTAATGAAGTATTTGCACAACACTTTGGCCCTGCTCTCCAAGCCGCAGAATCCCGTTTTATTCGTTCATTTCAATAAAATGGCTGGAGTACGGAAACAGAGGGCGCCTTTGATGCGGTGTGGTGCCTGTTTGCAATACTGGCAACCTGAATGTGACAATTGCGATGTTGCTTTTGAGTACGACTGTGTAAGCTTGTAAGTTTCAATGTGAGGCTGTCATGTTTGTAACTAGACCTATCACGGTGGGACCGATTTGTACGAATTTCTGAATCAAAATCACACAATACAAAAGAAGTTTTTAAGTGGCTGTCGACAGAGCAAATTGCCAAGTTCTAACGTAGTTTAACCTGTCGTCTGCTGTGAATACAGACACAATATAATTTTAATTGTGTAGAGCCCTGATCATTGCAAGTTGCAGATGAGAGAAATAAAGACATGCAAATATTACCTTCATCATCATTGATGATGATAAGTCATTAGCCCACACTCGCTCTCTCGATTCGCACAGGATAGATCTGGGGTTGACCGATATGGAATGTGCCGACCTAGTGAAACGTCCTGGGACTATCATCCAATACGCAGCAGGCGTGGCACAGTGGGGTCCAGATTCTAAAGGACTCTTATCATAACTTTCTTACGCCTCCGCCGATTGCTTCTGAATTGGCCGGAGTACGGAAACAGCCGCACACTAGCGCCGCCAATTAAAAAAAACATATCTAGTAATTAGAGATAGGAAATCAAATTATGCTCAACAAACTATCTGAATGAAGTAATTTAGCATTTTTAGGTTATTTTTAGGACATGTCATGGTTTAGTTAAATATGGCGTTAAGTGGCCGTAACGTCTTATTAATTTGATTTGACTGTGATATGTCTTTTTTTTTTTCATTAGTAGCGCTAGTGTGCGGCGTAAACGCTCTTAATGCGGCGGACAAATTGATATGTTTAGTGTATGTTTAGTACAACTTTTAAAAAGTTTGTATTTATATATGTATTACTTGTTTTTGTCCATATATCCTTTTTGTATGTATGTTATCGCAAACTAGAAAGCCAACAAAAGTTTAATGTGGATAGTAGGTTTCTTATACACACCCGCTAAGAAATGATGATTAAAAATTCTCCCACCATCACGGAATACCAATTTAATTACATTTTAATGTAAGTAATAAAATTACTGTTTTGAAGCTACCAAATCCCAATCTAAATTAGTATAGCTACGTGTTATAATGAAATTCCCATTTATTTTTTCTTGTTTGACACAATTCAAATTAGAAATTTAAGAAGTGGATTACCATTTGTAATCTGTTTTAATTAGATGAGGATCATGTTCAAATGGAGGAGTTCCATACAAACCGAAATGATTGGCTTCCAAATTATAAACTTGAAGAGTAATTAAGCAAATTTTTACGTTTTGTAACACGACTCCTGACAGAGAGTTTAAATCAAGTTTTGCGTTGCGTCGGGAAGAAAATTTGTTCTTAATTATTTTATAATTATTTTTTCACAGTGTTGTACTTGAGATTGCCTTATTGTACCTTATTTCCGGTAAGCCTGTTCTATTTAAATTTTATTTTTTACTGTGTAACTAAACTGGAAAGCACATCTAATGCAAGTGATTTTTTAAACTGAAAAACATAAACTATTTTTCAGTTGTTTCTCTTTAGGAAAGATTCGACCAAACTTGAATATATACGAGAATAACTATACCAAGAATATATCTATTCCACGAGTTTATTCTCGAGTAAAGGAATGGTCATTTGTCCACGCAATCCTCAGATTAGTTGGTACACCTACTCTTGGAATTGTTATACTTCACTATTGAGTAAATGGTGAACGAACGCATTATCCGGTCAATGGTCATTGTTCTACAAACGAACTATTTAAAAGACAAAGTCCTGACAACTCTATTTTGTCGTCTAGTGTATAAATGTAGCTGTCAAAGTCGAATGTCAATATTTTTTTTGTGGTATTTTCGCGTGTTCTTTTTGCTGTGTTTTGCTAATCCTAATGATATTCATTTGGTAAACTAGGAAAAATCCTGAAAATAAAAAAAATAGATTTAATAAAAATAAGGGAATCCACATTTCTTTCAATTTTATTTTATTCTAATTGTGCACTGATAGAATTGATAGAAGTATGAAGGATGTTATTTTGATTTTAAGAATGAAATCAAAATGATGATGAAATTAATATAGGTATTATTATGTATCAATTCACTCAGTGGTGTGAAATGATAATTTTTTACTAACATAGGTAGGTAATACCTATTTATTGTGTAAGTACATGCACTGATAGCTAAACTTACGGGTCGGAAATGCAACTCAAGTTATGTTCGATTTGCGTTAGCAGAGACAATGTCGAGTCTTCGAAATTTTAATCATCGTCGTGTTAAAATAGGTCCTTCCTTTCTTTTATTCACCTCGGACGTCTAGTCTCTTCCTCGTCACTATCACTATCTCTCAATCAAATTTCTTAGACGCCTTATAATAACTAGAAGTTTATAAAATTTTCAAAATGCGTTGACTTGACTATTTCAAATAACAATACATACAGGAAACGACACGAAAAATAACATTTGTTACTTAGAAGCCATTAAAATACTTTCGGATTATCTCTGATAATCCACGCTGAATGGTGGTATGACTATTCCCGAATAGGCAAGCTACTTCGAGAATACCGCGTGGTAAAACGAAATTCCGATTTACACTCTAATAACTGGCGATTTAATCTAAGAATAAAATTTACTCTCGCTTTGTCGAATCTACCCTTATACTCTTATTTTGTATATATGTATATTTTGTCAAATACGGTTTATTGTAGCTTAACTTCGAGGAGCTCGATAGCGCAGTGGTTAACGCGCCCGGTCTGCGAGTGCTGAGGTTAAGGCGACGCATTGGAAATTTACGTGGCGGGGATCTTGATTTTTCCCAACAATTACAAAACATATGAAAGTGATATGTGATGACGTGATTTTTCATTTAATTGACTTCATTTTGCTAGTTGCAGAAACACGATTTGTTAACTTTTTTATAACAGACAAAAAAATATCAAAGTAACTTCTTTTAAAACATAGATTTGCATTTTACAGGCAAACCACACCGATTTAAGCATCTAAATTTTCTTAGTAGATTAGTCTTAACACACACTTCAATATGCTAGTTCATTTTTTTAAATTTATTGGTAGTTTTAATTGGAAAGAAAAAAAAAACAGGTTTTCTTATGGTACGGGGCGCAAACGCTCCGTATTAGATTAATTGTTTCTCGGTGCTCGCAAAGGCCTGTCATCGGATGGGTGACCAAAAGTTTATCATCTCGAGCTCCTCCGTGCTTCGGAAGGCACTTAAAGCCGTTGGTCCCGGCTGCATTAGCAGTCGTTAACCACCACCAATGGCTGGCCCATTCTCCCGTAGTGGTTTATGGTCCGTTCTCCCTATCCCATGACTGTATAGATGAATTTCCCAAAATTTTCTTTCTCCGGTATTTTTAGTTCCATTCGCGTTTTTCCCCAATTTCTTTATTTCCTATACGTTATTTCTACCAGCAGATAATTTCGTCACACGCTTTTTTTTCTACTCGTTATTTTTGCTATACGCATCTTTACCAATGCATTTTTTTACCAATCTGTTTTATGCACATGTTTTGTTCTTATGCATGTTTCACGTATATGGTATAATCTCATATATCTCTATATCTTATATATATATATATATATATATATATGTTTAAGTTTCAGTATATATATGTATATATATATACTGAAATTTAAACAAATAATAATATAAATAATTTTAACAAACTCATTTTTCTCATGAAAAAAAAATGTTTGGGGTTGACCACCCTTATCACTTAGGGGTATGAAAAACATATTACGACCGATTACGATATAAAAAATTTCATAAAAATCAATCGAGCCGTTTCGGAGGAGTATGGCAACTCACATGTAACACGAGAATTTTATATATATAAGATATTTATAGCATACACGTGAAACATGCATAAGAACAAAACATGTGAATAAAACAAATTGGTGAAAAATTGCATTGGTAAAGATGCGTGTTGCAAAAATAACGATTAGAAAAAAATGCGTGTTGCGAAATTATCTGTTGGTAGAAAAAACGTATGGGAAATAAAGAAATTGGGGAAAAACGCGAATGGAACTAAAAGTACCGGAGAAAGAAAATTTTGGGGAATTCATCTATATAGTCCCATCCATAGGGAAGGCTCGTGCCCCAGCAGTGGGGACATAAAATGAGCTGATGATGTAGCTTAACTTTATTCACCAGGAACATCGAATGGTATTACGACAAAGTCCTAAGTGTGGTCAAAAATTTCATAAAAATACTCCTAACTCTCCAAGCCCCTCGAAAACCGAAGCGTGCTCCTATCAAGTGCCTGCTCGGCCAATTAACACCAGTTCGGTCAAATACCGCCCTTCGACGAACATTTCGTGTCACTACATACACAACGTCACGGAAATGTGACTAGCACACTGAATATGGATGATGTTTTAGTATTAGCGACATCTGTGCAAGCACATGGGAAGGCGACGTTCCGACAAATTTCTTCAGTAAATACAGTGTCGTCAAACGTTCGTTAAGCAAGCCCGTACATATTTGCTTGGAGTGTTCGCCGTATGAGGTAATTTCATTGGAGTAGACTATCTTAGTTTCGTGTAAGTCGTTCTTCGAAAACATTAACATGTGGATCGTGTTGTACACCATTATGTATGTAAACCTCTTTTGTTGCTCTTGATTGCTTTTGAATTTATTTGTAAACTTACATTCAAAAACATAAAGACCTTCTTTCTCATTGAGTATTCATTTCGGTTCCATATTGTGTTGTATTAATAAGAAGAGTTTGATTTTCAATTAAGTCGTGAGTTCACTATCTTTAGTTTACTTACGAGATTATTTCTAAGAATTAGGAGGTGTAACTCAAAGTTTTTTTAAATGCCTAATATTGCCTCCATTTCATTTTTCAGGTCATCGCTAGTATTGTCCGTATCAAATGGCCACAGCGAAACTCATGATAGGCAGAAGCGGTATCTGCTGTTCACACCGGCAACACAATGGGGAGTAAGTTTGCGATACACATTAACTAATCCGTTTGTTGGATTAACAACTCTATAAATACTATACTGTTTGTTAAATCTAGTCTCCATAGTTCAGTACCGAATGCGGCGTTATTGTTTTAAAAGTCATGTTTAATTACGTACTGTTATCTACCTCTTGAGATCTTACCTCTCTTTGAACATAGATGGCACTCTGAAAAATCTTGATAATGATTACAATATCAAGATTTTTAAGAGTGCTGTTACCAACTATTAAGTTGGTAATATTTGTTTTTTCTTATATTCGTGATCTATTAATGATAACTTTTTTGAAACTTATTTTAATCTTTAATAAAACTGCTTTTAAGAGGTATTCGATTAGATGTTGATTAAAAGAGAATTATTTTAGAACGTCTCAGGTGTTGTGGAAAGTCTTTTTTTGCCCTCCAAATGAAGTACAATATAAATATTGTTTTCTAAAGTTTACGCGAACACTACACATTGAAATGTCAACGAAATGTGAAATCGAAACGTCAGGATAAACATTAAATAAGTAATGTGCAAAATAAACGCGAGTAGATCCGTAAAAGTTGTTTCATTTCAATACAATATAAATAATTAACAAATGAAGTACAATATAATAATTAATCAAATATTGTGTCCAGACAAGAACTAAGTAACTAACTGAAGTGGCGCAGGATGGGTTTTGGCCTCCGTTATTAACTGCCGCCACTTCCCGCCAGTGGTACGACAAGGGTTAAACTGAATTACTTAATCTACCAGTCTCTTCGATAATAAGTTGACAATCTCGTCGGACGTCTAGTCACAAGCAATATAAATAAAAAAATAATTGTGAAACTTACAGGTGTTCGTGACTGTGTCGATCCCGTTACACCCAGAGGCGACTGTCAGCGTCGCGTGGTTCATCGAAGCGAATTATTACAACGTCGACAACGTGACGTACTTTGAACCGCTTTTAGGAGACATACCCGTAAGTATATTACCATCAGCTTATCTTATAACCCCACGGGGGGGGCACAAACCTTTCCTATGAATGAAACACCATAGGGAGAGTGGGCCACAAACCAATACGCGGGCCATGTGCGCATTGCTGGTTTGTTAAAGACTGTTAATGCAGCTGGGATCAGCAGTTTTACGTGCCTTCCGAAGCATGGAGGAGCCAGAGATGAAAGTTGCTTAACTCCAGCAATAACAGAACAACCGCGGTTGCCAGTGAGCTCCTCACGTATATTATAATCAGCCCGATGTGGTTTTCCCACATTCCATGACGATTATTTACACATTTCAAAAGAATACACATCCTTACAGACTGAAAAAATTCCCTTCAAATGATAATTTTCAAGTGGTTTGCAAAAAATTTGCGAAGTTTATTAGCAAGAGTCAATCAGGCAGCAACCATCGCCTTTGAATACGCCCCGCTTTAAATAAACGTCTGCTTCATTCAAGCCGCATTTGTGATGTTACGCATTAAGAAATACTATGCTCCATGAAAATTTCAATTGGGCACAAATTGGAAATTTAAAGCTCCATTAGTAACGTTCGGTATGCAATAAGTTTCATTTGTCGTTCTCGTTTCTAAAGTTACTTTATCATGAAATGGAATTCTTCAAAATTGTTTGAGTGCTTAAATTCTTCTTTAGGAGATGTTACGTTCACAGATGTATATCTATCTGTATTCAATTCAATTATGAAGAAAGCATTTATGAATTTCTAGTAACTATAGTGCTTCTATGCACAATTTACTTTCTAATTTATTCTACGAACAAGATTTAAAAAGTATCTACGTATAACGGGGCTACTTTTTTAATTGTAACATTTATCACAGCTGTGAATCTATAGCCAGCAGTTATGTAGCCAAGTCATAGGCTTCTAGAGTGACCACCACCAGAATCAAATAGGTTTACATGTAGAAGAAAACTTCAAAGAAAAGAAGCTGTGATTCAACGTTCAAAATGTTGTTGAGACTACCTTCAGCACCATGTTTTTTTTATATATATATACATACATACTGGTACATATATTATACTTGTGTTCATCGTTATTTAGTTTTCTCTAGTTGTATTTTCATATTTAGTTATGTGTGTAAGCTTGGTTTGGTTAAAAGGAGATATTTCCTTAATTGATACAAATTGTAAATTTTTTTCGGGACTTTAATCTTTCTGTTATTTTTTAATATCTAACGGTAACCCGCACTTGGCTTTGGTTAAGTGATGATAGGCCAATGATGGAAGCGTTCTTCACCCGGGATCCTCAACTAATGAGGCACTGGCTATCCTATCTTTAGCTGCCAGAACACAACTATGGTACAAATATTGATGTTATGGCGACATATTGAGATAAGATGGTGTTAGCTAGCGAGGCGGACAAAGAAGCCCTACCACCAACCACACTGATTACTCAAACGTGTACCCCCCGCTTGGAATCTAACCCGGGCCCACTGGGTTTACACCGGTGGTCTTAGCCACTGAACACAGAAGTGATTGATGTACTACGCGCCGGCAAGAAACTCAGCAAAATATTTTTTTCAGCCTCTATTTTACTGCGTCAATTATTGGATACTGCATTCACCTTATCTTACACTGGATTTAAAAGTAACCATTTTTTCAATTATGTTTGAATCAACTCTATATCAACTCAGACAATACAATGAAAATGTTACATTCAATACAATATTACAAGTCCAGCCAGCGCAGTTGTTTGTCTAAATATATTTTGATTCAATAATGTTATCTCAATTCTCAATGGTTCCGTTATTACCCTGTATGTGAAAGCTGTCGTTTGTCGTGAAATATGTCGCCGAATATAATGAATTTCTTATATATATTTCTCAGGTGAACGGCCGACAGTCTCGGGGTGTTATCGACAACTCTCCGGGGAGGTTCACGAGAGCTTACATGTACGCGTTCGTCGAAGCTATGCTGCAGAAGTGAGTACGAATTGCGATGAACTACAAAATATTTATAGAAGTACGTACGAAACAAATCCAAAATCAGTTTTGCACAATATTGCAGATGCTATCTTCATAAGAAATTCAGATATACCGCCCAGTTCTTTGTGCTATAAAAAGCACGATATACCAACCGATGGTCCTGATTCAAAATTTTAAAAATAAAACAAAATTCAAAATCATTTATTCAGTTTAGGATAAAAATAGCTCTTATGAACATCATTATGCCATCGGTTCGTAAGTCTACGGGCGTGAGATCTTGTACTGAGAGGAACCGGCAAAAAAACTCAGCAAGTGTCAAGCTCTTTTCTCCCTTACAGCGTCAAAAATATTGGAGAATGCCCTATCATAAAAAGACACTTGTTAGTGGACCCTATCATAAAAGGACGTTTTTTGCCGTAAGATGGTTGCTATACCCATCAAGCCGCATTGGTCCAACGTGGTGGGTTATGACCTATCTCCCCAAGTACTAGTAGTTTAAATCATGTGGGTAGGCTGAGCTTGGTAGCGGGTCGATAACATGCTGACGATGATGTTGAAGTCTGTATGGCGTAAATGGCTACATACGAGTAAATACAATAACCATAAACAAAGTTAGAAAATAGTTGGAAACAGGTTGAAATTTTATAATAATATTAGTTATTATTTATGATAATGGTTATAGTTCACAATCTATCGACAGTTTATAATCTCACTAGATTAATTATAAACTAACGGTTCGTACAATTATCCGGTGACATAAATAATTTTACGCAAATTTTATTGCCAATACATTACAATTAGAAAAAGTCAAAGTGTTGAAAATACACACGATAGCATAGTCAGTACAATACTGCACCTGACCCGGCATGTCATGGGGTGCTGGTACAAATCTCGCTAGTGGATTTTTTTCAATACTTTGTTTTTTTTCAAGTTATAATAATTTATTTCGTTTTATATCCAATTTCAGTAACAATATATTCTTACAATCAATTCAAAATTCAAAATTCAAAATTCAAAACAATTTATTCAGTTTAGGCTACAAGTAGCTCTTGTGAATGTCACTATACCATCGGTTCGTAAGTCTACTCTGGGCGGGAGATCTTGTACTGAGAAGAACCGGCAAGAAACTCAGCAAGAGTCCAGCTCTTTTCTCCCTTACAGCGTCAAAAATATTGGAAAATGCCCTATCATAGCAGGACACTTTCCATTACAAATGAACACAAAAAATATATGGAAGACAACCGCAACATATAAAAAAAAGACAAAATAAAAATCTAAGTTAACAAATTTACATTAGATAATTATGTAAAAGTTTCAATTTCCACAATGTCATACAGTACCACTACAGTACTCTAGTAAAAGTCAATTTTAATCATACAACCAGTCTATTAAATAAAATTCACCAAATTCGATAATACGTTATAGGAAATAATATCTTAAGCGTACCCACAAACAGAATGACTTATCAATGAAACGACGCATACAGTGGAGGATATTAATAACATCGGAAGCCCAATAGCACTCAAAATCATGAATACACCACTCGAGCCGACGAAGAGCGCCGCCGTTGACGATTTATGAAATCAAATTCCCTGTTCCCTGAATACTTCCACTGATTTGGAGCGGATTTGATTGCAGCACGACCGTGTTTCCAACTCTCGATTAATTTTAGTTCCGACCAAGTTGTTGAAAAATGTTCGTGATCGTTTTATGTTGCATCAACTGTGCTGTGTGACAGAATTCATGTGGACTATCATTGCTTTTGCATTATCTAGTTTAACATCATCAAGTATAAAGTTCTTTAATAACCTAGCCTTGTATAGGTAAATATTATGATCGGATGTTAATGACGGAAGTAAAAAAAAAGTAAATAGTGTTGAATAATTTCGGCGGGCTGGTTAAAACCACGATAGCTCAAATGGGAGAGCACCTGACCCGGTATGTCAGAAAATAGTGGAAATTTTTTCAACATTTTGTTTTTGTAATTTGTTCGCAACAAAATTTGCGTTAAAAATTATATAACAAAACTAAAACATTTTATTGTATGTAGTAATTTTATAGCACTTATGAAGTGCTATAAAATTATTGAAACGAACTGAATTATCAGAAAAAGACTCTGTAGACACTGTATTTCTACTCTCAAGAAATAATGATAAATAATTTAAATATTTGAACTGTGTTTTTTTGAATTAGAATATTAGATATTAGTTTCCATGTTAAACTAGCCGTTGCCCGCGACTTCGTTCATGAGGATGACACTTCTCTACATCAACCTATTAGCGGAATTAATAGTATCCTATGTCCTAGTCTGGGTCATGGTCTAGCTGTGTGAAAAATTTTCATCGAAATCTTTTCAGCCATTCTTAAGTGATGCACCAACCAAAAAACATCATTTCTTTTTTATTTATATAGATGATAGTTTGGGAGCTCTCTACTAAATTACTGTGTCCGAAAAGTGTGCCCTAGTATTTAAGTTCCATTTTTGTAATCTTAACAGCTTTGTATGTGATGATGTGGGAAGGTCTGAACCAAGCAATGTAAGACGTTTATAAATTGAGGATGCATACATCCATACAAACTCTCACGTCCTTCTCCCAAAAAGTAGACAGAGCATTAAAATCCTTTGTTCTCTGTATGCCTGAAACGTAATTAGTCTAAACCGCGTTTTACCTAAACTTCATTCGCCTACATCGCCATCGGGCTACAATGCTTTAGGGCTAAAACGCTTTAGAACTAAAACGCTAGGTCTAAAACGCTTAGGACTAAATCGCTTTGTGACTAAAACGCTTTAGGTCTAAAACGCTTTAGAACTAAACCGCTTTCGGACTAAAACACCTTAGAATTATAACAACATAAACGTTTTTACTACATTTGCAGTGAAAAATCTGAAAAATCATACATAGTTTAAAAATAATTACTCTTATTACCTTGACAGTCAAAACAATCAAATCTTTAACTAAAATTTAAATATTATAACATTTGCAAGAGAAAAAACTGCATGGCTTTTTAAACTTAAGAACATTGGGGAATTAAATGAAATCATACATATACTTATAGGAGTTTACATTGATTTTTCCTTATTGTTGTGACAAGTTGTGATGAATTTTAGGCAATCCACCTTAATCATACGGCGATTAAGGTGGATTGCGAAATAGGTAGAATGCGTATTAGGTATAGTGCGAAATAGGCAGTTTAATGTTTTGTAACGACTTAGGCCAAACACGACTTAAGAATGAAGTTTAGGCAAAACGCGATTTAGACTAATTACGTTTCAGGCATACAGACTGATACATAATTTTCACGTCTCATACTATCTTATATACTGATGATAATAAACAGTTACATCAATCTAAATCTATAGCTTCTCCCAAATCAAAAAGGTTTTCTAAAGCTAGTTGATACAACAACAAATCTTTAATAGCAATCTCTTTTCAGACACGGCTTCTCTGGCCGGGACTGTTTGCTAAGGGCTATTTGTGAGAATGCTCACACTTCGTCACTGCACAGCGGCGTTCTGGGCGACTTACTTCACTTTGTACTGACGTAAGTCGATAACATCGTTTATGAGGAACATCAGTTAACTCTTAAGAACATTATAAGATAAGATAAGAAGTCATTTATTTCTCTTTCACATAAAGGTGATACAATAGGTAAGTACAATACAAATGTAACATAATATAACAACCATTATGTGAGAGACAGGAGCCTGAGATAGGTTTTTGTTAAAAACCCGTTTTACAGGTCACCAGTGCACCCGCTACTCCGGTTTTAGATGATTAGGTACATGTATTTTGGTTACTGGTATAGAGAAGCTAGGAACTAATTATCAGAAATAAAGAAAAACGTAGAAATAAAAATGACCTAAAAACCTATAAAAATGGTAAAATTTAGTCTAACAATTTGATATGATAGACAACATATTATATGACTGACGGTAGGTATTGTGGATGAGTGGGAGTGTAAGTGCGAGCGTGAGTAAGTGTGTATGAGAGTAGATGTGGGTGGGTGGGCATCTTGACTGTACGATGAAAGAGTGGGAGAGAAATTAAGAAGCGGGGAGCAGGAACTGTTCGGTTTCATCCTAATCTAGGGTTTGAAGCCATCTAGAAATAACTTCAAAATAATTAGAGCGCTCCCCACCGTGGAACAAGCACGGTAACAAGCGCACCCATTCATGACGGCCTGCATAAATGCCGTTTCACGCCCCGCTTAAAAGACCCGGGACTATAGGAACCGGGAAATTCATGCGCCGGCAAAGAATTCCAAAGCCGAATAGTCTTACAAAGGAACGACTTACGAAATTTTTTTGATACGAGTACTGATTGTCTGTCTGTACAGACAATCAGTAATCGTATACGTTGTTATGTTATGTTGGTACCTTTTTGCAAGTAGCCTTTTCTAGATGGTTAAATAAAACATTTTTATAAAAAAAATTATAGGCAAATGCCTCCACTCCATCTGATGCTATGCAAAAGCGAAGTCCAGATGCGAAGACAGCTAGTGGTGCAGGATTACTTCACTAACCGTCTACACCTTACAGACCCGCAAGTTACTTTTGCACGCCTCGTTTATAAGACCCTATGTTATAGGAAGATAGAGATTGTGCTAGGAGAACATTGAGGAGCTCGATGGTGCAGTGGCTAACGCGCCTGGTCTGCGAGTGCTGGTTAAGCAACTTTCGCAAAGGCTGGTCATCAAATGGGTAACCAAAAATGTATCATCTCGAGCTCCTCCGAGCTCCGTAAAGCCACCCGGACCGGGACCAACTCCCGGCTGCATTAGCAGTCGTTAACAAACATCAATCCGCACTGGGCCCAGTCGGGTGGCAGTTCTTGGTCCGTTCTCTCTATCTATCCTTAGGGAAGGTTCGTGCCTCAGCAGTGGAGACATAAAATGAGCTGATGATGAGGAGAACGTTTCAATTTGCAGTGGTGCGACAAATAAATTATCTTTGATGAGTTCAAAACAATCTGTCTTTTCAGGCCATCAACGTCAATGTCAGAGAACAATATTGAAGACTCCTACTACGAAGCTGAGTACTACGGGTTGGAAGAACACTGTCAACAATACCACAACAATTGCCCGTCGTGCCCGTTAGACTTCATATCTGTGTTCATTGAGAATATAAAATAATGTAACATTACCTATTCCTACTTAATCCAAATACAACAATTAGATCAGTCTTTTTATTTATTGTCTTCTATTTATTTCGGAAGTATACGACTAGATTTAATTGTGTTGCCTAGACGAGAATTTGTATGGCGTGGAAGCTGTGCCTGGTGGTCACAAAATAAGGAGACAATATCACAGACTGCAGTAGGCAAGCTTCAAACCACTTCTCGGGTCACATATGGGTCACCATAGTTGACAATACGTAACCATAATTCGTTGCTCGCAGGACTGATGGCCGCTGGGGCGGGATAGTCCTGGAGTGGCGACCGCGTACCCGAAAGCGCAGTGTGGGCAGGCCTCCAACAAGGTGGACCGACGATCTGGTGAAGGTCGCGGGAAGCCGCTGGATGCGAGCAGCACAAAACCGGTCGTTGTGGAGATCCTTGGGGGAGGCCTTTGTCCAGCAGTGGACGTCTTTTGGCTGAGATGATGATGATGAACCATCATTCATTCATTTAGAGCCCTCTAAACGAACTTTTTTTTAAGCAAAACCACCTTTGTAGTCTAGTGGTTAAGACCACCGGTTTAGACCCAGTGTTTCGATTCCCAGGAGGGGACATGTTTGTGTACTCGGTTTGGTTGGTGGTAGGGCTTGTTTGTCGGCCTGGCTACCTACGACCATCGTGTTATATGTCGCCATACCATTAATGTTTGTAGCATTGTTGTGCTCCGGCAGCTAGAGATAAGATAGCCAGTGCCTCATTAGTTGACGATTCCGGGTGAAGTGCGTTTCCACCTTAGGCCTTATCATCGCTTAACATCTGCTGAGACGATAGCCAAGTACTAACCCGCAAGATATTTAAAAAAAACAAAGATTCTTAAAGCCTCGAAAAAAATTAACAATTTTTATCCTTGTAAGGAAATATCTCCTTTTAAACAAACCAAGCTTTCATACATCACTCAATATTAAAATACGACAAGAGAAAACTAAATAACTCAAGTATATTAATGCCTATAATATTGCCCCAAGCGCAAACGTTACTAAGGCAATACCAATTATATTAATTTAATAACCACAATGCAAGATGCGGAGTTATATACAGAGACAATAAGATCATGTAAACAGCCTATAGCAGCTTACTCCCGGGAATTCCATGATTACATATGTCATGACGATATTAGGTAGGTAGGTACGACAATTTGTGAGTTCCACGTTGTTACCTTAAGCATACGTAATAATTCTTCTCACGTTAGGGGAGGCGAACGAATCTGGCCCATGCAGCCACAAGTTAAATTCTATTTTAGTTTTTTGTTACTTTTTTTGTCACAATGCTGTTTTAATCTTTTTTTTAAAGCAAATGTAATAGATAGCAAATAATGTTCACATTGCATTACACACGTGTAATTAAATAATCATCATCGTAACTATAAATTTAATAAATCAGACTCTTATCTGGATAGCTGTCGCGAGTATTTGTTATTTAGTCTTGAGGAGTGACGCCAAGAGTTGGACATGGGATTGCTATGGGACTTGGTGCGTGGCCGTTTGGACTGCCCTGAACTGCTGGCAGAGCTGTCCCTTTGTGTACCCTCTTTTCGTACACGACATACCCCACTTTTTCATACACAATCACACCAGACCAATTACGGTATTAATTCTACTCTTACGCGTCTTCCACGCGTTTACAATAAGAAATTCTCTAGCTTCGATATTTTTCTCGAGACAAAAAAAAACACTTTAAAGATAAGTTAAAATTAAGCCTTTTCTCCCCTTAAACTATTTACACACTCCATGACTGTATTTGTTTGCGTAATTTTAGTATTTATTCAAGTATCTTAGAAGTAAAAACAAAAATAAAACATTATTATTTATACTATTATTAATTGTTAATATTATCTACCTACTTATACAGTAAATATTTTTTTATATTTATTTATATTTATATTTTTTATTTTATTATGAGGAGCTCGATGGCTCAGTGGTTAACGCGCTCGGTCTGCGAGTGCTGAGGTTAAGCAACTTTCGCAAAGGCCGGTCATCGGATGGGTGACCAAAAATTTATCATCTCGAGCTCCTCCGTGCTTCGGAAGGCACATTAAGCCGTTGGTCCCGGCTGCATTAGCAGTCGTTAACAACCACCAACCCGCACTGGGCCCGCGTGGTGGTTTATGACCCGTTCTCCCTATCCATTCATAGGGAAGGCTCGTGCCCCAGCAGTGGGGACATAAAATGAGCTGATGATGATGATGATGATGATATTTTTATATTATTTTATTATATTTTTTAATATTTATATATATAATAGTATTTTTATCGACTGTTCTGTGGTTCACAGATTTCAGATTTCACCTTAGTCCTCTCTTTTTATGAATAATGTGATTATTGTTAGTTTTAGTGATTATGCACCATTTGTCATTACCTTTATTTTTTTTTTATTATCCACTTATGCTAGAGGTGTACATTTATATTGGCCTTGGCTGTTTATGTACCGATTAAAACTAAAATAAATAAAAATAAAATAAAAAAATAAAAAATCGTCATTATCACCAGGTAACTCTGTGTCCCCCCTGCTGGGGCAACAGTCGCCTATGGAATGAAACACCAAAGAGAGAACGAACGGCACCAACTTTATACACCACTCGTGTCCACCACCAGTGCGGATTAGTGGTAGTTAACGAATGCTAAAGCAGCCGGGACCAACGACTTCACGAGCCATCCGAAGTAAGGAGGAGCTAGAGATGATACATTTTGGTCACCCATCCAACGACAGGCCTCGCGATAGTTGCTTAACTTCAGCAATCGCAGCGACCGCGTTAACTACTGCGTCATCAAGCTCGTCCGAGGGTCAAAATGCAAAATCATGATTTTCAAGAGTGGCTTTCAAACTGCTATTTTAACGTTTTAAATGTTAAAAATATACCTTTAACGCTTTAAACATATCAACTTTATAAATAGTTTTTAGTAGCCACTATCTAAAATTCCCTGTGTGGTGCCGGGGATAAAGAATTGCACCACCCCATCTCTTCCCGTGGGTGTCGTAAAAGCCGACTAAGGGACTATTCCATAGGATGGGCAGCAGCATCTCTCTGAGGTTACCCTCAACCTACTGCGATCGCCAACCCGCCTGCCAAGCGTGGCGATTACGGCAAATACCCCCCTCATATCCTTGGGGGAGGCCTTTGTCCAGCGGTGGACGTCTTTTGGCTGAGATGATCTAAAATTCACTGCGATGTATGATAAAAGTGTGAGGTGACTTCCAGTGAGTTCGGGGCCACTTAGCACCCGAAGTAACCCGGACGCGTCGCCGGCCAGTTGTCGCCTAACGGGACTTTTACTAGCCATTCGACTGATGTTGGTGCGACTTTTAACATTGTGAAAACGGCGACTTGAATCACAAGCCAGCCCCCTGACTATGAGCTCTTATAGCAGTATTGTTGCAGTTATGGAAAAGAGACGCAAATATATTCGCCGCTACACGCGTCTCGTTTCCACAACTGCATTAGTACTGCTATAAGAGCTCGTGGTTACCCGCCTGATGTATTTTTAAAGGGTACTTTTCTATTAAGTATGCCGGGTTACGATGAGCTTGTTGAACTTAGATAAGATTACCAGATTTTTAGTGATTGTAATTGTATATTATGCATGGCATTATAGTTTAAGGTTTTTATTAAAACCTATTTTTATTCCTTAAATTTCACAGTGCGAACGACGTTCTTCGCAAGGTGGCTGGCAAGAGCTGGATGAGAGTAGCTGCGGATCGTGCTCAGTGGCGTGCACTTGAAGAGGCCTATGTCCAGCAGTGGACGTGCGTAGAGGCTGATGATGATGATGATGATGATGAATTTCATCTCGTTTTTATTGAATTTCATTTCGTCTTTGCTTACACTATCTTGTAATATTTATGCAATAAAATGTTTCTATATATCTCAGAAAAAGTCGATTAAAAATATATTCTTAATAATTTTAGTTATTAAGTACTTTATTGTGTTTTCGTAAAAAAGTTGTTCATTATTTATTGTTTTTCATTTGTTTGTAAATTTAGTCAATAGGTTACGGTTTTCATCTGAATAAATAAAGGTAATTTATTCAACTAAATTTTAAATAAAGTATTTGACATTGGCATTTGATAAAAACTAACTTAATTTTTTTATTTACTGAGTCATGTCATATTCAAATATATTAAACGTGGAAACAAAAAACAATAACTTAGTACCTATATAGTTCAAACTTTCTAACATTTTACCTACTATATGTTAAAGCGACTTTACCAGACGCTTTAGGTTCTTCTCTTGTTCCGAAGCGTGCACTATCATTTAGCGAGTGTCTAATAATTTCAACGACAAGCAAGGAAATATGGAGTACAAACACAAAAGTGTCCGCTTCAACCAAAGAGGTTAGTTAGTTATTATTCTATATCTACGTATGCACGTTAAACACTGGCCAGTAAAGTCGGAGCTATACCTATTTACATTTGGAAAGTGAACGTTTTGAGATATAAACAAAATTTTGTTGACGAGCAAGATGAAGTGTTTGAAAGCTGTATTTTTACTGTAAGTTTAATTCTTGATTAATTATTTGTAGGTAGTCTACTTTATTTGAATAATCTTTAATGTTCTAAATTTAAATTGATGCAAAATTTTTATTATATACACGTATACTTTAGACCACTTAAAGCCAATTAATACCTTCTTTTGTTTTTATTTGATAGTCTTTTGTTTAATTGCAGTCACGATTCTGTGGAACCAAGTTTGTTTTGTAAAAAAAAGCCCAGCGAGATTAATTTACGTTTTTCTTTTTAGTACTTTGCTATTCTCATGCCGCAACAGCAAAGGCGACAGACAGAGGAGAGGTCTTATATTCCCACCGACTAGTCTTTACGGGGTAAGTGCCTATCTGGTGTCGGAACCTGTCTTTTTAGTCAGTTATCATTTGCTTTCCTGTACGTTTATTTAATAACTAGCTGACCCGGCGGACTTCGTACCGCTTTGACAGTTTCTATGATAACAAAACAAACAAATCGTATTTCTATTTATTTATCATTAAGCAATTTTTTCTAGAAATAAATATAGCCTATGTTATTCAGCGCTAATGTAGCATTTTAATGGTGAAATAATTTTTTAAATCCGTCCAGTAGTTTTTAGATTATTGTTTACAAACAAAAATACAAAAATGCAAAGCTTTCCTCTTTATAATATTAATATAGATATTTTCTTTAGCAGCGCGCTTTGAAGTGCAAAATATGAAACAAGAATTGGATGAAGAGTCGTTTTTTTTGTTTATTCACTTTTGTGTTTACTGTATTTAAAAAAAAAACATTTTTTACTAAATGTGAAATATATAAAATATGTGAGGAGCTCGATGGCGCAGTGGATAACGCGCCCGGTCTGCGAGTGCTGAGGTTAAGCAACTTTCTCAAAGACCGGTCATCAGATGGGTGACCAAAAATGTGTGATCTCGAGCCTCCCTTGCTTCGGAAGGCACGCAAAGCCGTTGGTCCCGGCTGCGTTAGTAGTCGTTAACAACTACCTATCCGCAATGGGCCCGCGTGGTGGTTTATGGCCCGTTCTCCCTATCCATCCATAGAAGGCTCGTGCCCCAGCAGTGGGGACATAAAATGAGCTGATGATGATGATGATGAGGAACAAATAAAAATGTACTTTTATTAACCGGTCCCTTGCGATTCTCATCCACTGCGCTTTCCGTCCACCCTAACGATATAATCTGACCATCTAGCAAGTTACCTTTCTCGAGACCGCTTCCCGTCTCTGGGCCACCACTCTGTCACCGTCTTGGTCAAGCGTCCTTTATCATAACCACAAAACCAGGAGACTGCAGAAGTTAATCTTCGTACAAACAAAATTCAGAATCATTTATTCAGTTTAGGCTACAAATAGCTTCATTATGCCATCGGTTCGTAAGTCTACTCTGGGCGGGAGACCTTGTACTGAGAAGAACCGGCAAGAAACTCAGCAAGTGTCAAGTTCTTTTCTTCCTATCATAAAAGAACACTTTCCATCACAAATAAACACACAAAAAATAAAGGACAATCGCAACACAAAAAAAAACAATAAAATAAAAAAATATCTAAGTTTTCAAAAATTACATCAGGTACTTACCTCTACCAGTTAAAATTTTTACAGCAGGTACTAATATAAGTCAAAAATTGTCTAAGAAAAACAAAGTTAAAATATACGAGTATAATAATAATAAAAATAAGATAAGTAAGTAAGAGCAGACCAGCCTCCACAGGCGGCACCCGTTCACGAGTATGACAAGAATCAGCCATCGATTCACTCAACCATATCTTAGGGAATGTAACGACCCGACGCACATGCTACCACCGCAGAGACAATAATGAGAGCATGACACACTCGAGCTACTCGAACACGAAGCAGCAACGTACACTGGACACACCTCTCATGGACACGGGATTTTTTTTTTATTGTGGCACGCCAAAATGGTCTCACCCTGCCTGATGGAAAGCAGCCAGTGAAGCCCAAGAAGTGAAAGCGTTCATCACAGCGCTACCACGCTATGCCGAACGCTCACAATATGGCAGCCTGCATAAATGCTTTTTCACGCCCCGCTTAAATAATCCGGGAGAGAAAGAAGAGGGAAATACGTGTGCGGGAAGCGCATTCTACATACGGGCAGTTCGGCAAAGGAACGATTGTCCAAACTTTTTGGTACGTGTCTTGATGGTCAACACGGTATGAGGGTGGCTTCTCAGACCTGCACGCGTCGATCTGGAAAGGAATGGAGAGGGAGGAATGAGGTCAAAGAGCTCCTCAGAGCATTCACCGTGGTAAAGGCGGTAGAAACCACTAAGGGAAGCAATATCCCTACGTAGCTGTAACGGCTCGAGACTGGTCGTAACGTCATCGTTACTCATAACAGCTGCGCTCGGAGTGTTCCGAGATACGTGTCATGCAAGGGTCTAGTTGTTCAAAGTCAAAGTCACAGTAAAATATTTTTATTCAAATAACAGGACAACATTCAGGACGTCTATTTTTTAGCTGTGGAGAAGAATGGGTGCAATAAACTCCACAACTTTAATATTATATGTAACGACATTTACAAAGTTATATGCCAAGCATTTACAAAATTATGTTTATTATAAAATGTTCGAGCGCGGTATGTACGAGTATGTATTAAGCTTACCTCCTGGGTGCGCTTTATTTTCTGTCGTAACCTCGCAATTTTTGATGTGTAACATCTTTCCTCTCGCTTTCTAGCAATTTGTGAGAGTGATTTCGTGAAATGGGACGGAAGTATCCAACAGTGTAACAGGAAGTTAGAGAAGCGCGCGAGCGCGCGCTATTTTGTAAATTCTGTAATCGATATTATGAACATGACATATTATATGTGACTTAATGTGTCATTTGACTATCAAAGGTCATTTTGATTTGTCAAATGTCTTTTAATGAGTATTTACTGCATTCTCTTTAAGATTTGTAAAAAAATATAAGTACGTCATTGTTAATTCTATATTCTGTTTTCTATTGTACTTTCGTGTGTAATAGACTTTATCATTATTTATTTTATAGTTGTAAAATGATGTAATACCTGACCCAATTTTTCAGAATACAATGTTAAAATTGCTTAATACTAAGGTGAGATGTCAAATGTTACACATCATAAGCGACTACTGTAATTTTTTCATTACCATCACCGGCTCGATTTATATTTGCTGGGGCACAAACCTCCTTTAAGGATGGATACACCATAAACCAACACGTGGGCTCAGTGCTGATTGGCGGTTGTTAACTTACGGCTGCTAGTGCAGCCCGGACTAACAGCTTTACGTGCCTTCCGAAGTAATAACGTATAATGAATTTGATTCCAGACTTTCCTCGCAATCGCTGTGCCCATCGACATTCCCGATAAGAATGTGTTCGTGTCATACAACTTCGAGTCCAATTACAGTGTGGTGACCAACATCTCGGAAATAGACGAAGTGCTTTTCCCCAACCTACCAGTAAGTATCAAATACAAACTTTCAAGTATATTATTTTTCATTAAATGAATTATCAAATCAATTAATTTAACTTATTTTTCATTGTAATAAATTTTTATATTATTTCGTCTCTAAGGGATGTCTGTTACTTGAGATTGAACTTATAATAATTATGTTATTTGCATGTAGTGGTACCTTTATGTAAAGCATTACTCATTTTTTGTAAGATGCAATGTATGTTCTAGTAAGTACATATTTGTGAATTGCTTTGTTAGTTACCCCAATAAATAAATAAATAAATAAATAAATAAATAAATAAATAAATAAATAAATAAATAAATAAATAAATAAATAAATAAATAAATAAATAAATAAATAAATAAATAAATAAATAAATAAATAAATAAATAAATAAATAAATAAATAAATAAATAAATAAATAAATAAATAAATAAATAAATAAATAAATAAATAAATAAATAAATAAATAAATAAATAAATAAATAAATAAATAAATAAATAAATAAATAAATAAATAAATAAATAAATAAATAAATAAATAAATAAATAAATAAATAAATAAATAAATAAATAAATAAATAAATAAATAAATAAATAAATAAATAAATAAATAAATAAATAAATAAATAAATAAATAAATAAATAAATAAATAAATAAATAAATAAATAAATAAATAAATAAATAAATAAATAAATAAATAAATAAATAAATAAATAAATAAATAAATAAATAAATAAATAAATAAATAAATAAATAAATAAATAAATAAATAAATAAATAAATAAATAAATAAATAAATAAATAAATAAATAAATAAATAAATAAATAAATAAATAAATAAATAAATAAATAAATAAATAAATAAATAAATAAATAAATAAATAAATAAATAAATAAATAAATAAATAAATAAATAAATAAAATAAAACCTGCAACTTCGTTCGCGTCATCGTCATCATAATCATCACTATCTCGTTTTATGTGCCCACAGCTGGGGTACGGGGCCGTGGATGGACACACTACACGAAGAATGGACTATAAACCAGCGCGGGTCCAGTGCGGATTGGTGGTTGTTAACGACTGCTAATGTAGCCGGGACGGCTTTACGTGCCTTCCGATACATGGGGCACTTTGTCAGCTTGATAACATGTATCCTGTGATGGTTTAACCAACTCAGAATCTATTTCGAAGTTGTTATTGCAATGGTTAGGGATATAGGGATAGGCTAATTGCTTAGGCACAGAAAGCCAAATGCCTTAAATGTAAAAAAATATCATAACCAATATAATTACAAACAGTTAAAGTTATGAAAAGTACAGTTACTGTAAATAAATAAATAAATGGATGTCAGAAATATATTTTTTTTTTTTTTATTTTACAGATTATAGCTTCCCGCCAAAGTCGAAGTATCACGAGAGAGCTCGCGTACACAGTTCTGGAGAATAGGTTCCAAGAGTGAGTTTCACTTGTTACCGTTTTACATCGTTTTCGTTCAGAGTTTCGTTTAGTTTCGGCATTTAGCAAGGTAAATAGTTGCCCTTGGATGAGGTCGTTCAATAACTTTTGCGACTTTTTTTACTTATCACATGTTACTTATCACAGACTTATGTCACTTATCACAGTACAAAATAGCAGTTACATATAACACTAGCAGACCGGCGAGTAATAAGAAAGACTTATACAAAAGTTTTTATTACGTAATTATTCATCATTATAATTTACTGATTTATGTGTTATTGAATTTCAAAAATTTAATTATAACATGGTGTTACATTATTACTAGTTGAACGTTTTTACAACACATAACTATAAACCTTAAAAAAAATATATAATTTATCAATTAAAATATATTATTAAAAGGAGTCCCTTTAGGCAAGGTTCCGAAAATACTGGCAGCGTTCCCCCTGTGTTATTTGTATGTAAGATTTTTTATGATTTTGTATAAATGTTTTTTTCCCAAATAAATAGAAAATAAATAAATCATCTTCAGTACACTGCTGCTATACAAAGACATCTCCCTAGTCATACTATAGATAAAGATAATTTACGTAGATTAAGTTCGTTCGTAACTACGAAAAAAACTATTTAAAATGATGTGTACAAGTCGTTTGGTTTCAGAGACACATTCGCCTCAAAATTGTCTGTTGTGAACAACAAATTCGATTTGTTACAACTATCATTTGCCTAAATTTTTTTTATAATAATGAGTAGGCAAAATATTAGTATCCAAAGAGTGACTTTCCACCAGAAGTAGCTAATCCACCAATAAGATAACTCCATTTTCCTTGCGGTGTAAAATGGTGCTCGCGCACCACTTAGCTGACTCGCTCAGTTCTTGTTGAAAGTCACCCAGTAGCACGCCTTATCCAATCGCGAAAGCCCTGCCACCGAGTGGAATCGGGACATCGTTTATTTATTGTTGGCCACAAATTAATTTATGGGTTGCCACATTCCAGGCACGGTATGCGCGGCAAGGAATGCATGCTGCGGAACATTTGCGAGGCCGCCGAGACGCCGCTGCACCACAACGGCCTGCTGGGGCACATTATGCACATTATGTTCACGTGAGTTGGCAACCGTTTGTCTTTCTTGCCTCGTGGCTGCATAGCGCCCACCATATAATACCTTTGTGGCGCCAAGCTTTGTAAGTGTTTTGGTTAGAAGGTTAATTCAATAATATTACAGAGCATAGCAGCAGAACTGGGTTTAGGCTGCGGCTATCTAGGCGTATCATACCACCAGCCCATCTCAACATTTTCATCTTATTCGAATGCAGTTGTTGTTCGTGGACTTTTTACCATTGAAAATGGTTATCAGATGCAAATCGCCTGAGACGTATTTTTGGCCATAGTTCCGAGGATTTTGGGAGGATCAAGATGGAAATAGTACCAGAGTTAAAGAATTTATCAAGACACGTATGAGCGTTTAAATTTTGAAAATCGGTCAATAACCTTTTTTGGAATTTCGAAAAATGTAAAAAAACAGGCTTTTTTGGGGGTGTTTTTTTTACTACATTTCGAAAAAGAAACCGACTTAAGAAAAAATGAAAAAAAGGGTCCTAGGGTTGATACCTTTACCTTTTACCTTTTAGCTACAAAGAAGCGAAAAAATTTTAATTTGAAATATACCGTGTTTATAAAATGCCTGCTTGGTAACTGAAAATTCAGGCTTCTAGTTTTATCCACAACGAAGTTATAGGGGGTCGAAAATGGCCTAAACAGATTCTCTAAATTCGATCTTGCCGCCGAGTTGTGACGATAATGAGGATGATAATCACCAGCTCATTTCATGTCCCCATTGTTGGGGCACGAGCCTTCTGGTCCTATGGGTAGATAGGGGGTTAATAAGGCTTTCATTCTACAAAAAAGGGCGATCAGGACAATGGTACGCATATCCCAACAAGTCTTGTCGAGAGCATTTTAGGAAACTGGGAATATTAACTGTTCCTGGTCTATATATTCTAGTTATAATAACTCATTTAGCTAAAACTATAACAGAATACGAGACTAATAAGGAAAAAGGCATCAGAGTTGCCACAAAAAGGCAGGGTCTTAATCAGAAAATTGTTCCTAGAATAGATATAGTCAAGCATTGTCCCAAATATCAGTCAATACTTTTATTTAATAAACTGCCAAATGAGTTGAAAGATGTAGTGTACGAGTCAAATTTCGAAGATAAGCTAAAAACATACTTGTTGAAGGAATGCTTCAATTTTATCAATGATTTTTTAAATAGCAAATAATTTTCTGACTAGTTTTCCTTGGAATATTATTATGACTAAGAAATGTAGGTACTTTGAATTACTGTATACCTAGTTAACAAACAATGTAAATGATGTTATATTTAAGTAAGAAAATGACTCAATTTATTCATCTTGATTATTGGACCATCACTTATGTTTTATTTTGTATTTTTAATAATATGTATATAGATTCACCAATTGTAATTACTTTCGACACAATGAACATTGTTAAGAAATAAATGAACTTGAACTATATCTATTCCACCATCCATTTCATCAGTTTGTTTCTTAACTATGTAGTATTATAAAACACGGTCGTCAGTTAGTTATATAACTTTTAAATCTATCATGACATTAAAATAATTATTATTAACGGAATTATTACCATGTTTTTGTTGTGTGTATCCGATATTTCGGCGCATTGTCGTGTCATGCGCCATGAATCACGGATGTACCGAAGTAATTGTTGGTGGGTGATTATGAGCAGACAAAACGATATACCTTCTTCCTAAGTCGTTTTTGCGCTTGATACTCAGTCGTCAGTACGTCAGTTGGTACTCCAAAGATTTTTTATTTCAAACCTCTTTCTTGTCTTCACAGTCCATCATCGTCCCGCGAGGAGGGTTTGGATGACGAGTACTACGAAGCCGAGCTGGAGGGGCAGAACGGCAACTGCGACAGGTACCTGGACGACTGCCCCTTCAGCCTTTTCGACCTCGTCACCAGGCTGGTGGAGATACGGCCCTCTACGTGAACATGGATTATAATAAACGATGGGCCTATATGAAAATGGTTTTTATTCAATTAACATTTTCTGCTTAACCACAAAATGATGGTTAAAGTTAGACAATGCTTAAAACAGATGCTGTCACTTTTTAGTTTTTTTTTTTTCGCTAATATATATTTTTTTAACTAAAATTTTTAGACAGAGTTATAATATTTTATACACGTTATTAGCAATGGCTAATGTTGCTAATGTTGCTAATGTGGCTAATGTTGTCTGTTTTAGTGGCAGTCTGATATTTTATAATCGGTCGATGTAATATTGAATCGAGGTGAAAAACCCTTTTACTACAAAACAGTGTTAAAGTTAAACAAATTGGTTAATATTATATATAATACTAGCGACCCGCCCCGGCTTCGCACGAGTGCAATGCTGATACACGCAACTGCTATGTCCCTGCATTTATAAATTACATGCTGTAAAGGGCCATACTGATCTATATTAAATGCACAATGTATTTAAGGTACTTAATTGGATAACGATTAATGCAGTATTGCTTAAAATCGCTTCGTAAATAAGCCATTATTTCTCGTAAAAAGTAAAGGATAAAAAAAAATTATTGTAGGTTATCCCTATAAGAGATAGACATATACCATCGCGGATTTTTTTTGTAGACTTTTTTAAGGTGTACAATACTGTAGTACATAATTTTGACCTATCTCGTAGGGTTCAGCCAGCGTTTGCAATGTAAGTGCAAAAAATGTGAAACCTCTGAAGTTATCAGTATTGTATTTATACACATAAACCTTCTTCTTGAATCACTCTATCTATTAAAAAAAACCGCATCAAAATCCGTTGCGTAGTTTTAAAGATCTAAGCATACATACATACATAGGGACAGCGGGAAGCGACTTTGTTTTATACTATGTAGTGATTACAACGACCGACTATAAAATATCATACTGCCACTAAATGTCAATCCTCAATAAACTTCTAACTTTACCGCAGCGCCCGCACAGCGTGCCTGTGGCGGCAGCCACAGTAACATTAGAAAACGATACCGAAGTTCGAAAATTATAAAATGTACCTATGGGATTGACATAAGATTGACCACGTGATTTAGCGCGGCTTATGTCAATCGCACACATTTTATTCTTTTTGAACTTCGCTATCGTTTTCTTAATGTTACTTTGGCTAAGCCTACTGTTTCGTGTAAATTCATAGAGAAGCGCTGCGTGAGGCAGGTCGCCCGTCGCACGCGGCGAAAAATTTGCATGAAACAGCACGCCGCGCAAAGCCCTGGCAAATGTTTAACCATTAATCGAAAAATATATAGTTTGGGTAGTCTGATGCATGTCTTACACATATTATGGGATCTTTAAATTTAACGCAATATTTTTACCAATTTATATAAATCCAATTTCTCCAATTAAGCTATGGTTATGTCCATCATTACGAACACCAGTCTTCTATCAGCAAAGCTTAATCAAAATGAGATGAATATAAAACTTTTCTCAAATAAATGGGAGGGTAAATAAAAATATTATTCTTTAATTAATATTTATTGTGCCTTAAAATCTAGTGAATTCTAAACATTTTAAGCACTCATGCTATTAATTTATATATCATCGTGTTTATAAAATTCGTTAAAACTTAAATTCACAGCCGAATTCTAACGATAATTACCATAATACATTCTTATTTTCTATGGAAATGTGTTTACTTATCTTCATAGTTATTTTTATTAATACTGATTATTATTTATTAAGTATTATTCATATTTCTTTATAATAAATTTGTGCTTTCTAGCAGCTTTTTGCTTATTTATTTAATATTAATATTTTTTTATTATTTTTAATCTACGGGACATTACAGTAGTCAAGAAAAAAATATTCAGAAAATCTCATTTGGAAAGAGATATATTAATTAATAATGCGAAACGATGGTTATAGTTAAGAGATATATAACCATCATTTCGCAAGTGTGTTGGATTATTCCCATAAACTTTATAATAATTCTTATTGCCTCGTGGAATGTTTATATGTTTTTTTTTATATGCTGATGATGATGATAATATATTTTTAAATATCATAAGCTACGGTTACATATTACCTGATTAGGTTTATTAATAATTATAGCCAGAAGTATCCCACAGCTATCAAGGTTGTCCAACCATTTTTTAAAAAAGCAACAAAATCATGACAATTTAACTGACAATTCCAATCGTTTCGATGTCTTTCGGATAAAAGAAATTGTTCTTCCGCATTGGTATAGAAGATATCTGCTGGTCTACCGGCACTCTGGTGTCGTATAAAGACGGTGACTGGAATATGATGCCGAAAGTGCCCACGAAGCAAGCGATGGTGAACAGCCAGAGGAAGAAGCGATCCAACACCATAGACATGAACTTCCAGTCTTCGACAACCTGGGAACAACAAAGAAAATAGTATAAATTATCTGGAATTTGGCGTAGTAACCTATTACGTAGTGTAGCACGCACTCTAGGGTGGAGTAACGATGTATTTCTTTTGTTTTTTTGAGAAATTGCCTCAGTCGGCATTATGAGCGCGTTCGGACTTTTTTAGAGGCGGCGAGAATCTTAAGGGTGCGCCGTCTATAAGTGACAAGTGTCATATGTTTTATTTGAAATGTCGTCGGCCATATTTATTTGATGCCGCGCGGCCATACTAATTTTGTATGGGGAATTTAAGGTGCTTAATAAAAAATAATTATTTAAATAACCACTTGATGAATCGAAAATGTAGTCTAGCAATTTGTAGTTTATCCATTGATGATTGTTTAGACAAAATCAGAGGTACAATAATTTAGATAAACTATAAGAAATCTACTAATCGCCGCCACTCGTTTTCATGATTTTTGCCCAACTTTAAATGATATTATAGAAAAAACTATAGCGTGTTATGAATTTATGGTTCTGACAAATTGTAAACACGTTCCCTATGATACAAAATATATATTTTGTTCATTTAATACGATAGTATTTTCAATTATATCTACTTAACCGTAACTGCATTTTTGGCATTTTTTTGTCGGTGCACCCTTAAAGGTTTCTCAAGCCGTGTGAAACGAAGCACCGTCAGAGGTCTTCCAGATGGAATTACATCACGCACTAGTGCGTGTCCCCGTTCTTTACTAGATTATCCGAGGGGTTCGGGTCGGCCTGGGGTGTCGATGTAAAGCGGTTAGCAGCTGTTGGAGGGAAACCCATGACCAGGTTTAGTAGTATGCATTGAAAAAAGAATATTGGCGGATTGAGTAATTAAAAATTAATTGTAATAATAACTATTATTATACTCGTATATTACTAGCGGCCGCTCGCGGTTTTACCCGCTTGGTTCCCGTTCCCGTGGAAATATCGTGATAAAAACTATCCTATGTGTTAATCCAGGTTATAAACTATCTGTATGCCGAAATTCATCCAAATTCATTCAGTAGTTTTTACGTGAAAGAGTAACAAACATCCATCCATACTTACAAACTTTCGCGTTTATAATATTAGTAGGATTATATCAGCCATAACTGTCCCACTCCTGAGCAAGGCCTCCCCACACTTCTCTGACACCTTCCGGTCTCCAGCAAAATCATGCCAGTCTTTCTTTAACCTATCAAGGTCGTCTCGCCATCTTTGTCTCAATTTATAATTATAATAAAAATCATGTCATAAAAATGACATTTCTAGATATCATAATGATCACCAGCTAATTTTTATGTCCCCACTGTTGGGGCACGAGCAATGGAATAGCATGTCAAGCCAAGTTCAAGCTAACAGGACTGGCGAGCAGCACCGTGTGTAATATTATACGAACCATTTGGAGCCACTTTGCCCCCTCATAACTGAAAAACTTTTTTACATAAACTGACATAAACATGTCAAATTTAGGACATAACTTGAGTCTTGCGAGATATATACGAGTATGTGCTCCAAATTTCATAAACACACCTCCAACGGTTATTTGAATATTAATGTCCAAAAATCGTAATTTTTATCACTGACTGACTCAATGATTTTGATCTATCTAAGATAAAAACTTTAACTCAATTCCAGATGACCTAGAACCACATGAGTAAATAAGTGATATATTTACTCATGTGCTAGAACGTTCTTATTTGGCATCCAGATAGGTAGTTGTGCGAATACAAAGGAATAAATCAGAAACTATATGTTATCCTATCCTGCCGCGCAAGTTTCGAGAAGATAGATCGTAATGTCAGCCTCTCAAATATCACAATCAAAAACACAGTAAGTTGTACTTACTGCGGTTATAAATTGTGCGGCAGTATCACACTGTTACGATCACATTTCTACAAAATCACTCCCACAAATTATTGTATTTAAAGAAGGCGAGCCGATCTCACTGTTACGGATCACACTGTTACACCCTACTTCCGTCCCTTTTCCACGAAATCACTCCCACAAATTGTATCTATAGAAGGCGAGCAGAAAGATGTTACTCATCAATAGTAGCAATCAGTCGTCGCTTTAACAAATAACTACACAAAATCCAAATCCAATTTCCTGAAGACCGTCCTAGTTAAAAGTTAATTCGGTCCGTTCCAAAGCCAAATTGGAAATCAAAAAAAATACCAACAACCTAAGCTAACAACAAATTATTTGCAAGCCTTAAACCGATTAGCAATCTGAAAAGCTTTGATTCCCCATTTCCATCGCATGTCCTTGGCTATATTTTTTAAAAGTTTTTTCCAAGAAAATTCTATCCAATTATGCTAAAGAGCCAATTTGATGTCGGGAAGGCTTGTTTAGTTGTTTTCAAAAGCGACTTTAATTGAACCCCTTTAGGCGACAATAAAAACTTTTCAGAGGACATTTTTTCATTATACCCTCACAGTTCTGAAGGCCTCCGAGAATAATGGTAGGAAGCGTATTATGGGACAATTTCCCCCGAGAGATTAGGCGTTTATGTAAAGAACAATACGTCATAATCCGGGGGAGAAGTTCTTTGATCACGTACCTAGAGTGCCGCTGCGAGGTGCGCCTAGCAGCAAATCTTCTGCTCATATTGTGACGAGAACACCGGGCGAACAACTTTGTAATTCTCGGCAACTTTGCGAGAAATTATTATGGCGATGGCGAAGCACCGGAATCTGCATAGATACCGCATATGAATCTCTCAGGGTTGCCAAGAGATAAGACTACGTGGTTTTGTCATTGTTTATAATGTTATATGATAATCTAGATACAGAGAGAGCTTAGTTTATTATTTCGTACAGATCAGCAAAGTAAATGAACTAGGCCTTTCAGATATTTGATTTGGCGCAACGAATAACAGACTGATTTTAGTTAATTATAATTCAATTGAATTCATCTAATTCAAGCATCATAGCCCATTTGGGCTAGTTATAATAATTAACTTAACCTGAGATAACAAATTAAATAAAATTAAATGAGAATGCACAACTGCACATGGTTTATTTATTGGGTAGAGATAAGGAGAACACATGCTAAAGCGATCATCCTGATTTTCGAAGCACAGTGTACACTAAAGTCGCTGGACACTTAAGTACTTTGTCAAAGCAACAAAAACTAAACAGGCGCTTGTCAATTCGGTGTAAAGTTACTATGACACGGTACTCAATTATTCGGCGGTTTCCGTATCTTGTATTTGATTCGCAGCGGCAGGCACGCAGCTCGTAGATCCGATGGTTGTATGGGAAAAAGGGCACATCGCCTATCGAACTTATGGTCTTTGGGGTAAATAAGTTTCGGAATGTCGACCGCGCGCACTATTGACACAGTATAGATAAATACAGAAGGCAAAGCGAGCGATGGATAGTGATAATTACGTGTTAGTGTTAGTTGACTAATTGATGGTGGTTGTTTATTATTTTTTAAATCTGTTGTTATTTTTAAAAATTGCGGGGTTTGCACTTATATATAATTACGATTGTATACTTCTTCAAATATCAAAATCGAGGCCATGAGATGTAGGCCAAACGCTTCCCCGTTGTCATGTACAAAAAGTCTCCCGTTAGTATCACATTAGCTCATATCAAACACGATTAATAAAAAGATCAGCAAAAATGAATAACACTCACAAAAAACAGGTCGCCTCTAACCTGAAACCGGTGAAACCATCATCCATCCTCAAGCTGTTCTATAATAGCATTACAAACGATGCGAAAACAAAATTAATATTACGCATTCTCAACCTCAAAAAAGGTCGAGGATCCATCATAGGAGGCTCATTCCCATTCAGCCGCCGTTCACTAAGATAAGGGAATCGCCCATTAATTTTGTCGAACGGCAAACAAAGTGGGCGGCCCATTTTTAACCCGTCACTCCATCGGCACGGCGATATTGATGGCTGACGTCTGTCAGAATTGCAGAGTTATTGCTGAAATACGGCAATAGATAAAGATTATCTATTCTGTGCCGTACGGCTCGGCTTCACGGTTAATCTTTTGTAGAGGTGGGGATAATAATGTCAGTTGGGATTGTGTCGGTTTTTTTTTATAATATTCTTTACTTTCATAAAAAATCAACATAACGGGAGTTCAACTTAGTGGCCAATTCAACATATTGGGATTCAACATATTATTGAGATTCAACTTAATGGGAATCCAATTTTTATAAAAGCCATCATAATGGGAGTTCAAATTAGTGGTCCTGAAGGTTTAACTGGTGACATGCAAATGAGTTAACAAATTAGATTTACTACAATAGTCGAGAGCTTTGTCGCACATTGAACTAATTACATAAGAACAAATAAATAAATATTTTCACGTAATACACGAGTGTGTTATTGTGTTTTAATTATTTTTACATACACTGTTATAAACAGCATTCTTTTCTCTTTTAGCATGTTCTCCACAAAAATTTGCCTTATATCTGCGAATAAGCTTATAACAAAACAAAATCGTCTTTAAGTTTAACTCTTTAAGAAACATATACAACAAAATACCCTTTTAATACCAATTATAAAGAACTTTTGAAGCCGTTGCCGTAATCCACAGAACAACAGTAGTCCGATCACGGAGCTCGTTAATTTAATAAATACTTAATTTTACATCAAAAACAATCGACAGTCGGATACAATACGTACAGAAAAAAAAGCAGAAGAAAACGAAAATCTTAAGACTAATGCGCTGTAGAGAAAAAAACAGGTCAGGTCAACTACTTTTTAGATTAAATTGACAGATTATTTCATTATTTATTTATTTGATAATGTAAGCGTACAACCAACCACATAAAGCAGTTAAAAGATTACAATTTACTAGAACAAAATCAACTAGTCCCAGGAAGTTCGAATGGAAATCGAACACAAATAAAATTGGAGTAACCTTTTATCTTGTATCCACATTTAGCATTGTGAATGCAAACATTTAGGTTACAGAATCATTGCCTTGTAAAATCATATAATAGTTATGTGCAGGCATTACATGTGTTATATGAAAAAGAAGATGAATGTTCCTGAAAGGACATAAAAAAATCCAATCAACACAAACAATTTTAAAACCAACCAACCAACTACGAAAACGCAAAAAAGGTTACTATACAAAATTAATCACTTTACCCGACTAATATGTTTAGAGCAACTCAGTTTTTGTGTTTCGACCCCAAAGATCGTTAAATTGATCAATTAAAAACTTAATTTTACACCAAAAACAATCAACCGAACAACCAACTACGAAAATGCAAAAAAGGGTACTATACCAAATTGAACACTTTACCCGATCTTTAGAATAACTTTGTTTCGTGTTTAAACTTCAAAGCTCGTTAATTAAACAAAATAGTAAATGTACACCAAACACAAACAATTGTCGGAAAGAAGAAGAAAAAAATAAGGAAAAAAAAAGAAAATCGCAAGACTAATGCGCTGTAGACGAAAAAGTATCGACTGTTTAATCCACTGTGATGGCTTTAAAATTTATTTGCCCTAAGGGTGCTATTTATACCGCCGTTCCAAAAATGAAGTGCGGTTATCTCGAAGACGTAGGGACGTGTCTGGAATCGCAATCAGCGGAATTCTGTGCTCCTGGCAGTTTTAAGTAACTTCAGGCTATTTATGCATGAGTCGGTAGAGCTTTGCATTATTAAAATAAGTGCCCAAATTGAGTTACGGACGCTTTCCACAGTTTGCAGATAGAAATGGGTTAATACATTAATTGGTGACGATTGCGTACGTAATCTTCCTTTTTTAAAGTTGTGTTGTCAAGCCGTTGTCATGTCAAATATTTATTTCAACATTACGTTTGCTACAAACACACAATCTTGGTCATGTGCCAATATTCAATGTCTAGAAAAAACGTCCTCCGAATTTTATTTGTCTTCAGATCATTAGCTTATTTTAGGTATCCACTGCTGGGGCACAAGCCTTACCTATGGATAGAAAGACCACAGTGAGTAGGGCCATAAACCACCACTTCGTATGTCATTGAAGCAGCGGCTCCAGCTGACAAAAGAGGAGAGTTACAATAAAATTATGCCATACAAAATTCTGTTTCATGTGGTTGAATAATATTATGTATAGGTACCTACTGCTTTAAAAATTGAGTTCGCGACTGTACAAAAATCGGCAAACTAAAACAATAATACTTAAATTTATAAAACTTGTCAAAACGGTAAGAAATTTTTGAAATAATTATTAAGTCGGCATCAAGGAATCAAACTCAAAGAAACTTGAAAATTCGGCATAAGTAATTGGTAATCGTTGTATGATATTTCAGTAAAGTCGACAAACAGCAACAACAAAGTCGGCACAAGGGTCAGCACTCGAATGAATTTGAACAGTAATTTTTGTACTCACGCTAGGCACACAGATTTTACGGTTTAAACAAAAAGTTGCATACAAGAAAATGTAAATATGTTTCTTACTCCATTTATGGAAGGACTTGGCCTTCGTCTCATCTGATGTTACTCATGCTAAAGCCGAAGGTGGACGCTCACTTCACCCAAAATTTAATAATAAAAATAAAAGAAAAAATCTTTTGAATTATCTTCCTTTTATTTCCATGCAAGTCGTACTCGCACACAGTGGTTCCGTAAACATTGAAAGCTTTGGGAAGTGGATGTTATGGAAAGTGGGCGTTTTGGGAAGTGGACTTTATGGAAAGTGAACTTTATGGAAAGTGGACGTTATGGGAAGTGGACGTTTTAGGAAGTGGACCTTTTAGGAAGTGGTCCTTATGAGTCAAAAGGTTCTCAACTCCTTACCTCAGTTACCTCAGTAGGTACTGGGTGCCAAGTGCGAGTTTCATTCGCAATTCGATCACGATAACAAAAGCGAGAATTTGTATGGCAATACTTTAACTCTTCTCGTATGTCGCCAGGGGTGTTGCTTCAATGCCATACTAATTTTCGTTTTCGTAAACGTAATCGAATAAATACGGATAGTATCAACACTCACGCTAGGCACCCTGGCTATCTTACCTCTAGCTGCCAGAACACAACAATGCTACAAACATTGATGTTATGGCGACATATATTTGATAAGATGGTGGTAGCTAGCCAGGCGGACTAACAAACCCTACCACCGGTTAAAATGGGTACACAAACATGCTGTTATTAAAATATAATATCAACAACTACTAAAAACAACAACAACAACAACAACATAAGTCCAGTATTAAATGATACCGTTTTGATTTATCACACCGCAGCACGTTCTACCGGTTGCCGCATACGGCTTTTGGCACTTTTCGAAGTTTCCACAAATGAATTCGGCGCCGAACGTGCCGCTGAATTGGAACTCCTCAATATAGACAATCAGCGCTCATTAGCTGTTCGGGTTCTGTTAGATTCGGTAGTTGTGAGTTACATTGGTAAAGAACGTTCCATCATACGCATTAGGCTTTACTTTTATTTTTTTTATTTTTTTTCTATGTCTTATGTCAAATTGAGAGCTGACAGATTATAGTCCCAAATCACTCAAGCGGCATGTAAGGAGAAGTACAGAAGTTTTTATTAGGTATGAGGCAGTGGACCTTTCTTCCGCTTTGGGGGTTCGGAAGAAAATACCACATACCCAATGATTAGGATTAGGGAAAAACAAAATATTGATTGATGCAACCAAGGAACATAATTCTAATCATCATTATTCACGGGCCTTCAAAGATCGATTCAAATCAAGATCTGGTTACTGTAACTTTGTTACTTTAACCACCTCTGTGGTCTAGTTGTTAAGACCACCGGTTCAAACCCAGAGGTCACGGGTTCGATTCCCAGTGAGAGTACATGTTTGTGTACTCGGTTTGGTTGTTGGTAAGGCTTGTTTGTTCGCCTGGGCTAGCTACCGCCATCTTATCTCGTGCCTCTGTAGTTGAGGATCCCGGGTAAATTGCATCATCACTTAACATCAGGTGAGATCAGGGCACTGTCCTTACCCGTAAGATATAAAAAAAAACATTCAAAAGTGCCAAAAGGGTCAAAGGAGCGTTGCAATAATCACGATTACCCCCCAACATTACCGTTGCACTGTAAAAACCGCAGCCAGCGTGGCGTGCCAGATATCGGCTTTCGATTAAACTCGTTCAACACTGGAGCTGCTCACCGCAATGTACTCAAGCAGGACCATTTGTACCGTCCACATCTGCTGATAGTCGTTTGTGGAACGGAATCGACGTAGCAAGAAGAGATTGACATGGAATATTATAAATAAAAAAATGACATGGAATATTATAAATAGTGAAACTGGAAATGTCAAAAGTCGTAACAATGAGTACAAATTGAGCTACGAAAATCAAACCTTAACTTCCGATGCTGATGTTGCTGCGGCATTTGAGAAGTTTTTTACTGATATTCCAGTTTCAACTACAAAGGCTTTAGACTCCTCCCCCACTGTAGCTGAAGCGGTTCTAAAGGAAAATGTCAAACCTAGTGAAAACTATTTTAGTTTTCAAAAAATTGATTTTAGAGATATAATTAAAACTTTTAATACTCTTAATAAAAAGAAGACTGCTGATCTGTGGGGTAATTCCGTCGACGTCACTAAATCCGTTATTGAGACAATAGCTCCAGTTTTAGCTTGCATATTTAATGAATGCATTGACTGTGGTGTTTTTCCTGACCTAATGAAGCACAGTAAAGTAATCCCATTATTCAAATCAGGTAGCACATGTGACCCCTCTAACTTTAGACCAATTTCTGTGTTACCCACATTTAGTAAAATATTTGAAAAGATAATTCTAGACCAAATTCAAGTTCATTTTTATAGAAATAAACTTTTACATTCTAGACAATATGGTTTCACTAGGGGTCGCTCGACTACTGACGCTGGTGTTGAGCTTATTCTTCAAATATTTAATGCCTGGGAGGATTCTCACGATGCCGTAGGGGTTTTTTGTGATTTATCCAAGGCCTTTGATTGTGTTTTACATGAAACCCTGGTCAGGAAGCTCTACCACTATGGAATTAGAGATGCATCACTGAATCTTCTTATCTCATATTTGAGTGATAGGGTTCAGAGGGTTGATGTTAACGGTAAAAGATTTCCGGGATCGGTGGTTACAATGGGTGTTCCACAGGGTTCAATTCTTGGTCCTTTCTTATTTTTAATTTATATTAACGACTTGCCTTACTTTGTAAAAGACAAACATGAGATAGTATTGTTTGCAGATGATACCTCACTTTTATTCAAAGTGAAACGACGACAGCCGATTGATGACGATGTGAACAATGCTGTCACAAAGATAGTTCATTGGTTTAGTGTTAACAATTTGCTATTAAATGAACAAAAAACCAAATGTATAAGATTTGTATTACCCAACGTTAAGGAGGTAAAAACCAGTGTAAAAATTAAAGATAAGAATGTGGACCTTGTGGACACCACAGTGTTTCTAGGCATTACGTTGGATGCAAAGCTACAGTGGGGCCCACATATAGATAAATTGTCGAGTAGACTGAGCTCTGCGGCTTATGCAGTAATGAAAATTCGTCAGATAACTGACATTGAAACAGCTAGACTTGTTTACTTTAGTTATTTCCATAGCGTAATGTCGTACGGCATTTTACTGTTGGGTAATGCTGCCGATATTCAAACTATCTTTGTGCTGCAGAAGCGGGCTATTCGAGCAATTTATAATCTAAAAGCTGGTAATTCTCTTAGGGAGAGATTTAAAGATATTAATATAATGACAGTTGCATCACAATATATTTACGAGAACCTAATGTATGTATATAAAAATATTGAAACTTTTTCTAAAAACAGTGATACTCACAATGTAAACACTAGAAATAAAAACAAACTAGCAGTACCTAATACTAGGTTCCACAAAGTAAATAATTCATTTAGAGGCCTGTGTGTACGTTTTTACAATAAAGTTCCAAGTAATATCCAAAAACTAGATATTAATAAATTTAAAATCGCTATTAAAGAAAAGCTTTATAAAAAAGCTTATTATAAAGTGTCTGATTACATTGAAGACAAAACAGCATGGGTTTAAAATGCTCCAATCTATTTCTAATCCAATATATTGTTAAGGTTTTTTAAACTTGTATAACTTGGTAACGTAACGGCATATAATTTTGTAAATGTCGTTACATAATGAATTAAAGCTGTGGAGTTTCTTGCGCCCATTCTTCTCCACAGCTAAAAAATAGACGTCCTGAATGGGCAGTAGGTAAAAAAATTATGGACGATTCAAAAGCACTTTTCTAAAGTTTATTTGAATAAAGAATATTTCACTTTGACTTTGACTTTGACTTTGATTACACGGAATCTATCGTGGAATCACCTGCATTAGTGCAAAATTAGGAGGAGCTCGCGCGTTCGATCTTTTTCTGAAGTTAAGCAACGATGGATGTCCAAAAATGTATCGTCTCGAGCTACTCCGTGCTTCGGAAGGCACGTAAAGCCGTTGGTACCGGCTGCATTAGGAGTCGTTTACAACCGCCGCACCGCATTGAGCCCGCGTGGCAGTTTATAGGCTGTTGTCCCTGTGTTGTTCCAATCTATGAAGAAGGCCCGTGGGGGACATAAAATGAGCTGGCATCATGAATGATGAGTGTAACTTGCATTTGGGTTGGTGGTAGAGCTAGTCTTAAGTACGCCTGTAGTGGTAGCTAAAGTAACATTAAGAAAACGATAGCGAACTTCGAAAGAATAAAATGTATGGGATTGACATAAGATTCACCACGTGATTTAGCACGGCTTATGTCAATCCCATACATTTTATTCTTTTCGAACTTCGCTATCGTTTTCTTAATGTTACTTTGGCTAAGCCTGCTGCTTAGTTACCAACATCTTATCTAAATATGTCGCCATAACACAAGTGTTAGAAGCATTGTTGGTTACAACAGTTAGAGATAAGATAGCCAGTTCCTTGGTAGTTGAGTTAGGTGAGCTTCCACTGACGGCCATAGCATCACTTAACATCAACACGTGAGATAAAGGAAAATTGTCTGCCCATAATGGAATAAAAGATACGGGATTACCATGCTTTTTATTGTCTATAAGTATCAGATATTTTGGTTTATTGATATTCGCAATGATCACGGAAAATAACTATATTTTCCGTGAACTAACTATAGTAGTTTAAGAATAGACAATACGAGCTATTTATTCTCTTCCTAATACTTTAAAAAATTATAGGTACCTATAAGTTTTAAGGTGTTAATATTTATGTTCTATTATATTTACGGCTGTTTAACCAACTATAAGCAATTTTTTTATAAACCTAAGCGCTGTGAATTTCGGAAATATACTGATCAAGTAAGTACTCTGCCTAGCTTCATGACCATGCCACAGGCTTACATGTGAAGCTTGAATCAAAAGCTGCCGTCAGTCAACTACATATCTACCCCTTTACCGTAAACCACAAGCTTTAATGTTTCCAAAAGTTTACGTAAACACGTAAACCTAACTTAGTTAAATTAAAATAAAATTTACGGATCTACTCGCGTTTATTTTACACATTGATTTTAAATTATTTTATCCTGACGTTTCCAACCTTTTCCAGGATTCCTGGTCACAGGGAGACTGAGGTGTTGGTCTTCTCATAATTAATGAGTAACCTGCATACCCTCAATTCATTAATTAACCATCATAGTCATCATCATTACCAGCCTAGTCACGTCCACTGCTGGACATAGGCCTCTCCAAGTGCACGCCACTAAGCACGATCCGCGGCTACCCTCATCCAGCTTTTGCCAGCCACCTTGCGAAGACCTTCGCTTCACCTAGTCTGAGGGCGTCCTACACTACGTCTCCACGCGGTCTCCACTCAAGATTTCGTTTACCCCATAGGTTATCGGTTCTACGAATAGTAATAGTATAAAACCAAAAAATAAACGCGAAAGAATCCGTAAAAACGGTTTTATTTAAATAATTATAAGCTATTGAACGTTGTGATTGATAGCAGACTATTGACCGCAGGCACGGTGACACCAGCTTGATCAATAAAACATTGAACGGTCCACGTCAAATTAAAAACAGATCCGTATATGGGAGCCGCAAATGGCAATGACATATAGGTATCGATAAGTGATGCTTCGTGGTGGCGGGAAATTAATGTGTGAACTCATCATCCATATTTTTTTTATGGAATGTTAAGCATATTACTCTGCTACTATGCTCTGCCTGATGTAAATCAGAAGCAGAGTCCAGACGCGAGACAGCTAGTGAAGCAAGATTTTATCGTACGAGCCGTCCTCATCTTATGCCTACCCGCAGGTTGCACTAAGACATGACTATCTTATCTCTATCTCTACAAAGGTGAGCTTATCTCTAGAAAAGATCTTTTCCAGCCAACCCTAGCTGTGGTGTAATAAACACGTATGCGGGACAGCGTAGCCAGGCGGACAAACATGTCCTACCACCAACCAAACCGAACACACAAACATGTACCCCCGCTAGGAATCGAACCCGGGACCTCTGGGTCTGAGACCAATGGTCTTAACCATTAGACCACAGGGCAGCGGCGGCCATATTATATTCTAAACGTGTCTCAGCAAGAACTTGAATTTCGAATTGCGCGCCATTTTCGACTGTCAATTGTTGAGTCAGCCATATTTGGTGTTTGTTTAATTAAAACAGACACGAAAATGGTGCGTTATAGCTTAGAAGAACGTTTGTTAATACTGAAAACCCATAATAAAAGTTGGGAAAATTTTACTGTGACGATTCGCAAGTTACGTGATCATTTCGGCGTGCATAAATCGACCGTCACTATTGAGAATTTGATCAAAAAATTTGAGCGGACGTTTTCATTGAAAGAGACCTTACCCGTCATCGGCGGAACACATCGCAGCTGTGAGGGACAGTGTGGCAGCACGACCAAGCACCACCATTCGACATCGTTGCCAGAAACTAAACATTCATCGCAGCACGAAGCAAGAAGTTGCGATGTAACTTGTTTGGACTATTTTCTCTGAGGTTTTTGAAAAGTAAGGTCTATGCGAACCACCCTGAGACAACTGAGGAACTCAAAGAAGAAATTGCACGTCAAATTGGTCAAATCCAGCAGCCCTTACTGCAAAATGTACTGTAAAATTACGTCCAAAAGAGTGCATAATTTTTAAAATTCAAGTTCTTAATGAGACATCATTCTATAAATAAAAATGAATCGCTAAATATGTTGCTAATCGCAAAACTCGAGAACGGCTGAACCGATTTGGCTGATTTCATTTTTGTTGTGTTCGATGAAGTCTGAGGAAGGTTCTTATGGAGAGAAAAAACGTAAAAATACGAGGAAAATAGTAAAAACAACAATTTTCTTTTCCCATACAAACCACTCTCTACAGGGCAGGTGCAAAAAAATCTTCTTCTTTTAGTTAGAATGCTACATTAGCGTTGAGTAACATGGGCTTTATCAAAAAATTTAAGTCCACCCGTGCGAAAAAAAAAAAAAAAGGGACGGGCCGCTAGTTTAGTAATAAACTTAAGTAACAAAGTATCACGGCCAAGGCACTTAGCACGAGTTTTATTTGGCATACGATCACAATATCACATTAACGAAAACGAGAATTTTTAGAAAGTTGTAATAGCATTGAAGCAGCGTTTCATGGTGACAAAGAAGAGAGTTAAATTTTTACCACCAACCAAGAATGTAAGATTTACAACTCAGGTTAATAAGTAAGAAATAACAACGTAAGTACTGTTGTAATGTAACGACATTACAATAGTACTAGCACTAATATTACAGTAAATTGTACAGGGTGAAAAAAAAAGCAGTTGAATAAAATGTAATTAACTAAAAACAAATAACAAAAGAAGAACGAAGCTTGGTTCCAAATTCAAACTGATTATTAGAAAAAAGAAAACAGCCAGGTGCACAGATAACAAAATGCAATTACTTACATTATTTTCTTATGTGGCCAGTACGATTATAAACAGTTCCACTCACAGAAAAGTTGAACTAATATTTTAAATATTCACCATAACTCGATACAAAAAGCGACACGTAACGAATTCAGTCGAAGAATACGTCTGTGCATACGTGAAAATGGGTCTCATTTTGAGCAATTCATAAGTAAAGTGAACTAGTTTATTTAGATAGTAAGTAAGCTTTACAATAAAAGTAATATTATTCTAGGTCTTTCTTAAATTTTAAATACTATGTTGTTTAAAAGGAATTGATCCTTATGAATGACTCTTTCGGTTGGTATCACAAAATACAAAATTTTTATTTTCACATTTCACCGGTTCGATCCAGGAATCAAACCAGGGCTCAAGCAGGTGATTTTTCAAAAATCTTTAAATGTAGTTTTGATTATTTTTGAAAATAAAGGAATGGTTCGTTTTAGTAAAATTTGCCATCATCAATAATATGGGTACTTTTCCTCCGACCACGGTCTTTTTTTCCACTCTGTATCATCATCATCATCATCATCATCTCAGCCAAAAGACGTCCACTGCTGGACAAAGGCCTCCCCCAAGGGTCTCCACAACGACCGGTTTTGTGCTGCTCGCATCCAGCGGCTTCCCGCGACCTTCACCAGATCGTCGGTCCATCTTGTTGGAGGCCTGCCCATTGCGCTTTCATTTAATTTCTTTCTTTCACTCTGTATAGTTATATACAATCCCAACAACGAGCTTCTCTAATAAGTAAATGTAAAAATGACAGGTCATGGTGTTGAAAAATATATGTAAGGAATATCGAAGATAAAATGTTATTCTGTTAGAGTCACTTACGCCACGAGCTCAGATGTTGATGACGCCAAGCAGCAAGCTATAAAGCAACGACTTTACACCTAAATATTGCAAAGCAGGAGATACTACTGAAAATCAATTTTTATAGCGTGTTCGCGCGAACGCCGAACGGTGCGATAATGAAAAGGCATAACAATATTACTTTAAAAGCATGCAACAATGAGGAGCACGTCTCGCGAGCTCTTGTCAATGTAAACAGGAATATCTCGAACTCCTTAAGCATGCACTAAACTTATTTGCGAAGATTTCTTCCTTAGCACATATACATCACGGGTTTATGTTGCCGCACAAGGCTTGCGCCCGGAGATAAGCAAGCAACTTATGTTACACAAGTAAAAATGTAGTATGGCGTGCGTTGAATTTAAAATAGTTCGCGATACAGCTTGGCAAGCTCCCATAGATTGTAGGCGAATGCAGTTTGTTAGTGTTTCTTGTAAATTTTACATTCCGTTAGATTCGGTACTCTGAAAAGTGAAAATTCAAATGCAAATTTTTTAAGTTATACAGATTGTCAAGCCGGCGGCGCGGCGGCGCTCTGTGGTACGATTTTTGAACTGTTGGCCGCAATATTTAACAATACCTACTTTATTTATTATTTTGCTTTAAACTTTTGCTTGTTTATCCTCATATTGCAATAGCTTTTTATGATTATTTTGATATTCGACCCAGTACGACTCCAATGTTTCGTTTTTACGTTCAAAATATGTTGGTGACCTTTTCCGCTCAGGCCCATCCTTCTTCATATTGACAAAAAGCTTCTCCATAACAGAGAAAATCTCTGTTTGTGCAATGTAAATGTCTTCCATATTGATATTGTAAATGATACAGTGACTGATATAAAATTAGAAAGATCTTACTCAGTGATCTTCGCCAACTCCAGCTGCACCTGATACTTGTTGTTTTGATAACTGATAACACTTGATAACTGATTTTATGATATTGTCCGGCACTACGTTGCACTGCTTTGCACTGGTTCACCCCGAATTCTAAAAGTCAATCCCGAAACGCGGGGTCCCGTTAGTTAGCTCGAAGGACCAAAAATGTGCGGGGTAGCGCCGGGTAATAGTTAAATGATACGATTGAGTCCCTTGATAAATAATTGTATTCCCAGAAAGTACAAGTTTGATTAACACTAATAAAATTAATATAAAAATAAATGATATGCGCGTCGCGTATGATATATGATACCGGACTGCGGCATTCACGCCGTTTAGGGCAAAAGTGCTTATTCAGGTGTTCGAGTGCATTGCACCGAACAACATTACATTACATGCACAGGGTGGTACAGAGATGACATGGTAGAGAAACGTTCATACTAAGGTTCATACTAATATGATCACTATAATATTAAATACTAAGGCTCTTGAGACGTATTTGAAGTAGCTATTGTGACAGTAAAAAATCTCAAACGGTAAGAACATTTAAAATAATAGACAAATTCTCAATAATGTACATAAGTAAAGTACTTCGTCATGTATTTCTTTGTATTTTTGATTGACACTGAAGCGTTACTCGAGCGTTTGCACTTGAACAAAACCATTAGGTGATATTGGGTCGCCTCCTCACTTCAACGCAAAGGCTTCACGTGCCATCGAAGCGCTTTTCTGATAATATTTGGTCACTTAACCGGAGATTGGTGCTGTCCAATAATTGATTACACTCCTTTCCCCAAACTGACTGTATTAAAATCCTGGCGGACTTCATGACGGAAAAGTGAAATCATATCTGCGGTTTTGTTTAATTTTCTAAAATTTTTATTATGTCGAACATAATATTTTGTAGCAAAAGTTTAAAATAAATAAATAAAATACTATGAAATAATGGTGGATTATTAACCGTTAAGTGGTCATGAACGATTTCTTTTTTTTAAAGAGAGATTGCTGATTGCATCAAACGACATTTTCAGCGTCACCGGGCTTTTTTGGGGGCGGCGAGGTACGTAAAGATTACCTCAAGCCGTGTGAATCGAATCACCTTCGGAGGTTTTCTAGAGGGAACGGCATCACTCACTTAAAAGTGCGTGTCCCCGTGCCCTACTAGATTCTTCGAAGGGTTCGGATCGAATCGGTGTTCATGAGTGGTTACAAAATAAACAAAACCGTGCAACGTCGCTTTTCAAATTCTCGCAAGAAATCCGCGTGGGGACTCAGTAAAGCCCTACATATTTACTGAGATACTCAAAGGGTTAGAGGTATATCATTTATCACTACTCATCATCGCATGTAAATAATAATAATAATGATCGGCCATTACTTTTAACTTAAGGGCAAAGGCCTTCCCTCCCTCCCTCCACAAATATATAACAAAGGAAATGATGTTTATTCATATATCATGTAAGAAATATTAGATGCTGGCTAAATGTACTAACCACACGAAGCCATCAACTAAGGAAAGAAAACCCTGAAAATACAGAAAACAGATTATTATCAGAAAAATTATTACTCAACTCCTAGCAGAAAAAGACTACTAGATTATTCCATAGACATTACTCATGTACCTACTATTGAAAAAAATAAAAGTATTTCTCCTGCTTTGTATTCAGCAGATGGGGGATCGTCATACAATATTTCATTTTTACTATTTCCAAAGGCGAGATATAATGCTGTATTACAAAAGATAAACTTTTGCGTAAAAATCATCTTGCTATCGATGAACTATCAAATCAAAGTTCGGCCAACATTTATTAGAGACTAGAAAGCTTTGTGTATTGTTGGAGTTAAGGCTTCAATTGAGCATGTTTAGGGTATAACGAAATACAGATCATTTGTCATAGGAAACGTCAGAATCTTTATAACAGGCTCATCTCAACTTCTAGTAAAGTGTTAATGGTTCTCCCATAAATTTTTGTTAGATGTTATTTTCACTGCCGTACCGGTAAAAACTTTCTAACATTTTCCATAATATTATATAACATTTTGTAAGTAAGTAAGTACTCTTATCAGTTCGGATCTGAAGATGATGACGAGATGGCTGAAGTTAGTTGCAATCTGTTATACTCGTATAGCTAACTTAATAAATAGTTGTCTTAAGTATAATTGTGTTGACCAGAGTCAATTACCAGAGACCAGAGGCGACCACGGGTTATTTGGGACTCTTTTCCCCTTCAACCGTCCAGCCATGAAAAGCTGAAAAGAGAAACTTAAGGTCCTAGTAACATCTTATCTGCCACGGATATGGCTTAGGACCACGACAGCAAGCACCAAGTTCCATCTGTAACCAATAATGTCCTGCACTGCTGAGTTTCAGTTTGAAGGGTATTAAGAGATTTAAGCAAATTTTCTGGATTTCTAAAATGTTGGACTGGCTAGGCAAGTACTGCGTTGAACGATTATTACCAGGCGGACCATATACGAATAGGACCGAGTCAATGATCTAAGTGGCCAAACTATCAACTTGCCTTTCAATAATAACATGAAGAATTATTTTAGAACATTTTCATTTTTCAGAGCGAGAGAACTGTGGAGTAAAAGTAGTCCATTACACTATTTACTTTTCAAAGTCCCAACTTCAAAGAAATCCAAATTACGCCACGTTACTTCCCAACCCTCAAGCGTATATTGGCACTAATCTGTAATTCCGTACTCGGCTCTAAATCGTTTGAGTTCCCGCTCTCGCGGTTTTTAACTACCCCCAAGGGGCTAACTCTATTGGAGAGATCCGATAGGTATTTCCTTGGAGGCTCGATCGATTGCAATTTAAATGTGCTGATTTCTTCGATCGAGTCAGTAATGAGACCTCGTAATTAGATTGAGCCTCAATCTCGGTATACCGCATTACGACTAATCGCTTTGGGGCAAACATAAAAGCGAAACAGTTTGTAAGGCTGTTAGCTGGGTGACATCGGCAGCGTGCACGGCGCCGCGAGCGGCGGCGATTAAATGCACAGATTTGTATTGAGCTGTTGTCAATGGCAGCGCTGCGGGAAGCGTCGTCTAAATTTCGGGCTCCATCCAAACGGAGACGTGAGGAGAGGAGTGGAGATGTGGCGTAATGAATTAATAAGAGGAGCTCGATGGCGCAGTGGTTAACGCGGCCGGTCTACGAGTGCTGAGGTTAAGCAACTTTCGCAAAGACCAGTCATCGGATGGGTGACCAAAAAAATTAATCATCTCGAGCTCCTCCGTACTTCGGAAGGCACGTAAAGCCGTTAGTCCCGGCTGCATTAGCAGTCGTTAATAACCACCAATCCGCACTGGGCCCGCGTGGTGGTGTATGGCCCGTCCTCCCTATCCATTCATAATGAAGGCTTGTGCCCCAGCAGTGGGGACATAAAAATGAGCTGATGATGATGATGATGATGATGATGAATTAATAATATTCTAACCACCTCCGTGGTCTAGTGGCTAAGATCACCGGTGTCAGCCCCAGAGGTCCCGGGTTAGCTGGGTGACATCGGTAGGGCAGCAGCGCGGCGCGGCCGCAGCGAGCATCATCATCATCATCATCTCAGCCAAAAGACGTCCACTGCTGGACAAAGGCCTCCCCCAGGGATATGAGGGGTATTTGCCGTAATCGCCAAGCTTGGCAGGCGAGTTGGCGATCGCAGTAGGTTGAGGGTTAGGTACCTCAGAGAGATGCTGCTGCCCATCCTCTGGAATGGTCCCTTAGTCGGCTTTTACGACACCCACGGGAAGAGATGGGGTGGTGCAATTCTTTATCCCCGGCACCACGCAGCGAGCGACGGCGTTCAAATGCACAGATTGGAACAGATTTTGTTCTTCGATGATACCGGTGTAGGAAGCGACGACGAGAGGAGAGAAGATGTGTCGTTAGGAGGAAAGTAGAAGGATAAATACAAATTTTTACTTGACATAAACTCGCTGTCATCTCGTCTCCTTTTTAGTGCAGTCTGAAATGAAACAAATTTCCAAAGTCACCGATCCGCGCCACTTACCGCTGCCATCTAGATTTTGTCTGTCATAATTACGTGGTAGATTCTCCGCCGCCGACGTCATCCAGATCAAGGTTTTATTATCTCTTGTGTGTTTTCAAAAGGTAAGCTTGAGTATGTAGTTTTATTTAATTATTTTTTTGTTTACGTCACTCGCCTGGAGGGAAAAAGTCAAGGATCGTGCTCAGCGGCAAGCTTTCTGAGAGGCATAATGTCCACAAGTGGACTGATGATTTTGACTTGACTTAATTATGTAAATTATTTATATATTTTTTTATGTTTATGTTTTATAGAGTTGCAATAAAAGTATTATCTATCTATCTATATCTATCTAAATCAGGGATGGGCAAACTACGTCCCGCGGGCCATCTCCGGCCCGTGAATGAGCGAAGTCCGGCCCGCGACCATCAAACGAAAATTTAAGAAATCCAATTAGCTTTAATTATAACATAAATAACTTAAGTATTAATAGAGTTAACTATATAAAAGATTTGGGAGTAACGTTCGACCGCGGGCTGACCTTTCACGATCATATAGCCTGCCTTGCCAAAGAGTCCTATCGACGTTTGGGCTTTGTATTGCGAAATGCCAATCATTTTCAAAATCCCAAAGTCATCAAGACTTTGTATAATTCTTTAGTTAGAAGCAAACTTGAATTTTGTGCGTGTGTATGGAATCCACATCATGTCACCTATGTGCGTATGCTCGAAAGAGTTCAAAAAGCTTTTTTGAGGTTTCTATACAAGAAAGTCCATGGTTATTATCCATTTATGTACCCAACAAAATTTTTGCTTGGACATCTTGGCTTTAACTCTTTAGAAGTGAGAAGGATGATTGACCAGCTCACCATATGCCTCAAAACCCTTAGAGGATCCATTGACTGCCTTCTCCTACATAATTTATTGTGTGTGCTATTTGTCCCGCGCGAACTAGAACCTCCTACAAGTAGACGCGGTCCTAATCGGCAACATAAACTCTTTTTTGATGAGCGAGGCCGTACCGTGGCACGCGCGATGTCACCCTTGGTTCGACCTCTGCGGCACCTCAATGCACTCCGTGACACCAACACTGATTTTGATTTTTCGTTTGATAACTGGTCACAAATTATGCCGGCGTTATCAAAATATTGTGAAGCATTAAGTGACCAATGGAGCTTTACTGGCATCTCGGATAGCGAGGATGCCGAATGATTATTTTTTATTTTATTTTTATATCTTGTATTTTCCAATTTTAAAGTTATTTTATGAATCTTATATTATTATTATTATTATTATTTTTTATTTTTATTATTTTTTTATATTTTTCTGACTTGCATTGAATATGGACATGTATTTTTAATTTTAATGTTTAATTTAATTTTAATATTTCATTTTTGTTTTTTATTTTTTTTAAATTGTGTGTTAAATGTAATAGATGTATGTCGTTTTTATCACAATAAATAAAAATTTATTTAAATTTATTTAAGTGCGTGTGTGTTTCAGAAAATGCATACCTATCAATATTTTAATTTCACAAAAAAAAATTTAAAAAATCCAGCAAAAAGTTCAATAGCCTGGCCCGCCATAGATTTTGTTAGTAAATATTGTCACGCGAATTCAAAATTCAAAATCAATTATTCAGTTTAGGCTACAAGTAGCTCTTGTGAATGTCACTATGCCATCGGTTCGTAAGTCTACTCTGGGCGGGAGATCTTGTACTGAGAAGAACCGGTAAGAAACTCAGCAAGTGTCAAACTCTTTTCTCCCTTACAGCGTCAAAAATATTGGAAAATGCCCTATCATAGGAGGACACTTTCCATTAAAAAAAAATATAGAAGACAACCACAACATGTAAAAAAAAACAAAATAAAAATCTAAGTTAACAAATTTACATCAGGTAAAAGTTTCAATTTCCAGTTAGAATGAAAAAATTTGTCCATCCCTGATCTAAATGGTTTGAGGTTTTTCTTTTTATTCCTTGGGTATGCACTTGACCTTTATCTCACCCGATGTTAAGTGACGATAAAGCCGAAGGTGCATTTTCCCGCAATCCTCAACTTCTTACGGCACTGGGCTATCTATCTACATTAGGACAAAAGACAGTGTAAGAAAAAAATAACCTAGAGTAGGGTGGATATCGCTGGCGCCGCTGGTTGCATGCACAGTTACAATGCCAGATGTGAGATGGCTCAATAAATAAAATAGCTCAAAATAAGGACAAATGGAAGGAAAAAAATTTGGAGACATTTGCCCTGTTGTGAGAAAACAGTGGCTTAAAGTAGAAATAATAAATGTGGTATAAAAATAAATATAAACACAAAGTAGGTCCTTGTCTTTGTCTCTTTCCCAATACAAAAATATTTGACAAATGTTTTAGGAATGTCTACTGCATTTCCTTAAACTGAATTCTATTGAATTCGTGTAAGCATTCTCCAATTGAATATCACCACTACCAATAGGGCGCGTTTTAATCACATTCTACATTAAAATTCCACTTTTTATTTCCATTGATAGGTCGTGAACCAGCGACCTTGCACCTGCCAGACATTCCTCATTCCTTTACACTTTTTTTATTTCGCCTCACATTTTACGAGCGACGTTACCTCAACTGAGAGCGCTTTCGGAATTCAGCACTCCACATTCATTCACTCATTCCGTTCCCTGGAGGGCCATTCATTCATTCGTTCAACCCTGAAGACTGTGTCGAACTCCATTACAGGTATTAATCCGCTTAATGTCCCTAAATTATACGCCATAAAACAGACACAAAATTGTCACCGCCTTAAATTCAAATTAAGCAAGATTTACTTGATGACTTTTAATTATTGAGAGGACATCCGTAGTCGTCGTTGGCCACAGATGGTTCATTAGGGAATTTGATGTTGCCCCCATTTTTATTGTAATTTTAGGCATGTTAATTACTTTGGCCACTCTCGGTGTCTGTCTAGTTCGTTGCTAAAAGTTTTAATTTAAATTGAATTAGAGCACGATGCTCTACTGTTTGGGTAACCTTTCATTATTGGAACGTGGAGGTTGTATGGTTTGATAAAGTTTACGTGAACACTAGGTACATACTAAAATGAAATATTATAATCGGATTTACTCTCGTTTATTTTACATTATTATTTTACTACGTTTATTTAGTAGAGGCCATCAAAATTACTGATGCAAGTGTCACCGCTCTGGCTGACAGCAGTAAAACATGTATAAGCTTATTACTAAAGTCTGATCGCCGAACAGACAATATCGTACATTGACCATTGAAGTTCTGTCGATTCGCAATTTACGCAAAGTTACAAAAAAATATGTAATATTTATTTTCCCTGATTTAGTTCTTCACATATTGCACACTACAATTTGCCGTTTAAAACATTGTTCTCTGTAAAGGCCATCACAGTTACCTCGTGTCACCGCTTTGACTGGCGGCAGTAAAACTGTTTCAACTAATTGCTGTTCATGCCGCAAAGCTAAATATTTGGTCAGTCAAAGTAAAAAAATAACATTAGTTACAAATTTTTCTCTTAGATATGAGACTTTGCATATTGTACACTACAATTTGCCGTTTAAAACCCTGTTCGCTGCTGTAAAGGCCATCAAAATTACCGCGGCTAAGTGTCACCGCTCTGACTGGTGGCAGTAAAACTTGTTACAGTTCATTTGGCATCATTTGCTGCGCTCGTATAGTTGCGATGTTACGATCGAGTGCCGTTCTGTTATACCCTTACAGTGTTGCAGCCACTGCTTAGTTTTATTGATTGTCTGGGAGAGCGTCGTTCGAGTTGGTGCATTAGAGATATGTGATAAAATTTTCTATGTCGCAAGTGATAGTAAAATAGAGTGTACGCTTTAGATTTGGCACCTTATGGCACGCTATGGAACGGTTCGAGATTAAAAAATCTGAATAATGGAATTTCTAATTTTAGTTAGGTATATATGTATTTAGGTGATGTTAACGACTGCCAATGCAGCCATGACCAACGGCTTTACGTGCTTTCCGAAGCACGGAGGAGCTCGAGATGATAAATTTTGGTCACCCATCCGATGACCGGCCTTTGCGAAAGTTACTTAACCTCAGCATTCGCAGACCGGGCGTGTTAACCACTGCGCCATCGAGCTCCTCAAACGTAGGATACGTTATTTTAAAATACGGTTGGCAACCCTAACAGACTGGGCCCGCGTGGTGGATTATGTCCCGTTCTCCCTATCCATCTATAGGGAAGGCTCGTGCCCCAGCAGTGGGGACTTTATGAGCTGATGATGATGATATATTTTTGCCACGATAGCATAGTTGGTAGTGCACCTGACCCGGCATGTCATGGGGTGCGGGTTCGAATCCCACTCGTGGATTTTTTTCAACACTTTTGGAACTTTCTCAAATTATAATTTGTTCGCAACAAAATTTGCGTTAAATTATATATAACCATAAAATTAAAATAACCATCGTTATACTAGAACAATAGCACTCGATCTCAATGCTTGTATTCGTGATTCCGAGCCATCCCCGTGGCAGACTAGGGATGCTACTAGGTTTTTAATGGGTCCCTCGTCGGGCGTTTAGTTACTGGACGAAGAAAGAGGACGATAATCCCAATTAATCCTATGTCTAGTGGAGCAATGGCCTAATATGAGCTGATGATGACGATGCCTATTAAAAAAAATGTCAGTATCATGCCACTGCGGACACAACGGTGAACGTTATAAATGATCAGAGAGTAAAGTTTACAAAACTTCGTTTAAACAAAAGGGCTTACGCCAGGAACAGTGCAGCGCCGACCGTAACCCATTTTTCGCCGCTCCAATTTTAATTAATCACCGTTGAACTCCGGAAAGCTTAATTGGTCGAAAACAAATCGTTAACAATATCGGAAGGCCCGCGATTGTGGTCGTAAGTGCCTTGCGTCGTTAATACGGGCAACATCTGCGTCGAGGCACAACATAAGGAAACCCACAGAGAGTAAGCTTATATTTTATTTTATTTTATTTTAATATATTTCAAAATTCACAGCTCTTAATCTAAATTAACAAACTTATATGCAGCAAATAACGAATTTTCTATATGCTTATAAAATTTTAAAAATATTTAAGTATATAATATACAAATGTTATATTGTGTATTATATATTTATTAATCATTATTTTACACAGAGGTGGATAGTAAATTGCCAATGTCATTTTTAAAAGAGCTCAACTAGGTACAGAATAAGTCTGATGAAGAAAATTTTTCATTATATGTTTTCTGAAGACGATCTATAACTGTATTTTGGGCGTAATCACTCCCTGCATACTTGCAGCTAAAAAGTTTTGTATTAGGTCCTTACCTATGAAATTGACGTTTTGTATGAATATTTTATATAAAATTATATTTTTCATACTAAGATTTTATTTTAATTATTTTTAGCATCTATTTATGTTAACACTATAAAAATTGTAGAGTAGTGTGTTTGTTTCACTAGCTAAATATAGCAGACATTAAAAAGAGAAAAAATCAAGACCCTTCAAAGCTACAATGAAACAAAAAGTCAATTCCGCGAACAAAAAAATAAGTCAATTTTAAAAAAAATGGGCGATAGAGACACCAAGTGAATAACCATTGTTATTACTGAAGCCTAAGTAACATAGTCCTAATTAAAGGTGTATAATAATATTAACAACCGGTATTGACTTTTAGAAGTAATACACCTATTAATAAGTAAGAAAAAAACGTCAATTACAACAGGTTTCAATGTCAATAGGTAAGGACCTATTATATACCGCACTAGAGCAACGCACACATGGACCCCTTGCAGGGACACAGTCCGAGCGCAGATGTTGCGAGATAACGTGTCCGTGAGAGGTCGTCTATGTGTGAAAAGAAATGAGAAATTACAATAATAAGAAATTTAAAGTACCTATGAAATATAAAATATGAAATATAAATTATAAAATCTATATATATATATTTGACGACCTCCTTGGTCGAGTGGTTTGTACACCGGTTTTCATGGTGTCGCCATCTCTGAGGTCCCGGGTTCGATCCCCGGTCGGGTCATTTAGAAATTATTGTTTTTTTTAAATTGTCTTGGGTCTGGGTGTTTTCTATGTATAATAAGTATGTATTTAAGTATTTTAAGTATGTTTATCCGTTGTCTAGTAACCATATAACGAGTTTCATAACGAAGCTTCTCTTGGGCTAGATAATTGGTGTAAGTGTAGGAAAATTTATTTATTTATTATTTATTTATATAGAAATCAATTGCTGTCCGTTTGTCTCGCTAAAACTCGAGAATGGCTGGACCGATTTGGCTAATTTTGATTTTGAAATATTTGTGGAACTTCAGGGAAAGTTTAAGCGGTGAGAAACATAAATAATAAGTAACGGAAAATACTAAAAACGACAATTTAATTTTCCAATAGATAATTATTTGTTTAATTCGTTGTCATGGAAACTGTCCAAGCGGTGCGTACAACAAAATGTTCCTAGCTGTGAAACATTTGATGTCTTTTGTCACTTGGTTGGTTGTCAAATATTGGTGTGTATTGTGTATGTTTCATAGCTATAGTATAAGGTCCAATCTCTTTGGTCTGTTTTGTTGGAATACAAAACAGTTCTGTTTCAGAAATAAAAAATGTTTAAAGGTGTCAGTTGGTTGTCGTAAATGAAAATAAATAAATAAATTTCAAACGATTATTAAAATCTATCGTCAGATTGTCAGTGCGCGAAAACTTTATTTACTGTTATTGTTTTAAATTGCCAAGGAGAAGAGGACCTGACTTGGGTCGTCGAAGTCAATCAAATGTGCGACGAGCTAACTCACGTGCAAACCGCACTGATGAATGTTTAAGTTTTGACCATATTTTTCACCAATACATGTAGGTGATACGAAGTTCACCGGGTCATCTAGTAAGAAATAAAAGTTTATTATAAGAGAGATCCTAAGGAAAATGATCGATGATCAATGAGATATGTGATATGCGAAATGGGCGATAAGAAATAAGAATTATGGAATTAGAAGTGAAAGGTGAGAAGTGAGACAAACGTTAAAGCTTCTGCAGTCTCCTTGTTTTGTGGTCGAGGTGCCCCGCGCTCATATACGAAATTAACGCCGAGTTTAGTATAGAATTCGCTATATAAATTTAGATTGTATTAGCAAGATAAAAATTATTATTTTTACTAAATGAACCAACCATTCTCAGGAAGCTCGACTGGGAATCAAATTTATGGATTACCGGTCCATAATCTGACCGCTGAGCTGCCGTGACAAATCTTGAGTTCAATTCCGACGTGACGAGTAAGTGTGTTTCGAATTCGATTATTTTGGTGCATATATATTTTTGATGTGTAACATCTTTCCGCTCCTATAGCAATTTGTGGGAATGATTTCGTGAAATAGGACGGAAGTATGTGTAACAGTGTAACAGGAAGTCGGGGAAGCGCTCAAGCGCGCGCCATTTTGTAAATTCAGTAATCGATATTATGAACATGACATATTATTGTTATATGTGACATATCGTGTCATTTGACTATCCAAGGTCATTTTGATATGTCAAATGTCTTTTAATGAGTATTTACTGCATTCTTTATAAGATTTGTAAAAAAATATACGTCATTCATCATCATCATCAGCTCATTTTTTATGTCCCCACTGCTGGGGCACGAGCCTTCTTTATGGACGGATAGGGAGAACGGGCCATAAACCACCACGCGGGCCCAGTGCGTGTTGGTGGTTGTTAACGACTGCTAATGCAGCCGGGACCAACGGCTTTACGTGCCTTCCGAAGCACGGAGGAGCTCAAGATGATACATTTTTGGTCACCCATCCGATGACCGGCCTTTGCGAAAGTTGCTTAACCTTAGCACTCGCAGACCGTGCGCATTAACCACTGCGCCATCGAGCTCCTCACGTTTATGTTAATTCTGTATTCTATTATCTACTGTAATATTGATATCAAAAGGTGAGATGTAAATGTTACACATCATATGCGACTACTGTAAGGTTCGCTTGTTGTTTTTTTTTTATTCTTTATAGGCAAGTATTTGACCGCGATCTCGCCTGATGGTGTCCGATGATGCGGCCTAGGATGTAGCATATATAGTAAATAAATAATAAATAAATAATAAAAATAATAAAAAAGTTTATTTTTCTCCACAAAGGTAGTTACAATTAAACTTACTACTAATTAAATTAAAGTATGGTTCACATAACCTTTGTGAGAGCTGAAGTCTATACCTGGTTTCATACAAAACCTGTATGTTATATAGTAAATGCTACATATCATATCATATCATATCCCGGGTTTGTGATCACCAACCCGCTTTGGCAACGTGATTCCACGTCTATTCTACTAGCGTTATTCAATTCAATTTAATTCATTTAATCTCAAGTATCATGGCTTGTTTCGGTTAATTACCTTAAAAACCTAGGTTAGTAGAGTTAACAAATTCAATAAAATTTAATACAAATAAGTACATGACAATAAAATTAATAAATAAATTAAAATTACATTAGCTTACAAAAAAAGCAAACAAATTAATTAATTAATTCATTAACTATGCCACATCCAAAGTCTAATCATTAATTCACTGGAGTAAACTGACAGATGCTAATGTCATATTGTAAAATTGTGTTGCCACATTTATTGTACTAGTTGTTTAATTTTATATAATTCGAGTAATTCGTTTTTTTAAAGTTTTACTTTTATTGGCCTGTAAAGGTACCAATGCTAATATTTTTATATCGATTAAACAAAACTGGCCTAGGAGAATTCTTAATAAAGTAAATAAAATGAGTAGTGTGATTTAATTCAGGACGTAATGAGAATGAATGAATGAGTGATTGATCAGTGATTGATGAGTCAATCTTCATGTCACAACACTATTTTCTGTTCATCAAAAACTGGTAACACCGTAAACGTCAGATTACTCCAGCGAATTAATGATTAGACTTTAGTCTAGGCCTTCTGATTTCTTTTATTCCACGACTGACAAGTGTTTGGCTTTCATCTCGTCTGATTGTAAATGTCGTCACTTACAATCAGATGACATGAAGGCCAACAATATGGTAGCGCACTTAACTCAGAGTCCTAGACTACTGAGGAAGAAATCTGAAAAACAAACTCGACCTGGCAGTTCAACTGAGGAACTTGAGGACCTCCGGATGTCGAGAGCTCTGCTGTTCGGCCACCTAAGTGTTGTTGTTGTGATTCTTTTTATAACCATTTTATTTACGACTAGCTGACTCGGCGGACTTCGTACCACTATGACAGTTTCATGACAACAAAACAAACGAATCGTGGAACCTTTTGTATTGGAAAATTAAATTGTCGTTTTTAGTATTTTCCGTTACTTATTTTTTATGTTTCTCACCTCTTGAACCTTCCCTGAACTTCCACAAATATTTCAAAATCAACATTAGCCAAATCGGTCCATCCGTTTTCGAGTTTTAGCGAGACAAACGAACAACAATCGATTTTTGTATTTATAGATAACGCTTTGCCGCTCGGCCACCGAGACATTAAACTCTGAGGATAACTCTGAGGATTTGAACATAAAATTAACATGTAAATAATTAATTTGTATTGTCCGTATACGTACGTATGAACTAATCACCAGACATACCGCAGAGATTTTGCAACGATAAAACGCAACTGTTTTCCTGCTCGTTCAGTGGCCACATTTTCTTGTGTCTCGTTATTTTCTTTCAGCCCAATTAATTGGTATATTAATATCGTTCCATTATTAAGCAGCATAATCCGGCCTTCAATGAGATTAGACGATAAACCATAGCACTCCATTGATTGAGCCGGCTTCCGATGCAATTATCATACTAATAGGTATCTTAATTAACTGGCGTCAAAGTACCTATTTATCTTGGCAGTCGATTCAATTGTGGTTTGTTCTAGATGGCATGAGGATTTGGCGTCGCAATTTAACAAGTCATTAGTTACAACAAGTGAGTAAATGGGTATACTACTACTCTAAGCTATCTCGCGATATCAAGGGGAGTTTCTTGTATTGGAGTATGCTAATTGCCACAGGCGGCATTATCAGCGTGGCTGGACTATTTGGAGGCGGCGAATATCTTAGAGAGTTCCTCAAGCCGTGTCGTGTGCTCGAAACACCGTCAGAGTTTTTTATAGGGATTGGCATCACGCGCTAAGGCGTGTCCCCGTTCCATAATAGACACTCCGAGGTGTTCGGATCGGATCAACTCGAGAGCACCTTTAAAAGCTAGGATCTCGGCTCGGGTTGTCCGTACATCAAAATATATATTAACAAGCATTTGAATTTACTATGGACTTCTTAATGTAAAGCGATAAACACCGATTAATCAATAAACAAGCTTCTGTAATATTTATACAACCACAGCTCTAAAAAGTAACTCCTTTTGTATGTTTCGTATCTTGGACACCTTTGATAGTAATGGAAGATGCTGAGAGATCTAGATCTAGAGAGAGAGACTGGAATGCTCATTTCCAGTCTCACACGTTCACCTTCACCTAAATAAAAAAACGAGAAAATTAATATTTATTTAGCGTCAACGCACGCAACTGCCGCCGACAATAAAACATTCATTCCTTCATCACTCTGCCGGTCCCCGGGGACTACTCACTCATCCCAGTACTCGGGCCGACTGAGTTTCATGTGATTAGCTTTGCACAGAGGTTTTTTTCCTCCGAAACAAATTGTCGGTTATTAATTTGGACCCTTTGTCTGGTTTCTTGTGGCATTATGGTTTTTGTCTGTAAATAAGCGGATAAATGGCGTGGATTTTCCCTCAAATTATAAGGGCATTAACCTCTTTCTTGGCTTAATGTTTAGCAGATATAGGCCGCTGTCGTTCTTGATTTGAAACTAATTTGAAAATATACGTTTATATTTGCACACTGTATACTATACTTATACACTCGAGTTTCCTGGGAGTGGTTGATTTTTTCTAGTTAAATTTTATCTTATAACTACTTAATAGCATTGTGTATACAAAAATTCAAATAAAAAATACATACTTTTTTAATAAAATATAAGCGGTACCGGATTGTTTTTGGCAGTCAGTGAATACTGGATCCTCCACCTTTAAAAATACTTTATAGGAAGGAGTGACGGATTTTAGAGTAATTCTTCCGTAGTGCTGATAGAGTAACGTCTACTATAATGTCACGAGCATTACCTAAGATACAATATTTACTAATTTTGACTCTTCCATTGTATTAAGGGTGCGCCGACAAAAAAATGCCAAAAATGCAGTTACGGTTAAGTAGATATAATTGAAAATACTATCGTATTAAACGAACTAAATATATATTTAGTATCATAGGGAACGTGTTTACAATTTTTCAGAACCATAAATTCATAACACGCTATAGTTTTTTCTACAATATCATTTAAAGTTGGGCAAAAATCATGAAAACGAGTGGCGGCGTTTAGTAGATTTCTTATAGTTTATCTAAATTATTGTACCTCTGATTTTGTCTAATCAATCATCAATGGATAAACTACAAATTGCTAGACTATATTTTCGATTCATCAAGTGGTTATTTAAATAATTATTTTTTATTAAGCACCTTAAATTCCCCATACAAAATTAGTATGGCCGCGCGGCATCAAATAAATATGGACGACGACATTTCAAATAAAACATATGACACTTGTCACATATGGACGGCGCACCCTTAAGAGTAACATTGTTTACATGTTAGTGCTCGTCACTGTATTCAATGAAGTATGAATGATGAACAAGAAATATAACAAGGTTGTTTTAAAAGAGATTTAAAGTTCACTCTGCCTTATGAACTTTCGCGATTATAAATTATAAAACTCGAAGGGGCTTATTTAATAAACAAAGTGTAACCTTGGAGTAATACTCCGTGTTTTGTCTCTTTTACTCTAATATGAAATGAAGTTTACATGACGGGAACAAAACATGAAGTAACTTATCCAAGCTTACACTTTGTTTATTAATACGGGGGTAATTGCATAACACCTACCTATATGAATATTAAGCATAGGTACTAGAAAACGCCTTCGGCCAAATTGCACCGACCATTGGTCACGTGCTATCTGATCGACTTAAAAAGGTATGACTACACTAAACCACTAGGCTAAGCGTATGATGAGACGCAGGTGACGCAGCACAGCACAGCGCAGATTTTGCGGGGCAGGGCAGTTAGGGCAGACATAGGCCGCGAACGCATGCTGCGACGCAGGTAAGTGACACAGCACGGACACATGCGTTGTCAATGTCAATGTCAGAGTCTAATAATGTGAGTTGTTGCTACTTTACAGTTTTCCAAGCATAGAAAAACTAAAGTGATTATCTGAAAAAACGTTCTACTAATGGATAATTTGTACTATCGAGAGAGTTCTGTTAATTGTTCTGTCATTATTACAAAGTTATAGGTAATAAAAATGGTACACGCACGCGTCGCGCAGAAATCTGTGCCGGCACTACATGCAGCTCTCGGCAAGACCATGCATTAGAAAATCTGCTCTGCTCTGCGCTGCGCGTGTTTTTGCCAATTTTTTACGTGACGTGTGCATGAATTAGATCTTCAACGCGTAGAACGTAAACACGGGTATGTTGAAAGCCTAACAAAGTGATTAAAAGTAACATCAAAGTAAATAAACAAATATGTTTAGGAAACTCGAAACCCCACACTGTAGAGTGATGTGAAATAAATTTCATTTGTAGCATTTTTAATAACTAAAATAAGATCTTCATCATCATCATCATCATCATCTCAGCCAAAAGACGTCCACTGCTGGACAAAGGCCTCTCCCGAGGATATGAGGGGTATTTGCCGTAATCGCCACGCTTGGCAGGCGGGTTGGCGATCGCAGTAGGTTGAGGGTAACCTCAGAGAGATGCTGCTGCCCATCCTATGGAATAGTCCTTTAGTCGGCTTTTACGACACCCACGGGAAGAGAGGGGGTGGTGCAATAAGATCTTAGTTTCTGATAATACTGCAAGAACACTGATTCGTACAAGACTGCGCCTTAAAGGGGACATACAGGCTGCAGCGTCATACAAACGCACTCGAGCAACAGACATATAGACAACCTCACGGAATCTCGGAACACAGCTGCGCTTGGACTGTTCCGAACTGTTCCGATATTCCGTATCCGTCCCGTGTGCGTTACAGCCCAGTATTTACAGTAAATCACCGCTTCTCCTGTGTGGTGCCGGGGATAAAGAATTGCACCAATCCATCTCTTCCCGTGGGTGTCGTAAAAGCCAACTAAGGGACCATTCCAGAGGATGGGCAGCAGCATCTCTCTGAGGTTACCCTCAACCTACTGCGATCGCCAACCCGCCTGCCAAGCGTGGCGATTATGGCAAATACCCCTCATATCCTTGGGGGAGGCCTTTGTCCAGCAGTGGACGTCTTTTGGCTGAGATGATGACCGCTTCTATACAAGGATGGACGTTCTCGTGTTGTTTCGTGGTGTGTGACAGTATGTTTCCGGTAAAGTTGTATGGATACGTAATATTTTTAATGTTCCGTCATCCAGTATTTGATGACAAAACGGAATGTTATAATTTATCGGACCGACATTTTTTACTGTGTCATGTATGAAGTCGCTCATACAACTCCATACGCCATCAAAAAAAAAACGTATACGTAAGTAAATCCAGTAAAACTGAGACCATGTGTGAACGGGCTGTTGCTTGAGCGGTATATATTAAGCTTACCTTTTGTGGGTCTTTTTATTTTGTGACTAAACTAAGCAATTTACGTCAAACCCGTTAAACATTTTATATAGGTATCAACTCAGTTGAGAAAAACTGGAGTAAACATGACCAGAGATCATAAGAAAAATGCCCGTGACCACATTCCAGGAACGCATACAACTAATCAGCCATCATAACATTGTAACATTAAAATTTGCATACTGCTAAGATTATTATATTCCGAACGATTAAAACGGATGTCTGGCAATCATCGGGCTACATAATATTTTAATGCTTCATTTACTAAGACTCTTGAATATTTAAATTGGAATTAACGCGTAGGCACTTTCGAACGGAGTTTTGGGTGGGGATTTCATCTGGCACTTTTTTAGAATTAAGCGACGACAAAGGTTAGACTAAAGAGTCTTGTCCGAGAATATCGAATTACTCAGAAGCGCCGTTTCAGTGTGTTTCGGAGTTAACGAAAACAACGAGGCCACGAGAAAAAAATGGCTGGAACAAATAGCAGACGAGACGTTAATTTCTTTACGACCAATCAGGAAGCAGCCATTCAAACACACTAATTCAATTGGCCTTATCATCAGGTGAGATCAAGGCACTGTGATTACCCGTAAATATAAAAAAAATCTTTATTACACAAAGAATATAACATCACAATTTTCGATAGAACAGAATATACATAATCATTTATTTCTAATAAAATATGTTAGCATAAATAAGATGGAGCAGATAAGATTTCACTTTCATGTAAATAGCATCGGCAAAATATTTTCTAAGTTCCATCACATTGAAGCAACATCGACGTTTGTTAGTAAAGAAGCTTCGCATTAAACATCGCTATTATGTACGAGTAGTTAGCGATGTAACAATGATTGTTTGTTGCCCAAAGTTAACCATCAAGCAAGATGGGCGTAAAACCATATTAGTTATTCTGTGGTAAAACACACCTATTTAGGTGTTAAAAGAAAATGAAATTATGTTTGCTAGAAGCGACTATATTTGTTGTCTTATTGAAAAGTTAAAAACACGCCTTTGGCTGCTCCACTGCTGGGCAAAGATCTCCAAGTTATCATTACAACTGATGGGTAATTTCTTAATCACCACGCTTGCTAATGCGGGTTGGTGATCCCCCATCCGATCCGAACCCTTCGGAGACTCTAGTAGGGCACGAGGACGCGCACTTTTAAGTGTGCAATGCCGTTCCCTCTAGAAATCCTTCGAAGGTGATTCGTTTCAACACGGCTTGAGGTACCCTTTACGTACCTCGCCACCCCTAAAAAGCTCGGTGACGCTGAAAATGCCGTTAGAGGAAATCAGCAATATCTATCAAGTATCAAAAAAAGTTGGTGATCACAAATTTAGGCTATCTATCGAAAATACCAAAAACACTTTGCCCGACCTGGGAATCGAACGGGTTTCGGGTTCGTGCGCTTTACCACTAGGCCACCAAGGCGAGATTAGTTGTCTTATAGGCAAATAAAGAAAAGTAATGCTTCATCTCCTTAGACTGCTGTGTGGCGAGGTGGAGTTGGCCAATTCCAGCCAACATTGGGCAAATTAGCTTAACCAAACATTTGGGTAAAATTTAAACTACCAACATTGTTTGTTTTACCGTTCGCTGCCGATGTATTGTTGGTTTTTCGTTGGTTAATTAATGTTTTCAACGTTAACTGGAGGTTTTGACGCTCCACTTGGCTAATTGCGTTGCACGACTGCCAATAACGATTTATTAACGGTTTGTTTATGCAATTGAAATGGGTTATGCTGATACCGAAACTTAGTTTTGTATTTTGTGTCATACAATCGTTTTTATTTGCAGCTGGGCATCAAGTCTGCTAATTCAATGACGTCTCAATAGTGTTCCAATAGCCTGATTTTGTTATAAGCTCAATGCCCTGATAAAAAGCAGTGTAGTAAATCATATTAAGAGCGTTTACGCCGCACACTAGCGCCACTAATGAAAAAAAAAACATATCTAGTATTTAGAGATAGAAAATCAAATTATGCTCAACAAACTATTTGAATGAAGTAATTTAGCATTTTTACGGCACCTAATGAACACCTCACATGTTATGGTTTAGTTAAATAACACGTTACGGCCACTTTTAACTATAACGCCATATTTAACTAAACCTTTAGGTAACCTAAAAATGCTAAATTACTTCATTCAGATAGTTTGTTGAGCATAATTTGATTTTCTATCTCTAACTACTAGATATGTTTTTTTTTTCATTGGCGGCGCTAGTGTGCAGCGTAAACGCTCTTAACTACGCATAGGTTTTGTCGTACAACGCTGTCAAGGCTGTGTGTGGTACCGTGCCACCTCCGCAAGTGATATGGTACTGCGTTTTTAGTGGGTACAATCACGATCATTTTCACCGCCTAACTATCTTGCACGCGATGTCCCGCTGTACGCCAACGTATAAATGTATTAAGTAATAAAGTAGGTACAAAGAAGAAGAAGAAGTGCTGGCGTGGGCGGCACGAAAATCTCGAACTTCTATAGAAGTTGTTGGCGTGGGCGGCACGAAAATCTCGAACTTCTATAGAAGTTGTTGGCGTGGGCGGCACGAAAATCTCGAACTTCTATAGAAGTTGTTGGCGGTAAAAAGGTTAACACATATTATTATACACTTTTGACTAGTTTTGACTCTTATTCTAATGTATTAAGAGTTAAATTGTTTACATGTTAATGCTTGCGACTGTACACCCCTACACCTTGTCGAGCTCCTTGTAGTGAGGTGGGATGCGAGTAAAAAAACCCACATTAGCGGTTTGCCCCTAACTTGAGCAGAGCTACACAGGTAAAACTAAAATAAAGACAACTATACAGGCGATTAAACTAAGAGTCCAACGCAGGTTAAAGCCTTCACTGTATTTGAGACGTAAATTTTATATCTCAAATAAATCAATCCTAGCAGTCGTCTCTAAAACAACACCATCAGTTCCAGTCTGATTCCAACCGGTTACCAGGTCATCCCCGCTACACACGACTTTAAAGTTTATACTGACACCCCCCACCAACCGTTAGGTTATAAAGTTAGGTGTCAGACATCCTTGTCCAAGCACAAGGGACCATCTGCGTCAGTTCATAACGCCAGATCAGGACGCGCCGAAGCGCATTCTTCATCCGGTACTTTTAAGACTAGTGTCTCGAGCGAGTTGCCCCGTGGACACGTATAGTCCACCACCTAATATCCAGATAGGTATATTGCAGAGTCGCCTGCAAAATTGAGTTGACGCAAACAATGGCAAATTACAACGTCCTTTGTCAATTTTGCAGCGCCATCGCACCGCCGTCGCCAGTGCACTCGACCGCGTTCAAGAGTACGGAAATCAACAAATTCAATATGGAAGCCGCGACACGAGAATGCTGCGACATTGTATCGAACATCAGTGGCTGTTGGTTGCTACAGTTTACGCGAAATAGCTCAGGTGTCAAGTTATTTTGTGTTAGTTTAAGCTTCAACTACAAGTATGTAGGGTTATCGACATTGTTTCCTTTGATTATTAAAAATAGGGAAACAACTGTGTTTAGTCTTTGGTGACAATTAAATTCAGACTTACTTCCTAGCTGTCAAACAATTATACAAAAGCTTAAACATTTTATAAGATGGTTAACTAGCTTGCTTTTTATTATTAGACGACATATACATTAGTGTATCTAACCAGACCTCTAACTATTTTAACATTAGTGACTATAGTTTAAAAAGTTAGTACAATTTAAAACTTTGTTACTCGAAGTTTCCGAAGCACACCTCTAAAGCGACACAACTTAAGTTTTTTCCTTGATTCCATTTGTAAATCGGAAATCGATTTGAATCACAACACGATTCTATTCATCCGGGCACCAGATTACTCGGATTCTCAACTAAAACCTTCGAGTCACTGCAAAAGCGGCAAATGGGAAACTGAATTTTCCACTCGCTTCTGTGCTGTGTTCTTAAAACTTTTGTGTTTGTACATTTTTATTATCCGACCGATTGTACACGCGAAAGTGCAATGAAATAGATTACAGTTACTTTGTTGCGTTGTGGGTAGGAATTTGTAATATGCCGTCTTGGGAAATGTTGGTTCGGAACGCTCGCACAGCTGCTGTTCTTACTATATTTGCCGGGGGATTGTGTTAGCAAATATTTTTACAAGGTCTGTTTGAAGTTTCTTAAATAAAATAGATTATTCAGGGCTGTTCTGTTTCTATGCACAGCGATTGTAGGGGCAGTGAAGTTTTTTCACTTTAAGTTTACGAACAAGAGGTCTAAACCAAGTCGATATATGAGTCGAAGGCTTTGCTACAGTATTGAGTTTTTTTTATTAAAAGGCATATTATAGAGACGGCAAACGAGTATACGGCCCACGGTCACCGCTTTCTACACACTTGTACTGTCACGAGCATGGCACGACATGTATACAATTTTAACTAGTTTTCACTTTTATTACATTGTATTAAAAGTTACATTGTATACATGTGAGTAATGCTGGTGACTGTAATAAAGGTATCAAGAGTGCCCTTAGTTCTTATGAAGCTATGCCTTGTATTTCCACTGACTCTACTACTCTCCAAACCCGAACACAGTAATGTATTTTTTTATGCTATTCTGTACTATTTATATTTTATAATTTATAAATTTTAAATTCATTCTTTAGTTTACTTTCTTTCTTTCGCATCACGTTAACGTTGGTTTGCCGCAAGTCGACTCGTCCTAGTGTGGAAGCCGCTGGCAACTTTATTCTTTTGGCTTGTACTTAGACTCTTGTTTTCTTGTAAACCCATTATGTTATTTACTTGTCAAATAGTATGTAAGTTGTAATGTTTAATAATAAAGATTATTTCATATTTAGATTTCTGTTTGTTGGCAGAAATAAGTATTAGCTTGGGCATTATTACCAAATCTGTTTCTTTGAAGAATCCCACCACTAAGCGATAACTTTTCCAATCCTTCTCCGTCAAAGATAGACAGACAACACAAATCGATACTGAAACCAGAGTAACTAACCGTAATATAGAAAACAACCGAGTAAGGTGAGGTGTAGTCAAATGCCTGCCTATAACCAATAAAAAAAAATAAAAAAACGCTTTAACGCCATTTTAACCGCCTCTGTGGTTTAGTGGTTAAGACCACCGGTTTAGACCCAGAGGTCTCAAGTTCGATTCCCAGCGAACCCTGGGTACATGTTTGTGTACATGGTTTAGTTGGTGATAGGGCGTGTTTACCCGCCGGGCTAGCTACACCCATCTTATCTTAATATGTCGCTATGACATCAATGTTTGTAGCATTGTTGTATTCTGGCAGCTTGAATAGCCAGTGCTTCAGTAGTTGAGGGGTTCCGGGTGAAGTGCGGCCTTTAAGCCTTATCATCACTAACATCAGCTTAAATAAAGGCCAAGTGCCCACCCTTATATTTTAAAAAAGACAGAAAAACCATCAAAACCGTACCTAATTAAATTTTAACCAAAGCAAGATAGCACGGAATCCCACCCTTAATTCCCATGAAAAGAACTAGCATCATTAATTCCCGCCTATTCATAACAGCTATAGGTGTACAACATCCGACGTCATTCTGCCATCATTATTTTCCGTCGGCCGCTCCGCGCGGACACCGGGTAGTACATGAATATTAAAACCAACCTTTCTGAATATAAAAGTAATGTTTTTACGTTCTTTATTATTCCACGATAATTAAGATGGTGGTAGCGGAATGCTTTTTGTGCGGGTGCCACTTGGAAATTCATAAATTCAGCTTACTTGGTGTAACGTTCAATTTATTTGTGACGGCGACCTTTGCTTTTACAGGGGGTCTGGGGGCGGGGGTATATTTTTTTTGTGTGCAATTACTACTTGCATTCGTTCAATGCTAATTTGGGGGGGGGGGCGGACTCTGTTACTGTTTTAAGTGAAAACGAGTGTTTGAAATGTTTTACATTTTTTTGGAAAGCTAACATACTTATAAACAGCCCGGACCTTGACTTGGAGATTATTCTGATGTGGAAGCATTTAGTAACTCACTATAAAAAAATACGAGTGATCATCTCAGCCAAAAGACGTCCACTGCTGGACAAAGGCCTCCCCCAAGGATCTCCACAACAACCGGTTTTGTGCTACTCGCATCCAGCGGCTTCCCGCGACCTTCACCAGATCGTCGGTCCACCTTGTTGGAGGCCTGCCCACACTGCGCTTTCCGGTACGCGGTCGCCACTCCAGGACTATCCCGCCCCAGCGGCCATCAGTCCTACGAGCAATGTGACCTGTCCACTGCCGCTTGAGCTTAGCAACTCTTCGGGCTATGTCGGTTACTTTTGTTCTTCTGCGGATCTCCTCATTTCTGATTCGATCACGCAGAGAAACCCCGAGCATAGCCCTTTCCATTGCTCTTTGAGTGACCTTGAGCCTTTTTATGAGGCCCATAGTGAGCGACCACGTCTCAGTTTCATATGTCATCACTGGCAACACACACTGGTCAAAGACTTTCGTCTTGAGACACTGCGGTATATCGGACGAGAAGATATTTCGTTCGTTTTCGTTTTATTATTTATTCTATTCTACTACAGTATTTCACACACACATCTAAAGTTTGATAAGCACGACGACAGTGACGATATGGGGCCTTCTTCTCATCCGATATAAAAATATTAAAGGGCAATGAAGTGCCTTTTAATTTTAATCAACAACGCCTAATTTCCATTATTAGCAATTTTAACACAATTTTTTTCCATTAACAATTTTTGGCGTTACAAACTTTGGGTTGGAGCTTCTCTTTAAGCTATAAGGCCTGTTTTGAGAAGCCCCGCTCCTCCTTAATGATTTTACATACATATCAATTCATAAAACAGTCACTCACACAAAAGTAGCATAAAGAATATTAAGTTAGAAAAATATAAATATAAAAATATACTAATGATACTCCATATCATTAATTGTCTATCCAACACAAATTCTTCACATTTCATTATCATCAACTGCTATAGGAGTGGGTAGATGATCACCTAAATTAAGATCAGTTAACCTTTTCACCCGTTTATGGCCCGTTCTCCCTATCCATCCATAGGGAAGGCTCGTGCCCCAGCAGTAGGGACATAAAATGAGCTGATGTTGATGAACCTTTTCACTATTTTCTGGCTGGCGAGAGCTGAATGAAAGTAGCCGCGCTCGCTCATTGGCCTGCACTGCCTATGTCCAGCAGTGGACTAATATAGGCTGACGATGATCATGATGAAGAAACTGTTCACTATAATTCCTGTAAAATTTCCACCAACCTCATTATCTTTGTCGGCGTCTTTAATGTGCTGTGCGATGAACCTGACGCTCTGTAACGCAGCAGCAACCTCGGGAGACAGGTGACGAGGAAGCATGTTCTCTGACTCAGTCACTGGTGGAAACGAAAAGAGATGATGAGCTTGTTTCGCTAGAACCGATACCTACCGATGATGAACAAGGTTGTTTTTTGTAATAGTTTATTAATAATGAAAAAAGGTTAATTACTGATGTTTTTTTTATCAAAGTTTGCAATTATACTGCAGCTCACTGGCAATCATTTTAATATTTCAATGTATTTTACCAGAAAACTCAGCATTTTTATTCAAATATGTATACAGTAATTATTAACGGGATTCTTACCATGTTTATTATTTATGAGTATCCGATATTTCGGCGCAGTTGCATGCGCCATGATCACGGAATTACTGATGTAATTACTTTTTGTATTACTGATGTAATTCCGTGATCATGGCGCATGCAACTGCGCCGAAATATCGGATACTCATAAATAATAAACATGGTAAGAATCCCGTTAATAATTACTCTATTGCAAGTGACCATGATAGTTTAAATAGTAATATGTATACAATCAGCACTCTTTTATCTATGGTGACTGTACTTGCGTGATTGAAATTTATCGAGTTCATAAATTCATGGGTGCCGAATTGGAAAGGTGCCGAAACGAAACTAACCCAATTTATTTTGGAGTCGCTGGTAGCTAGCTGTTTACTCTTTTGTTTATTGTCAGTTGGCACTAATAATAAGAGTTCTTGAAACAAAACATTAGAGTATTAAAATGTTTTAAGACGTTTTTGATTGAGAGATCACAGATGCAAACTTGTAGAAGAATACAACACAGTTTAATTCCTATAGGAACTGTAGACTTCCGAGTTCCGACTAAATGTCAACCGGCTCCTACCACTACATTAGGTATTCAGTAAGAACCGACCGGTAATTACATTGATCAGGCCATCTTTATTAGTTTGTTATGAGCTGATCATCACTGTAATTTGGATAAATGGTAGTTAGCGTGTCTTAACCTAATGTAAATTGAAACAGCAGTATTATCACCATAGTATCCACGCTTCACGCTCAGCTTTGAGGTGGGTAAAGGCATAAGGCGCATCTGCACAACAATAAGTGTCGAAATTAAACTTTTACTTCTTTGTAATGATAAAAAATAATCTTTTTTGTAATAATGATAACTAATCTTATTTCTTTAAATGTTTTTATGATCATTACAAAAAAGTATAAAAGTTTCGACACTTATTGCATCAAATCAAGTCGTAAATATTAAAATGACGCTTTATGATCTATTTTAATATTAACAAACACGTTAATAGCGAGATAATATTGGAAGCCTCGCCGCGTGAGATAACTGGTATTATAAAATCTTTAGTAAGAACTCTATCTAGAATATATTCGATGATAAAAATGTACCTATTTTATACACATAAGTAGCTTCCTTGTATTCCACGCTTACCTGACGGTCTTTGATGAGCGCTTCCAGCCAAGATGTCGTCCTCTGGCGCTGGAGACTTGCGGTAATCGCCGTTGTCGCTATTCTTCGAGTCCCCGAAGGCGTCTGTCAAGCTGTCACGGCTGAAAGTGTTCAGATTATTGGACACTGGTCGTTTTTATAATATTATGAATATCAGTTTATTAACATCAAACTGCTGATGAGTTCAAGTGTTCCTAAATAAATAAAAGCATGCAGGAAGGCATGCTTGGTTAACCAACCGTAGCAGTGTTTTTTTTTTGCTTTATTTGATGGCTTCGGCGATTAGCACATTAAGCCAGTGTCAAAGTAATTTTTCTTACAAGTAATAATTATAAAAACAATATTTCCTTCCTGATAATGATGATGAATGATAATAGAAATGAGAAGTGAGAAATGATATACCCCCCAACCCCTCGAGTATCTCAGTAAAGATGTGGGGCTTTACTAAGTCCTCACGCAGACTTCTTGAGAGAATTTAAAAAGTGCCGTTGCACTGTTTTGTTTAATTTGACAACACTCATGCACACTCACGAACACTTAACGACCTATCCACCATTATTTCACATTAATATTCGATATAACACAAATTTTAGAAAATAAAACAAAACCGCAGACATGACTCTTCACTTGCCCGCCAAGAAGTCTCCGTAGCGTGTTGTTGCGCTTAAAAAGGTTCTTTTTTTTCTAGAGAGTTGGCTGATTGCCCCTTAGCATTTTCAGCTTCACCGGGCTTTTTTGGGGGCTGCGAGACACTTAAAGGGTTCCTCGAGCCGTGTGAAACAAAGCACCGTCTGCGGTTTTCTATAGGGAACGGCATCACGCACTAGTGCGTGTCTCCGTGCCCTACTAGATTCTCCAAAGGGGTTCGCGTTAGATCGAGAAAACGAGATAGGTGTAGCGGCGTCTATAGACGTGTCACGTTTCCACATCTGCAATAATATTGCTCCGTGTAATTTTTTTAAACTAGCCTAAGTAAACACTTTTTAACATTATTTTGTGGAAAGAAAATATTATTATTACTATAGCAGTATTACGCAATATTATTAATGTTAAAAAAGTTCTTTTAGGCTAGCTTAAAAAACAATTACACGGATTAATTATTTTGTATACTTGCTGAGTTTCTTGCCGGTTCTTCTCAGTACAAGATCTCCCGCCCAGAGTAGACTTACGAACCGATGGCATAGTGACATTCACAAGAGCTACTTGTAGCCTAAACTGAATAAATGATTTTGAATTTTGAATTTTTTGAATTTTGTGGGAGACCGGTGTCTAAAATATGTAATAGATGGCCTGTTATTTAGATCACCAGATCCCCCTCACCTCAGACATTTTTAATAAGAAGCCCGTTTCCAGAATACATGTCGCTATTACAATATCGTCAAGGTATAATTTCATTTTAAGAGCTCTTGGTTAAAGTCCCCGGCATAATGACGGCTGATCAAGGAGACTGGAAGAAGATAATGTATTACTGCGTCGACCTAATATAAAACTGGGACCGGCAAGCAATCATGATGATATATAGAGAAATCAGATCATAACCCACGACGCTCTGGTCTAATGCACGGTACGGGACTTAACTTAAAAAACGCTACGACAAAAACGCTTAACTAGCTTAACGAGCCTTTAGAACGTACCGACCTTTAGCTCGTTTACGCTTGAAATATTTAGCATTGCGAAAGTTGCATGGATTGCAAGACCGCAATCTAAATGCGCAGTTCTTATATGGCATTTTACATGGCTTTTTACATGGCTAATCATGAGGACCAAGTAGCCCTACTAGTATAAGTATTAATGAGTGCCATTTGGGTTCTTCAGTCAGGGAAGAGCTCGTCGACGTGGTGATATATACGAAAACGGAGGTGAAAGAGATCATTTCAGGTTTAAGAATCTTAACTTATTTCTCATAAAAATTATTAAATTCACTTCATGAGAAACTTAATACTCGTTACTAACTTAAATATTAAACTAAAATTTAGATTTTTCTCTTGAGCCGTTATTCTGCAATAAAAGGCAATACATTGCAATTTACTAAGGTAATTCAATAATTAGGACAGAACATCATCAAAGTATTGAAGACTAAAACTTAAATAACATCCTTATCGAAAACAATAAAACCACAGTAGACAACAAACATTGGTTCAATGCGAAGAAAGTCTGGCAGAAAGAGGGTAAATCTAAAAAAAATACACTAAACGCACTGCGTTCGCCCCGAACAGCAAATTGGTGGTTAATTTAGTAAATAATAAATAACAAAATAAATACAAAAAAATGTTATTTAAATAATATGTAGTGTTAATTCCGCTAACTCACTCGTTTATACAGCTTGGATGCAGTACGCATGCACCGCCCTCCCGCCCGCAAAAAGTATGCACATGCAGGAGAAACAATGCGTGCAAGCGAAAATGCACACCAACACCGATACCCGACACGTGTTTTTGTGTGTGGATTTCCGCAAAATAACGCCTGATTCCATTAATTAACAAAATAAATATCAAATAGATCCGTGAGAAATGTGTTTTTTTTAAACAATTGTTGATAAAATTTTCCCGAGTCGGTTACTCACTACCAACTATGCACTACACTATCGTGGCATTCTGTTGTGAACAACAGAATTTGCGTAAAATTATATACAACATAGTAAATAGTGTATAACTGTCCCACTGCTGGACAAAAGCCTCCATCATTGATATCAAGTCATCACTACAATTGATGAGTAATGGCTTCGCCAAATGCGGGTTGGTGATCACAAACCTGGGCTATGCATCGAAAAACCGTAACACACTTTGCCCAACTTTGCAAGGAGCTCGATGGCGCAGTGGTTAACGCGCCCGCTCTGCGAGTGCTTAGGTTAAGCAACTTTCGCAAAGACCGGTCATCGGATGGGTGACCAAAAATTTATAATCTCGAGCTCCTCCGTGCTTCGGAAGGCACGTAAAGCCGTTGGTCGCGGCTGCATTAGCAGTCGTTAACAACCACCAATCCGCACTGGGCCCGCGTGGTGGTTTATGTCACGTTCTCCCGATCCATCCATAGAGAAGGCTCTTGCCCCAGCAGTGGGGACATAAATGAGCTGATGATGATGATGATGACTTTACCCAACCTGAGAATTGAACCCGGGATCTTCGGATATCGGGCCGAGCGCTTTGCCACTATGTCACGGAGGAGATATAACATAAGTTTGTTTATTTTCTCTATACGCATGAACATAAGAAAGCAAAAAAAAATAACAAACCCAGCGTATTAGATACCCAGCGTTCAAATAAAACATCACCATTGTTAATTCTTAACGCATCCTTATGAAATTATCGCAATGTTATTCGATTTAGAATTTTACGAGTAGAGGTACCCATTTTCCAGCGTTTTGTGCGATACCCTGCCTTCGGAGGCTGATATATTATGCCATTATTCGCACATTCACGTCACATGCGCCAACTTGGAAGATAACAGCGCAAAATGCTTTTTAATCACCACTTGCACCTTTGTGCTCTGGCAATTAGACTACATGGTGTCAGTGTCTAAGATCCCGGATTCGATTCTATTGTAGGAACCTGTTAGAAAACTGTTATGTATCTGTGAACAACGATGCGCGCTCTGTGCACGCTCTATTATCTATGCCTAGAAATAAACGTCAGTGTGCTAGCTAATGGCCGTCTTGAGTTTCACTTACTATTTCCCCCTTTTGCAAACCTTACATTGGCGACGAGGATAGGATGTAAGCGAAACTCAAGACGGATACATAATAGAGCGTGCACAAAGCGCGCATCACTCTGTTCAAAAACAATGCAAAATACTTTTTATTAAGCACTTGCATCTCTGGGCTCTAGCGTTTAGACTATATGTCTCAGTTCCAAAAAGTCCAGGTTCGATTCTTTTTGAATAGCCTGTTAGATACCAAAGCAAAATGCTTATTAATAACCACTTGCACCTTTTCGCTCTAGCGTCTCCGCCTACCTCAAAAGTCTCAGGTTCGATTTCTAGTAAATATAAAAAATATGTATCCTCTTTTGGTAGCCTCGATTTCTTGTTTAACCTTTCACCTCGCAATTTGCTGATGACGTAATTCATAAAATGGCGATTACCTAACTTCGATATTCACAAAAATATGAATATGTTGCAACAGATCATATTTTATGATTCTGTAAACGACAATTTACTAATTGATATATTTCCTCCGGCAGGTATCAAAATAAATATGATTACCAAAATAGTTTATTAGTTCTACATGATCAAACTATTTATTCTAGTAAACTTCTTCATACAAAGTACACTCTAACTAGACGACATAGAGTCGCGAATTCGATCGCTCAATTGTCAAAATTTGAAACTGAAATTTAAAGAGGTAGACGCACAGAGCATAAAATGTTGGGAGGTTTGATAAACGCAAATTTACTCTAGTTTGTCTATAGCCAAACTGCTTCATACAAAAGTAGGCTCTAAATAAGCAAAATTTAAGTTCAGATGTTGGTTGGCAGGCTTGATCATATATGATCGCTTGGGCGTTGACGGAGTTTCTCGATTATCATATATGATCGGTTGGGCGTTGAGAGGTAAGGACTAAAACATGCACTTTATGATGCTGATGTGCACTGTATATTATTGTTACCGGTTTGGTTGTTGATACAGCATGTTTTAAGTCCGCTTGGCTTGCTACCATCTTATCTATATCTGTCACCCTAAGGGCAATACTACTAACAGTGATAAGAGATAACAAAGCCAGTTTCTCAGTTGAGGATTTCGAATGAAGTGCACTCTCTCGCCATTTCAATTTCAACCTTTTCATAACAAACCAAGGAACCTTTTGCTTTGGTGGTGGTAGCGGCCTAGGTACCTGAAATGCTTTTCTAATTTAAATATCACGTTTGACCAAAACACCAGCCAAACGTCTTTTCAAAATGCTCATCGAAATTTGATCAATTAATGCTAAAACGGCCGGACGACAATATTTTGATCGAGAAATTTATTTTGAAATTTTCATGATAATGATAAAAGGTTTTATCTTATAAGCTTTGTTATGTAAATGACTCGAATGACTTTAATGTAATGAAAATTGACTTGACATAAATTAGTTTAAGGAAAAGGAGGGCAGTGCCATTAATTGTAATAAAATTTTACCTACGTTAAGCCCAATTTAATATGGGGAGTTTGACATTCGGTAAAAAAATATGTAAAAGAATTGTAAAAGAATAAGTAACTATACCCTTATTATCAAAAGGTACGGCTTCAAGTTTTAGAGTTATACAGATTATAATTTGTCGCAACCGTTATATTTATATTTACGTTTGAATAATGCTTTCTCTCTACACACTTTCCTTATGTCTATATCAAAAAATGTCTTAATAATAATAATAATAAATCATTTATTTCAGGCAACACAATGTATAAGATGGTAAAAACACAAAGGGACCCATATAATAAATACCTTACAGACTAACATACATACAATATAAAACAATTTTTGTTAGTAGATATATAACTTATCTATGTTAGTATATTAAGCACTAGTTTGTGCTGTTCCGGTGGTGTTGACCGGTAACCTTCCGCGGAAACGCCGGTATGCACTTCCATTCCCGTGATACTTAGGACTAGAAATTTACTAGAAAACTAGCAAATTACATGGTCATGCGTCATGCGCTAAGCAGCCTGTATGGTACTCGTATACAACGTGAAACAGAAAGGTGTGGTCAAAATGAAGAGATCCAAAGCGTATCCGATCTAGATCTTGTATGCAGAATTACTAAGACATAATTATTAACTTTAACTTGTTATGTAATTTTTAATTAAATAGTTCTATTGTGACATCACATCAAAATAAACAAGTTACAGCCCTAGTGGTTTAGTAACCTATGTGTTTTTACATTTATGATTACTGCTGCTTGCTTATGCGCGCCTGACGTGCATGACTTTACTAATATAAATATTTAATTTAAAATTGTGTGACAAATTAAAGTTAATAATTATGTCTCAGTAACAACACAATGTGTTGTTACTATTATATTAGTATATTAGTGAAGTCATACACGTCAGGCGCGCATAAGCAAGCAGCAGTGATCATAAATGTAAAAACACATAGGTTACTAAACCACTAGGGCTGTAACTTGTTTATTTTGATGTGACGTCACAATAGAACTATTTAATACAAGATCTAGATCGGATAGACTTTGAATCTTTTTATTTTGACCACACCTTTATGATACCCGTTGTATATATGTTTATATGTATATAGTGGCCCGCTCGCGACTTTGTCTATTTCAGTCAGTTCAGTTCAGTTTCAGTTTCAGTGAACACTCGTATCATATTTTTTTTTATACAAACATTGTCCCGATAATTACGGAAACAACAAAAATTAAATCAGCCAAATCGATCGAGCCGTTCTTAAGTGATGCGATGATATACATTCAGCTCGATTTTATTAATATAGATAATATGTTTATCATTTAAGAACGCGCAAATGAAGCAGTTGCAGTGACGCAGTCCTATCAACAGACATTTAAAAAAGTTAACAAATAAACAAGGTGTATTCAGTGAGCGGCGTAATTGCAAATACAGTTCAGGAATTGTAACAATTCAGTGCCACTTCAGCCGTAGGCGGACCGGTAAAATTGTTGGTATTTAAATGTGCCAATAAAGCAAAAACTGTTTACCACCTGGCGGCATGACGATAGCGGCTCGTCAATTAAATTGCCGACGGACGTCGCGGTTACGTTGGTAGCACGAGAATAATATTAAAAAGAAAATATTGCGGAACAAAAAATGCGTTCAGATGCAGATCGCGTATCCGTTGGAAGCTATACGGTGACCATACGATTTGTTTTAATTCATTTAAATATTTATTGAAAATCAGGTTTGACTAACTGTCTTCCAAAAAAAGCATTTGCCTGAGTAATAGTAAGCAGTTCCATTTATTACTTAAAACTAAATGCTGTCTCAACTATAGGTTGCCTTACCATGCAATAACGGAACGTAACAAAACAAAAGGAATAACAAAATAACACACCAGCAATAACGAATATCTGCTATCTCCAGAAGTAAAAAATTCAAAAAACATCGTAGGAATCAAAAGAAAAAGAAAAGGGTTTATAGTAATAAGCTTTAAGTTTTAAGAATTAAATATTAGTTTGTATTAAACATCTTAAATTTATCATGACACCAATACGACAAAACTGATTACGTAATTGATTTCTTAACGTGTTGTTTATTAGAGTAATTATAAACGGGATTCTTACCATATTTGTATTTTGTGAGGATAGATATTTCGGCATAGTCGCCTTATTAGTTTAAATAGTTGTGTTGTTATTGTCGTTTAAGCTCTTGCAGTAACTAAGTCAGCGAAAACGGAAGACTGATATTTTAATATTATTGTTCTTGTTTTCAAATTTAAACTATTTCTGGTTTTTTCGTAAACAAAATTGGTGACTAAGAGTCCCGGCTCAAACAGAAAGTATTGTCACCAACAATATTGGATATCACGGATATCGTGTATGATGCACCGACAAATTAATGGCTTTAAGGGCGTTATCGGATTTAACGGATTTAGTCAGACTAGTGAGAGTTCCGGCTTTGTTCGGGTATTATGAACGCTATGAATGAAAACGCCTTTGATTGCAAATAGGTATTGCTATTTAATTTAGAATTGGGTAAGCTTCTGGAATGATTGCCTTGCGTTTAGATAATTAGAAATTTAAAAATGTTTTTTTTCTTTACCGTTAATGAGAAAAACGCAGAATTGTACTCGCTAACCATAGTGGTTGAATATTAGACATTTTATTTCGCAAGTAAATAGTTAAAAAACCATAGGTTGGAGAAAAAGTTTCTTCGCATTTTTTAAGAAAATTTAAAACAATTTTTACATTTAGTTTATTTATATTTAACTATGTCTTAGTAATTCTGCATACAAGGTCTAGATCGGATGCACTTTGGATCTTTTTATTTTGACCACACCTTTATGTTCACGTTGTATATGACCAGTTGACCAGTGCTGGACAAAATCCTCTTCAAGTGCACAGCACTGAGCCCAATTCACGGCTACTCACATAATCAGACTTTGGCTTATTATTGTATCAACTATTGTTAGTAACATGCTAACATTCATTGCTATGCAGACGACAGTACAGTACATCGGCGTTATTTGGGTCACCCTGCGGCAAAGCAAGCCGATGTAGTGGAGTCGAGACGGAAGATTGTCATTGAGCTGGACGAGGAGTTAGACCGCATTTATAAATGGGGCTCTGATAACCTGGTCCAGTTCAATGCCAAAAAAACACAGGTCTGCGCTGTCACTGCTAAAAAGTCCGCATTTCTCCCCCAACCCTCCTTCCAGAGCAACCTATTGCCCATCCAGACTGGTCTCAGTCTCTTAGGTATGGACATACACAGCGACCTCAACCCGAAGAGCTATATTGAGAGCATCATAACCACAGCCTCACGTAAACTCGGAATCCTGATAAGTAAAGCGGTTCTTCACGCCTGAGCAACGTTGTCTTTTGTATATAAGACTCAGGTGCGCTCCTGCGTGGAGTATTGCTCTCATCTTTGTGACGGATCCGCCAAGTACTTGCTTGAAGCTCTTGACAGATTGCAGAGACATGATGTCTGTATTATCGGTAACGATGACGTTACGACCAGTCTGGAGCCGTTACAGCTACGTAGGGACATTGCTTCCCTTAGTGCTTTCTACCGCCTTTACCACGGTGAATGCTCTGAGGAGCTCTTTGACCTCATCCCTCCCTCTCCATTCCTTTCCAGATCGACGCGTGCAGAAGCCACCCTCATACCGTGCTGACCATCAAGAAACGTACCAAAAAGTTTGGACAATCGTTTCTTTGCCGAACTGCCCGTATGTGGAATGCGTTTCCCGCACACGTGTTTCCGTCCTCTTTCTCTCCCGGGTTATTTAATTTTGAATGCAATTAAGTGATATCCCTAAAACTAGGACAATGCCCCGAAAAGTGGTCTTAAGGAAGTCTTCACTTTTTGTCTATGTTCCCCGAAAAAGCACTACCTATTCTTATTACTGCTAATGACATACAGAATTACACATAGCACTGAATGCTTCACTTTATCTTACTGCGATATATATACCTACAAAGATTCCATTCAACAATTTTATGACCGACAATTTGTTTGAAATGCATATTTTATTGGAATTTATTTTTTTCTAATATTCCGAAAATATAAATTGTAAAGTTCGGGTTAGTACCTACTTATTCCAATTAACATTATCTTTAATAAACTGCTGCTGGGACAAAGTTGTCCCAAAAAAAAAAATGTCGTAAGGAAGTCTCCGATTTATGTCTCTGCGGGGCGTGAAAAAGCATATATGCAGGCTGCCATAGTGTGAGCGTTCGGGATAGCGTGGTGGCGCCGCTGTGATGAACGCTTTCACTTCTTGGGCTTCACTGGCTGCTTTTCATCAGGCAGGGTGAGGCCATTTTGGCGTGCCACAATAAAAAATAAAATAAAAAAACTAACCTCATTTCCAGCTCGTTGGTGTATCCGTTGGAGACGAAGGCGTCATCGTAGTCTGGCAAGGAGTATTTAGTCCTCCTCATCATTAGCAGTTTGGGCATAAGCTGGAGGAAGAGCTTCTTCATCCATGGAGACATTGTGTGCGTTGATGGAGACCTGGCATCAACACATACATACAATATTAGAAAGAGGTTTTAGCTTCTATGTCTGCACGTTTAGGTTTACGTATGAGTAAGTAAATAGCCTTTCTACTGTCCCACATCTGGACAAAAGACTCCATCATTGAAGTCGTCGCTATTATTGATGGGTAATAGGCTTAATCACCACACTTGTTAAATACAATTGGTGATCACAAACTCGGGTTATGCATCGTATAGTCCGAAACACGCTTTGTCCAACCTAGAAATTGAACCCAAGACCTTCAATTATCGGGCAGGGCGTTTAGAAATTAGACTGCTAAGGCTTTCATTATCGTCATCATCATCAGCTCATTTTATGACCCCACTGCTGGGGCACAAGCCTTCCTTAATGATGGATAGGGAGAACGGGCCATAAGCTACCACGCAAGCCCAGTGCGGATTGGTGTTAAGGCTTTTCGGTATGTCAAAGAAATATCAAAATTTTACGTTGACGCCTCAGCGGCCGAGTAGCAGAGCGCTTGGGCCGATACCCGAAGGTCTAGGGTTCAATGCCCAGGTCGGGCAAAATGTATTTCGGATTTTTCGATGCATAGCCCGGGTTTGTGATCACCAACCCGCATTCGGCAAGCGAGGTGATTAAGCCATTACCCATCAATTGTAGCGATGACTTGATTTCAATGATGGAGGCCTTTGCCCAGCAGTGGGACAATTATAGGCTGTTTACTACTACTACGTTTACGTACCTATTAGGGAGACTAAAATAAAGGTGGCAAGCCCACCATGCCTAAAGGGCTTGGCTTTCATCTCACTTGCTAGCAAATGACGATAAGACCGGAGAGGAAGTAAACTAATGCAGTCATTGTGGCCGAAATCGGTCAAGGTCATCTTCAATTTGAATTTCATTGTCGGTTTATAATATTACATCACGATCATCACCAGCTTATTGTATGTCCCCACTGCTGGGACGAGCCGTTCCTATGGCTGGATAGGGAGAACACAGGCCATAACACCACGCGGCCCAAGAGCGGATTGGTGGTTGTTTACGACTAGCAGTCGTGCATGCAGCCGGAATCAAAGGGTTTACGTTCCTTCTGTAGTATGGAGGAGCTCGAGATGATACATTTTTGGTCACCATCCGATGAACTGCCCTTGCGAAAGTTGCTTAACCTTAGCAGAGCTTGTGCTCGTCGATGAATGAGATTATTCTTAATAGCATTCTAAATGTTAAATAACAATTTAAATTAACGTTATACCACATTAACACGTTAAGTTTTGCACATTGAATAAAGCTTGTTGTACACTAATAGCGTTTATCACTATCGGCCATTACTCTTGCATTCACAATGTTCTATTACCGTAATGACAAAATAACAATGAGGGTGGATGATTTACGCGGCCATTAACGCGACTCGCGCGAGTGCTATTTAACGTGAGCCGTTCGTTAATTTAACTTACAATCTGATAGAGCTGGTGAATGTTCTAGGATGCTGAGTCAAACGGCCGATGCCTTAAGCCATGGCCAACACATATTTTTAGGATAAAGCGATTTCATTGTCGACTATACCTATGTCAATTATTGTATTATCGATGTAGATAAAACGGCATTAACACAAACCTCAGTGGTTTTAAATGCTGTACTAATTTTAAGGTTTAATCATGTGGCAACAATAAATAAAAAAAAAAAGGAGTAAATGGGTAAAATTAAGGTTTTTTTTAAAATAGACATTTTAGAAAATGGGGGTCTGTCTGATGTTAATCAGAAGCAGAGTCCAAATGCGAGGGTAGCTAGTGAATCACAATTCTGCCTCGCTAGCCGTTCTCAAGGTGAAATGCTTTGTGGATACACCGGGGCTAGAGGCGACCTCCGGTTATGTGGGACTCTCCTCGTCTTCTCTCGTCCAATTACTAAATAGTAAAAAGTTTAAAACACTTGTTACAATACATGTAATGATACATCATACATATTCTGGGATATGAACATTAATTCGTGCAGCTAGTACTTAAACTGGGAAAACCCGTGCTATAGGAACCAGCTCCTTCCTGCGACACTATTAAACTAAGTAGATATAATTATAACAGAATACATGAATACAATCTAAAGAATTAGAATTTAAAAAACTAATCAAGAAGTACAGTTCACAACATCCATATTTTGGGTCTATTAATTATCAAATAATGTAAAATGTATATTTCCTTCCTTGCCACGGGAACGGTTCGTGATCCCGAGCGGCAAACACCTATTGCCATGGTCTACACATTCTCGCCTGACCCTTTTACATTTTTCTTTTGTATATCTTACGAGTAAGCACACTGCCTTCATCTCACGATAAAGGATGATAGAGGCAATGGTGAAAGCCCTCTTCACCCGGGATCCTTAACTACTGAGACACTGGCTATCTTATCTCTAGCTGTCGGAACACAATAATGCTAGAAACATTGATTAAAATAAAAATAATTAAACTTTCCTTCACTTACACCAATTATCTAGCTCAAGAGAAGCTTCGTTATGAAACTCGTTAAAAATGGTTACTAGACAACGGATAAACATACTTAAAATACTTAAATACGTACTTATTATTCATAGAAAACACCCAGACCCGAGACAAATTAGAAAAACAATAATTTCTAAATTGACCCGACCGGGGATCGAACTCGTGACCTCAGAAATGGCGACACCATGAAAACCGGTGTACAAACCACTCGACCAAGGAGGTCGTCAAAATAAGATGGTGGTAACCCCGGCGAGCAAACAAGCCCTAACACTAACTAAACCGAGTAAACAAACCTCCCACTGGGACGCGAACCCGGGACCTCTAGATCTGAGACCGGTTCTTAACCACTATACCACAGAGGTGCTTATTATTATTAATATTTATTTCCTGCCCTATGGAAGATTTGGTTGAGGTTGACCATAGGGCTGACGTAGCGTAGCGTAGTGTGGATGTCGCTGACACGAAAGAAGAAGAAAAATGGCCTCCTTTGTTCAAACCGTAATTTCGCTTAACCGTTTGAGCTTAATGCTTAATGTTCTATTATCAATTCGAAAAACGTCAAAGTGTTGAAAAAAATCCACACCCCATGACATGCCGAAATTAATTAACACTATCACACTCGCGGAATTTTTTTTTCAACACAAGCTTTTTTCAAATTGTAATTATTTTGTTCGCAACAATATTTGCGTAAAATTATATGTAATAAACATATTCTATTATCGACTTAACATTTTTTTAATTCTGTTTGAGTAACGCGGTTTTATTCTCGTCTATAGGTATATCGTATAGGTATATAGTCGTTTTCATCATACATACATATAATCACGCCTCTTTCCCGTAGGGGTAGGCAGAGACCACTTTTTTCCACTTGCTACGATCCATACATACTTGTTTCGCTTCGTCCACTTTCATTATTTTCTTCATACATGCTCTTCGGTTTAGGGTACTCTTGACCTGGCCTTTTTCCAAGACGTCCCCGATTTGGTCTCGAAACGTCCGCCTAGGTCTACCCCTTCCAACACTTCCATTCATCATCATCATCATCATCATCATTATCATTTCAACCCGTTGGGACCACGAGCTCTTACGAGTTTAACAGTGTTATTGCAGTTGTGTAAACGAGTCGTGTGTAGCGGTGAATATACATGCGTGTCGTTTCGTGTGTTTTCCACAACTGCAATAATACTGCTCATAGTCAGGGGGTGGGTATAAGTAAGCTTTCCCTTTAACACCTTTAATCGTCTTACAGGCATTAACCCTAACATTGCCACCTTAAAATAACTGAAATAGGTATAATAAAGTTAATACAGCTCATTTACTCACTAAATGATTCTAATGAGTTAACGGTGTCACAGTGTCGAAAAAGTTAATGAGAGTCGTTCACCTCAATTTTCTTTCTATAATAACATTATTCTGTAAAGGTTAGAATAAGGGGTCCATCTCATTGCTGGGGTGAATTACGGTGAACTAACTGGCAGTCCAGAATTACCCTGATGATTTAACTGACCCTGGTTTTAAGTGGGTATTCCTTCCGCTCTACCGACCTCTTCGGGACTAGGTAAATTAAGGGAAATAGTTTTTTTTTTCATACCTAGCATGGCAAATGACTCCATACTACCTGATGTTAAGTGGAAATAGAGTTCAGACGCGAAGACAACTGGTGCAGTATGAAAACAACGCAGCATCAGTCAACCTCACTCTGCCGGCCCACAAGGTGCTTCTTCACGCCTCTTTTGATGGACCCCATATTATGAAGAAGGAGGAAGGAAGGTGAGAAAACGTGTCTCCACATTAGCTGCGTCTCCCCGAACTTTGATATACTATATTACATTTTCACTTGTTAATTTGCACCTACAACTACCACATTGTCCGTAGCAATGCATGTAGTCGCACTACGAGAGTGCTACGTGCTACGACTCTAAACATTTATGGTAATTGGTCATGCTGCGTCGAATGCTGCCGAGTAGTCGGCATTATTATGATAATAATTCGTAGGCATACAAAATTGCTGGTTTGTTTTCAGTAAAATTTAAATTATGCTACATAACTCCTTAGAGGTAGCTTAAGCATGTAGTGCGCTGAAGCACTCTTCAGAGTGCTACATGCTATGAAAGTAAATATATATCCATACTGCATCGAATGCTGCTTAATATTCGAAGTACAATAACAAATAGGCGTACACAATTTCTTTAAGAACATCTTCTCACTGTAACATTATATACCTAACTTCAAGAGTGCTACGAGCTACGACTTTAAACGTATGATCATGGCGCAGCTAATGCGACCTAGTATTCAGTATATAAACATAGTTTTAAGGCAAACATCATTTACTTCCACGTCCAAGCGTCCACCATAACTATGTCGTCTCACAACGAAAGTGCTTGAAGTTACGAAATGTAATGTATGTGTTGCGGCGAATATTGCCTTATATTTGGTCTATAATTGTTTTGGTCCATCAAAGTGGTGATAAATGATAATATGTATTTTGTTGGATCTCAGTTGATACATTACAATCACCTCCTTTTTTAGATCTGTATCTTTACTGTACCACTTATCACTTATCTTGTCCCTATCTACTGACCCTGATAGTTAGGGTATGGCAGTTGGAACTACGGGTCCGGCTGTCTTTTCAAGGGTATCACGGGAGTCCGGATCATGAGCCCCCTGCCGGTTATGCCTTCGCGGGCGTCTCCGGCAGGTCCCGGACATGGGTTGGACTCGTGGTGGTTATGTGGTTATGATATAAATGGTAAATGATACAAGCGTTTGGGGTCGTAGTCCGTTTATTACTGGCTAATATTCGAATTGGCTAGCGGGCGGCAATAATAATAATAATAATAAGTCGCCAATAAGCCTGATATCGTGGTGGTCGACCGATCCCAGCGCCGGGCAATACTGGTTGATATCACCATACCTCATGATGAGAACCTCGTGAAAGCCGAGAAGGACAAGCTCAGTAAGAACCTTGACTTGGCTCACGAGGTTACCGCCATGTGGGATGTGGATTCAACCATTATTGTACCGATAGTCGTTTCGGCAAACGGTCTTTTAGCCAAGAGCCTCGATCAACACCTTGAGAGGCTCTCGCTGAAAGGTTGGGTCAAGGGTCAGATGCAAAAGGCAGTAATCCTTGACACGGCACGTATTGTCAGGAGGTTCCTCACTCTGCAGCCCTGACCACCGGTAGTTTGGGCCCTGCCTCGCTGCTGGCGGTACTCTAGGATTAGGTTTTTATAATGTTTTATTGCTTTTATATTAAAATATTGTAAAAATCTAGTTTTAAGGAAAAAAATTAATAAAGAGTATAATAATAATAATAATCATTCCTTCACACTTAGTTTTGAAACCTGTTAACAATATTAAACATTTCATTGGTACACTAACTAAAAGAATTTCTTATAACAGACTTCCTTCCTTTGTCGCTTTGGGCGGCCCACTAGCGGTACAGAATCAAGGGCAGGTAGTGAGTCGCCGCCAGCTGGCGAGGGGAGGTCTGACGGCGTCGGCGACGCGGACGAGGGCCCGCCAGCAGGCGACTGCGGCGGCATCTGCGGGCCGTCACACGAGCCACCTTCACCTTCCTCAGCACAGTCTACAAACTCATCTATGCAATCATCATCTAATTGTATATCAACAATACTTGAGGAACTATCTTCTGGTAAAAGTGGTCCGACTAGCTCGGTATTTCTTTCCGGATTGGACGATGAATGCGTAGCAGTATTGCTCTGTTGCTGGGTTGAATTACAAACAGGGGTTGGTGAATTTGAGGCGCCATTTATCAAGTCACCAGGAGCGCTCCCTCTATATCTAATAAGCTGATCGACATGTCTGATACAGTCTATTGAATATTCAAATACAAAAACTTTAAACATTCTTTTGCCTACCATTTGTTGCACTCCCCCCAATTGCCAAGATTCCTTGCGTGCACTGTACCATCTCACCCATACAATATCGCCAGGAGCAAAACTGCGTGCAACCGACTGTTGTTCATTAATAGCTATTACACTTTTATCTTTTTTGTTTTTAATAGGATGAATCAAATCTAATCGTGATTTTAGGTTACGGCCAAACATAAGTTCGGCAGGGCTTTCACCTGTAGTACAGTGCACAGTATTCCTGTACTCAAATAAGTAATCTAATAATACTTCTGAAACTATGCTAGGTGGTAAACTATCTTTTAATATACATTTTAACATTTTTTTACATGTTCGGACTGAATTTTCCGCTTGTCCATTGCTACATGGGTGATAAATTGGGGAGTTCATATATTTAATGCCATTGCAATTACAAAAGTCATTAAATTCTTTACAGTTTATTTTAACGTCGTTGTCAGATACTAATACGTTTGGTAAGCCAAAAGTTACAAAAATGATTTTTAGTTTAGTAATGAGTGCTTGCGCATTAGTACCATTATTCATGTATACGCATTCCAACCACTTGCTAAATGCGTCCACTATGACTAAGTACACCTTTTGACCAATAGTCATGTAATGAATGTGAACGCGGTCCCAGGCTGCGCCCGCTCGCGGCCACGGGGCAGGCGGCGCGCGTGGCGGCGCTGGTCGCAGCGCCGCACACGTCTCGCAGCCGCCGATCCATTGCTCAATGTCAGCATCTATACCCGGCCACCACATCCTACTACGAGCATTACTCTTCATTTTTATAATGTCCAAGTGTGTACTATGTAACTCCTTTAACATTTTACTTTTTAATATTGATGGAATAACAACTTTGTGACCTCGTAATAAACAACCATTCTCTTCTTGCAAATCTGTTCTACAAAGAAAGTAAGGTGACAATAATTTACATTTTACTTTGCGAGGCCAACCGTTATTCATAAGTTTGATAACTTTTTTTAGGATTGGGTCATTTTCAGTTACCCTTTTAACGTCGCAAACTGTAACAGCTGGTGAAATTGAACTTAGAAATTTGAGTGAACTATATGTATCAAATTCGTTATCGGTATGACTATAAGTTTCTGATAAAGGTGCACGTGAAAAAAAATCTGCGACAGAATTGGTGATGCCGGAGGTGAACTCCACTACATAATTATATGCTGATAATATAATTTTATACCTTTGAAGTCGCATTGCAGTCGTTACCGATATACCAGATTTTTTATCAAAAATCGACACCAACGGTCTGTGATCCGTTTTTAAAATGAATGGTTCACTTCTGCCATAGATATACTGATGAAATCGTTTTATTGCAAAAATAATCGCAGTGGCCTCTTTTTGAATTTGACTATAATTGCGCTCATTAGCCGTCAATGATCGAGATGCGAAAGCTAAAGGCCTTTCTATCCCCGCGTCATCACGCTGAGACAGAACGGCGCCGAGCCCGCCGGGGCCGGCGTCAGCCGCCAGCACAAGCTGCGCGTGTGGCTCGAAATGCGCCAAAACGCGCTCTGATGCCAACTCGCGCCGCACGCGCTGCAGTGCCGCGCGCTGCAGTGCCGCGCGCTGCAGTGCCGCGCGCTGCAGTGCCGCGCGCTGCAGTGCCGCGCGCTGCCGCTCGCCCCACCCCACTCAGCGCCGACACGCAACAATTCATGTAAGGGACTAAGTAGTGACGATGCGTTCGGAATGAAGTTTCTATAGTAGTTTACTATTCCTAAGAAACGTTTAATTTCAGTGACGTTTGACGGATCGGGTGCCTCGAGTATAGCTCGTACCTTTTCGGGACAAGTTTGCAAACCATTCTTATTTATAACGCACCCTAGATAAGTAACACTGTCTTTTAGGAATTCGCACTTCTCTCGCTGCAATCGTAACCCCGCTTCACTAAAACGACTTAAAACGGTCTGTAATCGCTCTAAATGACTTTCCTTGCTGGGACCACTGACGCACACGTCATCGAGCCAGATACTTACGCCCTCAATGCCAGAAAGCAAGATTTCCATCGATTTTTGGAAAATTGCAGGTGCGTCGGCTAGACCATACACCAAGCGAGTATATTTAAACAATCTTTTAGGCGTATTTATTGTTGTAAGCTCTTGTGAGCTGTCTTCCAGTACGAATTGATTATACGCGTTTTTTAAATCAAGCTTGGTATATTGCTGTCCTCCACTGAGCCTAGCAAACACCTCCTCTATTCGCGGTAGAGGATATTTATCCACCACCAAATCTTTATTTAAGGTTACAGAAAAATCACCAGCAATTCTGACCTTACCCTTCTCTTTTAATACAGGTACAATGGGGGTCGCGTAGTTTGAATGGCTAACTGGTACTAATACGCCGAGGCTCACTAACCTGTCGAGTTCGTTTTCGACCTTATTTTTAAGTGCAAAAGGAATAGGGCGCGGTTTGAAAAAATTTGGAATGGAATTTTCCTTAAGCTGTAATTTTACTTTAAATTTATTGAACGTACCCAATTCATCACTCCACAAATGTGAGTATTGTTGCATCAACTTATCGAGCTTATCTTGTTTAAACGCTACAAATTATTTAAGTCTGACATAACAATACCCATTTTAAACGTTAACATAAAATCACGGCCCAGCAATGGGGGTCCTCCATTTTTGACAACATATATTTTTATCTGATTCGTTTGATTATTATAGGTTATTTTTGGAATAAAAAATCCTAACGGTGAGATTTTGTGTCTATTATAAAGACACATCTTTAAGTTACATTTTATCAGTTTGTAATTATAAAATAAACTATTATATAACTCATCAGAAATAACACTATTTCCTGACCCTGTGTCTAGTTCCATAGTTACCCTAATTTCGTCAATAAATAAGTCTATTTTGATTGGATTTTGTTCCACATACCTTATATTAAAATTTTGGCATTCTTCGCAACCTGCGCCCTTGCCGTTTTCGCCGTCATCTGCTTTATCATCACATATGTTATTCACTCGCTGAAACTTATTTCGCTCCGCACAAACCTTTTTTAGATGCCCTATATTACCACACTTATTGCACCTATAGGATTTAAAACGGCACTTTGCTTTGTCGTGGTTTTTCATCCCGCATACCGCACACATCTTGTCAAACCGCGTTGAATGCGCGGTTGCCAGCTCCTCACCCGCACTGCCTCTCGCGCCGCCTCTGTTCCGACCACCTTCGAAGACTGTGCGGTAAATCGGCTCTTTCTTCACACTGATGTTGGTTAAGGCTCTTGCCGCTCGAGCACTCTCGGCTTGCTCCGCAATCTCTAAAGCCTTATTGACCGTCATGGAGCAGGGCCTTTGTTCGAAAAGCTTATCACGCTCGGGACCTGAGCCAAGGCCTAGGATAAAACGATCCGTAATATTCGTTTCTAGGGCAGCTCCGAAATCGCAGAAACTCGCTAGTCCCCGCAACCGCGCCACCCATTCCTTCAATGACTCGACTGGACTCTTAGTCGCCCCGTAAAACTTCGCACTGTCAGCGTTGGAGGATTCCTTAGATTTAAAATGATTGTCGAGTAATGCAACTAACTCCCCGTAACTGAGTGTATCGATGTCATTTGGAAATGCAAGATTTCTCACAAGCCAGTAAGACTCGTCCGATAAATGAGTTATCAATATGGCGCCTTTGCGTCTTCCACTTTATTCACTTTTAAAAACTGTGTTAACCGTCCTTTGAAAATTGTCCACTCACTTATTTTATAGTCAAAAACTTGTAAATTCCCGATGTACGACATTTTATACGATTAGACGATTTAATGTTCGAAAAAAAAATCCTCGTCGCCATTGATATAAATGGTAAATGATACAAGCGTTTGGGGTCGTAGTCCATTTATTACTGGCTAATATTCGAATTGGCTAGCGGGCGGCGGCGCAGCGCACGCATACATACACATCAGGTTAGCTGTAGAAGTGGGAATGTTCGTCCGTCTAGTTGAGGTCTGGCCAGGCTTCCGCAGTGCGCAGCGAGCAGTTCCGAGTAGCGGTCTTGGTGGGGCCCTAAGCGAAAGGATTTGCGGGGCACGTGAGTTGTCCATAGTTGGTTGTTCTGCTTGGTGGTTTTCATTGAGTACCTAGGCTTCCAACATCTCCGGTACTAGTCCGGATAACTAGTAGAGGCGCCCACTAAATGCAATGTCTCCGGTGAAGTTAGCCGCGTAGGATTGTGAAACTGACGATGTGCCTGGATGGGTACTGAGAAGTGAGTGGGCTTACAACTCCGCCACCAAAGAGGAAATTTGGTAGTCAACTTTAGAGTTGACGACCCGAGCAGTGGAAACTGCGAATTGTACTCTTAAGCATCGATTAGACCATCCGAGAAATAAGACACTAACTCACTTAGGATCCTGAATTAGGATGGTGTAATCGCTGTTAGTCAGTTAGTGTCTTGAGTAAGGACGATCGGAAGAGCCCGACCGTCCTATCTCCTAACTAGTGTCCTAACTAGGATAGTGTAATTGCAGTAAGGAAGTAAGGACGCTCAGTCTCCGCGCAGCATTGCATACGAGAGGGTGTTATGTCGTCTGTCGCAGAGTACCTACCTTCTTTGTATCGAAAATGTCCTCCAATAAAGAGAAAGAAATATTGCTAAAGTCTAATCATTAATTCACTGGAGTAAACTGACAGATGCTAATGTCACATTGTAAAATTAAGTTGCCACATTTATTGTACTAGTGATGCGTTTCGTTCATTTTCATTCAGATCACTCACACAAAGTCAGTAGGAACGTTTATTATAAAAAGGTACTTAATTAATTATAATATAGGTAGGTATATAGCGAGGCGGATGTTAAGCGAGCAGTTCTTCGAACCCAGATAATATTTGTAACTATAGTATATTCTGTCGCGGTAATACCAATTTGTTAATAGTTTGAGCGAGATTAATTATGCGTTGCTTAGTGCTTCTTTTTAATTAATAAGTAACTTCTATCGGTGAGAACCTATAAGTGGTTTTTATGTGTTATACTTTGTAACCCTATTTAAATTTTGTAAACCTTGGTTTTCCTAAGATAATAAAATAAATAAATAAAATAAAACATTAATATCTTTTTGTACCGAGAAATTTCACCTGGCAGTTTAGTTGTCAGTGTTTGTTTTGCTTTGGGAGCTGTTATTATTCGAAAATTTTGGAAGTATTTTAATTATTGCAATTTTTACATCATTCATCTTTTTGAATGAAAAATACAGATTTAACCACTGTGTAGGAGTACCATTTACTGAATAACAATGAAGACAAAACAGAATACTATAAATTAATAACGTTGAAATGGAGATAACCTCAACAATATAGTACCGTTTGACGTCAATAATCACTCGATCCCGTTCCAAAATGAAAAATCACTCTGACCCGTTCTAAAAACATTTTTTAGCACTTTCCCACATAGCACTTTCTCTGTCTCCGAGTGAATTTTCACATGGGTTACTTTTACGACAACTAAAACATCAACTATTTACAATTACTTTGAAAAGCATCGTCAAACAGTACAATTATTAAAACTAAATAATGTTATTGTCGCATGCAGCACGGATCGCGCTCATACCTATTTTGACGCAGACTAGAATAATATACAACAAAATCAAATTTCAAAACGTAAACAAATTACGCTGTCAACTAATAATCAAGTAGAAATAAGCCGTAAAAATAATGATTTTTCATACCGTAAGACGTCAAATTGAGTGCGGGCAGACTCCGACTCCGACCGGTGCAACTGTCTCGTTTCCGCACGCGCTGTTGGTTATCTATCTGTTCGCTTTATCTCCTTCAGTCAAGTGTGAACTAAGTGATATACTTGTTAAGTGGACTAGTCCAATTGAAGGATTCATTCATGAACGACTCATATCTATGTCTGTCTGACGACGACGAATAAGAATATATCCATTGCATTTTTGTTTAATTTTATATACTTAATTCGAGTAATTCGCCTGTTCAAAGTTATCATTTCTTAGCCTTTAAAGGTACTAATGCTAATATTTTTATATCAATTAAACAAAACTGGCCTAGGAGATTTCTTAATAAAGTAAATAAAATGAGTAATGTGATTTGATTCAGAACGTTATGAGAATGAATGAGTGAGTAATTGAAGTCAATCTTCTTGTCACAACACTATTTTCTGTTCATCAGAAACTGGGAACACCGAAAACGTCAGATTACTCCAGTGAATTAATGATTAGACTATAATTATGTTGTACCTTTTTATGGACATGTCGCATTTATGGAACAAAAACCATACCGATTATAAAGACAAATCGCTGAGACATGAGGGGTATCGGGTGCTATTAGAAATATCCAAAATTTTATTCTCAACCGCAACAATAAAAACATTTTTTTTTTAATATATTAGTCAACAATCATCACCTACATACATTATGCGCCGCCCAAAGTCCGGCGTGCAAGCCGCTCGGTTACTGAGGTCGTCAAAAAAAATTACTTTTTTATTTTTGACTCTGTACCTATGTACTACCTACGTAAACTTGAAAAAATCGTGACACCATTATTAAAATATAGCTGTAATAATAATTTCAAAGATCTTCTGCCTCTAAAAGATTTAAAATATTTATGTTAGATAGTTTGTTTCTTAGTGGTACATAGGTACCAAGTTTTTAGCCCAACACTTTTTTTAATTTACGCCTGCTGTTAGCTAGCGCTATGCCAATTTTTTGAAATTCTGATAGCGCGGGTGCCATGTTCAACGTTCCGTATCCGACTGAGTTAGAGTTCCGATTTAGGATAGTGTAAACAGGACGCTTTTACTGCCGTCCTAACTAGTCTCCCGACTTAGTGTCCTGTTTATCGGATGGTCTAATCGGTGCTTTAGTGCAACGAGAAATGAGCGAGCTTACAGCTCCGGTAACGTGTCTGAATATTAGGTAGTGGACTATACACGTCCACGGTCCAACTCGCTCGAGACACTAGTCTTAAAAGTACCGGATGAACAATGCACTTCGGCGCGTCCTATCTGGCGTTATGACCTGACGCAGATGGTCCCTTCTGCTTGCGCAAGGATGTCTGACACCTAACTTTATGACCTAACGGTTGGTTAGATTTTTAAAGTCTTGTGTAGCGGGGATGTACCACTTATCACTTTAAAAATTGCGTGCCCGATAGGATTCTCAATTTGATCTTTATATTTTGTTACAATCGTTATGTACAGTATGGTTCTGTAATAAAAATATTGAGTATTTACCAATAAAATTGATAAGTTTGCCGTGTTTCCACGTCACATATACATAAGTGCATCCCAGTAAAAAGCCATTCTCTAGTTTAGAGTGCGCCGATGGCAATATTTCACTCTATTGTTATCGAGGTGACAATGTTACAATGAACGCGCGAGATTTATTCTCGCCATGGTGTAGCGGACCGTTTTGCCGGCCATATTATTTTATCACACTTTTTTTAATACTATGTCACACTAAAAAATTGTTAAGGCACTAACAAAAGTGTACCCTAAAAATATTTGAATTGTTTTACATTGACTTTCAGGTTGAATATTTTGAAAATAACTTGGATGAACGATTTTAGGGTTACCGTGTTTCGTTACCAACGGGTAACCCGCCACGCTGACCCAATTGGGTAAGTGGGTGTTAACGACTTGATAACAACGTGAACTCAACGTTAAAGTCTTGAGATGTTTTTAGTCGGTCCCACTTCCCCGGATAGCCAGGGTATCCAGCACTCCGGAACTGCACAGTTGTATCTAGTCAAACCGCTGCGCTTAGAGCTCCTTTAAAGACCAACTTACATAACAACCCTGATCTACACGACCTTAAGTTTATACTGACACCTCCCACAAACCATCAGGTTACAAAAAGGCGTCAGACGCGCAAGCAAACTAACTCGCACAAGCCACCATCAACGTTAGGTCATAACGTCAGAGCAAGACGCACCGAAGCACATTCTTCATTCGTGTCTAAAGCTAGTTGCCCCGTAGCTCGTATAATCCACTACCTAATATTCAGATAGGATACCTAATATCGGAGCTATAAGCTCGCTCACTTCTCGTTGCACTAAAGCTAAGCGTCCATTAGAGGTGAGTCGGGCCGCAACGGTGCGGCGAGCATTTTTGCGTACTGCGTCCACTATATAGGGTACGCCACGCCGCATTGACGGATTTTTGAATTCAAAGAACTTTATTTAAGAACATAGTTCACTTATAATGAGCTTACAAATTAAAACTTAATTAACTATTTTTACAGATTTTTACAGTCAGTCATAGGTCGACAAGCAAGTTAGTGCGACAATAGATAGCTCCGATGAGGAATTATTTTTATTAATGTTGTTGGAGGAGCAAGAAAATAAGAAGCTATCGCCAGTATCATATAGTTTTGAATATTGTTGAACTAACGATATAAGTAGTTCCTCGTTCATTTTTTACTGTCCGCTCGCTGCAGCGTTCTACAACAAATGCTACGCTTCAATCTTCATGCGTCCACTGGAGTCAGGGCGGGCCGGGCCGGGTCGCATCGACGGAAAAATACACACGCCGAGCGATACGCCGACGGATTCCGTCGCGATCCGGCCCGCCCCGCTTCTAATGGACGCAGTTTCATACAAAATGTATAGCAAGCTGGTTTTTGCGTTGTGATGCGACCCGATGCGGCCCGCCTGGTGGACGCTAACCTTTAGAGTACAACTCGCAGTTTCCACTGCTTACATAATATTAATAATGAATATCTATTTTAACGGGATTACAACCTTGGTTTTCGTTGTTTTTGACTGTCCGATATTTTGGCACAGTTGCAAGTGCCAACCACAGTTGTGGAACCATGAATGTTGTGTGTCACAGATTGAAGCTACACGGGTGGATATTTATGAGTAGACAAAACGATCTAGTACTGTCTTTCTTAGTCGTTTTTGCCCGATCTGATCCGAACCAAATAAATAGATTCAAAATATAAATCAAAAGCTTTTTATTAATTAAATTACTAACCGAACTTCGGTGCAAGATGGTAGTGCAAGATAAAAATATCTGTCGGTATGATATCCTGAAATTGCATTATTTCTTTATTTTTCTGTCTTGTTGTTGTCTCAACATGTCTTCGTGTTAAATTTCTGAAGAGTTTCTTGAATCTGCAGACTTGTGCTGTTTTCCTTCACAGGCACATTAGCACTTCCTGTAATACTGTAAAATCAGCTTTTGACGGTTCATATTCTATGGACTGTTGTTTGGGATCCTTGTATTTATTAAAACACATCTATGACTTCATTACGGTACCATAATTTATTCTGTCTTCTTTAAAACATTACCATATCAAAACACTCATTATAAATTAATACCTTTGACTATATAAAGATTAATACCTACTACAAAATAACATTGTTAATCCAAAACACTCTGATCCATACAATCACAATAGAAGTAGATGTAAACAATTTTTCCTTTGACCAAAAGACAGTAAGAAATAATATATTTCCAGACAACTATTATTTTAATCAAATGCCAGCCAGTAATAAACCATAGACATAAAATTCTGCCAAATTTATATTCCAACATCCCCTATGAATTTTATGTTTATTACAATTAAAATAACAACTCTTATAACTACCATCAACTTCTTTAAACCCCAATTTAACTAATCCACCCAAAACTAATCCAACTTTACAATTCTAATAGCTACTTACCTCAAATCTCAACTAACTTTACCAATCCTACACACAATTAACTACATCACCAATAACACCACTAAAACCACAATCAACTTCATCACCAAAAACTCCATCTCCAATTCCATCATCAATAACTTCTTCCAACAGCTCCATCATCAATAATTCTTCCAATTCCTTTATCCAAAAACTCCGTCACCAATGACCAATTAACTTCTTCAATTTCCAACCAGCTTCATTACAATAAAATCTCCGACACCAAACTATAAAAACTCCATCATCATCAATACCAATATTCATCACCAATTATCAACATCTTCAACACCATCAGCTCCAATCTCCAACACCATCAATACCAATCTCAAACATCATCAGCTCCAGTGTTCGACATGATACTCTCTCTCTTTTCATCTTTATTTTCAAACTACGATACACATCATAATCATTACTCTTCCCCTCTTGTTGTGTATCACTCCAAATTCCCCTCACAAGATAATATTTTCCGCCATCTTCAAATTCTCATCTCTCTCTAAAAGTTTTCTTCTCGTTTTTTTTTTCTACTTTTTATACTATTACAAAATTTATGAATTATTTTGGCACCATTCATGACAAATTTTATTATTAAAAATTTACTTTTATAGATAAACAAAAAAAAAATTTTATCAAAAATTATGTAAAAGAAAAAGATAAAACAATCACGGTCGAAAAAACAGGAAACAATAATATTTTTCTCAACATGACAACTACATACTTCACAATATTTAAATATGTTCCAAACAATTATTTTAATCAATTGCCAGCCAGTAATAAACCATAGACATAAAATTCTACCAAATTTATATTCCAACATGGACATTAGTGCATGGTCTTTAGGAAATCTGTAGAATAAAAGTATCAATATATCGATTTAGAAAAGTAAGCACATTGTTTACGTCACTATACACGATAAAGATAACCCGAAGCAATTTCTGAATTATTGCTAAATATGCTATAAAAATTGAATTAACGGCTGATTTTTGCTACAAAATGGTTTTACCAAATTTTATTTGTATTTTTATTCGCTTAACAGTTCACATTCGACAAATAAAATAGCAAAAACATACCGACTGAAAGTCAATAGTCCATGACTATTTTCTTTTTGAGATTAAGGCGACGCATTGGAAATTTACGTGGCAGGGATCTTGATATTTCCCAACAATTACAAAACATATGAAAGTGATATTTGATGACATGATTTTTCATTTAATTGACTTCATTTTGCTAGTTGCAGAAACACGATTTGTCAACTTTTATAACAGAGAAAAAAATATCAAAGTAACCTCTTTTAAAACATAGATTTGCATTTTACAGGCAAACCAGACCGATTTAAGCATCAAAACTTTCTTAGTAGATTAGTCTTAACAAACACTTCGATATGCTAGTTTATTTTTTTAAATAATTTGTAGATTTAATTTGAAGGAAAAAAAACAGTTTTTCTTATGGTACGGGGCGCAAACGCTCCGTATTAGATTAATTGTTTAACGGTGCGTCGCCTTAATAGAACTTGCGGCCCCCAACTACAAAAGAAGTAATGCCACACACACAGTGCATTCGTGCAATCTAGACAGAAATACTATTAAAAACTGAAATAAATAAGAGATAATATGACAATGTTATTGTCGTATTTGATCGAAGTTTTTGACAGTCGATACTATTAATACGCGAACAAGTCAAACAGATCGTTTAGAATTAGAAAAAGTTATTGACTTTGACACTTTTGTTCTTTTTGCATGTGTTTTTGCAAATCACAGTTTACGTATTCGTCATATCTTATGTTATGTCGATTTTTATTAGAAACTGTTTCCTTCCAAATTGTACTGAGTGTCCTTATTTGTCTGTCCTTACTTACACAGCAAGCTCGAATCAAAAGAAGTGTGGCTAAACATAGTTTGGGTCACGCCTGTGAATTAATGTGACATACATAACTCCATAGTACCGTTGTCATGAGGAAAGTCGACCTACAAGGAATTTATTATGTACATTTGTGTATCTTATCTCTAAGGCTATTGTATCCGAATTTTACTGCCTCCGTGAAATACACAAAAAGTCGTTGGATAAAATAAATACAAACCTACAACAGACAGTCAGTATGCGTTTTATTTTGGTATCGTAATGGGATTTTGGTAATGGAAGACCGAGTCCGAAACCGTGTTTCGGAACCGTTCGAAGGTTACGGACGTGGGTGAACGGATCATACAACTCGAGTAGAGGTGGGCAGGACACGTGGCTAGACGGGAAGACGGCCGGACCGACGGAGTGGTGGCTAAGAAATGCTTGTCGATCGGTAGGCAGACGCCCTAGTCCGGGTGGCGAGCAGGGGATGGATGAGGATGGCGCAGGACCGTGCAGAGTATTGTGCGAGGGAAGAGGCATGTGCCCTGCAGTGGGCGGTAGTGGGCTGATGATGATGATGATGAATAGATTATATCTGCAGCAGTTCACATTAGCAGAACGATTTCAAACAAAAAAAAATAGTATTTACAATTTTTTTAGCATCCATGGGTATTTATGTTGTTTCATAAATGACCTAACTCGCAACAAATGACCAAGGTACTGCGCACTGACAAAATTATGAAACCGCCAGTGTCGGTGCTATAGAATAATATACGTGCGCTTATATTTACTTAAGCATCGCATTTATTTTTATTGACATTGACAGTTGATAATTCATTCTAGTATTAGAAATATTATGCATGTAAAATTTGCAGTGCCCTTGCAGGGTTCTTGTGTAAAATGATGTTTAGTTTAAAGATCTGTGTACCTAGACCAATGATATTATATACATTGACCTACACCAAAAAAAGCAAAAAAGTTTTTTAAATTGAATTTGAATTTTTTAGCATCAATTTTAATTTTATTTAATAATGGTCTCATTCAAAGCTTCCACAAATACATTGCACTTACCTAAAATATACGTTGAGCACGTTGACCATCATCAACACGCTCAAAGACACCAAAAGCATTGTGAACAAATACTTCCCTAGTAGTGGTATCACCAATAAAGTGGGTGGTATTACCTCGGCCAGGAGCAGGAAAAACACGGTGAGCGACACCAATATCGAGATGCCTAATATATCTACTATCTAACTCGAGGAGCTAAGGTCGGCGAATGCTAAGATTAAGCCACTTTCGCAAGGGCCGGTCATTGGATGGGTGACCAAAAATATATCATCTCGAGCACCTCCGTGCTTAGGAAGGCACGTAAAGCCGTTGGTCCCAGCTGCATTAAAGGTCGTTAACAGCCACCTACTGCCACCTGAACAGGCCATGCACCACCACGCGGGCCGTGTGGTGGTTTATGGCCCGTTTTTCCCATCCATCCATAGGGAAAGCTCGTGCCCCAGCAGTGGGGACATAAAATGACCTGGTGATAATGATAAAAGATGTTTAAGGGAGAACAGAGAGATTACCTGAAGTGGACGTTGACAATGCACACCGTCACCCACACGCTGAGCGACACGAGAATCATGGTGAATAGCAGGTATTTCCCTAGCAATGGGATTGCCAAGGACGTTGGCGGGATGATCTCAGCCAGACCGAGGAAGAACACTGTGAGCGACACCAGTATTGAGATGCAGAGTGAGATCTAGGGGAGAGAAGTCCTTTTTGAGTACACGGTTCAAGCAAATTATTCTTAAATTATGAAGCCTTTCCACTAGTTATGGCCCCCAATTACAGGCACACTATCCATCACTCCAAATTTGATCATTTTAGCCCATATTCAAGGGCACTACTCACCATAGCTTCACTCCATCGGTCCAAATTTAATCATATAACTACTTGGATTGCGTGGCATCGCTCCGAACGTTGGATTTTCAATCATTCCAAAATCCATCTCTAATTTGGAGTGATGGAGTAGCGCGAAGGAGTGCCCGTGAATGGAGGCCATATAACTACGTGGAAAGCGTGTACTCCGTGCGTTGGATTTCCAAACATTCCTAAATTCATCTCTAATTTGGAGTGATAGAGTAACGCCTTTGGAGTAGCCGTGATTGGGGCCTTAATGGCCCCTAATCACGGCCGCCATCACTCCAGATTAATCGATTTTGGATTGTTTGAAAATGCAAAGGTCGGGGCGATGATGCCACGCAATCCACGTAGCTATATGAGTTATAGAGTGAAGTGCCAGTGAATGGGGGCCATAAAGGTGACGTTATCTGTCCCGTAGGCTTAGCATTTAAAGTCGACCAGGAATTGCTTTGCCACTTTAGAAGTGAATACTGTTTGCATAATCATAGAAGTAGAACAAAAAGGTCTATTTTTGCTTACAAGACCAAGTGGAAAGATGCGTTGTCATCATTGACAGTGTGCCTTAGCGAAATTTTAATGTAATGGATGTTTTTTCAATAGTGGTAAGCATTTCGTCGTCGAATATACGAGACTTCTATTGAAATCATGTCGTTGCATAAAAAAGGAATGTAGTAAAACTTAAAAATAAATAAATAAATAAATAAATGTTTCCCACATTCACACCAATTATCTAGCCCCAAGAAAAGCTTCCTTAAGAAACTCGAGAAGTTGTTAACTAGACAACGGATAAACATACTTAATATACTTAAATACGTACTTATTATACATAGAAAACACCCAGACCCGAAACAATGTAGAAAAACCGGTATTTCTAAATTGATCTGACCGGGGATCGAATCCGGGACCTCAGAGATGGCGACACCATGAAAACCAGTGTGCAAGCCACTCGACCAAGGAGGTCGCCAAATAATAAATTATAGTTATTGTTCTGAGTGTACGTCCGTTTATTGAACTAACAATTGACAGACATAATAAGAATTGACGACATTAGCATATATACTTAATGCTTACGTTACGATTTCGAAATAAGCTCGTACTAGGCCCTTAGATGTCTGTCCGTATAAGAACGTAACATGGATGGACTACATCATAGGTACTATAGAAAACTGCAAGTGAGTTAAGAGCGTTTACGCCGCACACTAGCGCTACTAATGAAAAAAATAACATATCTAGTAATTAGAGATAGAAAATCAAATTATGCTCAACAAACTATTTGAATGAAGTAATTTAGCATTTTTACGGCACCTAATGAACACCTCACATGTTATGGTTTAGATAAATAAGACGTTACGGCCACTTTTAACTATAACGCCATATTTAACTAAACCATAACATGTCAGGTGTTCATTAGGTGACGTAAAAATGCTAAATTACTTCATTCAGATAGTTTGTTGAGCATAATTTGATTTCCTATCTCTAATTAATGTTAAGATGGTTAGACAATAAAAAGTTTATAATTATCGCCGTATTAGTGTTAATACATTGTAAGTTGTATCTAAACATTCTTTATTTTTAAAATTCTAAAACCTTAAAGAGTTAGTACAAATAATTGCTTAAAAAGGAAATCCATATTACGAACCGTGCTTTCTTTTCAACTATCTCTTAATGTTTCTCTTAATATCGGAAAACTTCTAGTTTCCGACTAAATATCGTATATCGTAGATCTTCAAATAATAACCAGTTTTTGCTTTGAACGAGCAACTCATTTATTTCTATTTATACTCACGCTTACTCTAAAACATCTTTTTTAAACCACTATGTAACTGATATCTTATCTTATCTTATCGGACTAAGCATTTTGAATAAAAACTCAATACGCTTCATTTGATCCACCGTTGAGCAAAGACCTTCTTTCTTTCCCTTCTAAAGTAATATAAGACCAACCCTATTGCAAGTAAGTTCTTTTAATTATATAATTATATACTGAACTAACTTCCTTATTTTTACATCTTTGAAATAATATTTCATATCGGACGTAGGCAGAAATCTGTAGAAATTTTAATTTTGTCTCCTTAGCAACAGCTTTCTAAACAGATACTAACCTTCTCTCCTGAGTCTGAGGGTAGATAGAACACAAGAACGGTCAGGAACGTGAGGCCTACGCACGGAATGATGAGGTTCACCGTGTAGAACAGGGTCTTGCGACGCATCGTCAGCTTGAATGTTATGTCTGTAACAAAACAAAACATTTAACACGGGGCCGAAATTAACATATGTATGTGTAAGTGTCATAAAAATGCGAGCATAGAGCGAGCTATAAGGAAAACGAAAACTGACAAATCTCTTTTTTTATATGATTTCCTTACGGTAAAGCATTTGGCCTTCAAGGCACCTGATATTAATTGATGATAAGGCCGAAGGTGGAAGCGCACTTTACTCGGAGCCCTCAATTACTGAAGCAATGGCTATCTCATCTCTAGCTGCACGAACATAACAATGCTACAAACATTTATGTTACGGCGACATATTTAGATATAGCCAGATGGTCAAACAAGCCTTGCTGCAAACCAAACCAAGTACCAAACATGTATCCCGTTGGGAATCGACCACTAGACTTCCGAGGCGGGTATGGTCTCTGCCATTGGGAAACATCAAGATTTGGTACTTATTACTCTGAAACCTACCCGAGAAAGGCTCTGTACAGCATGGGTAGTACTCTTCGTTTCTGGTAGCTGGCACCTCCAATATATCCCACTCTACCGATAAGTAGAACTCGCTAAGGTCAATGCCAACGTGCACCAAACTGCTGCCTGGTGACTGATCCATGTGCTTTAAATCCACCTGCAAGAAAACAGAAAATGTAAATAAATATTATAAACATCTACAACGTGCGACAGAAAGGTGTGGTAAAAATAGAGACAAAGTTTATCCGATATAGATCTTGTACTTATGTGTTGTTACTAACACATAATTATTAACTTTAATTTTTTCGTGCTTTTGTAAATTAAATATTTATATTGCGCCATGCTGCCGCGCTAGCGAAAAGTACAACAACTCGGATTTGCCGCTTCCGAGAAAAACGCGCTCAAAATTTTGAACTATGTTTTTCTTGTATCTCATGAACTACTGAACGTATCTACATGAAACTTGTACCAATTGAAAGAGGAACAAATAAAGAACCAGTTCTAAATATACTTAAATTGAATATATGAAGCTTATGACCTGAAATCGTAGAAATAGTGTTCCTAATTAGGAATGTTTAAATGATCAACCTATCATCACTAGTCATAAATACAATAACTACATTACTAATTGTATTTATCGTTAGCAAACCTACATATTGCAAACACTTACATAAATAATTTCAATATTTTCTAACAATAAATACAATTATTGATGTAGTTATTGCATTTATCGTTAGAAAAACCTGTGTTACCTAGTTGGTAATAATTATATGCATAGGTCAAAACTTATGACACCACAAGCATGATTATTGTATTATTGATAAGTAAAATTGTAATGAAGTCTTAGTTATTGCATTATTGCTTACTGAAAAATCAGGTTCCTGGAGGATTCATGAAAAGTTACTTAGAGAGAGTTATAGATCTCGATTCCCTGATTCCGAATATACATATAACTTAAAATCGACCAAAATCGAGTTATTGTACTTATCGATAGCGCGGCAGCATGTGTGTCAGGCGCGCATTAGCAAACAGCAGTGATTATAAATGTAAGCACACAGAAGTTACAAAAAATAAGCAAGCCCTAGAGATAACTAGGGCTATGACTTGCTTATTTTGATGTAATGTCACCATAGAAATGTTTAATTAAACAGCACAGCACTGTTTTATATTGTTATGTTCTGGTTTAAAGAGTACTAGATCCAGTAAGACAGTACAGGGTATATAACTAGGCATACCTAATAGCCAAATCTTAAGAGTTAGAAACGCAAGCGTAATAGTTTTATTTAAAAAAAAAAACAAAAAAACATCAACTTTTTTCGAAAGTTGTAGAAGTATGACAAGACCAACGAATCTGAAATTAATAAAAAAGAAAACATTTAAATTAAAAAAGTCAAAATGGTGTTGTACCAACTTTGAATCCGTTTTTCGCAAGTTTGTTATGTTTTTACTAAAAAACTTTTATGTTCAATCGGTAGCTTGAAATATAAGAATATTTCTATATATAAATAACATAATTTTTCTGATCGCCCTTGGAAGCATCTGACAGGTGAAAATCCATTTTATATATCTGACAAGCGATAATTTGATACGAGCGAAAGTAAGAAAATAAACAACACAAGCAAGAAGGAACCTACACATGGCCAGGGCTGCGTCGAAATCACAGAACATTGTTCTGTGGTCGAAATGTAACGGCGAGGCGGCGCCCTAGGCCGCCGCCAGTGCGTCTGCGTCGCTCCCGTCACACTTGTCATCGGTGTCACATAGACGTTTTAGAGTTATATTTTTAGTGATTTAGTTTCTATAGTTATTATTTTTATTTTTGTTTAAGTGTAATTAAATTTAATTTGGTCCATGCTTAGTGGCAGCAGCGATGTGGTGGTTAATAGTGTCAGTGCTAGTAAACTTTCGACATCACTGAGCATCCTGGAGAGATGTCCGCTGTGTACCCAAGCTCGGTTTTTTAAAGGTAAGCGGGGTCTGAATGTGCATATTGGAAAGGTACACAGACCACAAAATGCACTCACTTCAGACCCTGTCTCAACATCTTTACCTACAACACCGACTACATCAACTTTAAACCCGTTTTGAAAAACCCTTTCAAAATTCAAAAACTCTGTTTCTGTTTTGAAGCGAGTCCCCCGCAGCGCTAGACCTCTAGTGGCACAACATCTAGCAGGTTGCATAAGTCTTGCCGCTCAGGAGAACTCGCAAAGTGCTTGGGAACAGCTTCTCACCTTCCCTTACAGAATTCTACACGTACAAAAGGATTTGGCAACCAAAAAGACTTTAACTGCACAAATTAAAGAAAACTGTAATATTTCGGCTCATAATCTAGATTCCAATTTACAGAACCAGTCATATACCTCTTCAAGAGGTATATCTCATTTAGTAGAATCGAAGTTAGGGGAGGGTGACATTAGCGGAGCAGCCAGGATTCTCTTTAGTAGTGATGTAGTGGCACAGTGTTCTCCAGAAACGCTCGCAGCTCTGGAGAGCAAACACCCTGCCCCAGCGGATGGCCTTTCTTTTCCCGACCCCCCCGATTTAGATATTCACTCCCTCACCATTACAGGTCGAGAATTGGTCACAGCCGTTTGCTCCTTCCGGAGCGGCTCTGCTGGTGGCCTCGATGGCCTGACTCCTCAGCACCTTAAGGACCTTACCTGTTTAGGCGCCGGGGCTGCTGGTGAGTTGCTCTTGAAGGAGCTTACGGCTCTGATTAACCTTTTGCTCTCCGGCAAGGTGAACGAGGCCGTCATCGACGTTCTGTATGGGGCCAATTTATGCGCTCTGCGTAAAAGCGATGGTGGTGTTCGTCCCATTGCCGTGGGAACTACTTACCGTCGTATAGCAGCCAAGATTTGCTGTAAATTTTATGGTGAGGTTGTTTCGGAAAAATTTCAGCCCCTGCAGCTAGGTTTTGGCTCCAAAGGGGGCTGTGAGGCTGCCGTACATGCTTTGTCGACCTACCTAAATTCTGGTAAAGGAGAGGTCATCATGAAAGTTGACATAAAGAATGCCTTCAATTCTGTTAATAGGGACACCTTGCTGATAGAAATTAAAAAAGAAATACCCCAAATCTATAGTTTTCTTTGGCAATGCTACAGATACCCCTCTAAATTACTGTATCGGGACAACCTTCTGGAATCAGCTGTTGGCTGTCAACAAGGTGACCCCCTCGGGCCTGTGATTTTCAGTTTAGCAATTCACCCAATTATTCGTCAGCTAAATTCTAAATTTATTATCTTGATGATGGAACCTTGGGAGGCGACGTAAGATCTGTTTTAAGTGACCTACAATTCCTTAAAAATGAACTTCATTCCATTGGCCTTGATCTCAACCTTTCGAAATGTGAACTATACTTACCAGACAGTACGGACAGACATCTGACACTTCCCCAATTTAACGCAATAGCTCCGGAAATCAAAATTGTTAAAAAAAAGTTCGCTTCGTCTCCTTGGGTCTCCAATCTTTGAAAATTCCTTTCCCGTTTTTATCGAGGAAAAAATACAAAATTTTAATGACGTTTCGGAAAGATTGTTCCAAATTAACATGCATTCGGCGATAACCTTAATTCGTTACTGTTGTTTCGGCCCTAAATTAATATATTTCCTTCGCTCTTCCCATTTATGGATGCACAGTCATCTATTAGATAAAATGGACCAAATTATGCGGCATACATTAACGTCGATTTTAAATGTGGCCATGGACGATCGTTCTTGGGCACAAGCTACTCTTCCTATTCGCTTGGGAGGCCTTGGCGTCCGCAAAATTTCAAGTATTAGTTTACCGGCTTTTTTATCCTCGGTCCATGGCACTGAAAAATTAATCAGGAAAATCCTAGCCCCCACACTGATAAATTTTGATGTGCCGTGCTTCACCGAGGCTATGGATGCTTGGAGACTCGCTTGCCCGAATTCAGATACACCCGACAATCCATCTTCTGTAAGGTAACTTTATTCTGAGCACTGGCAACACAGCTATCGAAACAACACAGCGGGCGGCAAGAGGCACATTCAGGAGCATTCTGGGCTGGACACTCACTCTGTGCGGACGCATACACCTGCTTGTGCTTTAAATAAATAGTTTGAACTAAAGACAGAGTTTTATTACACTTCCCAGAGACGGTGGGATGAGCCGCTTTGCAGTACTCTGCAATACTACTCAATTCAATACTACTGTATTGAATGATTTACTTGTCACGTCTGCTACTACTGCGGAGCGTGCGCGCCTGCTGGCTGTGGGCAAGTGGGAGTCGGGTCTTTGGCTTCATGCACTACCGTCGTCGAACTTAGGTACTTTGTTCGACGACACTACTTTCCGCCTCGCTGCTTCCCTGCGTCTAGGAGCTCCTTGTTGTTCTCCCCATCGCTGTCACTGTGGCGAAGTTGTCAACGGCCTCGGATACCACGGCCTGTCTTGCAGCCGTAGTGCGGGCCGCTTAGCCCGGCACGCGAATATTAATGACATCATCCGACGTGCTCTTGTCACCGTCGGCGTTCCAGCTGTATTAGAACCCAATGGCTTGGCACGTGACGATGGCAAGAGACCGGACGGCATGTCTTTATTTCCATGGAAGGTGGGTAGGCCTTTAGTGTGGGATGCAACTTGTGTCGATACTCTTGCGCCATCCCATCTTCCTAGCACAGCGTGCTGTGCTGGTGCTGCTGCTGCGGCTGCAGAAAACCTCAAGCGGTGAAAGTATAATAACCTTATCGGCAATTATATTTTCGAGCCGTTTGGGGTTGAAACCCTCGGGGCGTGGGGTCCGAGTGCTCATGCTTTGTATAATGACATCTCCAAACGGCTGGTTGACTCTTCCCATTAAGTTTATTTTATTTATTCCACATGGTAATTGTATTGAATACTGAATAAACATTAATAAAACAAAAAAAAAATCTGAAATTTTGATAAAGATAACTTCATGTCTTTAAAACCCCTTGCTCAAAAACACGTTTCGTAATTCTTTACGAAAACACCTCTAAAAATCATTAATGCTATAATTACAATGAAATTACTTAACCTATATGTTTTGAAATCACTCAAATATTTTGATAGCTAAAACCAGTAATTTTATGCGGTCCTTGCGGTCTCAATTGTCACAGGCGCTACGTATAACAGAAATTTAAAAAAATATTTTTATAAAATTACCGGTTTTAATCAAAATCAGCAACAACAACTAAATTAAGCAGCAGCAACTAAATTACGAATATTGATGTTATCAATGTATTTGAGTGATTTCAAAACATTTAGATTAAGTAATTTCATTGTAATTATTTATTTATTTATTATTTTGGCAACACACAGTTAATTACAGAATGCAGTGCTTATAACTATTTTCATATGTTATAGACCTATAGTGCCGATATGAAGTAAAAAAAAAACGACGACGCGGAATTACATCGTACGTACTAACAAAATAACGCAACAGCAAAAAAAAACATTGATACAAGAAAAAAAACACATTTCAATTTCATTGATTACCTCCTTGGTCGATTGGTTTGTACACCGGTTTTCATGGTGTCGCCATCTCTGAGGTCTCGGTTTCGATCCCCGGCCGGGTCAATTTAGAAATTATTGTTTTTCTAAATTGTCTCGGGTCTGGGTGTTTTCTATGTATAATAAGTATGTATTTAAGTATTTTAAGTATGTTTATCCGCTGTCTAGTAACCATACAACGAGTTTCATAACGAAGCTTCTTTTGGGCTAGATAATTGGTGTGAGTGTAGGAAAAATTTATATGCTTATTTATTTTATTGCCTGTTACGGGTTTCGTAAGTTAAGCGTTTAAATTTAGTAAAGGAATTACTGAAAATTTCTACTTCTGAATTAACATTATCAATAGTCATTGTTATAAATATTTAAAGTTCTTACCAAAAAACGACTACAGGTATAGTTTTTGCATGCAGCGGGGGGCACAAACACATGTAAATATTTATCATTTAGTGACTTGACGCGGGAGGGGCGCGACAAAAATTTACTTTTTGTAATGAAGCCTACTTTTTGTAGTATATCAGGGCAGTCTAAGTGGTTGTTAATGATTTTAAATAAGTTACATTGGTCGAAGTGTAAACAGCGGTTTGTTAGGGTTGACTTAATATAGTGACTGACAGATTCCTCGTATGACGAATCAAAGTACTGTGTTTTGTAATTAAGGATTTTTATGATATTTTTTTGTACCTGCTCTAATCTGTTTACGTGTACCTTGTATGAGGAGCTCCAAATAATACATCCGAAATCTAGTAAGGATCTGACAAAGGCAAAATATACAACAATTTAAATGTCATTGCGCTTTTGAATTCCCTGCCGACTCTGTTAATGAAACCCAGCAATTTTAAGTATCTTTCAACAACCTTATCAATATGTTGACTAAATGGAAGTTTTTCGTCCATTATGATACCAAGACCTCGTATGTTTTAACACGTGTTTTTTTTAACACTTGTAAGGGTATGATCGTTAATTGAATATGGGTACATAATAGGTTTACGATTTCGCGTATAACTGATAGTAAAGCATTTGTCATTATTTGGGTAAAGCTGGTTATTGGTTAAGTAAAGGAAAGCATATTTAATTCAACGCTGCGAGATCGTACAAATCCATGTTGATCAGGTATAGTTTTAAAAACAAACTTCGTCACAATTTTTTCCAAAATTTGACCCAGCGTGCACAGTTTAGAAATGGGTCTGTATTCAGTCACAAGATCTTTTTTTGATTTTTTTGGAATAGGTGTGATTAAAGCTTTCTTTCATACGTCGGGAAATACACCATAGCTAAGTAAGTACGTATAAATACGTATAAAATTCGTTTGCGCAATTAGCTGTAAGAACGGCGTGAAAACCATCGGATCCAGCTCCCTTATTAATGTTTACGTTTTTTAATTCCTTCAGAATCTTATCCGAGTTCATATCCACGATGGCAACGTTAACAAAACTGTCAGTGGCTGGGATGCTTTTATATATAGGCGAGGATGACTGGCAGGGCGTATCTACAAAAACAGATCGGAAGTATGCATTAAATGCGCCACATTTTTTTCTTTTCCTTCTGATAATGATTTACCCTGATAGGACATTTTGTTTGGTAAATCGTTAAATCCACATTTTTTGTTTTTAATATATGCCCATACTCAATATAACTGTTATAAATTTCACGTTCCAATTTGCGAAATCGTTTTCTTAAACATGAATAAGTATTGTAGTCGCTCCAATTACCGTATATTTTCCATTTCCTATGATATTTCTTTTTTCCCTTTCTAGTTTTATAAGTGACCTAGTATACCAAGGGGGGTGGCTAGAATTCGAGGATATAGTTCGAGAAGGTACGTAGTTATCGATTATTTTTTCTAAATAATCATAAAAGATCTTCGTCATATTATTATATATCTTGTTCGTTAGAAAATCTTTCTTCCCAGTCGACTAAGAGTAATTCGTTTTTAATACTTTCAAAGTTCGATTTAAAAAACATTTTTTTGACAATAACATTAGGTTTAAGTGTTAACGAGAGATTTAATGGGAGGGTAATATCAAGAGACTTATGATGAGGGTCCTCTTTCGTCAATGGTAACGAGCAGGAACTCACCATACAGTGATGATTACAAAAAATTAAGTCAGGAAGGTTATAATTAAATTGAAACAATGAGGATAGACTTATGAAATTAGAGGTAAGAATCGCTAAATTATTTTCTTTACTTTGTAGGTTCACTATCAATATTCTCGTCATAATGCCATTCTGCGTTCGAGACACTAAAATCGCCCAGTATCAAAAATGTGTGGTTGGGATAACAGTCAATATTTTTATTAACATTGTTGTAAAATGTTTCGAGCCGCTCGGCATGTGAGCGTCCGTGAGGTAGATAAGCACAAACAATATCCAAGTTTTTAGTGACGTCGTCGTGGTCGCAGAGTTGCGACGATGTAAAGAGGATGTTATGGGAATAGTGACACATAGCTCCTTGGCGGGTGCTGGCGCGCACCAGTCTGCCCGCGCTGTGGGGCAGAAGGCGCGCCGCATCGCCACTTTCACGCCGCCGCCGCGAGTACAACTACTTAATTATGTTCTGATCACGATCGCAACGAAACACCTCGTATCGGTAATCAAAATACTCCGAACTGAAAAAACCATCCATGAGCCAGTATTCAGTGACACATACTACGTCATAGTTATGCTTCAATACATTAGAATAAAAGTCTTGTGATTTTGTACGCAGTCCCCTCACGTTCTGGTAATAGATAGATAAAATGTTAGACGCAGCGGCTGTTAAAAATAACTGTCAAGCATCTTAACATATGCATATTATAGATATATACACGTGCGCCAATCACAGAACCGGTATCAAATTGCATCAATGATACAAACTAATAAATAAATAATAAAAAAATAAACTTTCCTACACTTACACCAATTATCTAGCCCAAGCAATGAAATAGAAATAGAAATATCATTGACTGCCAATACAAATTGTGCAGATGGTAATTCATAACATAAAAAACATTAGACACAACAGTATACCCATACCGGGTATGCAACTTAAAAAAAGGAGATTACAAAATCATTAAATAGGTTTATGGGAAGGGTAACAATAATATTAAAATGCAAAATTAAATTACTTATAATCTATAACTTAATTATATATATTTGGAATCAAAATATTCAGCTAAACTGTAAAAGGAGCTTTTTACCAACCAAGTCTTTAATTTAAATTTAAATGTAGGTAAGTTCAAGGCTTTTATTTCAGAAGGAAGGTGATTAAATATTTTGATACCAAAACCAAAAGCACTTTTGTAGTACATGTGGTTGTTAATCCTAGGCACACACAAATCATATTTATATTTACTAAGAAGGTTTGTTTGATATGAAGCTTTATTTTTAAAGTACTCACTATTTTACTTAATAAATAATGAAATTTCCAAAATATATATACAAGTCAGATAACAGTATATATATATACAAGTCAGTAAGATAACCATTTTCCTTGAAAATATATCTAACAGTTTCTATTGAATATAAATTATAAATTATACGTAAGCGTCTCTTTTGTAAAATAAAAGTTGACTGAACATTTACCGAGTTTCCCCAGAAAATGATATCATAAGTTAGCAGTGGATAAACTTGGCCAAAGTATGCAGCCCTAGCCACATTTAAAGAAGTAGTTTCAGCAAGTATAGAAAGAGCATAGCAGTTTCTGGATATTTTTTTATTTATTTTTAAGATGTGTGACTTCCAATTTAAGTGGGCATCAATATTTATTCCAAGAAAGTTTATCTCATCAACTTCATCAATCATAGTGTTATGTTCTTTGATATGTAATGTAATAAGAGAAGCTTCGTTATGAAACTCGTTAAAAATGGTTACTAGACAACGGATAAACATACTTAAAATACTTAAATACATACTTATTATACATAGAAAACACCCGAGACCCGAGACAATTTAAAAAAACAATAATTTCTTTAAATTGACCCGACCGGGGATCGAACCCGGGACCTCAGAGATGGCGACACCATGAAAACCGGTGTACAAACCACACGACCAAGGAAGCCGTCAAACTGACTTTGGGTAATATAATATGTAGGTTTATTTACCTCTTTATAATAATAATATGTTTTTTTTGTAAGCGTACTTGATATAACATTATTTATTTTTATATTATTTTCGCGGGAAGCCGCTGGATGCGAGCAGCACAAAACCGGTCGTTGTGGAGATCCTTGGGGGAGGCCTTTGTCCAGCAGTGGACGTCTTTTGGCTGAGATGATGATGTGAATAAAAGAGGCTCTACTCTCTTCCAGCTCTTCAGCTCAGGATGAGAGTAGTCGCGGATCGTGCTCAGTGGCGTGCACTTGGAGAGGCCTATGTCCAGCAGTGGACGTGTGTAGGCTGATGATGATGATGATGATGATGATGATGATGATGATGATGATGAAAAGAGGCTTCGCAAAATACAGTCGCTTAGTAGTAATGCAATTTAATATAGTTATGCGGTAGCAAATTCGCTCGAGTGTATAATAGATTAAGACACATATTTACAAATTTTATGTTATGTTTCATACTAGACACTATCATTCAGTAGTGATGCATTATTGTACAGTTATGTGATGTTTCATTTGCTAGTATGCATAGTATAGTAGGCAATATTTGTAGTTATAAACAGTTGTAGAAAAAAATAATTAGGCAATCAGAATTATCATAAATATGTTTTTGCCGCTTTTCTTTAAGCGAGCCATGTGGTTGATTGGTTGTTTGCTCGGCTCCATAAAATAAAATAATAACTAACGATTAGTATAAATCGAACCTGTGCACCATTATAGGTCCAGGAACCAAACTTCATGAAGCAGGTTTGCTCGTCGAACGGGAAGTACTCCACGTTGATCTCGCACGAGGACTTGTAGATGGCAGGTGGTTTCCAGTTCACCTCCCCGGTGTATTTTAGAGTTGCTTTCGTCATTAGGGTGACCTGAAATCAGCAGTTTCAGAATATTTACAAGAAACATTAAAAACTAAGTAAATACGTTTTAAATACATTTTACGGGTAAGCACAGTGCCTTGATCTCACCTGATGTTAAGTGATGATAGGGCCAATGATGGAAGCGCACTTCACCCGGGATCCTCACCTAGTAAGGCACTGGCTATCTTATCACTAGCTGCCGGAACACAACAATGCTACAAACATTGATGTTATGACGACATATTTAGATATGATGGTGGAAGCTAGCCAGGCGGACAAACAAGCCCTACCACAAACCGAGTACACATCGAATCCGGGACCTATGGTTTCAAACCGGTGGTCTTAACCACTACACCACAGAGGCGGTTAACAATGCTATATGTACTTAGTTACAAAATATATATTTTTGTAACTACATATATCTAAATAAAATAAATATATATTTTTTAAATACTAAATATCCTCCAACTGTGGGAGCTGTACCAATAGAATGATATCAACCATATTGCCTGCCAGACTTTTTGTTCCCGGAGGCTTAAAAATTCGAGCACTATACTCTTTTGGTATCAACAGTCTCAATGCTGTTGAAAGATCCTTTTTTTACTTTTTAATTGCATGATGTGTAAACACTTCAACTCCTTCCTCCCTCGGAAAGTGGAAGTCCCTCCCCTTCCCTCCACGGAAAGTGGAACTCTCACCAGGATCGAACACAATATGTGCTAATTGGATTAGGGTTACCAGTGCAAGAAAGTTACTTAGAGGTTGGCTGGTCTACGTATGAAATATAAGTAAATGTATTAATTTGCTTTATACTCGTAAAAGCACTCACTTCATAATTTCCATCCCAGTTGTTGTAGAGCACTATGTCGGGCAGCCAGATGTGCTCCGAGGGTACATACAGCATCTCCACGCCGCCGTAGTCTTCGGGGTTCCACGTCAGCTTGTAGTCAAACCATTTCTGAAATCATAAATACAAATTGGTTTTAGATGCGTATCTTCATCAGCTTGTAAAACTCACATTGCTTTACTTAGGCGTAGGCTAAGTTACTCGTTTGATGGAACATGGGAATATCAAGCCGTAACCTAGCACTCAGGTTCAATGTGTATGTGGATTTAAATAACTGCTACCTTACGAAACCAATTGGAACAATGTTCTTGTACTTTGCAGGGTACGAAAAAATTAAGTATATTTAATTTGATCACCTATATCTAAACAAATTTAAACGGGGATTAACGCAAACTAATTAGTAAAAAGTTGTCATACCTTCTCTACACCCGACGTTTCGACCGAGTTACAACGGCCGTGGTCACGGGCTGACTGACCTACTGACTACTGAGGTATGTTTAAGCTTTTTACTAATTAGTTTGCGTTAATCCCCGTTTAAATTTGTTTAATGCTATGGAACGCAAAAGTTCAAAAGCGCACCTATATCTAGTCATCCAGGATTGCAAAAGTTGTTTATCTTTACAGGGTAACAGGGCAGACAGTCTGCTTGTATGACTGTGAAGTAATACCACGGACGGACCCACTTGTAGTTGCTCACCTGTTCCACTCAGAGGTTGGGGGTCATGACTTGGTTTTTTAGATTGACCTCCATGAGTTGTGAAAGCTTCAGCCCAAGTAGCATCGTCAATGTATCGCTCACATTCATCACCAGCCTAACCAGTCAGTTGTTGTTGCTTACCTGTTCCACCCAGAAATCAGTGGTCATGACTTGTTTATTCAGATTGACCTCAATAAGCTGCAACAGCTTCGGCTATCACCGTCTGTATACCTATAACATTCATCACCGGGCCTAATCAATTAGTTGTTGTTGCTTACCTGTTCTACCCATAGGTTGGTCGTCATGACCTGGTTCTTCAAATTGACCTCCATGAGTTGTGAAAGCTTCAGTCCCAGCCGCACCGTCAGAATATCGGTCACATTGGTGACCGGTCTTATAAGCCGGTTGTAGTTGCTTAGCAAGTCGTCGTACAAGCGTTTCACATCTGGATTTGCTTCTAATAGCTTCACACCTGAATAGAGATTTGTATTATTTATTAATAATATATATTTTTTTTTTTATTAATAATATACATATGAACTGAAGAAGACAGACGGAAGGAATAAATAGAGCATTTTGCTAAGAAATAGGGAGGATTTCATAGAGACCATCCTAAGGAGCAATGAAAACGTTTTCTTTAAAACTACCAGGCATCTCTAACCCCGGAAATTGAACAGTAAATTTGCAAAGTAATTTTCTGGATATATTGTGGCGACGTGATAGAAATCACACTTATTATTAAAGGCTTCCTCCTTTAAACAGGTGCTCCTCCACTTTGGTTAAAAGCCAAGGTTTAAGCAAACACAAAACAGTTAATAATGTAATCATTTCTGTCAATAAAAAAACACTTCAGTGCGCCATTCCTAATTCTTTCCCGTGTGGGCAATGTAGTTTCATTCAATACGTGGTACTTTAAAAACAAATTAATATACCTAAATAGTCATGTGCTTTATCGCCCAGCAATAATAAAAACAATCTTATAAACAATTTACTTACCCAAACTGCTTCTGATGTATGCCAAAAATATACATAAAATTCCTAAACGCATTTTAGATGAGTAAAACTATTTATTTTACAATTATTTTCACAGTAACATGTTTACAAAATCGTGATGCTGTATGACTACGAGATAAATGAGCGCGCATGCGTAATCAATATGCTACGATACGCCCCATGTGCCGTAGTACCGTAGTACGGCCGCCGCCGTAGTATGGCCAGACCAGTCGTAGTCGTAAGTCGAGAACACTAGCGCCACGCTTTTCCTTGATACGAACTAAGTGTTTTCTCACTTTTTTATTTCTTACATAGATGGCGTTACTAGTCGTGTCATAAGAAAGCACACGCTGAAATAATTTTTACTACATTTTTACAAAATGTGTCGTTGTAGTCTCCAGTCAAGAATTTCCTTAAGCGATCTTAGCGCGTTCAATTTTTAAATTTTTACACAGTGGCGTTTCTAGTTTATTATATGCATTTACTAACTTATTATATTTTTAGTCCATGTTTTATGAGATGAAAACAATGAATCAAATAGATACTCGATATTTGTGTATATTCAAAGTACTGCTTGTACCGGTATGTAGTCTTCAGTCAAGAACGCTAGCGCCATGCCTCACCTTTTAACATACTGTGAGTTATCTTTTGAAATTCTAACACAGATGGCGTAACTAGTTTATATTAGAAATGAAAACAATAAATAAATAAATAAATAAAAATAATAAAAACTTTATTGCTTTTAAAAGACTTACAGGCAGAAAACGAGAATTAATCGAATTAATGTTCTATCTTTTACAAGCTTTTATTTAACTTGCAATGTATGTATGTATGTATGTATGTTTGTTCGGGTGGAATCTTGCAACTCAATTTTGAAGCAAATATCTTCAACCGATTGAGCTGAAATTGTGTATACATGTTCAGTTCGGATGACAATGCATGGTTAATTAATTGTGTGACGTCATTCTAAATCCAAGATGGCAGCACAACCAAGATGGCGGTCTAATTATTTTTATTCCATTCCTACAATATAGGTATCATATGAAAGGGCTTGCTGAGAATAACTCGAAAATAAAGTGACGTCACTCTAAATCCAATATGGCGGACTTCTAAAGCTTGAAACTCAATTTTGAAGCAGATATCTCCAACCGATTGAGCTGAAATTTTGTATACACGTTCAGTTTGGCTGACAATGCATGGTTAACTTGTGTGACGTCATTCTAAATCCAAGATGGCAGGACACTCAAGATGGCGGACTAATTATTTTTAGTGCATTTCTACAATATGGGTATTAAATGAATGGGCTTGCTGAGAATAACTCAACTCAAGTGGCGTCAGATTTAGGACGTGATATTTAAGTACTCGTATTTACTTAGATTGAACATTTTAATAGTTAAAATCAATCACATCAAGTTATTTAATTAACTTGTTAATGAATTTACTTATTGTTTAATTTAATCATATAAATTGTGAAATGACGTTAAATGTTGATATTAAAAGTTGCAAAGTAAAAGGTTATTTTTTTCTTTTTAGCGCATTTAAATAAAAGCTTGGTTTTTAAAAAGGTTTTTATTCAAAATACTCAATGCATTCTCCTTTGAAAATCTAACACAGATTACTAGTCTTTGAAAAGAAATTAAAACGTTTACTAAAAATAATGATTATTTTCTGTTATTTGTTTTAATTCAATTTACCTACTGCTATATCTTTGTTTAACAGCACCACCGACTCAAACCAACCCCTCCACTTTATTTGGTTTTCAAATATTATTTTTAAGTTTTTATAAAGTACAAAATAATATTACCTACCTACTAGTCATTTTTATTGGTTTTGGTGTAAGTCTTATATTATGGTGTAGACAAAGTAATTAATAAACACAATAAATGTTAAAATCTTTATTATTCTACCCTTATTAACAATCAGTTAAAGCTACTGTTTTAATAAAACTATATAAAAAAATATTACATATTATTTATACCTTACTTTAATTACGTATTTCATATAAATCATTCCATTTAGAAGTATCATTGGAGCAAACCTAATTAGCATTAAAATACAATAAAGTAATATTTAAAATGTTATAATATTGTATTGTATTTTAATGACTTTACAAAAATGAACCTTCCGAGCAATATATGATAGGGCATCGATTTTCTTAAAAAAAATTAATAGCTATTAACTATCTGTCACATACAAATATACAAAACATAAAAAAAATTAAAATATTTACAATTATCTTTGAATATTTTTTACCGTCAAAAACAATAGTTATTCAAAAAAATATCGGCTATATTACTATGGATCTCAGATCTTCGAGGCTTACCGCAGTGCATCAAAACGCGAGATAAGCACTGCGTACTGCCAGTGCTTACTTATAGAGCTTAGACGTGGACATTGATAAAGAGCCTCGTCCATAGATTTCAAGTTGGATTGGTGAATGAAGGAGGAGGACCGGGTGTGGTGGTGATCTTAAAAAGGCATGTTCAGCAGTGATCTAGTAGGCTGATTAATCCAATTTTTTTGACGCTGTAAAGGAGAAAAGAGCTGGGCACTTGCTGAGTTTCTTGCCGGTTCTTCTCAGTACAAGATCTCCTGCCCAGAGTAGATAGACTTACGAACCGATGGCATAAAATGACGTTCATAAGAGCTATTTGTAGCATAAACTGAATAAATGATTTTGAATTTTGAATTTTGTTTTTTTTTTTAATTATGATGAATGTTTTATTCAACCCAAAGTTTTATGTGTATTTATGTAACAGGTTTATTTTATTATCGCTTTTTGTGTTTATTTCTTGTTTTGGCTTTTATGTACATTCTTCTGGCTTCTTCTGTAGTGGTATATCTCGTGCGAGTCATCTGGGAAATTATTATCAATATTTACAATCGGTATTAACAATATTAATAATCCAATCATTATATTATACGTGTAGATGTTTTATTTAAATAAACAAAACAATAGCTTAAAAAGTAGACTTAGTTTAGTACTTTAGTAAATGAAAAGATACCGTATAGAAGTGACTTTGTATTTTCTTTTCTATCGAGAATATTAATTCTGAATTTTGGAAACAATAACATTGTTGCAAATAAAGTCTATTTATAACAATATATTTTGCTTGGCGTTGTATGTTGTATACTTATTATATAAACTATGCATAAGTGAGCGCTTTCACAGGTGTCAGCGCTTTAATGCGTCTATTTATCGATACGGTGGGAAATTTATGATAACAAAAGATATAATTGAAAATAAAAAACCTCTTGGTTGGTACTTCGGTAAGGGCCACAAGCTGAAGGGGTAGAAGTATGCGATGGGTATCCTTTTCACAGCAACGACTGATTTCTCTTGGTGAATCATTTTTGAATCTGTAACAATAGCATAGACTTATGTAGAGATAATAAAGCGCTATCTGTTGAACGTCGACTGTACCTGTAAATAAATAATAGTTAGTTTTTTGGTCAGACTGTACAAAACTAGGGTTTTCCTTGATAATTTCGACGTGGGTTGAGTAAGGAATACTTATGGGTGAATAAGGAATAAAAAATAAAAATATTGCTGTGGGTTGAGTTAGGAATATAAATGGGATGAGTAAGGAAAAATGTGCTCGGCGGCGTGCGCTTGGAGAGGCCTATAGCCAGCAGTGGACTAGTATAGGCTGATGATGATGATGATGATGAAGGAAAAATTTATTCGTGGGATGAATACGAAACCACTCTATAATTCACCTACTCCACAAAAAGTCAATCAAGGAATAAATTCGCTGGATGCGAGCAACACAAAACCGGTCGTTGTGGAGATCCTTGGAGGCCTTTGTCCAGCAGTGGACGTCTTTTGGCTGAGGTTATGATGATGATGATGATGATGCTCAATATTTTATTGCCAACCATTTTGTTGCAAAACATGTTTAAAAATATAAATAGGTAGATACATTATGGACCACTGCAATTGGAAGAGAAGGAGGTGCATTTGATATTGTTAATTAAGAATCCAGACTAGCAATAGAGACTGTCAACATACCGTAACTGTAATTGTACAAGTGCATACATTGTTGCGCACAAATCCCAATTGGACGTACGAGGAAGTGTTAGGGCGTTGCTAATCGATACCCACATCTTCCTGCTGTACTAGGAAGTTAGCTTCGCTGCTTCAATGCCAGACGGATTATAACTGGGCTCTAATAACAGAAACGTTGAGAAAAATACTGCATTCTAAGTGTTTTATTAACTACTAGCGGCCCGTCCCGGCTTCGCACGGGTGGACATTTCTTTATTAATATAGCCCATGTTACTCAGCGCTAATGTAGCATTCTAATGGTGAAAGATTTTTTAATCGGTCCAGTTGTTTTTGAGTTTATTTGTTGCAAACATACAAAAATATAAAGCGTTCATCTTTATAATATCTATGTATATATTAATATCTTTAAATTAATTTATTTAACCTTTTTACCGCCAACAACTTCTATAGAAGTTCGAGATTTTCGTGCCGTCCACGCCAGCACTTTATTAAAATACATTTATACGTTGGCGTACAGCGGGTCATCGCATGCAGGATAGTTGGGCGGTGAAAAGGTTAAAGAAGGAGTGCAGAATATATATTTTTTAAATTATGCATAAAGAATATATTAAATTAAATAATAATTGCTTCATACACTTTTTCAAAAAATTCAAAAATGGAAGAGGACTCTGCTGAAATCTGTCAATGCCAATCCAAACTCACGTTCTATCTTTTTAATTTTTCATTGCTTAGGACACAATCTGTGCAGCCTTGCAGCTTCATCATTCAGCCAAAATAGTATCTTTTTATAAAAATTACAGTCGAATTTCGACCACTGGACGACCACTAGTTAGTATAGATATAGATATAGATTTTAAACATACATTCTTTCACTATTCTTTTTGCTTTCACGTTCTTCTTCCAAAAAGTGGTAGACAGAGCATCATCATCATCATCATCATCAGCCCACACACGTCCACTACTGGACATAGGCCTCTCCAAGTGCACGCCACTGAGCACGAAAATTACCAATTTTGAGTAAATTCGCCGTTAGTGACCTCATAGCCACAATAAGCGTAATCAAAGTACAAAGGATAACGGTTGAAAAAGAAGAAGAAGAAGAAAGTAGGGCTCCAAGGAATAACATCAGTGACAGGATTGCTAGCCGGTCGCCTGATGTGCGAGCATCTTGTGTTTCAGTCTCAGCTGATACATTCGTTTAAAGAAAGAAAGAAACAAAAACATTTATTGACACACACACACGCACACAAAATACAATACAGTCAAATCAAAGCAAGAACTAAAAGAAAGAAAGAAAGGAAGAAAGGAAGAAAGAAAAGAAGGAAAACAAAAAAACGATTCAATGAAAATATAAACAAAAAGCAGTGTGTGAGGCCAACAAGGACCCTGTCTCAGCATAATACCCCCACGACGCTCGAAGATGTCCCAGACCAGCGTTTTAAAATAGGTATTCGTATAATAAAACAACAACGAAGCCCCCGCCCGATCCTCTAAATGACAGCACACATTTACAGAATACACTAAACATGCACACTAATTTAGGCCCAAGACACCGTAGTCGGAGAACAAGGGTACGAAGAACCGGTTCACACGCGCTCTACACCAGGTGCAGACATGTACCTGGGCGCTTCTCTCCTCCTCCACGGCCCGGTCTACCCGAGCCGAGGTCCGAGCCTTTAGAGACGCCCTCGGGTAATTCCGCTCCCCGATCCGATCTGAGCCCTTCGGAGACTCTGGGTGGGCACGGGGACGCGCACTCTTAAGTGTACGATGCCGTTCTCTCTAGAAACCCTCCGAAGGTGATTCGTTTCAACACGGCTTGAGGTACCCTTTACGTACCTCGCCGCCCCCAAAAAACCCCGGTGAAGCTGAAAATGCCGTCTAAGGCAATCAGCAGTCTCTCTCCAAAAAAAAAACAACGAAGCAATGTCGATAGCCAAATAGATCGATGCTTGGGTTGAATGCGTAAAATCGTGTTTCAATTCCCATTGCTCAAGAGGAGCGTCTGTTCAAAAGGCCTTATTTCACTTTCCAACTTTTATTTTTTAAATTGTTTTTATATTCAATTCATAAATGTCCTTCGAATGAGCCCAAAATCTTGTTCAAAACTAGCTTATTTCCCATACAAATAAAATCCAAAAATTTGAATTCCAATCAAAACCGACGTAGTCATAATCAGTAGATTCATGTGTACATGAAATTGTATTTAGATATATTTTGGCATTTTCATAATAGGAACAAATAGATTTTTTGTTTTTGGAAAAATAAAATATTATAGAAATATGACCTTTTGAACAGACGCTCCAGACTACTGCGTGAACCCATACCTAAAAACAAGCTGCTGCTAAAAACAAGCTTATTAGACAGCAGTTAGGTACTATTAGTTATTCTGTGCTATTAGCTTTTCTGGAGGGTTAACAGCCCCCTGACTATGAGCTCTTATAGCAGTATTATTGCAGTTGTGGAAAAGAGACGCGAGTATATTCGCCGATACACGCGTCTCGTTTTCACAACTGCAATAATAATGCTACAAGAGGTCGTGATTACCCCCCAGGACTGTGTTATAAGTGTCCTTTTAAAAAAATTATAAATGAAAACACTCGGAAAAGCAAATGCTAACAATGATATCTAAATATGAGGAATAATATGTGTGAGAGCAGTGAAAAAAGGACGTAACTCAGCTATTAATTTGTCCGGAACCAAAGCGCGGTATTTTTCTTTTGTTTCTTGGTACTTAACAATTGGTATTTCCATTATCAAAATAACCTTGGGGAAAAGATTTTCAGAACAAATGAAGACACAAGAAATAAAATACAATACGGCCCGAAGTACGCAGTGGTAGGTATGCCTAATGCATTTATTTTATTGCAAAATATAGTAAATTATGCATTATTCCATTATGTTTGACGACCTCCTTGGTTGAGTGGTTTGTACACCGATTTTCATGGTGTCGCCATCTCTGAGGTCAAGGGTTCGATCCCCGGTCGGGTAAATTTAGAAATTATTGTTTTTCTAATTTGTCTCGGGTCTGGGTGTTTTCTATGTATAATAAGTATGTATTTAAGTATTTTAAGTATGTTTATCCGTTGTCTAGTAACCATATAACGAGTTTTATGACGAAGCTTCTCTTGGGCTAGATAATTGGTGTGAGTGTAGGAAAATTTATAATTTATTTATTTATTTTAATTTATTGTATACATTCGGTGTCAAAATAAGTTACCAGTGTCTTTGAATGAAAAAGCAGCACTCGTAATTGATATCATAGCGTAAAAAATAGCCACACCGGATGTAAAAATCGCCAGCGCCGCGCCACCACGTTATAATCAGACTATTGAGACACGATTATGCGTCCTTAAAAATAGCAGAATCGGGACAAAGGACAAAATTAAATGAAGTGCGCCTCTGCCACATAAATATGCATTGTATCATCACTCGTTAATTGCAATACAATCGGAAACCGAGCGTGTTTACTATTGCGCCATCGAAGTATTCTTCATCAAGATAACCCCTTAGACTTTCAAAAAAAATCATAATTGTTGTTGTTATTTTCTTCGGCCTTGTTTTGGGGCCGGTTCGGAGATCGCGAGATGCTTCTCTTTACCCGGGTTCTCTTCACGGTCGACATCAGTCGTACCGGGTCTCCGTGGGGGCACGGCAGGGGTACCGTTCTTTTTTTTATATTGTTGCTGCTTTTATCTTTTTTTTTGTTTGACACATAATACAAGAAACAACAATGTCTCAAGTCTGGTAATTCAACGTCCCAAAAGTGTGTTGGTTGTCTGATTTTTGACATTTTCCCCATAGTCCTGGCCACTGAGCTGAAATACGATTTAAAGTTTTAATATAATATTTTAGCAGCATTTGTCTTGCAGAAGCGAGCTATCCGCACTATGGTACCTACGTATTCCTCAGACAGAGTCGTGTAAACCATATTTCGAGGTGCAAGGTATACTAACAGTCCCTTCTTTATACATTTTTATGTTATTAACTTATTTGGTAAAAAACTTGCACAAAAACACAAATGTTGAAAAAATTTCCACGAACAGGATTTGAACCTGCACCCTTTTGACATACCTGGTCAGGTGCTCTTCCAATTGAGCTATCGTGGTTTTAACCAGCCCGCCGAAATTATTCAACACTATTTACTTTTTACTTTGAAAGCCAAAGGCGCTCATTCAATGTCAACAACTACCGAATTCGGTAGTTGTTGACATTTGTGTTTTTGTAATTTGTTCGCAACAAAATTTGCGTTAAAAATTATATAAACATTTATAAATAGCTTGCCTACTTCTCAACTGATCTTTAGTATTTGTAAAAATATTATGATCAGACGTTAATGACGGTAGTTGTTGACATTGAATGGGCGCCTTTGGCTTTCAAAGTAAAAAGTAAATAGTGTTGAATAATTTCGGCAGCTCAATTGGAAGAGCACCTGACCCGGTATGTCAGAAGGGTGCGGGTTCAAATCCTGCTCGTGGAAATTTTTTCAACATTTGTGTTTTTCTAATTTGTTCGCAACAAAATTTGCGTTAAAAATTATATAAATATTTAAACTTGCACAAATTCGATTCAAATGTAGGTAGAAAACAAAGAGAACTCACGCGCCAAAAAGATTTGAAAAGTACTTTTATACTTAAACTGAACGTTGTAAGTTGTAAGCTTAGAGCATTAAACGCTCTAAGGTTGTAGTCACTGTGTAAGATTTCAAGCCATCAAACTTTTTAATGCTTTTCATAAAGAGTAGAAAAGCACTTATATTCAATACTTATTTAATTCCCGCCTGCTTGTTTGCCTCCTTCTTTTATAAAATAAAATAAAAAATACAAATTTCAAGATAAACTGAAATCATTCTTATTGGAAATTTTTTTTACTCAGTTGATGAATATTTTAATGACCTTTGATATGAATAATGATAATTATTGTAATAGTTAATGCATAGCTTGTTGTTTAATTTATTTTTATCCTAATGAATCTAATGATTAATCTAATTTTATTTTATTTAATTTCCAATACGATATTATTGTGTTATGGAATAAATGACTTATGACTTATGTTCGTTATGTAGAACCATAACAATTTTCAGAACAAATAAAGACACAAGAAACAACAGGTGTACCTACACAAGTCTGCTAATTCATTCACGTTCCAATAGTGTCTCGGTTGCCTTATTTTGACGTTAGCGCTGTAAGCTAACGTCAAAATCAGGCAGCTGAGACAAAATTGTGCTTGCTTAAAAATAGCAGATACAGGGCACAGGACAAATGATGGAGCTCGCCTCTGCCCCATAAATATGCATTGTACCGTCACCGGTTAATGAAGTGTTGGCGGTTGTTCTACTCTGTTGACCACTTCCCGGTTGAGTGGCACATACCACTATTTTCCACTTGAGACGATGGGTTGGAAATAAACGGTACGGAACACGCCTGTTGCTCGGAATATCTTGTTTGTGTACATATTTTTGTTTGTAAGCTTACTTACCCACTGGAATCTGAAGAAAATAGTTTTTTTAATGACACAATTTTTTTATAAAGATGATTATATGATTAAGCCAATACCCATCAATTGTAGCGATGATTTTAATGATAGAGGCCTTTGCCCAGCAGTGGCTGTGGCTGTGGCTGCGGCCAGCAGTGGCAGCAAAGGCCTGTTTACTTTACTACACGAGGGCGACACTGAAAGTTCTTAATACCTAAGTACCTACCTACCTTCCTAACTAGCTAAATTTAAGTAAAGGCCCGTCAGGTCTTTACAGTACTAACTTACTCACTATGTGAGCATATAAAGGTACCTATTTTAAATAATAACACCACAACAACAATGCAACAAAATTTATAGGACTTTATGTTGCTTACTTTGCCTGGGTATAAATCAAAAACTGAACAATTAGCAAGTTATTAATTTTATTACATCTTTTCAAAATAGTGTCCATTCACATCAATACATCGCTGCCTCCAATGGAACCACCGAGAAAAGCACTTTGTCCACTCGTCCTTAGGGGTCTCTTCGACGGCCTTTTGAAATGCAGCCACTGCTTCCTCGGCGTCCATAAAACGTTTTTCTTTTATTTTCGGAAATAAATAAAAATCGCAAGGTGCGAGGTCGGGGCTACACGGCGGGTGACCTAGTAATTCCAGGTCTGACGTCGCCAAATAGTCGATCGTTTGCTTGGCGGTGTGCGACGATCCGTGGTCGTGGTGAAGGAGGATCCTACTGCGAGGTCGTTTCTCCCAAACGTTTTCCAAGACAAGTGGCAAACAATTGTTAGCGTACACTCTGCAGTAACAGTTTTTCGATCCTCTAAAACAATTGTTGTGTAATAACCTGTCCTTCCGAAGGATGCCACCATCTTTTTTCCCACGCTTCGACCTCACTTCACTTTAGTTGGCAACTCCTCGGAAGGAAACACCCACTCAGCCGACTGTTTTTTAGTTTCAGGATCATAACAGTAAATCCAGCTTTCGTCACCCGTAAGTATGTCGAACACAGCATTTGAGTAACCTCCGTTAAATTTTTGAACCATTTCAAGACACCAATCAACATGACGGAGTTTTTGGGCCTCTGTCTATGAGGTATCCACCGGGCACAAAACTTCCTTGTAGTATTCACTTTTTATAACATGTAAATAAGATAGAGGATAGAGAAAGGTTTGTGTAAATACGAAAATACTTACGGTTTTTATTGTTGCTAAGCATGTTTTTATATGAATCTCTTGTAGTCACATTATTTTTAGGTCCAGTTGTTTCCTTCTATTTTTCTATCAAAATATTACATGTTGTCCTTATTTTCTTACAATACTTCTTTAGATATTATAAAATAACTTCCATTCAATGAAAATTTATAAACAAAGCCTTGACAACCATGTCAAATGTTTTGATGGCAAAGACAATATTTTCTTTTAAAAAGTGCAATGTAAACTTTTTATGTTATTCTTAATTTGTATAAATTTAAATTAAATTGTGTTCTACGGGAAGGGTATATAAGCGTCCTGTCCTGCGGTCAAAGGCCAGTCTAATTACGAGTTCCGAACAAGGAGTAACTAAATACGGAATCTCTGGCTGACTATGGAACCTCTGGCTGACTGCGGAACTTCTGTCTGACTGCGGAACCTCTACCTGGCCTGACCTCTACCGGTCTGACCTCTGCCGGTCTGACCTCTGCCGGCCTGACCTCTGCTGGCCTGACCTCTGCCAGTCTGACCTCTGCCGGTCTGACCTCTGCCGGTCTGACCTCTGCCGGTCTGACCTCTGCCGGTCTGACCTCTGCTGGCCTGGCCTCTGCCGGCCTGACCTCTAACGGTCTGCCCCAAGATCCTGTGCGGTGCTGCTGAGCCAGTCTGACCCCGAGATCCTGTGCAGTGCTGCTGAGCCAGTCCTTCGCTACGTATTGCTGAGGTAGCGCCATCTGGCGTCAGTCGTCGCCGTAGAAGGCCGTCCCGCACGCAGATCATCGGTGAGATTAGTGCGACCACCTTTAAACTCATTGAACCAGTTGTAAACAGTGGCACGAGATGGGGCTTCATCGTAAAAGGCCAACGAAGTCTAATATAACTTTTTTGTTGACTTAAATGAAATCGAAAGTCATATATAATCATTGCACGAAAAAATTTTCGCGTTAAATTAATGCTGACGTAACACAGACAATTTTCAATTTGCCGCCAAGTCGTAAAACAAATGACAAATGAATGAAATAGATAAATAAAAAGAAAGAGTTCTATTTTCAGAATTTGAACTTATTTTTTTATAATATCGTTTACAAGTGGCCAGTTCTTAAAACTTTCATCTTCGTGTCGTCCTCGTATCAGACCACCCCATTGTTTATGTTCTACGTATTTCATGAATTTGCAAACCAGTCGAATTTATGTATTCCATCCTATACAATTGCAAGAACAAAAATCCAATTTGTACAGATAGCATCACTATAGTGTCGCATTTGTTGTTATTTATTAAAAATGTGAAATCAGTATTTTTTTATGCAGAAAGGTCGTTGTGGAGCAGCCCAAAACCGGTCGTTGTGAAGATCCTTGTGGAGGCCTTTGTCCAGCAGTGAACATTTTTGACTGGGACGATGATGATGATGAACCGATATTAGAAGATTAACACAATACTGTAACTAATCCAAAAGATATTACAAAATTTACAACAACGGATATATTAAAATTACAAAGAACAGTAAACTTATTCACCCAACGACGCAAGGGATACGCTAATGACAGAAAATGATCCTAATCTGCAACAGGATACTTTAATAAGAACTTTAATAAAGACAAATGAAGCAAGCGATCCCTTTCTTCACTGGTGTTAACTACAGATTACTCGGTGGGCCTTTATTGGAAGAAATGGCCAAGCGCAAGCACAAGGACATTGCTGTTTAACAGTACTTTATCAGGGTGCCTAGTGAGTTTATTTGATACTAGCTGTGCTCGCGACTTCGTCCGCGTAGAATAGTGACTTTCGGCAGCATTTTTAATTTTTTAGGCTCTTGTTCCCGTTTTTGCAACATCTTTCACTGATGCTTCGCTCTTATTGGTCCCAGCGTGATGTTATATAGCCTAAAGCCTTCCTCGATAAATGGACTATCAAACACAAAAAGAATTTTCCAATTGGAACTAGTAGTTCCTGAGATTAGCGCGTACAAACATACAAACTCTTCAGCTTTATAATATAAAGTATAGATTTACTCATTGAAGAAGTTTCTTAACAAAATAGGTTAATTATTCATAAAAATAACGGGTAAAAGCACTTGGCCTTCATATCACATGAAGATAATTGATGATATGGCCGACAGTGGAAGCGCACTTCACCCTAAATCCTCAATTACTGAGGAGTTGGCTATCTTATATCTTGCTATGTATAATAATGCTACCAACATTGATGTTTGGCGACAGTTTTAGGTAAGATAGCGATAGCTAAAAAAAAATATTAGACAACATCACGTACATTGTTCTGATCCCAAGGTAAGTAGCTAAAGCACTCGTTTTATGAAAATCAGAAACAACGACGGTACCACAACCACCCAGACCCGACACAATATAGAAAAGTTCGTTTTCGACATTGACCCTTGAGCCAGCTTGACGGACTTAAAATAAGCCCTACGGCTTACCAAACTGACCCGAAACTGGGAATCGAACGGGACCTCTAGCTCAAAGACTTGTCTTAACCACTAGACCACAAAGGCGGTTAAATTGTTCTGATTAATAGTCATCATCAACATTCCTACGCATGTTCCGGAAGCACGTCACTAAGGAAACAGCCTACAATTGGCTGGCGAATGGACGCCAGACGTGAACGCATAAATAAAATTCTGCGCCCGCGCCGTGACAGTGACCCGTTTGCAAAAGTGGAGTAGGCAGCGCGAATAATTCGCCGTGTATGACCGTGTGACCGTCTTATGATCGAACGGGAGTGTAGACAAGTTGTTCCGTTTATATTATTAAAACATTGTTTGTTTTACATTGATTGTTTTATATATAAAAACACAATGTTGAAAAAAAATCCACGAGCAGGATTTGAACCCGCACCCTTCTGACATACCGGGTCAGGTGCTTTCCCCTGCCTGGCCCGCCATAGATTTTGTTAGTAAATATTGTCACGCGAATGAAAAAGTTTGTCCATCCCTGTTCTTGATCGTCAACCTTGTGGTCTAACATAAACAGAAGTCGAAACATTGCAGGAATAAAGGAAACATTGTAATAAAATAAAAATAAAATTATTTTATGGAAAAGTTAATGTACGTAAATATGATTTTGCATGTTATCACAGTGTGCTTAAGGCTGGTAACAAGTGTCCTAGTATATACAGTGCCGCCTTTACGGTTGTATGGTTTACCACTTTGCAGGGTAAACCAATTTAAATATCTTGGGCACATTGTTACAGATGAAATAAAAGATGATACAGACATGAAAAGAGAGCGAAGGGCGTTGTAGATAAAGGTGAACATGTTGGCCCGCAGGTTCCATTGTTGCTCTGACGCAGTCAAAATTACGCTATTCAAAGCATACTGCACGTCTTTTTACTCAAGTAGCTTGTGGGTCAAATATACTCAGTCAGAAGTCGTACAACGCCATTCGCATACAATTTAATAATGCATTCAGGGCACTATTGCGGTTGCCGCGATTCTGTAGTGCGTCGGGAATGTTTGCGGATGCGCAGGACGACAGTTTTCCGGCTATTCTGCGTAAAAAAGCGGGATCCCTTCTGCGTCGAGTTCCCGGCAGCCGTAATACTGTCCTGAAAAGCATCGCCAGCGACGGCGCCGATAGTGGGGACTGTCCACTATTAGCGCATATGTGTAGAATAACCAATTCCCATCTATTCATTAAGTACTAATACAGTGTTTTAGGCTCTTTTTGTTCTAACCATCTATATGGATCTTTGTTGTCTAAAAAATAAAAACATTTAATTTAATTTAATTAATTTATACTTGGTTGCATGGCTATGTTTCGGGAATATACACCTGTTACCAAACATCCAGTATTCGAAGCTCCTATACTAGGTTTGATTCCCAGGTCGGGCTAAGTGTAGGTATTTCAGATTCAAAGCTAAGTGCTAAGGGCTAAGTGTAGTGTGTTCAGATTTTTTGATGCATAGCCCTGATTCTAGATGAGCAATCCGCATTTGGAAAGCGTAATGATTATGCCAATACTCAGCTGTAGTGACTTTAATGATTTCAATGATTCAGGCCTTTGCCCAGCAGCGGGGCAGTATATATATAGGCAATTGTCTTTTCCTTTTTTTTATCGAAATGTTTTATTTTTTTTATTTTTTTATTTATGAACATAGAATCAACAGCACTTTATAAACTAAGTTATTACATTGTATACTTAACCTACTGCCAATTACAGATTCTTACTTTGTAACACAATATATTTAATTTAATAATTAATAATTTAATATGTCGCTTAAGCGAAAGTGAAAGCAAAACAGACAGATAACACAATAATTTAGAAAAAGCAAAAACAATTTACAAAACAAATAAATTAAAAGGGCAGGATTCAATACAAAAAAATAATAATAATAATAATAATAAAACAAAAAAAAACAGTAAACAGTAAACAGTGGTACGCACCGAGCAGTGTTTGAGCGTGTGAGTGTGTGAGTATGTGGTATGTGGGTATGTTTGTGTGTGTGTGTGTATGTGTGTGTGTGTGTGTAGAAACACAGTCCAGATGCGAATACAGCTATAAAGGATTCTGCCTCACTAGCTCACCCTCTTGCCAGCCCGCAAGTTACTGTTATTATCAGCCATTACTTTCCCACTGCAGGCCAAATGCCTCCCCTCCCTCCTTCCACCTATCTCTATCTTGAGTTAGTTCGTGCCAATATTCAAGTGGGAGAGTCCAACTCATCCCGCCATCTCCGTCTAGGCATTCCACATTGTCGTCGTCCGTTTGTTGGGACCCATGATATAGCTATCTTTGCTTAGAATTCATCCGACGTACGGGCAACATGTCCGGTCCGACACAGTCCCACTTTAGTTGACCGGCTTCTTGTTAATTCAAAATTCCAAATTCAAAATCATTTATTCAGTTTAGGCTACAAATAGTTCTTATGAACGTCATTATGCCATCGGTTTGTAAGTCTATCTACTCGGGTGGGAGATCTTGTACTGAGAAGAACCGGCAAGAAACTCAGCAAGTGTCCAGCTCTTTTCCCCCTTACAGCGTCATAAATATTGGAAAATGCCCTATCATAAAAGAACGTTACGTCTGTTACTTGTGTTTTGGAGCGCCATATCGTGTTTCGGATGCGATCCGTCAGTTTGACTCCCAAGATACTGCGCTCCATAGATCGTTGGTACCCCGCGAGGTCGGACTTTTGGCAATTTGTGAATGACATAGTTTGCGCACCGTATGTGAGAATCGGGAGGATGCAAGCGTCCGTAAGGTTACGTTTGAGAGAAAGTGGATAATGTCCTTTCATAATTTCTTTCATGGACCAATAGCCTTTCCAGACGTTTTCAATGCAGCGATTAGTCATAAAAACTTTAGCACCGACATGGGTTAGGTGGTATTGTAACTTAAACATAAAAAGCTTCATTAATTATATCACCAACTGTTCAATGTAAACAATACAACATTCTCACACTCACGGTACTCACCAAAGATAATAATTACCTAATCATTGTTGTAACGTACACTCATACGGAAATAGAGGGCAGTTACGAACGTCTGGCGACGACGGGTGTTACTGCATTACTGTTTATAGGTCAGGTCAGGCAGGCCGATCAAAGGCGCCGCGAGTCGTTGACACTCAACGGGTTCGCGTAATACACAGCGGTGACAATGATCTTGCTAGAAGGTAATGCATTTGCTACAGTCGTTAATGATGCATTGATACACACGAATGGGGTGGAGTGTAACTAGCGTCAGTGTTATTTACCGTTTAATCACAAAGGCGATTCATTCACAATGACGGATGTCGTTGCGGTCTGTGTCAATGCGACTTGATCATCGCAAGGAGTTTTATGAAACAGCAAGTACCTAAGTACCCATAATAAGTACTTATATACGAGTGATGTCTAATATATTTAATGTGTATATGTCAAGTATATTACCCCCCGCCCGATCTTCTAAATGCCACTACACATTTACAGAATGCATTAAACACGCACACTAGTTTAAGCCCAAGACACCGTACTCGTAGAACAAGGGTTCGACGAGCCGGTTCATCCTCTATACTTACCTGATACAGAGATGGACCTGGGCGCTTCTCCCCACCACTACGGCCCGGTCAACCCGAGCTGAGATCCGAGCCTTTAGAGGCGCCCTCGGGTTGTTCCCCTTCCCGATCCGATCCGAACCCCTCGGAGAATCTAGTAGGGCACAGGGACACGCCCTAGTGCTTGATGCCGTTCTCTATAGAAAGGCTCCAAGGTGATTCGTTTCACACGGCTTGAAGTTGACCTTTAAGTTTCTCGCCACCCCCAAAAAAGCCCGGTGAAGCTGAAAATGCCGTTTGAAGCAATCAGCAAAATCTCTCAAGAAAAAGCAAGTATAGTCGGGCAGCAGCCGGATTGTCACCTGTCATTACGGCAACTTCGAATGGTATGGAACACAGAAGTCGCAGAGACACGCGGCTTTTTGGGAAGGACATTGGTCGTTCGGCCGGAGTAGCAAGCTGAAGTGGCATTGGGCCGGCCATATTAGTCGCAGAACCAATAACCGTTGGGGTAAACTAGTTCTTGAGTGGAGACCGTGTATCGGAGAACGTAGCGAGGAGCTTGGTAGCGTGCACTTCGAGAGGCCAATGTCCAGCAGTGGAGTAGTATAGGCTGGTGATGACGATGATTGGACGTTCGGCACTAGACGAAAGGCATCACATCAGGCACAGCATCAGGATGTTCTGACAGTCAACTCGCTCTGACATTCGTCATCGTGTGTAAGTCGCCATATCAAGAACGATTTTTTTTTTAAATCCCATTAAATTATTGTTTGTTTTACGTGATCAAATAAATTCGAATGGTAGGCTAACTTGCTCTATGCATTCAGATGACGCTCTGTCACAGAAGAAAAAATTATTAAAATAAAAGAAAAAACCTGACTGCTAAAACAACTTTATAAAAAATAACTGCGAAAGAAATAAAACAACTACATAAAAACAATTATAAACTCGTAAATACCGGACTAACATAAAAAATAACTGCAAAGAGAAAAAACTGAAAAGAAAAAAACAAGCTCTACGATCCTAGAATTCAATTTAAGCAATGTTGAATGCAACGTGAAATATTTTCTTAGATTTTTTTATTAATAAATTAAAAAAGAAATATTTATTATTATTATTATTATTGGTATTGGGCCAACGTGGTGGGTCGCCAAATCTACCCTTATGCTTTTGTTTGTCGTTTATCACTAGGAGCCGTTGCTTCAATGCCATACACATTCTTGTTTTTCTTGAAGTGATCGAATGGGATACAAAACTCGTTATACTTAAGTACACTAGGTATATATTTTTAAAATAACAAATGCACACGAACTCTCGGCGAGAGCGGCTAAACTACCGACGATTCCCTACTGTGTTCCAATGACCTCATTTTCGTTGTCCCGAATATATCTATCTGATGATGCGACGGCGATGTCGTTGTACTGGTTCGTTCGTTAATTGGTTGGTCTAGTTGGGGCATCAAAGTTTGACGTTTTCATTTAGGTACCTACTAACTAAAAACTAATTACTTATTGACCGCATTAATTTATTAGGACATCTATAGAAGTAGAATAGAATCGAATAGAAAAAATACTTTATTGTACAAATAAAAATAAAAAAATAAAAAAATTAAATAGTTAGGCTTCTTGCCCCTTGTTTATTTTTCAATACCACCAGTGTTGTTCACATAACCTTTTTTATTGGTTATAGGCAGGCATTTGACTACACCTCACCTGATGTTAAGTGACGGTGCGGTCGAGGATGGAACATACCTGCCTAGAAATAGCCTATTCACTCTAGCCTTGAAGAGGTCCAGATTATACCTTATTACCTACTGATACAAAAAGTTCGCGGGGCAGATATAATTTATTTTAATTCATTATCAGCTCACTTTATGTCCCCACTGCTGGGGCACGAGCCTTCCCCATGGATGTTTAGGGCCGGGCCATAAATCACCACGCGGGCCCAGTTGCGGATTGGTGGTTGTTAACAACTGCTCATTAGCAGTTGTTAACAACCACCAATCCGCAACTGGGAGCCGGGACCAACGGCTTCAGGTGCCTTCCGAAGCACGGAGAAGCTCAAGATAAAAATTTTGGTCACTCATCTGGTGACAGGCATTTGCGAAAGTTGCTTAACCTCAGCACTCGCAGACCGGGCGCATTAACCACTGCGCCATCGAGCTCCTCTTGACTATAACCTAAGTAGTAAACATTTATAGAAAAGTGTCGTACAGTTCACATACATTTTACATAGGTATCTACATTTCAATTTTGGATTCTTCTCCACAGCTAAAAAATAGACGTCCTGAATGGGTAGTAGGTAAAAAAATTATGGACAATTCAAAAGCACTTTTCTAAAGTTTATTTGAATAAAAAAATATTTGACTTTGACATTTGACTTTGACTTAATAACAACCACGGTACACCCCGGGGCAGGCGAAAATTTCGGGTGTCGGTCACTCTAGAGCGTTAGTTTTAAAATAATATTAAAGATATATACAATATCTGCAAAGCTCTGCTACACCAGTGAAAGTAAAAATTATGGCTGCCTCTGCATTACAAAAAGAAATAATTTCTTTGTAAGTTATTTATTATTTAAGTTATTTTTTATTTCTACCGATTGGTGACCTGCAGGGCCAAGATGCCGAGGAGTAACTCGAAAGCGTTTGTGCGACGATTTGGATTCATTCAGCACAGGCTGGTCGCAAACAGTTGGGAAACTTCAGAGATAAAGGAAATGGGGGAGACCTTTGCCCAGCAGTGGGACATTATGGTACATTGTAAAGAAATATTTTTTGAAATTATCCTTTATAAAGCTTAAGAGGCCTACTTATTACATTTTGACCGTGATTTTTGCATAAAATGCCCAACTTCGGCATACTTGTCCAGAGAAACAGAAACCCTTAGACAATTTTGACTTATTGTATGGTGGAATAGTTATTAGTATAAACCGTAGCGGCCTCGTCTTCCGCAATTTTCTCTTATACCTAGTCGTGCCATAAATTCTGTCCCTCATATAAACATGTCCAGTGTAGAAAAGAAAAATTTAGAGAAATTTTAAAAGCATGTATTTTAAACGTTTAATTATATAGATTATTATAAATGTTAAAAGTATTCAAAATGAACACCTTTGGCTTTTACACATTTCTCCAAACGTCCTGGCCATTCATCTATGGCCGCACGTACCACATATAATGGTATCGAGGCAGCCGCCTTCACTAAATCTGCCTTTAGCGACTCGATATTTGGATGGGGTTTTGAGCAGGCCTTCTCCTCTAAAATATTCCATAAGCAATAATCCAAAGGATTAAGATCAGGACTGGCAGGGGGCCAATCTTCAAAGGCGATGAAATCCGTTAAATTCAGGTCTAACCAGCGCTGGGTTGATTCCCTTTGTGCGCTGGTGCTGAGTCTTGTTGAAATATCCATTGTTTACTAGCAAATACAGTGTTACTTAGTGGCTTAACTACCTTCTCTAAAACATCGCTTTGGTAGTTAATTGCTCGTGTCTTCACCCCTTGTTCACAAAAATGGAGCTTTGTCACCCCTTCGTATGACACGCCCCACCAAACCATCACAGATGCTGGATGGTGGCCTCTTTCGACCTTCGGAATTATCTCGTTAGCTTCTTGGGAGCTGTGTGCATAGACCCTGTTGTTATGACGATTAAATTTCTCTTCAACCGTGAAAATTTTCTCATCAGTAAAAAGAATTTTCCGATGGCCACCATCTGCGTGTCTTTGCAACAACTTCTTCGCTTTCGTAGTTCGTTTGAAACGAAGGGCTGCAGTCAACAGCTGACCTGTCCTCCTTCGATAAGCCCTAAGCTTATCGTCTTCTTTTAAGATACGAGACATAGACCTAGGGGAATTTTCATTTCCCTAGCCATGATTTTCTGCTTACGGGTCGGGTTTCTTCGGATTCTCTCTCTGACGGCTTTGATAGCTGCTGATTTCCTTGTTGTTCGAGGTCGACCGGCCCTTGGCCTATCATTGACAGAAGAAAACTCATTGTAACGCTTGATGGTCCGGTAAACAAATTTCTGCGTTATTTTCAATGGTTTTAACAAGTTGAAAATCTTGACTGATGTTTTGTTACATTTGTGTAAGGCAATCACTGCGATTCGATTCTCTGTGATACTCCACTCCATGTTTACACAGCTATGTGTTATATTGAAATGAATAGTATAAAACTTACTTATTAAAATGACATCAAATAATAGTAATAAATTCATATTACTTTTTTTTAAATACCCTCGTATAAGTTGGGACAGAACTTATGGCAAGACTATGTATATTTATATAAAGCCAAAATTCCGAAGCTAGTTTTCAATTAAATAGGCTGACGGCAATTTTCAAGCTCATGGATTGAACTACTTTACTAAGCAACGAAATTAAAAAAATATAATAATATCTCTTAAATAGTAGTTTAGTTTGTAGCGGCCTCGGAACTTCGAAATATGAATGGAATTTCTACAAAAAAAAACCCATTCAAAGCCATAAAACGTTCAGAATTAGCTGTAAATATCTCCTTACTCCATTAATATTATTAAGTAAATTGTACACCAGAATTAACCTTAGTTTATAAGATTTTAAATTGTATACTTTTTATGAACGATAAAACATTATTAAACTTTAATAATTACAACTGCACAAAATGCTACCTTTGCGATGCGTCGGCCGCTCGTAGTACTGAGAAAGCGCGAGCGCGCGCATTTTATAATAGGCCTCTTATGTACCTACTTAATATTCAGAATGTAAAGAGTCACAGTTTTTCGAATATTTAACCAGAATAAGTTTAATCATCTATGAATGAAACCTTTGAATGACAATAAAGGATATTTCAAAAAATTACACATGTTAAAAAAAATCCTGTCCAATTCTAAGTTCTAGCCAGGAGAAGTAATAGCAGTCGCGGTGAATTTTTACCAAGTCACTAGTCACATAAGAATAAGGGTATATAAAATAAACGAAGAAGATTACCCACCTTTGTGTGGACACTTCTTCGTTGCAGGCGGCGCAAGCGCAGGGTGAGCCACTGCGTTTGCAACGAGTGCGCACGCGCAAAGTAGGGCTGTGGTACGCGCGTGCGACATGCGTGCTAACTCCGAGGTAACTGCGCGTGGACCCACCAAGAGTGTTAGTGAGCCGGGCTCCTAACTCATCAGGGTTCAGTTTGAACTGTGCTAAGCCACTCTAATTAAAGTAGGTAGGTACACCACTTTAGTTGTCGTTTGAAAACATCGAGTTGTAGATGTTTTTTTTCGCAATAAGAAAACGGTTGGCCTTTATCTCGTCTGATGGTAAATGACAATTAAGTGTAAGGTCGAAGCACAGCCCCAGATTCCATATTGAACGAAGATCTAACTGTGATAACATCAACGACATTTTGTTAAAATTCATAAATCAATTTATTATTAACTTTAATCAGAATCTAAACTTTTTGTACGTAGCTCCATGGGGCTTAATTTGTTTGCAAGAAAATACGTCATCAATGTGTCTGAAAAAAATCACCAAACGTCAAACCTTGTTTCGGTAACAAAATTATTAAGTTAAGTTATAAAATAATATGAAAAATCAAAAGTCTGATAACGCAGACAAAAAGAAAACGCCCTGCTCAAGCTTCGCAACAAAATTGAAGATAGTCGTTAACGAAAATCAAAAATTACGACGCCAGTTAATCAATGTCACCAATAAACAGCACCAGGAAATGTCGAGAGCAATTCAGTTGAAAGAGAAAAATACTTTATTGCAGAGGCAAATACACGCAGCGAAAGCAGAGGCTTGCAAATTAAGAGACCTGAATTGTACTCTTAATCATTGTTGAAAACTGCACAGTGGTCCAATGACCTTTTATATACAGTGGCCACGAGAAGTAAGTATGCGTAACCCTTACAACTCAAAAATAAAATCGTTCGAAGCGCAAAATGAATGTTTGAAGGAACAAATTAATACAGCGAAAAAAAAGCGAATGGAAGCCGGTGAAAACGCTAAAAAGTTGGCAGAGGCGAACTATTTCCTCGAAAACTGTCTTTGTGAAGCTTGTTTTGAAATTCATCATTTGAGAAGACTAAATGAATATATTATGTCGCGAAATACACATTAACCGTGTATTATGGTACCCAACTTAATTTTAACTGTAAAATAAAAATATTTTGTATATGTAACATTTACAATATTTTTATTATATATTTTCAGTTTGTTTTCTGCACCCTAGAGCTTAGAGCATAGAGCATTATACCAACTTACTTAATGCTCTAAGTCTGCACCTTATTCAAATGATTGGTCATTCATCTAAAACACAGTATTACCACAGTATTGTGGTATTACCATACAGTAGGGCATCGCCTTTGACGTGGGGCGATGCCGCCGCCCGCGTAGGTCTGTGTCTACGCGATCGTTCGCTCGCCGATATGCAAGGGTTGCCACAAAATTAGAAATCAAATAATCGTTAATATTTTTATAAAATAATCATTTGATATCAAGAATACATATACTACAGTCATATTTATAAATGTTTTTTTTTATTTTTATTTTTATTGATGGCTTCGTGCGATTAGCACATTTAGCCAGTGTCAAAGTAATTTAACTTACAAGTAATACATAAATAAACAATATTTCCATATATGATGATGATGAATGATATTAGAAATGGGAAGTGAGAAATGATATACCCCCCAACCCCTCGAGTATCTCAGTAAAGATGTGGGGCTTTACAAATTCCTCACGCGAGCTTCTTGAGAGAATTTGAAAAGTGACGTTGCACTGTTTTGTTTCATTTGCCAACACTTATGCACACTCACGAACACTTAACGATTAATAATCCACCATTATTTCACATTAATATTCGATATATCACAAATTTTGGAAAATAAGACAAAACCGCAGACATGACGCTTCACTTTCCCGCCAAGAAGTCCTTTATAAATGTTGCGCTGCTAAATTAACGTGAAGGTTTATTTTTTTCCTTTAGTTGATGGCTTTGTGCGACTAGCACATTTAGCCAGTGTCAGCAATTTTTCTTACAAGTAATAATATAAATAAACAATATTTCCATAAATGATGATGATGAATGATATTAGAAATGGGAACTGAGAAATGATATACCCCCAACCTCTCGAGTATCTCAGTAAAGATGTGGGGCTTTACTAAGTCCTCACGCGAGCTTCTTGAGAGAATTTGAAAAGTAACGTTGCACTGTTTTCTTGCACACTCACGAACACTTAATGGTTATTAATCCACCATTATTTCACATTAATATTCGCCATAACACAAATTTTAGAAAATAAAACAAAACCGCAGACATGACGCTTCACTTTCCCGCCAAGAAGTCAATAATATTGTTCTGAGACCGAAACACCCGCCATTATTTTTAATTAATTACACTTTTTATAATGTTTTCGCTTTACGGCATTGGCCCCTTGTTATTTCGGCCATCTGGTTTTTTACAAGTTCTTTTATCGAAAGTTCGAAATGACAGATGTTTGGTAGGAAAAAGGAACGATGTATACATGCTCAAAGATAATATCTACTCTGTGCTCAAAGTTCCACAATCCACAATCAATAAACGACTAGTATTTTTATAGACATTGTTACTGTGGCGGCTCCATCTACCGCATACGCCGCACATTATTCGACACGAAACAAACACCTTCTCAACCGTGTCAACAGATGGCGCCACAGACGCAAATCAACGACGTCGCCATACCACGACGTAAAATAGTATGGGAAGCCTGCATCGCGGTAGCGAAGTTTCACCATCTCCTTCGCTATGTATAGCACCTCCAACTAACATCCGTTGGACCTCGGTCCCCGAGCAATACCACCCAGCTCGGAGGAAGATCTTCCCTTTGCCTTCCTCAGTGTGGCATTCTCCCTGCCATCAGCTCTTCCTACAGTGGTGACCCCGACGGAGCACAGAAGCACCTTCAACATCGTCGCAGCAGCGCCCATCCATCACTCCTCATCCATCATCTACCTTCGCCAGCAGTCACAGCAAGCCAGCAATCGAGCCACAAGGTTCCATCGCAGCATCTTGGACGACGCTTCCTGGACCTCCGGCACACTCGACGGCATCATCCCGACCTGGTCGCCGCAGCCCACGACCGGTGCATTAATGTCGGCCGCATCACTCCGGCGTGGCAGCCCTGCACACCAGCAGCTCGGACCCACCGTCATCATCACCTGTCTCGACTCACCGCAGACAGGAACAGCACACTGCATCACTGGCAACGCGCCTTCACCCCACCCGTCTCGACTCACCGTAGACTGGGGCATCCTGCAGCAGCACTCTCCACTGGCACTTGCAAGCTCTGACGCACTGACTGCTGAGCACACTCACTGATATTGACCTCCGGTCTCGGGGGGGAGTGATGTGGCGGCTCCATCTACCGCATACGCCGCACATTATTCGACACGAAACAAACACCTTCTCAACCGTGTCAACAGATGGCGCCACAGACGCAAATCAACGACGTCGCCATACCACAACGTAAAATAGTATGGGAAGCCTGCATCGCGGTAGCGAAGTTTCACCATCTCCTTCGCTATGTATAGCACCTCCAACTAACATCCGTTGGACCTCGGTCCCCGAGCAATACCACCCAGCTCGGAGGAAGATCTTCCCTTTGCCTTCCTCAGTGTGGCACTCTACCATACCATCCGCACCCTACATTACTATAAAATTTTGTTGTTAAGTTTTTAAATTCTTTGTCATGTTTATGTTTTTATGTGTACAATAAAATATTTTATTCCTATTCTTTAACTATACCAACAATGTTAGTGTCATTTTGTTTTCGGACAGTTAAGAGCTAATTTAGCCTCATTGATGATTTCGGGTGTATAGTCTAAGTGGTTATACCACCGATTTCAGATCCAGTGATACCCCGCGGGGGTACAAGATTGTAGGGTAATAGATCGCACCAGTGTTCGATACTTTAAGCCCAGTGTTCGATACAATTTTCGTCGCCAAAAAAATACCATATCGCTAGGAAACAGAACAGATGATCTGTATCCAATGGCGGCCACAGGCTAAAATCAGCTGCTGATCCCGTTTTATAATGATTAGAGAAAAAAATGTCGCTCACTGGTTTCTGTTGTACACTGATGTCACTACCCTACTCGGTTTTTTTTATTCCGCACTTTACCCGGATCCTCATCTACCTGAGGAACTGGCTTTCTTGTCTCTTACAGAAGAAGAACAATGCTGATGTCATGGTGACATTATTTGGATAAGATGAACGTGCTGGCTGGCTCAGGCATTCAAGCCTTAACACCAACCAAACCGAATACGTTTGTATTCGGTTTGGTTGGTGGTAAATGTAAACCCCTCCGCTGGGAATCGAACCCGGGACATCTAAGGTCTAACCGCTACACCACAGAGGCGGTTATGACTTACTTAGTCTAGTTTAAAAAAAATATCTCACGAAAGTGGGTTACTTCAACGAGTTTCAACTTAGCCTTAGGAGCATCGACACCCGCCCGTCTTTGTAAGATAACAAAAATCATCATTTAGTATTAAGTATTTATATGAGTTCGTTTTGCCTACAAAAAGTATCTTCCTACCACATGTGTAAAATTTTTTGTTATGTTTACACTGTTAAAAGCTATGTATACCTATTTATAAAAGTTTGAAGGCAAAAAGTCCATCACAATATTATTATAGTCTAATAACTTTGAAAAATGTAAACAAATTTTTCTAACAAGAATTTACGCAAGCTACTTAGAATTATGTTTCATAAGCATACCTCTACACCCGACGACGTTTTGACCGAGTTGCACCGGCCGCGGTGGCGGGCTGACAATTTTATTGATGTCAAGACTGTATGGGCTATATCCCTTTGTCTTTTTACCGTTGTTGGGATAAGAAAAGAAACCTCAGACAATCTAAACGGTGAATACAATATCGCTAACCTAAAAGTGACCCAGTTGCCATAAACAAAAAAAAGTTGAAGTTGAATACAATAATTTGTGAATTTAGTTTTGTTTGACTAAATTGAGTTTTGACCAAACCAAAACGAGACTTGATTGATTTGATTAATTGCACAAACTAGAGATTAAACGTAGGTAGTGATTAAATTGTCGTTGGTAGAGATATTGTTTGCATGCAAGTCGTCTACCACGTTATTTATTACCTAAAAATTTGTTTGGTATAGGACCCACATTGACGTCGATTGTGCGATATGTCTGGTAAGTAAGCTTCTTTTTTAACTCAAATATCTCGAAAAAAGAGTTTTAAAATTAAGAATAAGAATAATAAACATTTATTGACCTGCACAGAAACAAATACAAACAGATGAGAAAAAATTTTTTTTTTTTTAAATAACAGAAAAGAACAACTAACACATTCACAAAAATAAAAACACTATATATAGGTAACTACGATATGTGCAAGGCCAACGGGTAGCTGTCTCAGCAATGCTTTTGTGGCAATAAACATAATGCCACAGAAGCGCTGGTTTTCAGACGTGAGGTGGCGACGTGTGGTGTGATAAAAATAACATAAAAATACTAATAGGAAAATTATTAATACAATTAATACATGTGACTTTTGGGATGAATCCCTGCTATTTACTGTTTTTTTCAGGGTCCCGCAGCAGATCTCGATCCCCACTACTTTCGCCGTCTGAATCACCAAGTAAAAAAGCTGGTGCCTTTGAAATACCAGAAACTGATAGTGCGGAGTCTGTTTATGATGAAAGCAATTATGAGGATGTATCACAACTAGTAATTTTAAATTTTCCAGTCGATTGGGAATTAAAAACTCTAAAAGACTTCCTTTTAAAACATTGTCAGTCAGTTGTAAGTAATTAATATATTTTTTATTTTTATAAATTAATTCATTAGTAATCTAGTCCCTACTGCGAGCCCTATGTCCTTGATGAGGGATCATAGGACTTCATCATCATCATCAATTTGTAATCAGACAACGCAAGCTCATAAATACATATGTTACAAAGTAACATATTATGTACCTATACAATAAAAAACATTATTTGTTTGTTATTACTGAGATACTGACTGCATTTGAGGTATTTGGCATTTCAAGTCCCCTTCATATATAGATATTTTACTACAGAGAGGTTTGTTAGTGTAGGTAGTTAGTGTTTGTTGTTTGTTTAAAGTCACATTGCGTTTGTAGCCATTATGATGTTTAGAAAACTTACTATAAAGTCCATTTTCATTAGAGGTGCAGTCTGACGAACAACTTACTATTGTTTTTATTTGAGGCATTTCGCTTTGTAAGCATTTTAAATGTTAGTAATTTTGCCACTTACTGCCGTATTCAGAGTAGTCAATTAATTTTAATGACAATTAAATGTCTTTCCTTCTCTATTTAGCACTATACATAAGAAAGTGACAGCAAGAGATTTAATTGTCATTAAAACTTAATTGTCGTCTCTGAGTATGGCGGGTCTTATGGCTGTTAAGGAGTAATCCTTCAAAGTCGTCTTACCGCGTAGGCATTGTAATCATAAAGGGTTTATATACTGAATAACTACGTAACACATTATTTCACACTTAAGCACCTGACCTTCATCTTACCTAATGTTAAGTGAGGATAAGGCCAAAAGTGAAAGCGCACTTCATTCGCAATCCCCATACTGAGGCACTGGCTATCTTATCACTAGCGGTTGGAAATATAAGTAGCTAGCAAGACAGACAAACAAGCCATTCCACCAACCAAACCGAGTACACAAACATGTACCCCCCACTGGGAATTGAACCTGGTACCTCTGAGTCTGAACTCAGAGACCACAGAGAGAGTCAGTGGTCTTAACCACAGGGGCAGTAAAAAAATATTTAGGCTTTGTGAGTTTTAGTTGAAATAGTTAACACTTTAAACGCAATTTGACCACAAACAAATTGAATTTCTATTTTGTCTGGGCCCGGTGGTGATCAACCTGTTAAGCAATTCATTCAATTTGGAGTTTTGTTTTTAATGGCTTAAATACTTTTTTAATGGTAGTGACGCAGTGCCTCCTGGTGGAATATGAGAAGAGTTAAAATTTTGCCATAAAAATTGTTGTAACATGATCAAATTGCGAATGAAACTCGCACTAGGCACCCTGCCAGTAGTCAACTGATGGTATGATAAGTTGTCTGGCACTTTATGTAAAAACCTTTTATTTAATAATTTTTCTGCTTAAAACAATCCCACTTAATCATATTTTATAACCCTATTAATATTGTGTAAGCCTTGGTTTTCCCAAAATGATCATTTTGCCTACTCTGTTTTGGATCTTATTTGAGGTTGGCTGGAACTTGGTCTTTTTTATTTAAGTTAAATAAATATTTTTTCAGGTTGAAGAGAATAAATTACCGCATGTAATAAGACACAGAAATTCCAAAGTGGTTTTAAAGTTTAAATCAAGCATCTCATGCTTATCATGTTACAAAAAGCTGTGTGATGTTGAGATAGAAGGGAAAAAACTGATGATCGAACCAGCTAGAAGTAAAGTATATAGTCTATCAACTCTGGCACAGGACACTTAAGCACAGAGTAGGAACAGACAGCTCACTCCACAAAAAACATTTAACTAAATGGCGATTCTAGTCGCGCCATAATAAAGTTCAATTCAGACTGAAGCCGCGACGCGCGGCTAATAGACGGCTACGACAGCGACGAACTGTCTCTTTCTATCTTGTAGCTCTTATATCCTGTCGTCGGCTTGTACCTAGCGTTACACCTAAAGTATGGAGTGAGATAGGCTTGACTTTAATAGTACTTTTATTGTACTGTGAAAACCTTAGTACATTCATTTTGATTATGCACTTTAAAATCAAATATATAGTTACCTATAAATATTTTTTTCTGTATAAAGAACTAAAGATAGTAATTAATATTGGTCAAAATTACATCAAACAACTGATATTGTGCTGTCAGCTGTCAGTTAATTAATATTTTTTTTATATCTGCTTTCAAGATGAATATTTTTACTTCTCCATATGGAAACTCTGTTGGCAACTCAAGAACTACCAACTTATGTTTGTAAATACAGCCTCAGCTTCTTACTAGAAGACCTTGTACTGATGACAAGAACTACTTAGCTATTTTTTCCCTTTCTTTTACAGTACCAAATGATTTTACTTTTGTTAATTAAAGTTATTACCTACTTTCCAAAAATGTCTTATGAAAAATAATAAAGTACACACTTTTTTTTAGAGAAAATTATATCAGCAAATGATTTAAAAAAAAAGACAATGTGAGTATTTTTAGTGCTTTGGTCAATTATGTACTAGATTACCGATGAACGCTTGAAAAACGGTGGGTGACTTTAGGGCCTCGAAGCCACAATGACGTTAGTGGCGATGACAGTAAATATTAAGTACAAATATTTTCCAACCTTAATTTAATCTTTATTTTTAAGGTTTAAGGTTCATAGTAAGCTGAAGTTGTTGATGCTATCCAAAAATCTATGTATCTTTGTATACTTATATAAATCTTCTGTGCGTGTGTTTGTAATTGAACTCCTTCTAAACGGCTGGACCATCCATCCATCAATGATGAAATTTTTTGTGTATGTTCAAGTGGATTCGAGACTGGTTTAGATTTACAATTGGACCCGGTAGGTGGCGATGCAATAGGGATCCATCATGGGATACGGGTGTTCTTAAGCGGACGAAGTCGCGAGCTGGCCAATAGTAATACTATATAAATCTGTAGGCTCTGTCTGTACATGCAATTTTTCTAGCAAATTTTGGGATAAATATTCGTTTTATGACTAACTGACACCAATTCTACGATTTTTGAAATTTTTGTCTGTCTGTCTGTATGTCCTCTTATAATTCAAGAACGGCTTGACCGATCTTGATGAAAATTTGTATGTACATTGTTCTTTTTACAAAAACTTCCATAACAATAAAATTTCGCTAAGGCTCATTGTCAATAATGACAACGTATCTGTCACTTGGTCTTTTAAACAAAAAATAGAACTAGTTGTTTTATTATATATGCAAACAAAATTCACTTCTAAGGTGGTAAGCAATTTCATTGTCGACTATTAAGAACATGAGATTGTGCAAATGATAGGCTATAAAAAAAATATTCACAAGTTTACGCTCAGCAAAGTGACGGCTCTTGATGAAAATTTGTATATATATAATTAGGTCCTTACCTATGAAATTGACGTTTTGTATGAAGATTTTTTCTAAAATTATATTTTTCATACTAACGTTTTTTTTTATTTTCTTAGCATCTATTTATGTTAACACTATAAAAATTGTAGAGTAGTGTGTTTGTTTCACTAGCTAAATATAGCAGACATTAAAAATAAAAAAAATCAAGACCCTTCAAAGCTTCATTGTATGAAACAAACGATCAATTCCGCAAACAAAAAAAGAAGTCAACTTAAAAGAAATTGGGCGAAAAAGACACAAAATGAATAATCATTGTTAGTCCTGAAGCCTAAAGTAACATAGACCTAATTAAAGGTGTATAATAATATTAACAACCGGTATTGACTTTTAGAAGTAATACACCTATTAATAAGTAAGAAAAAAACGTCAATTTCATAGGTAGCTATTAGTAAGAACATGAGATTATGAAAATGGCTCTAAAAAAGTATTTTTTTATATGATGTTGGTAATCCTAATAATTATTTTGATTAGCATTCATTGATCCATTATTTTCGCACAGCGAAGCGGGCGGGTGACAGCTAGTTTTAAGAGCGTTTACGCCGCACACTAGCGCCGCCAATGAAAAAAAAAACATATCTAGATAGAGATAGAAAATCAAATTATGCTCAACAAACTATCTGAATGAAGTAATTTAGCATTTTTACGTCACCTAATGAACACCTGACATGTTATGGTTTAGTTAAATATGGCGTTATAGTTAAAAGTGGCCGTAACGTCTTATTTAACTAAACCATAACATGTAAGGTGTTCATTAGGTGATGTAAAAATGCTAAATTACTTCATTCAAATAGTTTGTTGAGCATAATTTGATTTTCTATCTCTAATTACTAGATATGTTTATTTTTTCATTAGTGGCGCTAGTGTGCGGCGTAAACGCTCTTAATAATAGGTATGAGCAAACAGGACCGTTTCGAGATGCATTTTGTTCTGGATCCTTTATTTAGTAATTGATCGAAGTTTTCGTGTTATGCTTTATTAAGTCCACTCTACTTTACTTTATTAAGTACACTCTTATAACAGTAATAATGCGCCGGCGTCTTTTACTATGATGCGGTAATAATTCATTAATTACCAATTAACATTTAATGCTTTATTTATATATTTTATAGGTATCCGCCTTTCTCTCGACCGAAAATGTTAACAATGACAACCTACACTTCAAACCCGAACGAAACTTATGGTTTAAGTTTGAGCTTCTTATCTTCACTTGGAATTGAACCGCCATTAAAAAACACTGTATACGTCGGTAATGTAAGTATTAACATGTTGTCTGCTGTGAATACAGACACAACAGAATTTTGATTGTTTAGATCACTGATCAGTGCTCGCCGTAGATGAGAGGTCAAGCGGAGCGCAGTGACTGCTTTTATTTGTTCATCAATTTGATTGCTTTTGCATGCCAATAGCATTACAGCGTAAAGGTACTTGTGGGTGACGAGAAACTTATGTAAGGGCCCTCAAGCCGTATTTTTTTTTTTTTTTTTTTTAATTAATTTTTTTAGGGAAATTTACAGACAAATAATAACATAAATAAAATTGTAAACAATCACATGCTAATAACAAATTTCCATTTTTTTTTTTTTTTTTTTTATTGGTTATAGGCAGGCATTTGACTACACCTCACCTGATGTTAAGTGACGGTGCGGTCGAGGATGGAACATGCCTGCCTAGAAATAGCCTATTCACTCTAGCCTTGAAGAGGTCCAGATTATACCTTTCAGGGAACACATTCGCAGGCAGCGCGTTCCATTCCCTAGCTGTACGCATTAAGAAAGTTGAACCGAATCGGCTCGTGCGACAAGGTGGCATATCTACAACTTAGGGATGGAACTCGCGCCTCGCGCTCCGATAACGGAAAGTGGATGGTGGGATTAGGTCGTGCAACTCCTTCGCGCACTCCCCGAAATGAATCCTGTAGAAGACCGACAGACGAGCCACCCTACGCCGATGTTCTAGATTTTGCAGCTTGGCGTCTATCAGGGCAGGGTCACCAATGAGTCTCTTAGCTCGTTTTTCAATCGAGTCCAAAGCAGCCAGATGGAATTTGGCTGATCCATCCCAAAGGTGGCAGCAGTACTCCATACATGAACGAACTTGTGCTTGATAAAGTTGGAGCAGCTGTTCTGGCGTGAAGTACCGCCTGACCTTAGAGAGAACCCCCAGTTTTTTTGCTGCAGTCTTTGCTTTGGACTCGATGTACTGCCCGAAGTTGAGGTTGGACGAGAGCTCAACACCTAAGAGCTGTAGGCTGTCAGTCATAGCTACAGTCACATTCCGGAAAGTCGGAGCCAGGTGAAATGGGCTCCGCTTAGCTGAGAACAAACAAGCCTGTGTTTTGGCAGCGTTGAATGTGACCAAATTGGCATCGCCCCAATCGGATACTGCTTGGAGGGCTTCGTTCAAGCGGCTAACCATGGCCTCTCGACAAGAGTCGACATCTTGTCTGCCAGCCCCTGCACTCGACATGTATCTATCCGCAACGGTGCTATCGTCTGCGTACCCAAAGGTACCGGGCACAAGCAGGTCGTTTATATGAAGCAGGAATAGGGTTGCGGATAGAACCGATCCCTGAGGCACACCGGCATCGATAGCCTTTTGGTCCGATGAGTAGCCGTCGAGGACAACGCGTATCGATCTTCCCTTCAGGAAATCAGATATCCAAGCGCAAAAGTTAGCAGGAAGACCAAATGATGGGAGCTTGCTTATAAGGCTCGCGTGCCAAACCCTGTCAAAGGCCTTTGAGATATCGAGGGACACCGCAAGGGCCTCTCCGTATTTCTCCATGGCCTCACTCCATAGATGTGTGGCATATATTAGAAGGTCCCCAGTTGAGCGGCCTCGGCGGAATCCATATTGGCGGTCGCTGAGGAGATCGTTACCTTCCAAATGAGCCAGGAGTTTATTATTCAGTGCACGTTCCATAATCTTACAGAGTATGGACGTGACTGAGATGGGTCGATAATTAGCAGGGTCAGCTCGACTGCCTTTTTTGGGCACGGGTTGCACGTTAGCAAGCTTCCATGACTCCGGTACAATGCCTGTTTCAAGTGAGAGGCGGTACAGGCGTGTGAGGGGTGGAGACAACTCGGGAGCACATGAACGCAGAACTATTGCTGGTATGCCATCAGGTCCGTTCGCCTTGTTCACGTCCAGGGTCTGCAGGATTTTTAGGATCTCTTTCTGGTGAATGCGCACTTCTGCCATATAGCAGTCAGCACGAGATGAGATTGGTGGAGTTTTCCCAGCAGAGTCCAGACGCGAATTCTCCGCAAAAAGAGAGACAAATAAATTTGCTTTCTCTTCCGCAGAGTGGGCAAGAGAACCGTCAGGCTTCAGCAATGGTGGTAGGGATGGCCGACTGAAATTGGATTCAACCGCTTTTGCCAGGGACCAAAAAACCTTACTACCTGGGGGGTAAGAGGCTAATTTAGCCCCGATCCGGCTTATGTGGTTGAATCGAGCTCTGCGTAGTGTCCTTTTACACGACTTGGCGGCTTGGTTAAAGGCTCTCTTCAGAAAACGAGTATTCGAAGACTTGCGTGCTCGAGCTTCAGCCCATGCGGAATAAGCAGACAATTTCAGCGCCTCAGCACTACGACAGTCAGCATTAAACCACGGGCGAGCTTTGCCATGTGATGATACGTCCGAGTACGGTATAAAATACTCCATACCCTGCCGTATCACCGCGGTAACGGCTTCAGCACAGCTCGTCGGATCTCCTGAATTGAAGCAAACCCTCCGCCAAGGGTAGGACGAGAAAAAGTGACGCATTTCATCCCAATCTGCTGACCTGTATCGCCACACCCGTCTTGGGCCACAAGGGCAATTTTCAGGTGGGGAATAAACGGATACAGATTTAACCAGACAATAATCAGAAGTACCCAGTGGAGCAGAAACTGTTACTGAGTATCTGTCTGGATCTGTGGTCAGCAGAAGGTCCAAGCAATTGGCAGTGTGTGAGTCGACATCTGGCACTCTCGTCGCACAGTTTACAAGCTGAGTGAGATCTAGTGACAATGCCAATTTACGCACCTCTCTCCCAGCATGGTCGGTCAGCTGGTATGGGAACAGCCACTCTTGATGGTGGGCATTAAAGTCCCCTAGGATGACTAACTGAGATGATGGATAACGCTCTCGACCCGCATCTGTCGCTTGACTAAGGTGGTCACACAATCGAGTTGTCTCATGGTCTCCACTATGCGAACGGTATACACAGGCATATAGGATTTGTTCATGGCCTGTGTCCACTAGGAGCCACAGGACAGAGAGACTGGACGTTTCAAGGTTCTTGAGACGCTTGATACAGATGTCATCACGAGCATACACACAGACTCCGGCACGAGATATAAACCTGTGCTCCAGAGAATACCCAGGGTAGCTGAGGTACGTCATGTCAGCTGGACATCTGATCTGCGTCTCAGTAAGGAATAACAGCTGCGGTTTTTCTGTCTCAAGTGGTGGTGGACAGGTTCGAGATTTGAGTGCAGTCCTCGGATGTTTGAGAGGTGCACTTTGAGTGGGAGGACGTGCAGCCGCTGTTTAACGTTTTTCCTTAATTTCTTTGACATAATTTTTGTTTGGGAGAGTGAATAGGAGGAGAGTGGCAGTTGGGCGAGGAGGCATCCCGCCCATCAGATGTCAATCTCACCACCGCCGCACGGAAAGGAGCCTGACGCGGAGACCGCGGGGACGCCCGAACCCCCCCAGAATGGCTACCTGGTCCTCCCATCCGGTCGCCAACCGGCAAGGTAGAGCAATCTGGGATTTTTCGTGAGGTGGCGGGGCAGCCTTTGACAGGTGGCTAACCCGCTACTTGGGCCCCCAACTTCCTACGGTCGGCCAGCGGCGGCACCGTGCTTCGGATCCCGCTGCTCTCCGAAGCCAGGCACCCGATGCGGCGGTGACGAGCAGTCATCGGCGATTACACAGAGCGCCTCAACTGCCCAGACCCATTCTCCTGGTTGGCTACACCGGACATCGTGGCGGAACACGGCTTAAGCCGTTTTGCGACACGGCTTTGTCCGGAGGGTGGTGACCAGCCACGGCCGAAGCCTACCACCGGAATAACTGTTGTCCATTTGGCACTGCCCAGGGGTCACGTGTAGGGTAACTAGAGTCATGAACCCCAAAAACAAAGAGCTTGGGGTTCGCCTACGGACGTGGACAACTTTAACCCCCACTTCCACGTTTAGCAATTAGTATTGATCGAACCTCCTCAGAGAATTTCTAGGGTAATCACCTGTAAACCCATAGGATACCCGCCCCTGTGGTTAAGACCACCGGTTTAGACCCAGAGATCCCGGGTTCGATTCCCAGCGGGCGGTACATGTTTGTGTATTTGGTTTGGTTGGTGGTAGTGCTTGTTTGTCCGCTTGGCTAGCTACCACCATCTTATCTAAAATGTCGCCATAACATCAATGTTTGTAGCATTGTTGTGTTCCGGCTTATCACTTAATAGCAGGTGAGTTTAAGGCACTGTGCTTACCCATAAAATACATAAAGAAAAACAAAAAAAAACTTTGTAGGGTACTTCCTATCATATCAGGGCATGTTGCAAGCGTATCCCCGTCGTCCCCAACTAGATTCTCCGAGGTGTTTGAATCAGAATTTGAACAACTCTGAGAATCGAGAGTGGAACAGCCCAAGGTGCCTCTAAAGTCTAGAACCTAAAGACGACTCGTATGATCTATCCTTCTCGTCGATATAAAACGACAAAAATCGGTTCGATCAGCAGGTCCGTCATACTTGCTACATTTTGTGTCTGGCTGATTTTTTGTGGAATGTTCGCGTTAAAGTACCTAATATGCCATATCATAGTTTATTTTTATGTCCCAATTACTGGGGCCTGAGCCTCAGCCGGGACCAACGGCTTTACGTGCCTTCCGAAGCACGGCGGAGCTCGAGATGATATATTTTTGGCCACCCATTTGATGACCCTAACATTTATAAGACCTTGTACATTTAATTGCAATAAATCACTTTGACTTTGACTTTCACCGGCCTTAGATAAAGTTTTACTTCATCAATTGCTGACCGAGCGCGCTTACCACTGCGCTATCGAGCCTTAAATAATGTCCTAATTACATATGTTCTATTTTCGCCGATTTAGTTGGACCTATTTATAATATACTAATCTGTCTTCGGTTTTAGTTATCACCAACTGTCGACAAAGAGAAATTAACAGAGGTATTCAGTTTGGCCGGCAGAGTTGTAAACGTTATCATGCTTGGTTTGAATAGAGTTAATGACTTCAAGCTTGGCGCCAAGGTGGAGTACGACCACGTGGTCGAAGCTGTTCAGGTATGCCTTACCTTGTTTGTACTTTATGTAATTAAAGTCCGGTGATTCTGAAAATGATACTTTTTACGATTAATAAAGAGATTATTTAAGGGTGCGCCGTCCTTATGTGACAAGTGTCATATGTTTTATTTGAAATGTCGTCGTCCATATTTATATGATGCCGCGCGGCCATACTAATTTTGTATGGGGAATTTAAGGTGCTTAATAAAAAATAATTATATAAATAACCACTTGATGAATCGAAAATGTAGTCTAGCAATTTGTAGTTTATCCATTGATGATTGTTTAGACAAAATCAGAGGTACAATAATTTAGATAAACTATAAGAAATCTACTAAACGCCGCCACTCGTTTTCATGATTTTTGCCCAACTTTAAATGATATTGTAGAAAAAACTATAGCGTGTTATGAATTTATGGTTCTGAAAAATTGTAAACACGTTCCCTATGATACTAAATATATATTTTGTTCATTTAATACGACAGTATTTTCAATTATATCTACTTAACCGTAACTGCATTTTTGGCATTTTTTTGTCGGCGCACCCTTAAGAAGAAGTTTCAAAAAAAAAACTAAAAATAATGGTGACATTCTTTTAGAAACAATTAAAATCTGGGTGATACTGATGTTAAGTTTTTTTTTATTTTTACTATTAAATTTACTAATCGCTCTACGCAAATTAGCTAAAGCGCATTAGGTAACAAAAAAAAACGAGGGAGCCTTACAGTAGTCGCATATAATGTGTAACATTTGATATCTCACCTTAGTAATAAACACAATGACGTATATTTTATTACAAATCAAAGAGAATGCAGTAAATACTCATTACAAGACATTTGACATATCAAAATGACCTTTGATAGTCAAATGATACAATACGATTTTAAATTTACAAAATGGCGCGTGCTTGCGCGCTTCCCCGACTTCCTGTTACACACTTGTTACACTGTTACACATTTTGCGAAATCACTTCCACAAGCTTCCCCGACTTCCGTCCCATTTCACGAAATCACTCGCACAAATTGCTAGAAAGCGTGCGGAAAGATGTTACATATCAAAAAGTAACGAGACATTCCTAGATAACGTTACCTTCATTACCGCTACCAATTCAACTTTAAAAATAACGTTACTTAACGACACTGAAACACAATCACCTCTACTGTCCGCCTATCTTACGCTATTTTGTTTCAACATTTCAGGCAATATCGATGTTTAATCGCCAATGTTTAATGGGCCGGCCGATGTATGTGAATCTCGATCTTCATAAATACACCATAGCAATGCCGGTCGGGCTCCAATCCCTAGGGCCTGGCTTGGGCAAAGACGGCGAGCCGTTAAGAGACATAAGACAGTTAGTGGAAATACAACCAATGAAAGAGCAATTGTCAAAAGAGCTGGCCAAATTAAAAGCTGCCAAGACAAATGAATTAGCGCAAGCGTCCTCAGCACTGATGAACGCAAATACCACAAGCGCTTTAGGCTCCCTACAAAATATTATGACACCGTTGAACATTAACACTATGGGTAAAAATCCGCTCATCCCTGCTGCCTCAATGTTCGGATTGAATATGCCCGGTCAACAAGGCATTCCGTCCTGGCAAGGGTTGCTACAGCAGAATATAAGCAGTGATTTAGCAAACACTTTGGCAGCACTACAGGCTCATAGTAATACGACAGGCACGACTGCCGCGAGCACTTTGGCGGCGTTGCAAGTCCATAATAATACTAGCGACAAGACTGGTGCAAGCACTTTTGCGGCTTTTCAGGTCCATAATAATACGAGCGGCCATACTAACGCCGGATTTGGGCAAGCTTTGTCTGTTGGAAAGACGATCGAGCAATTGCGCACGTCCAGCACTAATAATGGGAGCTCTGAGTCTAAATCTCACTCTCAAACTCAGTCGAAATCTAAATATACAGGTATGTTATAAATAGTCTGATTTCTCAATTAAATGGTGTGTTGTGCTTGCTTACTTATTTATTGGACGATTTTACAATACACTGTTAAAATTTATTAGTCTGTTAACCCTATACTTGGCAGTTTTTTTTTTAATTTTATATACCGGTTGACTTTTTTATCTCCGTCCAAACCTTCTGAGATGACTCCCGTGATACAAACGAACAACTCTTAGGCTAAGCGTATGCTGAGACGCAGGTGACGCAGCACAGCGCAGCACAGCGCAGCGCAGAGCAGCGCAGATTTTGTAGTACATGGTTGTGCCGAGAGCTGCGTAAGCTGCGGCGCAAGCACGTGCGACGCAAACATGTGCCTGCCCTGCCCTGCGCCTCGTTGTGGCTAAGCGTATGCTGAGACGCAGGTGACGCAGCACAGCGCAGTGCAGATTTTGCGGGGCAGGGCAGTTAGGGCAGACATTGCCCGCGAACGCATGCTGCGACGCAAGTAAGTGACAGTGAGTTGTCAGATGTCAATGTCAGAGTCTGATAATATTAGTTGTTGCTTGGAAAACTGTAAGTGATTATCTGAAAAAAACGTTCTACTAATGGATAATTTGTACTATCGATCGAGAGAGTTCTGTTAATTGTTCTGTCATTATTACAAAATTTTAATAAAATAGTAAAAAACATGTGTCGACACGCACGCGTCGCGCAGAAATCTGTGCCGGCGGTACAACGAGGCGCAGGGCAGGGCAGGCACATGTCTGCGTCGCACGTGCCTGCGCCGCAGCTTACGCAGCTCTCGGCACAACCATGTACTACAAAATCTGCGCTGCGCTGTGCTGCGTCACCTGCGTCTCAGCATACGCTTAGCCTGTACCGCCGGCACAGATTTCTGCGCGACGCGTGCGTGTCGACACATGTTTTTTTACTATTTTATTATAATTTTGTAATAATGACAGAACAATTAACAGAACTCTCTCGATAGTACAAATTATCCATTAGTAGAACGTTTTTTTCAGATAATCACTTGCAGTTTTCCAAGCAACAACTCATATTATCAGACTCTGACATTGACATCTGACAACTCACTGTCACTTACCTGCGTCGCAGCATGCGTTCGCGGCCAATGTCTGCCCCAACTGCCCTGCCCCGCAAAATCTGCACTGCGCTGTGCTGCGTCACCTGCGTCTCAGCATACGCTTAGCCATACTATCGGACCAACTCCCTAACTCGAAAATAAAATTCAGCTGTTCCATACATTTGGTCGAATGAATATTGATGTTTATGGAACAGCTGAATTTTATTTTCGAGTTAGGGAGTTGGTCCATAGTAAGAGTTGTTCGTTTGTATCACGGGAGTCATCTCAGAAGGTTTGGACGGTGATAAAAAAGTGACCCGAGACTTCGTACCGCTTTGACAGTTTCCATGACAACAAAGCAAACAAATCGTGGAACATTTAGTATTGGAAAATTAAATTGTAAAAAAAATTGTTTTAGCCTTATCACATAAGGGTATAATAAATAGATAGATAGATTCATAAAAATCGATCGAGCCGTTTCGGAGGAACGGAAGGTATGGCAACTAACATTTGACGCGAGAATTTTATGATAGGTTGGGGAAAAAGTTTTTTTCGCATTTTTTAAGAAAATTCAAACTTTTTTTTAATATAGTTTATTTACATTTAACTAAAGTATGTAGTTGCCATTTTGTTCGATAGCTTTATGCCATCTTGTAGGTAGGGACATAATCCCATTGCTAAAGAAATTTTGAGGCTTCTGATCAAAATACCGCGACAAGTGGTTTTGGCAGTCCTCTCGTGATGTTAACCTGACACTGCCTAAAGAATTCTGAAGAGACCGAAACAGGTGGAAATCTGAAGGTGCCAGGTCAGGACTATACGGCGGATGCATTAACACCTCCTAACCAAACTCTTTATTTTTGCTGAGTGGCTAAAGATGTGTGAGGTCTCGCGTTATCATTATGAAAAACCACAGCCCTTCTATTGATTAATTCCGGCCGCTTTCTCTCAACTTCTTGCTTTAATCTCATCAGTTGTTCGCAGTAGAGTTCAGAATCGATGGTCCTGCCTGGTGGCAACAGCTCATAATAAATAATGCCCTTCCGATCCCACCACACACACAGCATCACCTTGTTGGGAGTTAACCCGGGTTTCGCCACAGTCTGTGAAGCCTGCCCCGCCTTTGACCACGACCTTTTTCGCACGTTTTTGTCGTACGTGATCCACTTTTCATCACCAGTTATCAGTTTTTTCAAAAATGCGCCAAAACTGTTTTGTGGTCAATTCCCAGATCTTCAGCTAGGTACGTCGTAACTACTGATATGCCGATCTTGCTCCACTTTTTCAAAAATGGCATCCATTTTATCCGTAATAGGGCGACCAGAGCGACGTGCATCTTTGACATCAAAATTTCTGGATTGAAAACGCTTAAACCAAAGTGCTACTCTCACAGACACTGCACTAGGTTCATAAACATCGCAATTTTTTTTCGCGGCTTGCGTTGCATTTTTACTTTTTTTGTAGTAAAATATTAAAATGTATAGCTACCTATCTAATTTCTTCATTAGATTTACTTAAGACAGTAAGAAAAACAAATTAAATTCACACATTTTCCTAATTTGAATTTTGAATTATCTTCTTTTAACTAACTTAACTTATTTAAACTTTTAATGATACCAAAACCAGCCAGATACAAATAGTATAGCCAAAGAGATTTTATTACAAGTTCATAACTATATGCGATAAAACTTTTTCCCCAACCTAATATATGTATAATATAGATATATCTTTTGTATAAAATGTGTTCTTAGGAATATTCAGGTTTTAAGTTAGGTATCTCAAATAGTCCATTATGCCCAGAATAACCCTATTCTACATTATACACGTAGTAACTATTAAGTAATTTGTGGTTAAACTATTATAAACCTATATATAACGTTTGCTAATTTTTTGCACATCATTTTAAGAGATGGTTTTTCTTTTTGGTGAGTGTTTACTGATTGCCTCAAACGGCATTTTCAGCTTCACCGGGCTTTTTTGGGTTAAACTAAAGGGTTCCTCAAGCCGTGTGAAACGAATCATCTTCAAAGGTTTTCTTGAGGGAACGGCATCACGCACTAGTGCGTGTCCCCGTGCCCTACTAGATTCTCCGAAGGGTTCGGATCGGATCGGGGAGCGGAACAACCTTAGGGTGCCTCTAAAGGCTCGGACCTCGGCTCGGATTGACCGGGCCGTGGTGGTGGAGAAAATCACCTAGGCACATGTCTGTACCTGGTATAAAGCGCGTGTGAACCGGTTCTACGTACCCTTGTTCTACGAGTACGGTGTCTTGGGCCTAAACTAGTGTGCATGTAAGGGCTCTTTCAAATTAGGCGTTTCGTGTCGGACCGCTACGCTGCCGTGCGTTTTCATATTAAACGCCAGTCGCACGACAACCGCACGACAACCGCACGACAACCACACGACTGTTTTAATATGGAACGCAGTGCAAACGTGCGGCAGTCATCGAACAACAAACGCCTAAATTGAAAGAGCCCTAAGTGATGTTTGTTATTTATTTTACATAACTTGTATGTTTTAATTTAGATATATTGACATTTAAGAAAAATAATGTGAATGAACCATTTTTAAACTTTTTAATTAACTACACATTTTTTTTTTATTGTTGACAGATGACCGGAAAGATGATAAAGACAGAAATGCGTTGACCTCATCAGATATGTTGGTGTTTAACTACGTAAGTAATATCGTTTGTCGTCAACATCATCAGCTCATTTTTATATCCCCAACTTGGGGCACGAGCATTCCCTATGGATGAATAAGGAGAAAAAAAAATTTTGCCAGTGCCATTACCCTACGTAGCTTGTTTTATTTTTTTGTAATAAAAGACAATCGGAATAAAATGTTTTTGTTTTGTTTATATAATTTTAACGCAAATTTTGTTGCGAACAAATTACAAAAACACTTGAAAAAATTTCCACGAGCAGTGAAAATAGTGTTGAATAATTTCGGCGGGCTGGTTAGAACCACGATAGCTCAATTGGGAGAGCACCTGACCCGGTATGTCAGAAGGGTGCAGGTTCAAATCATGCTCGTGGAAATTTTTTCAACAATCAATAATTAATTGTAAATACCTGGCCTGTTAGTTTTTTGTCGCCACTGCCAGGACACAAGCCTATATACCCTATAGATAGATAGGAAGAACGGGCCTTAAACCACCACGCGGGCCCAGTGCGGATTGATGGTTGTTAACGACTGCTAATGCAGCCGGGACCAACCACTTTACGTGCCTTCTGAAGCACGGAGGAGCTCGAGATGTTACATTTTTGGTCACCCATCCAATGACAGGTCTTTGCGAAGCACAGACCGGGCGCGTTAGCCTTTGCGCCATCTAGATCCTCGCTACTATTCGATATTCAACAAAAAAAAATGTAAAATGAACCAACCAACAACTGTTTTCTATTGCAGCTGCCTTCAAGCGTAACTGTTCAAGCTCTAAACAACAAGATGAGTGAAATAGGGGAGGTGATGTTCGCCGAGATCACGGGTAAGGGGCGGGCCATAGTGCGCTTCCGAAGGAACCAGGACGCAGAGCGGTGCATCAGTATCCTTTTACTTATCCCGATCCGACCTTTCGGAGAGTCTAGTAGGAAAATGGAACACGCTTAGTACGTGATGGCATTCGCTAGAAAAGGCCGGTGTTTCGATCTCACCGCTTGAGGAACCTAATAAGTTTCGTGACGCTGGTTATTATGTGAATTAATATAACATTTGTATAACTTGACGAATGTGGAAAATGTAGTACCCAGTGATACCAAAATGACATGAACATTATCAATGATAAAGTAACCTACATTTCACAAATAAATACATTCTATTATATTCTGTCTTGAAAAGGCAGTTTGAAGCCATCAGCAAACTCCAAAAGAAAACACATTTTACTTAATTTTTTTAAAGAGACTGCTGTTGGTCCTAGTTGGCCTTTACAACGTAACTGGGCTATTGTGATGATCGAACTCCCTCAAAAGGATTCTAGCAGAATTGGCTACATGCAAACGGGTGTCCCCTACTAGATAGGCCCTCCTTAAAGGCTGTCAGACCGGAATGAAAAGCGGAAAAACCCAAAAGTAAATTTTGGTGATTTAAAAAAAAACTATCTATTCATGTGGCATCTCGTATACGATGCTAAGAAAATCAGCGTTGCAGTTTCTTGAAGCTGCAACTTATGCTGAGAGGAGTCCAGTTCATTGTATTCTTTTAATTTTAATTCTAAATTTTATAATATATTATTAGTTTTATTATTAGAACCCAAGGCCAACTGCTACACCGATTTTTTTAAGAATGTAAAGTAATAGCACAGAATAATATATAGTTTTCTTTAGCGTGCAACACAGAACTGTTCGACCGCTCCAAAGTAGATGGGCAGACTATCGAAGTTAAATTCTTTTGATATGTTATGTGGTAAGTAAACACTTTTCAGATTAATTGAAACGTAAGTTATTGATTTGTTTACTAGTGGCCGGCCCGGCTGATGGGTCATAGATAGTATAAAGCAATGAGTAGGTTGTCTTCCACACTGCAACACATCAATAACAGTCCTTCTAACCCAACTAGAAAGCTAATAATGCTTGTGTTGGGTTCACGCCAGCGGTTTATCGGAGATATGGGGATAAAACACGATTGGTCGCATTCAACCCAAGCATCTATCCGTTTGGTAATAACAGTACCTGATTAACATAGAGGCAAAGAAGGCTCATGCCTATGGGCCCCGCGTCGCTTAGGCCACTCGGTCAGAGAAAGAAAATTTTGTTTTATTGCTAAACGTAAAGAACATGAAACATGTTGTGCCTAGAGGCCTATACATGGCTCTGGGTAATTAATATAATAACCTTGTTACGGCTTCACAAATAAGGTTGAGATCGCGGCGAGCGTAGCAGTTACGAAGACATCTTGAGTCGTTTTTGTATGCTGCGTGCGAGTTATTTCCAGTTGATTCACCATTCTTTCGAGAAGTTTGCTTCAATAAGTATAGAATTGGAGCAAATGCTACCTCTCAAAAGTTGGTTTCACGAGTTTGTCACTAAGTGGTTTTATTTTGTTTTTGAAGTAAATTGCTTTTCGCCTACTTTAGCCTTAAGGGTGTAATCGGACTTTTGTAGGCGGCGAGAAATTAAAAGATTCCAGGGATCGGACTTCCTCAGAGGGTTGTAGGGGACATGACGTCACGCAAGCGTGTCCGTATCCAACTAGATTTTTTGATTGAAACGAGGACGGAACAACCTGAAGGCGCTTCTAACGGCCAGCTCCGACCGCCGCCTAGCGGATTGCTTTGGCTACGTGTATAGTTTATGACTTCATCTTGTCATTTCTTCCTATGAAAGCAATATCAAAGCCTATAGCTATAGCTTTAGCTTTCATAGGCTATATACAGGGTCTAACAAAATCAATAAGCGAACGTTTAAGGTGGTATCTATACATCATTTTGAATACAATGACAAAAATTTACCAGTTTTATAGTGATTTTTCAAAGTTATGTTTTCTAACAAACTAAATCAATTAAAATAATGCAGATCTTGAAACATGCTGTATACGCTTGCGTGCGTGTTAGTAAAGACTAACACGCACACAAGCGTCAATAAAATGATAGTGTACAGATTTATTTATTTATTTATTTCATTTTGCATGCTAGTTTTACAGATACACGCACACAATTGAAAACCATTGTATGCCATTCATACACATCTTTGTGTGCGTATAGTACAGCTGTACGGGTTTGAAAAGGGTGTATTTTTTGGTGAGTTATGATAATGTTTTGTTGATTATCACGGTAACGAGCCTGTTGTTTTGAACTTGATGCTTCCCTTAAACGTTCGCTTATTGATATTGTTAGACCCTATATATACTTAGGAGTTAGGCGGTCGGGCCGTAGGAACTCGACTTGAATTGACCGGGTCATCGGTCAGTCTGGCACTAGGCACTGCCTAGTGCCCGACTATTTATTATTTGTCGATTTGATTATTATTTTTCGATTTGTAATAACTAATACTTCTGGATCAGGATGGAATCTGAATCATTTTAGTGAGAGGTTTTCCTTTTTCAGCAGCACTTTGACCCATCAGGATGTTTTGTCCAACCCCATCTCTTCTTCCTCAGTGAAGATGACTGCCATATGTTTGGAAATATCTATAAGGGCTGCAAGACTGAAGTCTTCTGATTCCCTATACATTACCAGCGTACAAATCGTATGATGAGAGCGGAGAAGGGCTAAAACCTCTAGAAGGGGAGAAAAGCCAAGCCACAGTCACATGACTGTAATGTGTATGTAACTGGTAAAGCCCGCTTTTTTTTTTCAAATGTTTGCTAATGGTGTCAGGCGACCCAGGTACATGCCCGTGCTTGCTATAGAGCGCGTGTGAACCGAGTCTTCGTACTCTTGCTAGTACGGTCATAGGTACGGTATCTTGAGTCTATCCGAGTGTTCATGTTTAGTGTATCATGTGAATGTATAGTGGCATTTTGAGAATCCGGCGCCAGATAAAGCACGCGTGTCATGGCACTATATCATTGTTCTATTCTCGTTTGAACGCTTAGTATGTGTATTGGAATCAAGAGGGATTTCAGCTGATGCTTTGGTTAGATTGATAACTTACACAACTGGATGCTGACCCTCCAAATGAATGTCCATATATTATTGTCTTGAGTTCCTACAGTTGTGGCCTCTCAACTTGTTCTCTTACGATCGACTCGGCTGTTATATAGAAGTATTTGCGCATATACAACAAAACCATTCGTCGACTATTAACCGCCTCAGTGGTTTGTGGTTAACCCACTTGTCTGAGACTAGAAGTCCCAGGTTCCCAAAGGGTGAGTACATTATTGTGCTTGCTTTTGTTGGTGGTTCTTGTCATAAGTTTTGGTCAGCTACCACCATCGTACCTTAGTCTGTCACCATAACGTCTGGTAGCATTGTTGAGTTTCTTATAGTTGTTGATCAAACACCCCCCCCCCCCCCCCCCTTGAGGGAAGTGCACTTTCATATTCGGTGTTATCGTCTCTTACGGTCTGATGTGTTGAAGGTCAAGTGCAGGAAGCACTGTCGCATATTTAAAAAACTGTGTTCGATTTATGGAGTAGGCCTCCATAGAGCTGGCTCAATGGCAGCAGACTGTTTTAGTGGAAATAATGATAGAGTAAATATTGATTATGTCTGTTTGGTCAACCACAAATGTGCAGTTGGTTTTAATATCTGTCTTTTATCGTTTTTACAATTGTTACAGTTATTTGGCACATATGTGTTACATGTACGACTATGTAACCTAGGGCAGCTTAGTCTGGGCTTTGTCTTTATATTATGTGAATATGTTGCCAATTTATAAAAATTTGTTATCAGCAATTTTTTAAGCGAACTTATAATATTTTTTTTAATGGAAGTTGTTGCTTTGTATGGACATCGAGATCTGGACTATTAAGAGCCATATTACATCTCGACTGTAATTGTTGCGTAAAATGGCCAATTTTGGCGTTCTTGATCTCAGAAACAAAAAAACCTTAACAATTTTGACTTATTGAATAGTGTAGAATAGCTTTTGGCATAGTTAGTAGCGGCCTCGCTTTTTGTAACTTTGCTAACAATTACAATTGCGAAAAAAAGAGAAATAATTTTGATTTTTAATTTCAAATAAAATTTATTAAAGAAGGAGATGGGGGACAGATTTTATGTCGCTAAACTATAATAAAAGTTTTGACCTGCTTTGAACGTGTTATTCACGAAAAAAAAAGGATTTAGCCCTAATTTTTAATATCAGTCTGACTTAGTCGAATAACTAATTTAGTGATTTAGTAAAGTTTTTATTATTATTTTAATGACATTAGCATACCGTTTGAAAGAGGATAAATTAAAGAATGTTTGAGAGTATCGAAAGATCCCGATCTTTTTTAGTTTTTTTTTTATAGCAATGTAAATTGGAATTTTTGTTTCATGTTTAACATTTCTGAAACTTTAGAATTTATTTAAAAAAAAAACTAGATGACAACTATCAGCAAATTTGAATTTGATAGAATCTTACATCAATGTACATCAAAATAAAATTTTAATTTCGAGGCTAAATCCTATAGATTTTTTTTTATTTAAGATAAATGCGGTATTTTAAGTTTTTTTATTAAATAATTCAAAAAGTCAACATAAAAATAACCGTCGGGCATGGAACGTGTTATGGGGGCTAACAAGTATAGCAGATGACCCTTTCCGGCGGCCAATTAATTTTGGCACACGATGCGCCAAACACCCTGTATAATGGTCTCAGTTTCGTTTCATTTGTTTAGAAATAAATTGAAACTGCTTTGAAAGCAGTTACTTTATCTCATGCAATTAATTGCTGTCGTGAGTCAACACACAAACTAATTTGCCTGCATTGATACCATTATCAACCATTATCACTATTCTTATGAAGCCTCATAGGAAGGCATGATCACTAAAAGTGCAAGAGAGGGCTATGCTTGGGGTTTATCTGCAAGATCAAATTCGGAATGAGGAGATCCGTAGAAGAACAAAGTTACCGTCATAGCCCGAACAGTAGCTAAGCTCAAGTGGCGCAGAGATCGCAGCACTGATGGCCGCTGGGGCGGAGCAGTTCTTGGAGATCCTTGGGGGAAGCCTTTGTCTAGTAGTGGACGTCTGTTGGCTGAGATGATGATGATAACTAATGGTCTGTCGGTCGCAGTTTCTTATATTTTTTTTAAAACAAAAGGTAACAAAAGGTTTTTTTATTCCACTCCATTCGGCAACCGTTTCGAAGATGTTCTTTATTTTGGACTTTTGCCTACATTGTTTGGTTGTAAGCTTTCGGTTCTGCGTATGCTTTTTTAAATGCGATTGATCAGTATGTGATTAAAAGTTTAACTATATTACCTACTTAGGTCACTTACATTGGAATCTTGAAACAGCGCTAGTCGTGATTAAAAAACGTTTTCTGTAGGTGCTTCTGTCAATGGACTAGAGACTTAGTGACGTTTTGATAACGATATTGGTGAATGTGGATTGGAGATCTTGATACAAGTGGCCTTTTCTGTACTTGTGCTACATTTCATTTTTACATAAGTTATGGCCAGAAACGTATACAACCCAAGTGGTTTGCGAATGTCTTGATTTCTGACGCATATGTTTTTTGAAAATTCAAGAGTTGTATTTGGATTGTATTGTTTATTGTGTATTTAAATTGTTAAATAATCTTTCGTTCTTTAATTTTCAGAAGTTTTGAGTCCAGAGACAAAAGAAGAATTACTTAGGTACCTACGATTGTAGGTTTTTAAATGTTCGTGTATTTAACATATTAAGTGAGTATCATCATCAATAAACAGATGTATACTAGATAAGTATTTAAAATAGATGGTATACTTACATGTATACATTTCATTTCGAGGTCATATTTTTTCTTATCGTGAACTAAATTGCTTAATTCAAACATTAAAGCGTTTCATTTATTGCTTTTAAATACATACCTTGTCAACCTTTTTTTGACAGTGGAAAACTCATCGCTCGAGTTGGTACCATCGCGCCCGGGGAGGCGCGGATGGTTATATGGGGATCCCCCTCCAGCTCCCGCCTCCCTGCCCAAACCTGAGGGTTTCGACAGGGATTCGGGAGGAGGGGCCTACCCACTGAAAAACCTTCCCCCAAAAGCCTCATGTTGTTCTCCCAAAAAGGTGTAACAAGAGCATCAAAACGAATTATTCCGCAGAGATACTATTTCCCTGTAGATACACTTTTAATAAACTGCGCTTTTATACCTGTAAGATACACATTCGGCTTGGACACTTAAATAGAAATGTGTTTTAGATAAAAAGGAAAATAAATAAATCATAATTAACCAAAATTAAAGCTTTTATTCCCCAGAAATACACTTTCGGCTTGAACACCTAAATAGAAATGTTTTTTAGATAAAAAAAAACTAAATAATAATGTTTTTAGTGCACTACATTTAATATTTCCAACATAAAGTACCAGGCTACCATAACTATGCAGGAGGTTGCTTATTAATTGTAAAAGAATAATAAAGTCTTGTAAATACATTACGTATAGCAAAGATTATATAGTACATTGTTCACCGAGAGGAGAAATTGACCGATTACCGTCGAGGGTGTCGCTTTAAAACACCTGAGATCGGGAATCGCAGTTTCTCTCGCGTGATACATAGTGCTTTATACTACACCTACAAGGAAAATAAAAAACGAAATCTTTACTAATTGAAATTTATATTGAAATTGTTGCAGTTAGTGAAGCTTAATGTAACACTTTTTCCATTAATGTTTGTTTGAGATGTTTGCGACAATGTAGGAGGAATAACTGGCTGTGCTGTTGGCACTGCGCTCGTAGAAGGCTGTGGTGCCAGAGGGGCAACTGGCTGCTGAGGGGCATTTGGCATCGCCGCGCTCGTTGATGGTTGAGGAGATGAGTCTTGATGCACATTAATCGATCCCGATATTTGGTTATTTATTCGTGTTTTGTTTTCTACGGAATTCTCTATGTAACCTTCTGCAACAGCGGACGATTTCCAACCACCGTGGCGTTTTATTGTGGTTAAATCAGCACCAGTATCGGCAAGAATAGTCGCTGAAGTTCTGCGAAAGCAGTGGCCAGTGTATTCTAGTGGATTGAGTAAATTAAGGTAGGAAGCTATTTCTCTTGGCACAATACTTATTTTGTTTTTCCCAATTACTTGTTTCGTACATTTTTTGTTTTTATATTGTAGTAAAAACCGATTGGTTTTGGGGTCACTAGGGCGAATTTCGTTATATTTCTTTATTATCTCATAAAATAAGCCCGATATAACAAATGATCGCTGAATTTTGGTTTTTGTGTCAGGAATATTGACAATTATTCGATTTTCGAGGATTTCGATATCGTCTGTTGTCATATCCACAAGTTCTTGCGAACGACAGGCCCCATTTACTCCTAAAATCAAAATAACCTGTAAACAAAAATATCAAACATGAAAATCTAGTAGATTTCTACTCATAAATAGGTACGTAATAAATCATAAACCAGTGCATTTTGTTCATGAACTTACCTTCATCAACAAATATTTGTCATCTGGAGCATTCTGCAAAAAGGAATAAACATCCTTTGTAGTAAGCACTTTTGATTTCTTACTACGGAATCCCTCCGACTTTCTTTTCAGAAATGCTGTAAGTTTTTTGTATTCTTGAATATTTATGTCGTTTCTTGTCAATATAGTACTTTTCAACATTGAGTATATAGACCATAACGTACTTGGTTTGTATTTTTGCGCTTTTTCACTGAAATACGCTAGCAAAACAGTATCAGAAAAAGATGCCGCATTTTTTTCACTTTTCCATTGCAAAAAATCGTCATAAGTTTTATTATATTTTTTAATTGATTTCTGTGGTAAAAGGTTATCAATCAGTATTTTTGCTGTTTCCTTCAACTGCGGCGGAGTTAAAAAATCTTCATCATCACTATCACTACTTATCATTTTGATAGTTTTATTTTACTTTCTACGAAAACTGAATCCTCAAACAACACACAAATTGGAAATGGCGCCAATGGCGTCTGCAATTTTCACATGTTCTTTTTTCAAATTGTTTATCCAGCCGCCGCAGGGTCGCACTGCCAGCCCGACACCATCCAACACACAGCTAGTGGCCAGTGTCATTTTGCGAACTTGGAGATAAAAACTCACTGTAAAAACTTTTTGGCTTTTGATATTTAGGTTACCGGCGCATAGTCTTACCCAAAATTAAAAAAGAAAAACCACGTAAGAAATGGATTTTCATACACTTTTCTCTCCCGCTCAGATGCGTTTTCTCCCCGCATATTTGTTCGATATGCAATGACGTACTTTCTACCGTAAATTTGATAAAGTATCAAGGTACTTTCCAAGCAGGTGTAGTATAAATAATATTCTTTTATAATAATAAGCAATCTCCTGCATAGTTATGGTAGCCTGGTACTTTATGTTGAAAATATTAAATCTAGGTCAACATGTATGTAAAAGATTGTTTGTGCCTGTGGTTTATACATTCAAATTATTTATCTTCAGCAAATATTTTATACACAACAGTACCTAAAAGTGTATCTAAGAGGACAAATTGGTAGGGTTTAAAAAAAGTGTATCTTACAGGAATAAAAGCGCAGTTTTATTAAAAGTGTCTCTACGGGGAAAGTGTATGTGTGTGAATATGTAAACTAGCCGTTAAGAGACCTCGATACCACGTTTAGCATAATCAAAGTAGGGCTCCGAGTTGGAAAAGAAAACATCAGTGATAAATTGCTAACCGGAACCCTTTTCCCTTAGTCAGCTATTACGACATGCACGGAAAATAAGGCAGCTGATATTTATTGCATCTCATGAAAGAACAATAGTAGGTACCTGCATCTACCGTTGCCAGGTGTCCCGATTTGCGCGGGACGTCCCGATTTTCAGGGGTCTAGTGACAGGTCCCGATTTACCTATCCCGGTCCCGATTTTATCCTATTTTTATCATGTATGCCTATAAGTCAGTGCACGCCAATAAAGCAGACCAGCAGCATATATTTTTAAAAATTTAATTATGATAAGTTGTTCCAGATTTTACTTTCTACATATAAAGAAAAGATCAATTTAGATATTTTAACTAAAATCCTATTTTTATCAAATAAAATACATACATATTGTACTCGGAGATAAAGTAGGTATAAATTAGCGAAATACTTTCCTGAATTGGTTCTGTCCTTGATCGGGACGACAAATGTCCCGATTTTTCATCAACCTCCTTAGTGTGTACTTAGATCGATAAAAAGACAAAATAAATATTTATAAAATACAGTGAAAAAATTAAACGCCTACCCGACCCAGCCAGGAATCGAACCTGCGTCTTCCGCAATCCGGGCGGCTGCACTGACTGCTATGCTACCAGGAAGGCTAACTAACGTAAGCGCTGAATTTTGTCACTGCTTTATAATGCTTTTTGAGTGCTATTAGCGACACAGCGCGCCATCTATCCAAAGGTAATTGCAACCGATGGCTATGCAGATTCATCTTTGCAGATGAAATACCACAAATTTGATAACACAACGCTATAGTAAATTTTTACTTTTTATTTTCAAGTGCTAATTGCTGCACTGAAGCTAAATTAAATATTTATAAAATATAGTGAAAAAATTAAACGCCTACCCGACCCAGCCAGGAATGGAACCTGGGTCTTCCGCAATCCGGGCAGTGCAGCCGGCACACTGACCGCTATGCTACCGGGAAGGCTAACGTAAGCGCTGAATTTTGTCACTGCTTTATAATGCTTTTTGAGTGCTAATAGCGGCACAGCGCGCCATCTATCCAAAGGTAATTGCAACCGATGGCTATGCAATAAGATAGTGTTGGAAAAAAAAATCCACGAGCGGGTTCGAACCAAAGACCTATAAAACGATATGGACGAGAAATACCTACAAAAAAAACGTGCATACCTAAAACCAATGTGTTACATAAAATGGCGTCTTTTAGAAGGGATGCCAAAAAAACATCGATATCAAGACCATCAACTCACTGAAAACGCTTCTCGGGGCGTAGGAGCTGGATCTGCTAGCCCGCGCGTGATAGCGTGTTTTCTATACAAACACAAAAAACTTATTACAGCTATGCGCATACAAGCAGATCTGCTCTCCGTACCATAATTAAGAAACGTAATTTTAAAATACACCTGTCACTCTCTTATATTAGAAAAAGAAGAGACTGAAAGGAACAGCTGATTTTAAAGCTGTCAAAGTCTGTTCGAGACGCATCAGAGGTTCCATGGGTAAAATTTGCCCGCTTTGAAAAGAGCAAGAAAAGTAAATCGAAACTAGTATTCAGTAGGCCTCTACTTTCCATTTACTAAGTTGTAGGCTTGATACCAGCAGACTTTGTAGTAAATCGATACTTTCATTCAATGAGCCTTGCTATTTTCAGTGCGGGCAAATTTTACCCATGGAACCTCAGATGAGAGACCAGCGTGTCGAACATATTGTTCCTAAAAACTGTCTAAATAAAAAAGGAGTTGATCTTCTTGCACATTTATTTTAAATAAATATAATCCAACACAGAATTTTAAAAAAAGAACAAAAATCTGTACGGTCAGCCACAGATCATGGTAAACCCATACCAAGGTAGAGCCATAGCATAATGTATTAAGAGCGTTTACGCCGCACACTAGCGCCGCCAATGAAAAAAAAAACATATCTAGTAATTAGAGATAGGAAATCAAATTATGCTCAACAAACTATCTGAATGAAGTAATTTAGCATTTTTACGTCACCTAATGAACACCTGACATGTTATGGTTTAGTTAAATATGGCGTTATAGTTAAAAGTGACCGTAACGTCTTATTTATCTAAACCACCAACATTAGACAACGCATATGTGACCAAAATCGTGACATCTTGCAAAAACTTTGCCAGAAACTAGAAAACATTAAATATGTCTATCTCTTTCATCAAACGGCGTTATTGATTAGATGAAAGAGACAAACATATATTTCATAATGTTATGTCGAAAATGATAATAATATTTATATAAACCTATTGTAGCTATACAACAATAGTTCCTGTTCATATCGTTTTATAGGTCTGGTTCGAACCCACACCCCATGACATGCCGGGTAAGCTGCACTGCCAACTGTGCTATCGTAGCAGTGCAGCTGACCCGGCATGTTATGGGATGCGGGTTCGAACCTGTTCGTGAATATTTTTTTTCAACAGTCTTTTTTTCAAATTGTTATTTGTTCTCACCAATATTTGGGGTGTAAGGGGTCTCAATTAACACCATTCGAGACCTTAGCCAACCTCTCCTGCGCGTGGCACACCCTGCTGGCCAACAGACGAGGCTCTGGCGACCGACCGAGATGGTGGGATAACCATCACAAACGAACGTAGCTGGGCATTTTCGCCAGTAGATGTTCCTTCGCTTTTTACGATGTCCTACTACTTTCCATGGCATTTTTTAATAATCTATCTGGACTACTAACTCAAATATTATGTTATATCGGAGATTGTACATTCCTTTTTACTTCTAAATATTAAAAACAGAAGGAAGCATGTGTTATAATTTAAAAATATATTTTTTAACTTAAAATGATGATCATTTTTTACATATCCCATACTGACTAGTTGAAGTTTAGAACTTTGTTGTTCATTTATTGTTAGCTCTATGCAGTCGCGAAGTATTTTACTTGATGCATATAATAATGAATTTGAGGAAATGTAGTGTAAATTATTGAAAATACATGTACATTATTTTTAAAACTCATTTAATTACTGGTGCCGGATTTTGGTTCTGACATGGAATTCAATTTTGTAACCGCCTTTTTGCAAAGAAATTGTATGAAAACTACCAATGAATGTTACTTTTTACGGTCCAGCAACACTAAATCAATTCCGGTAAATACTTTTTCTTGGACTGGCAAGAATCATGTTCTGTTCGTGCAGGTTCTAACTCGTGGTCGAGACAGGTACAAAAAGTTTGCTCTGCTTTGTAACCGTTAAAACAAAAGTTAAATCAAGGTCTTGCTGCTTAGGCCTATTTCGAAAGGTAAGTTTGACTATATTGCAATGCATACATAATACATTTATAACCATTAGGCTCACACTTTAAGAGATTTTATCTACACTAATGTTGTAACATTCTACTTATGTTTCCAATACTTGACTTATAATTACTACTGTTATAGCGCAGACAACAAAACACTCAATTTAAGCAATTTCACATGATGGTATAATATCCACATCGATATCGTAAAATCTCATTATAACATCAATAAAACGCGACCAATTAACCTGGCGAGCCTTATGTCAAAATCCTCATACAAGTTGTATAAAATTTTGATATTAGGCTGGCTTTTGAAAACAGTTGGGTTATACGTGAAAACTTCGTCGAAACTACTAAACTTACATACACAAAACTCTTTGGTAAGATCTTGTGCCAATTAAATAAAAAAAGAACAGCGCGCGCTCGCTCCTGATTGGCCCTGCGCGCGCAGCTGCGCTCTCATTGGTTAGATTTTAATGGCGGCAAGTTCACTGTGACAATACACGTACTTACGCGTGAATTTAATGTTTCGCAATGTGTTTTGTTTTGAAAATACAAATTAAAAGTTAAAAATGGACAGCGACGATGATATTTGTACGCCTCCGGATATTCTAGAATTGGCAACAAAAGTAATCACAATAACTCACAATCTTTTGCCAGAAAAATCTAGAAAATTATATGAAAAAGAATATAATAACTTTTTGGCATGGAAGATCGAAAAGAAAACTACATCATTTTCTGAAAATGTCATTCTTGTGTATCTCAAAGACCTCTCCGACAAATTCAAGCCATCTTCTATGTGGGCTAAATATTCTATGCTCAAGTCCACACTGAGTATCTACAACAATATTGATATCACGAAGTATTCAAAAGTCATAGCGTTCCTGAAACGCAGTTCAGAAGGACACAAGGAAAAAAAGTCCTTGACGTTTACATCAGGTCAAATAAAGATGTTCCTGAAAGATTCACCAGATATTTTGTATCTTTTTGAAAAGGTAAGTGTATTTTAGTTCTGTTATTTAATCTACCTAGTACTTACGTACTACACACGCAAGTTATCTAGACACTCCGTTTAAGCGCTTTGTGTATAAATTAGGTAGTAGGTACCTACACTTTACTACTTCATAAATCATAGTTTTTGCCTTGGCTATGTACCTCAAGCTTATTATATCGTTAATTGTTACAGGTTGCACTAATCTTCGGCATAATGGGGGCATGCCGAAGTCAAGAGCTATACAACATCCAGTTCGATGAAGTCTCTAACATAGACGACAGTACAATCATGGTGAAAGTTTCGAAAACAAAAACGAAAATAGATCGTTCTTTCGTTGTGACGGGCAACTGCTATGCCGTATGTAAAAAATACATGGAACTTCGACCCACCCCCTGTCGAAACCCTGCCTTTTTCTTGAGCTATAGATCGGGGAAGTGCGTCGATCAAAGAACTGGTATTAATAAATTTGGTGCTCTGGGAAAAACTATCGCAAGTTTTTTGAATCTTACCTAACCCAGCGTTGTACACGGGGCATTGCTTCCGGCGCACCTCGGCGACCCTTCTCATAGATAGCGGTGGTGATTTGACCGCACTGAAACGACACGGGGGGTGGAAGTCTTCTACTGTGGCTGAAAGCTACATTGATGAGTCTTTAATGAATAAAATTCAAGTCTCAAATACGATCTTGAACAGTATAGAAAACAAGACGAATGAAGTAATTATAAATATTCCAACTCCGTCTACGAGCTCTACTGCTTGCCCCGCGACCGCTACAGCTGCTGGATCAATAATTAACATTAACTTTCAAAATTGTACCATTCAAAATTTGAACAATTATAAATAAACTATTGTCAGCTTTTACTCTTGTTGTTTGACTAATTGCATTAGTGAAGATAAAGTAGTGTATGCAACTGCATATAACACGGGTATTAAAACACTCGTTACTATTATGAAACTCGCTGCGCTCGTTTCATAAACTCACACTCGTGTTTTAATACCCTTCATTATATGACAGTTGCATAAACTACTATTATCTACACTAATGTTGTAACATTCTACTTATGTTTCCAATATTTGACTTATAATTACTACTGTTATAGCGCAGACAACAAAACACTCAATTTAAGCAATTTCACATGATGGTATAATATCCACATCGATATCGTAAAATCTCATTATAACATCAATAAAACGCGACCAATTAACCTGGCGAGCCTTATGTCAAAATCCTCATACAAGTTGTATCAAATTTTGACATTAGGCTGGCTTTTGAAAACAGTTGGGTTATACGTGAAAACTTCGTCGAAACTACTAAACTTACATACACAAAACTCTTTGGTAAGATCTTGTGCCAATTAAATAAAAAAAGAACAGCGCGCGCTCGCTCCTGATTGGCACTGCGCGCGCAGCTGCGCTCTCATTGGTTAGATTTTAATGGCAAAAATTTGAACAATTATTATAAATAAACTATTGTCAGCTTTTACTCTTGTTGTTTGACTAAATGCATTAGTGAAGATAAAGTAGTGTATGCAACTGCATATAACACGGGTATTAAAACACTCGTTACTATTATGAAACTCGCTGCGCTCGTTTCATAAACTCACACTCGTGTTTTAATACCCTTCATTATATGACAGTTGCATAAACTACTATTACAGATTTTAGCTGCCGAAATGGAGGAGCGTTACTTCCATACATTTTTTTTTTTAATATTAGAAGGAGGCAAACGAGCAGGCGGGTCACCTGATGGAAAGCAATCACCGCCGCCCATGGACACCCGCAAAACCAGAGGAATCGCAGATGCGTTGCCAACCTTGGAAAGGAGTTGGATCTTGAGGAGGGAGTAGGAATTGGGAGGGGGGAGGGGTGAGAGATGGGCCTCCGGTACTTTCACTCACCGGACGAAACACAACAGCAACGCCGTTGTTTCACGCCGATATTCTGTGAGAGGGTGGTGTTACGCCGGGCGAGCCGGCCCATTTCGTGCTGCAACGCAACGTGGCTCTACCACTCAGACAGTGTTACTCATTTAGCACCACCCAGGGGTCACGTGTAGGCTCTCAAGGGTAAACCTACGGACGCGAGTAACCTTAACCCCCAAACATACATTACATATAGGATGGAACCTCATAGTTACAAAGTGGAAACATAAAGTCGAATTCACATGTATTTTTAAAAAAAAAATGTTTTGCGAACCAGGTACTGTAAATATAATAAAAGTTGGTGTTGTAAAAGGCAATAGTTTTAATTTCATGTATTTTGCTTTGCACACCTACTTTGTCTCGGTGATGTGTGTGGTGTCAGTGGGTTTACTGATTTAGTTATCATACTTGCACTTTTTATGTGACCTTGAGACATATCTCGTAGCACTGGCTCTTTTTCCAAAATTTCTAGTACTCAATCTCGGAAACGAGTACAGCCTTTTAATAAGGTACCTCTTGTGCTCAAAAATCCATTAACTACTGTTGTTTCACGACACTTTATTTGTAAATTGTGCAACATCAAAAATTATTTGTTTTGAAACAGATGATTAAATGTAATTCATGTCAAAATTAGGTTTGCAGGGATTGCTCTGGTGAAGCAAATCCGATTGAGTATTTTTGTGACAAATGCTTTGAATAATTTTATTTACATTGTGATTGTGACTTTATATTTCCATTTTGTAACTTTCGTATTCAATTTTATAACCTGTCCCATTTTTAAAATACCCTAAAAATTAAAATTTCTTAAAAAGATTACTATGTTGTTTAGCTTTTTTATGCTAAGGTAAAAGTAGATGTTTATGTTCGTATTATATATTATTTATTTAGTTATATTGGACGTTCTGAGCACAATGGCAAAGAAAATCAGTGTCCATTATGGACCACTTAGTGAAAAGTAAATCTTATTTCACCCATAAAATTATAACTAAAGCCGTTAGCACTTCTGTTTTTTTCTAATTTATCAAGCTATGCGTAACTAATGTAATGCAGTAAAAATGCAAAATCTCAACACAATAGTTTTCATGTAAATTAGAAAACAGTGTGGTTACAAGGTGGAAGTCAAAATGGTGTTGTACCAACTTTGAATCCGTTTTTCGCTGGTTTATGTTCAATTGATAGCTTGAAATATAAGGAATATTTCTACATATAAATGACATAATTTTATTACATAAAATAAAATTACACCCACTTTGCAACCGGGACATCTTCGCACGAAAACGCCCAGCTACAAACTTTTTCTTGGCGGGAAAGGAAAGTGAAGAGATGTCAGCGGTTTTGTCTTATTTTCAAAAATTTGTGTTATGTCGAATATTAATGTGAAATAATGGTGGATTATTAACCGTTAAGTGTTCGTGAGTGTGCATGAGTAATGGCAAATGAAACAAAACGGTGCAACGGTACTTTTCAAATTCTCTCAAGAAGTCCGCCACGTGAGGACTTAGTAAAGCCCCACATCTTTACTGAGCTACTCGAGGGGTTGGGGGGTATATCATTTCTCACTTCCCATTTCTAATATCATTCATCATTATCACAAAGGAAATATTGTCTATTTATATATTACTTGTAAGAAAAAATACTTGACACTGGCTAAATGTGCTAATCGCACGAAGCCATTAACGAAAAAAAAAAGTATGTCTTTTGTGACAGTTGTTGTCAATTGTCATTCGCTTTTCGTATTTGTTTTCTCCTAGACTATGTCAAAACACTAATAACCTGCCCTAAAACTAGACACTGGCTAAATCGTAGCGAAAGCCATTTTTCAAGAAATTGAATTGAACAATAGTAACAATTATTGTGCTCGACTCGAATACCTGACTCCGACTTTGATTGCTTCCTAGCTGACCGTTTGCTTGAACGAACACTGCACTGGATACTGTACCCTTTTTTTTTTTTTTTGATACGGAGTGGAAAACCTGCAAACAGGCGCATCAGCGGGCATGAGGGGTCCCGCTGGCTGTCCGAGGATGGCCTAGACTCTGTTCCAGGGCCGAAGCCCTAGAGAAAGCGAGTCGAAGCCGACTCGGTAAAAACCACTCCGATGTCCTCTCGTCACCTTGGAACCAGCAGACCGGCGATCATCGCGTCGTCCTCATCTGAGGAGGAAGCATCGAACGCCGGCATTGTAGAGCCTGACGAGGTCATGGGAACCCTTTCGGACACTTCCACAACAAGGATACTGTACGCTGCTACTACTCATATTGACCTTTGCGCGCAGTAAGTACTTGCTTGGTTGTCATTTTTATGAATGTATTTCTTATTTTCCATTGTTTTAATTTAATTATACCTAGAGTAGGTATGCAGTCTAAAATAATAGGTAATCGTACTATTACTGTTTTCATTTGAAATGTGTGTACAGGATTTTGTTAACTAGAGTACATACTGCATACTCATTAGGCTCAATATACTGATAGACAATTTTAAAATGACCCTATGAGATATACTAAACATTCATAGTCAATACTATTTACTGTAATGAACTGTTAATACAGTTAAATATTTCTCTATGCATTGCAGTTGAACTTAATTCTTAAAATTATTTCTAACTTGCAGGTAAATGAAAATGATCCTATTTGCCAAGCTGGAATCGGGCCAGTGCAGCCCTTCCCGAAAATAGACCAGACGTTTCTCTTGTAGGACACTGTTGTGTATGCATTCTATGCGGACGTTGGCTTCTGCAAAGACTTTGTTCCCATGTTTTAAGAACTGGTTCACAGCAAGAGCGTAGAATATACAATGTTGTCAGAAAGTGCCACGTACTGTAAGTACAACCCTTTTAATATTATAACCATTAGATATAGGTGTGATTCCTAAAGTAGTATATATTGCCTCTAATCTTAGAGTTGATTATTATTTGCAGCGGTCTATGTCTACACAGTTCAATATGGGTGTGTGTACGTACATGGTCTAATAAGCCAGGGGTAGACAAGATGCAAATAGGGATTACATGAGCATGAGATATTGTATTGGTGATTTGAATTTGGATTCTGTGATGGTTTGTATGTATTGTTGTGACAGAAATAGTATGTCTGTTCTGGTTATTACATTTTCGTGACTGCCATCTGACCTTCGTAACCCTTACAATGGAGAACCAGACAGATTGGATCATAACTACACATCCAGAGTTAACAACTGCAAGTTTCCTCATGATGTTTTCCCTTACCGCTGAGCTAGTGACCACACATAAATTAAAAAGGTCAAGAGGTGCGTGCCTTCACGCATGAGAGGCGACTACCTTATCTACTAGACTACCACGGATCAATCACTCTTAGAAAAAATTGACTTAAGTATAATTTTTTTAAGGTGGGTGCTACCAGCGTTGTTTGTGAAGCCTGCTGGATGAGAGCAAATAGGGCATCCGCCATATTCAATCAGGCCCTTCTACATCCGGTGCTTCTTCACTTCCTGTAAATGAAACAGCTTCTCAAGGTGTTCCTCCTCAAGAATCTTTGCCAACACTACAACCTCAACATGTGCAACGGGTACCTCTTCGTTCTGCAGTCACAATAGTCTTGCCCCGCTTGCCCGACTATAGTAGACCCGTTGAAACAGAAAGCAGATGTTTTGTAGTAGGATGTCGAAGACAAGAAAGAAACCGAATCACACTGTCAATGCGTCAGTTATTACATGTACAATTATTATGTACTTACCTCAAATAAATAACAGATTATGTGATTTTCATTTAACATGTACCTACATCTTGAGACTTTCTAAATGAAATTACTGACAATGTTATCAACAGTTTTACAGCAAAATCATATTCAGGATATGTTATTACTAATAAATAATTAAACATCATGAATACTCTTTTATTTTACCAAACCTATCTCACTGAGGTATTATATGTGTAGTATGTATACATATATCTACTACTCGATGTGGTATAGGTACCTCGATGACCTTCCTAGACAATTTTCCACCAAATCATTTTGACAATTAGACTTAGATTGATATAACCGCTTAGTGCCTGGGAATGATTCATAATAATTCATAATTTTATTGTCTCACGTCAGGTGTACAGATATTAACTTATAGGTACATTATAGGCATGACATGAACCCTGTTAGGGCACTACAATATTTAAAATTTATTTTAAATTACTTAATATTACATTTATTTTATATTATATTTATTTTAAATGACTTAAGTTATTTCAAAATCACATTAAATAAAACATTAAATTATTACATTTCATTACTCATAATAATACGATTAGAATTAACAATACGACTATTCCTAAAACATGCATTTTAGACAAACTGACCTAAACAAAAAATTGACTACATATTATACCTACAACATAAACAAACAAACCAAGACCGTGAGGTTGAAATTTATAAGCAGTAGTTTTCACGAGTTAGATCCGTTACAGTGTTTCATTCCAATGTGTAGTGCTCGCGTAAACCTTAGAAAACAATTCATAAGTAGGTAGATGTGCAGATTATAAGGTATTATTTAGATGTTAATAGATCGATCATTCATAAAATCCTCAACAGTATAGTAACATTTCTTTAATAGTATTTCTTTAATTTTATTTTCAAAGATGGAATCTGATTCTATTGATTTTATAGCAGTTTGAATTTTGTTATAAATTTTTATAAACCTGAAATCAGGGCTTGCTTTAAAAATAGAATGGAATAGAGACTATACAATCGTGCACGCGTTCACAGGGCATGCACGACTGGCCAAGTTGCTTGAATCTTATAAAAATAATCCACTTTCGACACACATGAATTCACATCGATGAGTTTTATCGCTACTTCTCTTTTTAAAACAATGCTCGTATTCGTGTCAAACGCACGCGCTCATAATATAAGCAGCAGTGCATAAAGCCGCTGCGCAGTTATGCACCCAGTTTGCGCATTGCTCATACTTAGGGCTGCCATCCGTCCGGGTTTCCCCGGATTTGTCCTAGTTTGGAGGGCGTCCGGGCGGGGTTTCTGAAAAGTGTCCGGGTGAAACCCGTTTTTATTTTATTGTATTTTTTTTTTCGAGGGAGTCCGGGGAAATTTCGAGGAAAGTCCTGGTTTTTTGAAGTTTTTGTCCTGGGTCCGTAATTTAGCTGATGGCAGCCCTACTCATACTGCCAAGTACGTACATAGGTACAGCTACCACTGCAGCCGCCAAGTTCGATAACATCACACGTAGGTACCTACTATAAATGCATGAAATCAATAAACAATATACAAATACCATTTTTCGTGTAATTAAGCAACAATTAAAACATAACCTCCAATATCTTCATACACGATTTTGAGATATTTGGCCAAAGCAGACTGATGTGGAAATTGGGCAAATGTAACCTTTTCATATTATGTTCTATTTTGTGACTAATTTCTAGCCCATAACATGCAGGCCCCAGTTTGTATAAGAACCGGGTTTGTCCTTTATCCTTTGAATAAGCCTTTAACCTACACAAATCCGCGTTTCACACAAACGTGGATTGAATAGGTAAGTACCCTTGAATTACTCAAAATCTTTATATATTTATGTGGTTTCCTATGCATTAGAGAGATTTCAAAAAGAAACTTTGTCAATCTAGTAAGAATTTTTTTATTTAGAGACATTATGACACTGCGTAATTTTGTTCTTTTGTGTAACATTGGGTAACGTTACACAAAGGAAGAGATATAAAGCTGCATAGCTACATATAGAACAAGTCAGTACTTTTAACCTAGGTACTTTGAATAAGGGGGGGTGATGAGTTACTAGTTTTTTCTTATGTTAAGTAATATATCTACTTACTACAAAATTATTGATGCATTAACATTTTTTTAGTTGGTTAGTGGAGTTTTACTATCATTACAATAATTTGTTATAAATAATGTTAATGCATAATATATTATTAAATTATTATTAGGTATTAAATAAGTTTTTATGATAATACAATCGCATTGGATATAGGTACTGAAATGAGTGTAAATTGTGGTAAAAATATATCAAATCAAATCAAATAATTTAATATATCTCCATCCATATTTTATAACTAAGGAGTAGGACCACTTATACTCTGATATAAGATTAAAAACCTAAATCACTTGTCGACCTAATTACTTGTTGGTTTAATGGGTTTTAATGCTCTACAATTACAGTACTCACTCGTTTATTATCCATAAAGTTATTATACCAACCAATGATATTATAATAAAATATAATATCATTGATACCAACGTTATTAGTCTTATAAAACAAACTGAGACTGTTATTGCCCTGGTACTACTTTATACCACCAATAGTACTAGGTAGTTACTTTTTTGAGTTATGATCAGAAAGCCTAACTTGCAGAACGTCTTTAAAGCAAAATGTCCAAGTTGTAAAAAGTCTAAGAAGCAAAATGTCTACAAGGTAAATTGCCTTAGCAGCATTACGTCTACTATGTTAAAATGTCTGAGAAGCAAAATGTCTAAAAGGTAAATTGCTTTAGCAGCATTACGTCTACTATGTTAAAATGTCTAAGAAGCAAAATGTCTAAAAGGTAAATTGCATAAGCAGCATTACGTTTACTATGTTAAAATGTTTAAGAAGCAAAATGTCTAAAAGGAGAAACAAAAAGCATGAAAAGTAGACAAAATCAGCGTTTGGTAGTCTCCTGATTCCTCTTCAAAAACTGGACCGCTTTTCATTTTCAATGTTTGTAGCATTGTTGTGTTCCGGCAGCTAGAGATAATATAGCCAGTGCCTCACTAGTTGAGGATCCCGGGTGAAGTTCGCTTCCATCATTGGCCTTATCATTACTTAACATCAGGCGAGATCAAGGCACTGCGCTTACCCGTAAAATATTAAAAAAAAAATTTAGTCGACCTTAGTATTTCCTCTTAAGCATTATAGACGTCTTGCTTTAAATACGTTCTGCAAGCTAGGCTATCTTCATTTTAGTCATTAAGCATTGTAGACGTTTTGTTTTAAGACGTTCTGCAAGTTAGGCTTTCTGATCATAACTCACTTTTTTCATTACCGTGATACCACCAAGGAAATACCGGGGTACCACGTTAAAGAAAAAGTAACCGTAGTACTAGTAATGGTACTACTGGGTGTACCACAGTTCATAAACTGATAAAGCAGCTAGTATCAGTTATTTTAATGTAAGTTTGAGGCACAATTTTACAAAACTAAGTTCCAATTTGATTGTGCTTACACGCTATTTTGCAGGGCCGTATATCTCGAACAGTTCATTATCTTCATCAGCCCGTATCAGTGCACTTCTGAACATAGGCCTCTCCTAATGCATGCCACTAAGCTCCACCTCGGTTATTCCCATCTAAGCAAACAATAATCTTCTAACAATGGGAAGCGGTTAAAAAATACTCGCAAAGATTTTTGTAATCATTTATTAACTCTTAAACGTCTATTCCCTCATCATCTTCTCCTTCTGGCGAGCGAGCTTCTTCTTCGACAGTTTCTTCTTGGCGGGGGCGTCGTCAGCGGGCGCGGCGCGGGCGACCGCGTCCTCGCGCTCACTCAGGCACACCTCGATGTGGCAGGGCGATGACATGTAAGGGTTGATACGACCGTGTGCGCGGTAGGTGCGCCTACGGAGGCAGGGGGCGCGGTTTACCTGAAAAACGACAATTTTAAGGTTAATAAAGAATTTTATTTTGATTGGTTTTTAATTTAATCTTAAGTTTATACTGTTGAAAATATGCTGAAAGTTCACGGTCCCAGAGTCTATAACAAATTGATTTATCAATTGTTTAATTTTTTAAACAGTTACTTTTTTGGCTATTTCTAAAACATCTAAAAACTAAAAACAACAGTAAAACTTTTTTTGAAACTATCTTGGTCACTTGCATTAGAGTAATAATTAATGAAATACCTACATACCATGTTTATTATTTTTTAGTATCACGGATGTACTGTGATCATAGCGTTTGCAACTGTGCGGAAATATCTGATAGGTACTTAAAAGTAATAAAAATATGGTTTTTGATTACTCTTATTAAATATAACGTTCAGCTGATGACTGTATACCTAAACACTATAAACCAGGGATTCCCAAAGTGGTCGATATGGCTTCATTTGACTTCGTCGCACATAAGGTATTATTATTGAATTTCAGTTATGTTTGGTCACATTTTTTGATCAGAGTGTCGCTTTCCTTGCTAGTTTATTGAATTTCTCGTTGTGATTGGTCACCATGTACTTATGTCGTTCGAAGTATCGTCAGCAAAGAAAGACAATTTTTTATATTTCAACTGTTTCATTTTGTATTTTATACCTTGTTGATCATTATTTTTCTGATTACTCATACATATAGTATCTACTTAGTGCCGAAATAGTAACAGTAAGTGATTTTTTTTTAATATTGTAGTTTTTTATTCTGTAAGCAAAAAACTTTACAAATATAAAAAATGAAAAACTGTCGAATCTGTGATTTTTTAAACATATATAAACGCTATATTATGTTATGATTTTATACTATTTTTATTTTAACTTTTTAGTTATAAGTCTTAATGTGTAATTTTTATTCTAGCTATGTTAAAGACTGATGATTATTTGTTTCATTTTGTATTTTATACCTCGTTGATTTTTTGCTATGTTCAAACATATGTGATAAATATTATATGATCTACTCATTACCTAAACTTCGCGAGTAGACTAAATAAAGAGCTTAATTTTATAATAAAAAGTGTTTTTCTTGCTAGCTATACTTCCTAGCAATACAATTTGGATTTGGATTTGTGACGAAACAAAACTAGAATTATTATTAAATATTACGGTCAGACGAAATCAAACGAAGCCGTCGATATCAACCCCTTGGGGTCAAAATCAGTTTCCCAGGGGTCAACATAAACGAAAACTGATTTTGAGGATTGACGAGGTCTAAAATTCAACCCCTATCAATCAACACAAGATCTTCTTTGAATCACTACTGTTTATTTTGAAGAATGATGATAAGTTTACAACCAACCGCAAAGTTTTAAAATTGGTACCTAAGTATTTTGTATCAATAGGAAAAAAACTAGAGATAGAATTTTTTAAGTAATTTGGCTATCGGGTCTGAGGTATCAGTTTATTTTGGAAAAGGGTTCTCTTGCTCAAAATAGTTTGGGAATCCCTGCTATAAACAAACCGAGTGTAAGCTTGTAATGGTTATTCAGTGTTTGTCTCTAATAAAGATTTAAAATTATATTTAAGTGACATGAACAAAACACTTAACCATTCCAAGCATATACTGAATTTATTTGGAAGAGGGAAAGTTATCTTTGCAAAAAATTATCATCAGTAGGTATACTATAAACGTTCCAACACTGGGCTCACGCCTAACCCACATTTGTGTTGCAAAAACAACTTATATTTCAAACATCTAGGAGAACCTTGCTTTGTTAAATGTTTGAGAGTGAACTTGTTGGACTGTAATTATAATTATTATCAAGCTATGTTCAATAGTCTAAGGCGCTTTTGTGCCTTGTGTGGGATACAAGCTACCAGTGATTATGCAATTAGCCCTCCTTGCGCAGACTTAGACACTTTTTGTGTCCAGTTACTTCCACTTGACACTGATACAGCAACTCTGTTTTTTTATATAGTGTGCCGTATCGGTAACAAAATGTGTCTACGTTTGCGCAGCGCCTAAGGCGGGCTTGCACAACAACTCACTAAATATGTTTAGCGCTAAACATGTTTAAAGTATCATTCTGTCTCTTTCAACTTCCAACAAATGACAGTAATGGAATGACATTTTAAAATGTGTTTAGTTTAGCGCTAAATGCATTTAGTGAGTTTAGTGCAAGCCAGCCTTAGAATCAAAATATAATGTAAGTAACAAAATTACCAGAAAAACAAAATTTTTCCAGAAAAAAATCTGTTACAATTTATGTTTGCCTTTTGAAAACAGTTTGTACACATAGCAACATACTGTCAAGCTAAAAGGCACTAAAAGAGTATCAAACTGCAAATAACCATCACTACAATGAGCCAATAGTTTAATGTAATCTTATGCAAGTTCACAACTAACCACTAAATCATGTTTAACCTAATCTAGCTAAAATAAAATACTACCCTTGTAGGTATGCTTATTAACAAAATCTATAAAATGTTGGTCCTGGTGTAGAAAAGGGGGCCCCAAAAAATAACATTTTTTTTTCAAGAAATGCTAAAAAACTTAGCTAACGAACAGAGATTGAATTTTTAGATGTTTAATTATTTTATTTTTATTTTTTGTATAGAGCTAGATTTAGCCCTTGTCAAACATACAAGCGAACCGAACCGAACCGAACCAAAAAAGGTGGAGAATGCGAACCGAAGTGGAGACATCAAACCAGGCGCAGCGAACCGAAGTGGAGACATCAAACCAGGCGCAGCGAACCGAACTTATGGAGAATGCGAACCAAAGCTTCGGTCTGCATTCTCTCCATGACACGATTGACGCTCGGAAGCATTGGATTGACCATTGAACATTGAAGCATTGAACATGTGGAGTGAAACTGATAATACTAATAATAGATATTGGTCATTTGTATTATGCGGATTGGTTATTTTGCGAATAAAATGTTGGTCATCCCGCATATTGGTCATTATGCGTATTGTTCAATATACGTATTGGTCAGTACGCATAAAAAATATTGGTCATTATACGTCGAGAAATGTTGAAATAATTTGATTTTTTTGTAAATAAACACAACCGTCACGCCTTCGCCTCCATCGCCTTCGCTTCGCGTATTGCATTCGCTTTTTGTTTGACGTCGTGCATACAAAGCCAGTTAATACAACTATCTCGCTCACGCCTCGCTACGCGCGCTCGCCTTGTGTTTATCATGGCGTCACACGCCTTTCGGTTTGCCACGGTATCGGCACGGATCGGTTCACTTTCGCTTTTCTATGTGACCAGGTTAAAACGATACCATATATTACAAAATGAAATCGCTTCGCCACGCTTACGGTTCGCTGTCTGTTTGACAAGGGATTTTCTGTTGTCTAATAAATAAAAATAACCTCGAAATTTAAGACATTTTGTCTTAAACTTAAAAAAAGAATTGTCTTAAATTTCTAACTTATCACGTGACCTACAGCAAAAAGTTAAAATTTAACAAGTTCTAGCTCCATACAAAACATTATCGAAAATTTGGCTATGTCTCGGACCCCCTTTGCTACACCCTAACCAAAATGTTTATCATTTTATAGATATACCATGCATCATCAGATATGCATGCATCCATGCATCGAATGCAAAGAGCAGCCGGGTATGAAACACTCCAAGTCCTTCCTAGGCGAAAACGCCTTAGGATGGAGTAAGTATATGCGGAGGTAGTAGAAGGCAGGCCCGATTAACCATCAGTGCCTTGACAGGGCACTATGCCACAAAACAAATGCTTCACAGAATGCATCTATCAACAAATAGCTTGTGTAGGGCATGTGGAGAAGAAACTGAGTACTGAATGGATCACCTACTGTGGGACTGCCACTCTCTGGCTAGGAAAAGAATGGGACTCCTGGGGTTGGCCTATCCAAAACCAGAGGACTTTAGGCTTTTCGATTTTAAGGATGTTGCCAAGCTTATGATGGCATATATCTTTACAGAGGAAGAGTGAAAGGATGGGGTTGCACAAAAGATCCCGATGGGTAACAAAGTGTTACTGCGAGAGGGAAACCTCGGCAGGCCCCACTAAGATAAAATAAGATACCATGCAGACATCGAAAGTGCAGTGGCCACTAATGACCAGGGAAACAGACAGTTTGACCGAAAAAAGATTGAGGTTATAATTTGGTTTTGTATCGTAGTACAATGTTAGAAATTACTGTCTGGAACAACCAGTAGGTATAATGTAAAGACCTTTGGCAACAATCTAATATACTAAAAACAACTCACCTGAATGTGATCAATGACCAGCCTGTCAACATCAAGACCTTTGTAGTCAGCATTTGATTCAGCATTCCTCAACAACTGTAGAAGGAACTCTGCTGATTTCTTGGGCCAACGTCCTTGTGTGGTTCCGAATTGCTTGGCCTGTGCACAGCGGCCGACTCCACCATTGAAGCGACGGAAAGGTATGCATTCCTTCTTGTCAACAACGTTTTTGAGATAACGGACGGCACGGCGCAGAGGTAACTTTCTGATGGCCATAGCCGTCTCGTAGGTGTTCTGAAAGAGCACATCATTGGAAATTACTAAAACACAATGATACCAAGCAAACTACGACACTCTGACCCAAAGTGAGTTGCTGAGCTGAGTTTAAATTAACATCAATAGAAATCTCAATAGTATCCCAATTGAGTGACAATAAACGATAAGAGAATACAGCATTTTGATGCTTCTATATAATGAGTACCTAAGCAATCCATGTGGATGAACCAACTGTTAGAGGCAATTTTTTACCTTGAAGTGAACACGAAGGTTGGATCCACGCGCTTTGCATGACTTCGCAGGGTTATCCGGTTCCCGAGAGTAACGACCCATTTTGCTTCTGAAACATAGGGGATTGATTCAAAACTCAATGTAAGAGGTTATAAATTTCGTTCTAAAAGAAATTGTCATTTAATCCATTGAAATAAACATGTAATCGTGAAGGAAACACTAGTAATTGGTCGTCCATGACTAGATTTTTATAGCAAGTAAATGATTTTTCTGATAAATATGGATAAAATACAACACGAAACCAACCTCTCAGAGAAAAATTACACAGGAAAAGAAATAGACAATATATTTTTTTTTGACAACTAGTTCACACTGACATTTGTAGCCAACTTGTTGCCAGTATGAGAAATACCATGGACAAATTATGACTTAAATAAATTCTATTACAGTGTAAAACAGGTACCTACACAAAATAACTACACAGAAAGAAGTACTACACTACCTTTCAAATAATGATTATTAAAATAACTACCTCAAAAAAATTCAAAATTGGTAACAAATTTTAACAATTACAAAATATACGATATTATATAGGTATTCGCACATCTGGTGCAATAACGTCATAAACGCAAAAAATTGGTAAAACTAGTTTGTGGTCACAAAAGATGGCAAATAATCGTGTCCGCTAAGCTGGCGTACACAATACACAGGTCTAATTCACGTTTGTTGTTAAGCCCTCTTTTAGTGCGTAATTCGTGCGTAATTACTGCAAACATAAAATAAATTGGTGCCTCCTTAGTTTAAGGCCCCTATTACATTTTGACTGTGATTTTTGCATAAAATGCTAAATTTCGGTAATTCATAGCGGCCTCGCTGTCTGCAATTTTCCCTTATCTATTTATATAAAACCAAAAATCTGAAGCTAGTTTTCAATTAAATACGCTGACGGCAATTTTCAAGCTCATGGACTGAACTACTGTACTAAGCAAACGAAATGAAAAATATATAATAATATCTCTTATATATTGAGGGGTGCAAAAGCAAAATCACCTCTGTCCGTGAAGTGTCAAATTGAGATAAAATCAAAATTCAGTTTAGTACAGTGATAATTATCACAACTTTCTTGAATTTGCTAAAATGAATAGGGTCATATATTAACCAAAATATCGATAAAATGTGTATTGTATAGTATTATAATAATAGGGTATATTTAGCTTAAAAAATAATTTATTGGATAGAGTCGTTTTTGCATGTAACCTATGGACAGAAACTCTTTTTTTTTTTTTTTTATACTTAGCTCGGCAAATGACTCCATCCCACCTGATGTTAAGTGGAAATGAAGTCCAGACGCGAAGACAACTGGTGCAGCGTGGAAACAAACGTAGCATCAGTCAACTTCACTCTGCCGGCCCACAAGGTGCTTCTTCACGCCTCTCTTGAAGGACCCCATATCATAGGAAGGAGGGAAAACGTGTGCTGGTAGACTATTCCATCTTTTGGAGGTGCGACAAAGAAACGAGTCACCAAATTTCTTTGTGCGCGATGGGATATTTGAGACAGTGAATCGGACAGTGAATTTAACATGAATGGACAGAGGTAATTTTGCTTTTGGTAATTTTACATTGAATAGAAGGCAAAGAAAAAATAAAAAGCGGGTACAGGAATTAATTTTTAATCGACAAAAAAACAAACTCATTTCAACCGACTGGGAAGTAATTTTTTTTGGTATTGGTCCTACTTTTAAACAAGCGAAAATGTACTAACCGGTCCTACTTTTCAACCGCTATTTTCCACTGTTTAGGATTGCGATTTCTTTTCTTTGCTTTATTCTTGGGAAACTTTTCAATTTTAATTCATTTCCATTTCCTTTTTTCAGTTAATTTCCATTGTTTCACTTTAGAAACACAATATTTTCTCTTAAAATGAACTTTAAACAACTTTGAAAATACCTAAAAGCTGATAAATATGATCGCCATGACAGCTCGCTTCGAAAATTTCGAAATACAGGCTTTTGATTGGTCGAAATGGACAGAGTCGACTTTGCTAATAAGAAACATGGGACAGAGTTGATTTTGCACTAAACCTAGTTTTTTTAACTCAATTTTAAGGCGGATTCAGTCGAGTTTGCTTATTTATGATTTTATAGAACCATAGAGTAATAGTCATAGAGTAAAACTGCATTCGCAGGATAAAAAATACAAAGGCGCCTTTGCATAATGAACATGTGAACTGAGGGTCCACCTCACAGAATGCTGATTTGCCTACCTGGAGCTATTGTGACGGAGATATGAAACCTTATTTTAGCTTTTAAATTCATTGTACCGGATTCCTGGAAGAAGGATGGATCAATTTTGGTGGGCCCTCAGTCTACACGGATTTTGAGGTTAAAATGTCAAAAATCGTCTTTTCTGCGTAATAGCATGAATGTACCGCAAAGATGACCATTCAAAACCAATGTGACAACTTATGTGACAGCTACAAATACATAAAACAACAAAAAAAGATAATTGGAACCATGATATAAGCATTTATTTATTTGACAATGGGCGAACTGAGGGACCACAATCTAAACTTCTAAAATCATCGTGAATCTTGCATGAAAATATAAATTATACAAAGATTTTAAGTTATTAAGTCATGCCAAATACCTCATTTACCAATTAACACCAGTACTTCAATAGTTTTAGAGAACATTGAAGATTTTATTACAATGGACAACGACTGTAAAGGGTGACCATAATTTTATAAATTTAAGAATAAGTCCCTCCTTTAAAAATATATGCGGGAGAAAATACACTTTTTATCATGATCCCAAAATTAGACCTTTTCATCTTAGCGTTACATGGTACCAGATAATGGCTATTTTCTCCATGGGCATCATCTGGGTCTGATCTGAGCGACCAGATTAAGGTTGATTAATTTAGAAAAACTCGTATTATAAATTAACCTTACTAGAAATAGTCACTGCGCCCGCCCGTCGAGTTATCGGATCTTTACAATAGAACAAGCAACGCTACATCCAAACGGTAAGTATACGTAATTTTAGGATTTCGTCATGTAGTAAAAATGAAATGAGGAGTCTTTAAACACGATCTTTGCAATAGGACAAGCATCGCCAAATCCAAACGGCACGTACTTTTAGGAGTTCATCATGTAGTTTAAAATTAAAGGAAAAGTCAATAAAACACATAATTTGTTTATAAAGTTGTCTTTATTCTTAATCTTTTAAATATTTTTTTTGGATCAGTTGCTGTTGAAATCAGTTGCTGACCCCTATTTTTAATTATCTCACCTAGTGTTAGTTTTGTTTACTATCCATTCGCTTACGTTTAAGAAAACGAAAACTTATATGACCTAACTTTAACTCTTCTCGTATGTCGTCAGAAGGCGCTGCTTCAATGCCATACTAATTCTCGTTTTTGTAAACGTGATCTAATGTCAAAAATAACTCACACTAGGCCCTCTGGTTCCTGTCGAACACTGGTACAACTACCCTAGTTATAATTTACATTCGACGAACTATTAAATAATTTTGGTTCTTATTCGAACACAATCGTTTAACGAATTATTTCAATACCTACTTCAATTGTTTTTGACAACAATCGCCCATCGTTATAACAAATTGCAGCTAGCAGCCTTTATAATGTAAGAGTATTCCAGAGTACCGAGTGTGAGTTTTGTTAACTATCGGCGTATTCATTCGATCACGTTGACGAAAACGAAAATTTGTAGAGCAAAATTTTAACTCATCTCTTAAATCGCCAGGAGGCACTGCTGCTGGCGTGTATTTGACCATGCAGCAATTTCTACATATCTCGAAATAATGATCCCATTTCCAGGCATGTTTAGGAAAAAAATTAAGGTGTCCTGCCTGAAGTATTTTTAATCATGGCCACCCTACGTTGACTACAATGGAAAACATAAATATGTAGTTTTCTCTAAAACTATTGAGGTGGTGTTAATTGGTAAATGAGGCATTTGGCATGACTAAATAACATAGAATCTCTGTTTTATTTATATTTTCATGCAAGATTCACGATGGTTTTAGAAGTTTAGTTTATGGTCCCTGAGTTCACCCATTGTCAAAATAATAATTTCTTAAATCTTCGTCCCAATTATCTTTTTTTGTTGTTTTATGTATTTGTAGCTGTCACATAAGTTGTCACATTGGTCACCTCAAAATCCATGTAGACTGAGGGCCCACCGAAATTGATCCATCCTTCTTCCAGGGCCTTGTTTAATAAAGCTGACAATTCGACATAAATGTCAAAAAACGACAAAATTGTAGAATTGTCGCGCTTAGGCTGTTTAATAAAAGTTACAAATATGTCAAAAATCGACAGGTGAAATCTTGACAAATTTGTCATTGAAAAAGCGTTTAATAAAACTTGACATTTGTCAAAAAACCACAGTCAAATTATTTCTGACAATTGTCGGATTGTCGTCACAATTATGTCGACTTTTGACATATTTGCAAATTATTTTGTTTTATGAAGCTAAATGAGGGTAAAATAGAAAAAAATATTACTTCAGTAAAAGATATCAATCACTGGTGCGTCTTTGATTATTCGTTTTGATCGCGTGCAAAATGGAAATGCACAAAAAGTCGATGACCAATTTTAATAATTAAATATTCTACGGTGTTTTTACATACCCGAAATTTTTCTTTAAAGCAGAAATCTGTAATTGAGAATAAGAAATTAATTCTGCTTTTAAATGATCGTCGTTGCCTCCTCGTTTGTATTTGTTTCAAGTATTCATCATCACTACTCTCACTGCTCGACGTAAGTACCATTTTTTTGTAATAAACACTTCCTTACGCTTTCAAAGTTTAAAATATGATTTCGCGACAGAGGGTAACGCTCCTGTCAGAAATGTCGTACAATTCTACAAATATGTCAATATGTCATGACAATTTTATGTTTTATAAAGCAGATTTGACAAGTTTTTCACGACAAATTGTCACCTGTCACCTGTCTCTTAAAAAGTTTTATTAAACAGAAAAATGTCAGATTGTCGCGACAATTCGACATATTTGTGAATTTCCCACCATGACAATTATGTCGCCTGTCAGTTTTATTAAACAGAAAAATTGACAAATTGTCACTTTTTGACATATGTCGACTTGTCGGATTGTCAGCTTTATTAAACAGGGCCCAGGAATCCAGTACAATGAATTTAAAGGCTAAAATAAGGTTTCTTAAATCTCCGTCACAATAGCTCCAGGTAGGCAAATCAGCATTCTGTGAGGTGGGCCCTCAGTTCACATGTTCACTGCTTTTACACCCCTCATATAGTGGTTAAGTTTGTAGTGGCCTCGGAATTTCGAAACAATGAATGGAATTTCAACAGAAAAAATCCTATTCAAAGCCATAAAACGTTCAGAATTAGCTGTAATATCTCCTTAGTCCATTAAAATTATTAAGTTAAATGTACACCAGAATTAACGTTAGCTTATAAGATTTCAAAAATATATAATTTTTTGAACGATAAAATATTATTAAACATCAAATAAATGTTATTACAACTGCATAAAATGCCACTTTTGCGATGCGTCGGCCGCTCGTAGTACTGAGAAAGCGCGAGCGCGCTTTTTGTGATAGTTCTCTTAAGATATAAAGACCTTTTTAGTGTGTACGCTGATATCACGTTCAAGCTGGCGTACACGTTATCGTTCTCGAAAACTACTTATATTTTTAGGAACGAAATTTATTTACAATAATAAACATTAAATAAGCCAAATCAAGTTTACGGCGGTGGCGCATTTTCAACATATTGTGTTTATTCAGGAAAGGAGTGACATGGGCCCTTAACGGAATAGTGAAACAGAAACGAGCACAGGCATTTTGCACTCTTTGTACAAGTTTCTGAGTTTTCGCAAGTAAACGAGGTCCGTAAACGGTATCCATATAATTTAGCCTAGACAAAACAAGTGACTCCACTAGCTGGATACGCAACTCTTCACTTAGATAGCGTCTAACCTTATATAATACCCTTAGTTTATAGAAACAATTTTGGATAGAACTCCCAATATGATTTTCAAAACGTAGGTTGCAGTCCATCTTAAGACCCAAATTACGTGCCCCATAAACTCTTTCAATAGCATCATCCCCGCGCTCACGCGCGTGACGCGGACGCGGAATGTGACGCAGTCGGTAACCCGGCAGTGCAGGCGCCCGCCCCTCCTCACCCTCTCTAAGCCAAGTTTCGTTTAAAGCTAGCACATCTAAGTCAGAGATAAAATTATCATGATTAGTAACGAGGGAACCTGCATTATACAAACCAATCTTTAAAAGTTTATTCGCCATTTAGATGTATCATATTACTAAATAAAATAAAAGAGAACAAAGTGTTTACAATTCAAAATTCAAAATTCAAAATCATTTATTCAGTTTAGGCTACAAATAGCTCTTATGAACGTCATTTTATGCCATCGGCTCGTAAGTCTATCTACTCTGGGCGGAAGATCTTGTACTGAGAAGAACCGGCAAGAAACTCAGCAAGTGTCCAGCTCTTTTCTCCCTTACAGCGTCATAAATATTGGAAAATGCCCTATCATAAAAAACACTTTCCATCATTTAAAAAAAACACAAAAAAAATAAAAAATAACTAAATAAAATATTTAAGTCTGCAAAAACATAATTTACCAGTTTAATTTTTTACAATGTAATACAGTACTAGTAAAAGTCAAAACCTGTCTAAGAAAAAATAAAAAAAACAAAGTTAAAACTATAGTTAATAATAATAAAAATAAAACTAATTGTAATGTTTAACGCAACGCTATTTTGTTATCTGCAGGACACTGTTTATAAAGGCTATCATATCAGTATAATTTTTTATTATAAAAAGTAGTATTATGTATACGTTTTTTATTATAGCCAGGCTGTTTTATCATCTAAATATTCTTTGACTGAATAGTAACCTTTTTTAAGTAAAGAAGACTTTACATGTTTTTTAAACTTATCTAAAGGTAAATCTAGTACAGTATTTGGTATTTTATTGTAATAGTGTATACCTTGCCCCAAGAAAGAAAGCAAAATCCAAAAATTGGGCAAGCAATGTGCAAATGATAGCAATTAAAATAATGAAACATTCTGACAAAAGTTTTAAATGAAACATTAATTAATGATTTGCAAACTGTATATAGATAAGATATTACTATTATAAATGTAATATTTCTGTCTAGACTTGTGTATTTATTTGCCCTTTCAGGGCCAACAATCTTACACGGAAAATTGCACGAGGCATGCTCTCGAGTGGGGAAACCATCCAGTTTGTTTGTGTTAGCTAAGGTGTTAGCTAAAGATGGGCTAACAAAAAATATTATACACACTGTAGCATTAATGGATTGATATTGTTTGTTAGTGTTATTGTCGTAATTAATGATATATAAAGGAATAAATTATAATCATAATCCGCTCATTTTATGTCCCCACTGCTGGGGCACGAGCCTTCCCTATGGATGGATAGGGAGAACGGGCTTTTAAACCACCACGCGGGCCCAGTGCGGATTGGTGGTTGTTTACGACTGCTAATGCAACCGGGATCAACGGCTTTACGTGCTTTCCGAAGCACGGAGGAGCTCGAGATGATACACTTTTGGTCACCCATCCGATGACCGGCCTTTGCGAAAGTTGCTTAATCTCAGCACTCGCAGACCGGGCGCGTTAAACACTGCGCCACCGAATTCCTCAAATTATAATAATTAAATTAGAATAAAGTAAAAAGATAAATGTTTAGTGTTATGTTATTTTTATATACCGTCATCGTTCACATCGCTCCATGCCTCTTTCATTCATATACCACATCCTCACACTCTTACACTAAGTTAGAATTTTTTTTCTACCCTACAAATTCCCTAGAAATAATTAGCAAAACAACGTTTGCCGGGTCAGCTAGTTAATAGATATATTTGTTTTTCATGCGTTCGAGTGAAAAGATACTGTGAAAAAAGAACATTGAGCAGCAGAGTGAGGCCAACGTTAGGCGCATACTGAGACGTGCGAATAACCAAGCCCAAGTGAAAGTTTGTAACATACTAGAATTTACCGTGGTAGTCTAATATTGTAAGAGAAATATTTATTAGTTTGTGTAGTTTGTTGGACCAATCGGCTGGTTTTGCTTTTTGAGTGTAACATGATAAGGCAATAAGCTATTTGTCATGGGGACCTGAGTTGGGTCCCACGCACTTAAATAATGGAATTGAGACGATATGCTCTGATGCGATATGGTCAGCTGTCTGAGCCGTCTTTTTTTACCAGACTGCGTAAAAAAATTATGGAAGAGCACAAAATAAGAATAGAAAGATATATGAATGATTGGTCTCGCTGCGCTCGACTAGATACCGCCCGCCGGCGTACTAGTCAGTCGCCTGCTGTCAGTCGCATTGCAAACTGTGTGTGAGGTAACGAATGTTTTGTTAAATTTTGGTTATAAACCGAAGTAAAATATCAGTTTGCGTTAACTGTGTAAAAATAATACTACAAGAAATAAGAAGTACACCGTTCTTACACATACTACACTATTGAGTTGCCGCATTCACGAAGCTATTGTTTCTAGGTAGCGCGGTATCTAGTCGAGCGCAGCGAGACCAATCATTCATCTTAGAATAGAAATTATGAAAGAAGAGCATGTTATGCGTATGATGATAATGGAAAAAGAATTCACATACTGGCAAGCATACCTATGGGTGTGCTTCGTGGAATACTTTAGGTGTGCTTCGTCTGGGCTAGGTGTGCTTCGTTTGGCACATCCTTCGTGGAATTCCCCAAAAAAACATGCAGAGTAAAATCAATTTTCTTATTACAATTGCGCTTACTTGTTGACCACAATAATTATTACCTATGTAATTCAAAATAATTATTAATAAACATGTCCCTTGTCACATTCAGTGTATTATTTGATTCAACACCACCTTCTCCGTCATCGTCGTGGGAGTCTGCGTAATCTTCTGCTGCAATGTCATTCCATTTGATTGCTAAATTATGCATTACTGCGCAAGCAATGATTGTTGTTTAATTGTGTTTTATGAACCACGCATAACTTCTAATAATATTCTAAATTTTCCTTTCCGCACTCCAAAACAACGTTCCATTACATTTCTTGTTTGAATATGTTTCCTATTGTAGTTATGTTCAGCTTCTGTCTGAGGTCGTAAAACTGGAGTAATAATTTAGTAATTTTCTATTGAATTCTCCATTTTCAAATCTCATTTTAATTTTACTCTCCCTGAAAATGCGGGCATCCTAAGTGCTTCCTCTCCAACGACATACCACATCACAAATACATAAATCAGAGCCACTTACAACCTGCAAAGGAATGCAACATGTAGCTATACTCAATATCTTAATTCTACGCATTTTACAATGGTAAGTAGATGTTATGTTTATACCTAATAAATAGGTACATAGAAACATTTTTTTTTCAAAGGATTAACTAAATGAGCCATAATCAAAGATAATAATATAAACAATTTTTTTCACTGATTATTTTACTTACCTGTGTATTAATAGAAAAATGTCCTTTTCTATTTACAAAATACTGCCCTGCTTCACCGCCAACTTTTCTTATTTTAATGTGAGTGCAGTAGCAAACTCTCTTTGAACATAATATTGTTCGGCGTAGTGGGCATTTTGATAAATCCTGCACTTTTTCTGGCAATGCATGACCAACTCGTTTACATAAGCGGGACATAGTTGGTTGACTTATGCCATGGAACTCTCCGCAATCGTCTTGAATCTTAAAGAGAAGTAAAATTAAGTAGGGTAAGGTCCATGTGTAATAGGTAAGCAAATCTATGATAATTTGCATTCACCTAATGCCGCCCCGTGTCTTACACCCGGACAGTTATACCACCTCCTCTGGTGTCCACAGTAAGGTCATCCTTCACAAGATTTATTATCTTGTTCATGTTTTCTTTAGAAAACCTGTATTTATTTCTACATGTTTCGTCATTATATTCCACAATTGGATCCTCGGCATATAAACTTTTGCACGTGGTTGAGTAAATTCTTGTATGTCTGCTAAATCTTGCTCAAAATTAATTAACCATTGGTAAAGAACAGGCAGCACCAAGGTAGCACACCTTTACCAAGATAACTAAAACACAGAAGAGATAATAAACTACATCGAAGAGCGATCGTAGCCGTGGTCGTAGCTGTGATGGTAGCAACAGACACGTAGCCAACCTGCAAACTCAAAATCGAGCAAATAAGCAGCAGAGTATATTTGCAATTGTAAATAAATACGTAAGAGCAGCGCCTTCTGCTTATTGCTTTGCGTTTCCAACCCCTTTCATTTCCAGGGAGCTTTGCGCAGACTCGAAAGGGTGTTCGTTCCCCGCCGACATCATAGATGGTGTCACTGATGCTATCCCTGAATCGCGCTATCGTTTCGTCTTCAGCGTCCTATATAACTCTCGACCAGTCATTTCACATTAATTTACTGTTTGAATAACGTGTTTTTGAAAGTGGAACCTTGCTAGCGCAAGAGTTACCCACTTTATCAAATATGAAAATATATTTTATGTAGATGTAGATATGTAATATCGAATGATCTCTCTCAATAATTAATTGAGATAGGGTAATGGCACCACAGTGTTCGACGATTTAAGCGCAGAATTCAACACGATTTTCATCGCCAAAAAATAATATAGATTTTTATTGAAATTGTACGGGACGCCCCAGCCAGGGAGCAGGTGGTCTGTGTTAAAGAGAGAGAGTATGAGTACATGATAAGAGATTCCATTTATTAAGTTCAGCCATAATACTTAGGTAGGTACCTATTTACAGTGGATTTGTATCAGTTATAGAGTACATAGAGTTGCTACTACTCCTTTTACTTATTATTCATTAATGTTAGAATGAGGGGATACTATTGTGTCATACGTAATTTATTTAGGATTGTTAGTTTTACAGCTCTTAGTTAGTAGTAGTTATAGTTCTCACGAAAATCTATATATGTACATAAAAATCAATTGCTGTCCGTTAGTCGGGCTAAAACTCGAGAATGGCTGGGCCGATTTGGCTAATTTTGATTTTGAAATATTTGTGGAAGTTCAGGGAAGGTTTAAACGGTGAGAAACATAAATAATAAGTAACGGAAAATACTAAAAACGACAATTTAATTTTCCAATACAAAATTATTTGTTTATTTCGTTGTCATGAAAACTGTCAAAGCGGTACGTACAACAAAATGTTCCTAACTGTGAAACACTTTTTCATTGGCTAAATGCTTGTGCAAAGCCATACAAAAGAGTAAGAATATACTTTAAGAGCGTTTACGCCACACACTAGCGCCACTAATGAAATAAAAACATATCTAGTAATTAGAGATAGAAAATCAAATTATGCTCAACAAATTATTTGAATGAAGTAATTTAGCAATTTTACGTCACCTAATGAACACATCATATGTTATGGTTTAGTTAAATAAGACGTTTCGGCCACTTTTAACTATAACGCCATACTTAGGAACGAAATTTAGTGCCTAATTTAAAGTACCCCCGCTATGCAAAATTTCATAAGGATTGCTCTTAAAGGAACGGAGATATTGAACCAGACTTGTGAATTACATTTCGATAGCGTCTATACAGCGTACCCTTAGTGCTGAAAGAAAACAAACTTCTCTTTTTATAAATGATACCTATGTCACTAATAATATTAGTTTTGTGTGCGACTGTATGACCACACATTTGTTCCTAGAACTTTACATATTTTTAGGGTTCCGTACCTCAAAAGGAAAAAACGGAACCCTTATAGGATCACTTTGTTGTCTGTCTGTCTGTCTGTCTGTCTATAAAGACCCTTTATCTAGGGAACGCGTGGAGGTGTTGTGTTGAAATTAGAACCATACACTCAGGTCTGCAGTCCCTTGAAGTTGTAAAAAACAATTTCTAAGTTATCGCAAAAAAAGATTATGGCTGTTTATGTCGCAAAAAACGTATATTTCGACTTTCTCGATGGAATCAAAATTCATAGGGTACCTACTTGCCGTTGACCTAGAACTATGAAGTTTGTCAAGTAATATCGTCTTATACTACAAATACAGGGAAGAGTCTGAAAACTATACATATTTAATTAAATCACAAAAAAACAGGGTCTTTAAGCAAGGAACGGGGGTCCAAACTTTGAAGTAAGTTAACCGTGTCATGTTGGGATATTTTTAAAAGTAGGTATGTTTCTCATGGCACTTACCCAAGGTGCCACTGCCACTCTTTTGTGGGGATATTTTGACCCCAAGGCCCTAGCAGGGGGCACCACGGGACCCTGGTTGTGGCCAGGGCACCGCTGTCGGCTATTCATAACGAACCACCAAACGCGTGCAGGTGAGGATGACGATTGGGTGGGCTAGATGTTATTGCCGTTCTCCCCATACCCCCCCATATATTATATAAATAAGCAGGTGCTTGATCCCTTACAATATTAAACATTAAACAAGCCAAATCAAGTTTACGGCGGTGGCGCATTTTCAACATATTGTGTTTATTCAAGAAAGGAGTTACATGGGCCCTTAACGGAATAGTGAAACAGAAACGAGCACAGGCATTTTGCACTCTTTGTACAAGTTTCTGAGTTTTCGCAAGTAAACGAGGTCCGTAAACGGTATCCATATAATTTAGCCTAGACAAAACAAGTGACTCCACTAGCTGGATACGCAACTCTTCACTTAGATAGCGTCTAACCTTATATAATACCCTTAGTTTATAGAAACAATTTTGGATAGAACTCCCAATATGATTTTCAAAACGTAGGTTGCAGTCCATCTTAAGACCCAAATTACGTGCCCCATAAACTCTTTCAATAGCATCATCCCCGCGCTCACGCGCGTGACGCGGACGCGGAATGTGACGCAGTCGGTAACCCGGCAGTGCAGGCGCCCGCCCCTCCTCACCCTCTCTAAGCCAAGTTTCGTTTAAAGCTAGCACATCTAAGTCAGAGATAAAATTATCATGATTAGTAACGAGGGAACCTGCATTATACAAACCAATCTTTAAAAGTTTATTCGCCATTTAGATGTATCATATTACTAAATAAAATAAAAGAGAACAAAGTGTTTACAATTCAAAATTCAAAATTCAAAATCATTTATTCAGTTTAGGCTACAAATAGCTCTTATGAACGTCATTTTATGCCATCGGCTCGTAAGTCTATCTACTCTGGGCGGAAGATCTTGTACTGAGAAGAACCGGCAAGAAACTCAGCAAGTGTCCAGCTCTTTTCTCCCTTACAGCGTCATAAATATTGGAAAATGCCCTATCATAAAAAAACACTTTCCATCACAAATAAAAACACAAAATGTAAAGGACAATCACAACATTTAAAAAAAACACAAAAAAAATAAAAAATAACTAAATAAAATATTAAAGTCTGCAAAAAACATAATTTACCAGTTTAATTTTTTACAATGTAATACAGTACTAGTAAAAGTCAAAACCTGTCTAAGAAAAAATAAAAAAAACAAAGTTAAAACTATAGTTAATAATAATAAAAATAAAACTAATTGTAATGTTTAACGCAACGCTATTTTGTTATCTGCAGGACACTGTTTATAAAGGCTATCATATCAGTATATTTTTTTATTATAAAAAGTAGTATTATGTATACGTTTTTTATTATAGCCAGGCTGTTTTATCATCTAAATATTCTTTGACTGAATAGTAACCTTTTTTAAGTAAAGAAGACTTTACATGTTTTTTAAACTTATCTAAAAATAAATCTAGTACAGTATTTGGTATTTTATTGTAATAGTGTATACCTTGCCCCAAGAAAGAAAGCAAAATCCAAAAATTGAGCAAGCAATGTGCAAATGATAGCAATTAAAATAATGAAACATTCTGACAAAAGTTTTAAATGAAACATTAATTAATGATTTGCAAACTGTATATAGATAAGATATTACTATTATAAATGTAATATTTCTGTCTAGACTTGTGTATTTATTTGCCCTTTCCACAAAAGAGCAACAACATATTTCCATTTCAGGGCCAACAATCTTACACGGAAAATTGCACGCGGCATGCTCTCGAGTGGGGAAACCATCCAGTTTGTTTGTGTTAGCTAAGGTGTTAGCTAAAGATGGGCTAACAAAAAATATTATACACACTGTAGCATTAATGGATTGATATTGTTTGTTAGTGTTATTGTCGTAATTAATGATATATGAAGGAATAAATTATAATCATAATCCGCTCATTTTATGTCCCCACTGCTGGGGCACGAGCCTTCCCTATGGATGGATAGGGAGAACGGGCTTTTAAACCACCACGCGGGCCCAGTGCGGATTGGTGGTTGTTTACGACTGCTAATGCAACCGGGACCAACGGCTTTACGTGCTTTCCGAAGCACGGAGGAGCTCGAGATGATACACTTTTGGTCACCCATCCGATGACCGGCCTTTGCGAAAGTTGCTTAATCTCAGCACTCGCAGACCGGGCGCGTTAAACACTGCGCCACCGAATTCCTCAAATTATAATAATTAAATTAGAATAAAGTAAAAAGATAAATGTTTAGTGTTATGTTATTTTTATATACCGTCATCGTTCACATCGCTCCATGCCTCTTTCACTCATATACCACATCCTCACACACTTACACTAAGTTAGAATTTTTTTTCTACCCTACAAATTCCCTAGAAATAATTAGCAAAACAACGTTTGCCGGGTCAGCTAGTTAATAGATATATTTGTTTTTCATGCGTTCGAGTGAAAAGATACTGTGAAAAAAGAACATTGAGCAGCAGAGTGAGGCCAACGTTAGGCGCATACTGAGACGTGCGAATAACCAAGCCCAAGTGAAAGTTTGTAACATACTAGAATTTACCGTGGTAGTCTAATATTGTAAGAGAAATATTTATTAGTTTGTGTAGTTTGTTGGACCAATCGGCTGGTTTTGCTTTTTGAGTGTAACATGATAAGGCAATAAGCTATTTGTCATGGGGACCTGAGTTGGGTCCCACGCACTTAAATAATGGAATTGAGACGATTCGCTCTGATACGATATGGTCAGCTGTCTGAGCCGTCTTTTTTTACCAGACTGCGTAAAAAAATTATGGAAGAGCACAAAATAAGAATAGAAAGATATATGAATGATTGGTCTCGCTGCGCTCGACTAGATACCGCCCGCCGGCGTACTAGTCAGTCGCCTGCTGTCAGTCGCATTGCAAACTGTGTGTGAGGTACCGAATGTTTTGTTAAATTTTGGTTATAAACCGAAGTAAAATATCAGTTTGCGTTAACTGTGTAAAAATAATACTACAAGAAATAAGAAGTACACCGTTCTTACACATACTACACTATTGAGTTGCCGCATTCACGAAGCTATTGTTTCTAGGTAGCGCGGTATCTAGTCGAGCGCAGCGAGACCAATCATTCATCTTAGAATAGAAATTATGAAAGAAGAGCATGTTATGCGTATGATGATAATGGAAAAAGAATTCACATACTGGCAAGCATACCTATGGGTGTGCTTCGTGGAATACTTTAGGTGTGCTTCGTCTGGGCTAGGTGTGCTTCGTTTGGCACATCCTTCGTGGAATTCCTCAAAAAAACATGCAGAGTAAAATCAATTTTCTTATTACAATTGCGCTTACTTGTTGACCACAATAATTATTACCTATGTAATTCAAAATAATTATTAATAAACATGTCCCTTGTCACATTCAGTGTATTATTTGATTCAACACCACCTTCTCCGTCATCGTCGTGGGAGTCTGCGTAATCTTCTGCTGCAATGTCATTCCATTTGATTGCTAAATTATGCATTACTGCGCAAGCAATGATTGTTGTTTAATTGTGTTTTATGAACCACGCATAACTTCTAATAATATTCTAAATTTTCCTTTCCGCACTCCAAAACAGCGTTCCATTACATTTCTTGTTTGAATATGTTTCCTATTGTAGTTATGTTCAGCTTCTGTCTGAGGTCGTAAAACTGGAGTAATAATTTAGTAATTTTCTATTGAATTCTCCATTTTCAAATCTCATTTTAATTTTACTCTCCCTGAAAATGCGGGCATCCTAAGTGCTTCCTCTCCAACGACATACCACATCACAAATACATAAATCAGAGCCACATACAACCCGCAAAGGAATGCAACATGTAGCTATACTCAATATCTTAATTCTACGCATTTTACAATGGTAAGTAGATGTTATGTTTATACCTAATAAATAGGTACATAGAAACATTTTTTTTTCAAAGGATTAACTAAATGAGCCATAATCAAAGATAATAATATAAACAATTTTTTTCACTGATTATTTTACTTACCTGTGTATTAATAGAAAAATGTCCTTTTCTATTTACAAAATACTGCCCTGCTTCACCGCCAACTTTTCTTATTTTAATGTGAGTGCAGTAGCAAACTCTCTTTGAACATAATATTGTTCGGCGTAGTGGGCATTTTGATGAATCCTGCACTTTTTCTGGCGATGCATGACCAACTCGTTTACATAAGCGGGACATAGTTGGTTGACTTATGCCATGGAACTCTCCGCAATCGTCTTGAATCTTAAAGAGAAGTAAAATTAAGTAGGGTAAGGTCCATGTGTAATAGGAAGGTAATAGGTAAGCAAATCTATGATAATTTGCATTCACCTAATGCCGCCCCGTGTCTTACACCCGGACAGTTATACCACCTCCTCTGGTGTCCACAGTAAGGTCATCCTTCACAAGATTTATTATCTTGTTCATGTTTTCTTTAGAAAACCTGTATTTATTTCTACATGTTTCGTCATTATATTCCACAATTGGATCCTCGGCATATAAACTTTTGCGCGTGGTTGAGTAAATTCTTGTATGTCTGCTAAATCTTGCTCAAAGTTATTTAACCATTGGTAAAGAACAGGCAGCACCAAGGTAGCACACCTTTACCAAGATAACTAAAACACAGAAGAGATAATAAACTACATCGAAGAGCGATCGTAGCCGTGGTCGTAGCTGTGATGGTAGCAACAGACACGTAGCCAACCTGCAAACTCAAAATCGAGCAAATAAGCAGCAGAGTATATTTGCAATTGTAAATAAATACGTAAGAGCAGCGCCTTCTGCTTATTGCTTTGCGTTTCCAACCCCTTTCATTTCCAGGGAGCTTTGCGCAGACTCGAAAGGGTGTTCGTTCCCCGCCGACATCATAGATGGTGTCACTGATGCTATCCCTGAATCGCGCTATCGTTTCGTCTTCAGCGTCCTATATAACTCTCGACCAGTCATTTCACATTAATTTACTGTTTGAATAACGTGTTTTTGAAAGTGGAACCTTGCTAGCGCAAGAGTTACCCACTTTATCAAATATGAAAATATATTTTATGTAGATGTAGATATGTAATATCGAATGATCTCTCTCAATAATTAATTGAGATAGGGTAATGGCACCACAGTGTTCGACGATTTAAGCGCAGAATTCAACACGATTTTCATCGCCAAAAAATAATATAGATTTTTATTGAAATTGTACGGGACGCCCCAGCCAGGGAGCAGGTGGTCTGTGTTAAAGAGAGAGAGTATGAGTACATGATAAGAGATTCCATTTATTAAGTTCAGCCATAATACCTAGGTAGGTACCTATTTACAGTGGATTTGTATCAGTTATAGAGTACATAGAGTTGCTACTACTCCTTTTACTTATTATTCATTAATGTTAGAATGAGGGGATACTATTGTGTCATACGTAATTTATTTAGGATTTTTAGTTTTACAGCTCTTAGTTAGTAGTAGTTATAGTTCTCACGAAAATCTATATATATAAAAATCAATTGCTGTCCAATAGTCGGGCTAAAACTCGAGAATGGCTGGGCCGATTTGGCTAATTTTGATTTTGAAATATTTGTGGAAGTTCAGGGAAGGTTTAAACGGTGAGAAACATAAATAATAAGTAACGGAAAATACTAAAAACGACAATTTAATTTTCCAATACAAAATTATTTGTTTATTTCGTTGTCATGAAAACTGTCAAAGCGGTACGTACAACAAAATGTTCCTAACTGTGAAACACTTTTTCATTGGCTAAATGCTTGTGCAAAGCCATACAAAAGAGTAAGAATATACTTTAAGAGCGTTTACGCCGCACACTAGCGCCACTAATGAAATAAAAACATATCTAGTAATTAGAGATAGAAAATCAAATTATGCTCAACAAATTATTTGAATGAAGTAATTTAGCATTTTTACGTCACCTAATGAACACCTCATATGTTATGGTTTAGTTAAATAAGACGTTTCGGCCACTTTTAACTATAACGCCATATTTAGGAACGAAATTTAGTGCCTAATTTTAAAGTACCCCCGCTATGCAAAATTTCATAAGGATTGCTCTTAAAGGAACGGAGATATTGAACCAGACTTGTGAATTACATTTCGATAGCGTCTATACAGCGTACCCTTAGTGCTGAAAGAAAACAAACTTCTCTTTTTATAAATGATACCTATGTCACTAATAATATTAGTTTTGTGTGCGACTGTATGACCACACATTTGTTCCTAGAACTTTACATATTTTTAGGGTTCCGTACCTCAAAAGGAAAAAACGGAACCCTTATAGGATCACTTTGTTGTATGTCTGTCTGTCTGTCTGTCTGTCTATAAAGACCCTTTATCTAGGGAACGCGTGGAGGTGTTGAGTTGAAATAAGATCCATACACTCAGGTCTGCAGTCCCTTGAAGTTGTAAAAAACAATTTCTAAGTTATCGAAAAAAAAGGTTATGGCTGTTTATGTCGCAAAAAACGTATATTTCGACTTTCTCGATGGAATCAAAATTCATAGGGTACCTACTTGCCGTTGACCTAGAACTATGAAGTTTGTCAAGTAATATCGTCTTATACTACAAATACAGGGAAGAGTCTGAAAATTATACATATTTAATTAAATCACAAAAAAACAGGGTCTTTAAGCAAGGAACGGGGGTCCAAACTTTGAAGTAAGTTAACCGTGTCATGTTGGGATATTTTTAAAAGTAGGTATGTTTCTCATGGCACTTACCCAAGGTGCCACTGCCACTCTTTTGTGGGGATATTTTGTCCCCAAGGCCCTAGCAGGGGGCACCACGGGACCCTGGTTGTGGCCAGGGCACCGCTGTCGGCTATTCATAACGAACCACCAAACGCGTGCAGGTGAGGATGACGATTGGGTGGGCTAGATGTTATTGCCGTTCTCCCCATACCCCCCCATATATTATATAAATAAGCAGGTGCTTGATCCCTTACAATATTAAACATTAAACAAGCCAAATCAAGTTTACGGCGGTAGCGCATTTTCAACATATTGTGTTTATTCAAGAAAGGAGTTACATGGGCCCTTAACGGAATAGTGAAACAGAAACGAGCACAGGCATTTTGCACTCTTTGTACAAGTTTCTGAGTTTTCGCAAGTAAACGAGGTCCGTAAACGGTATCCATATAATTTAGCCTAGACAAAACAAGTGACTCCACTAGCTAGATACGCAACTCTTCACTTAGATAGCGTCTAACCTTATATAATACCCTTAGTTTATAGAAACAATTTTGGATAGAACTCCCAATATGATTTTCAAAACGTAGGTTGCAGTCCATCTTAAGACCCAAATTACGTGCCCCATAAACTCTTTCAATAGCATCATCCCCGCGCTCACGCGCGTGACGCGGACGCGGAATGTGACGCAGTCGGTAACCCGGCAGTGCAGGCGCCCGCCCCTCCTCTCCCTCTCTAAGCCAAGTTTCGTTTAAAGCTAACACATCTAAGTCAGAGATAAAATTATCATGATTAGTAACGAGGGAACCTGCATTATACAAACCAATCTTTAAAAGTTTATTCGCCATTTAGATGTATCATATTACTAAATAAAATAAAAGAGAACAAAGTGTTTACAATTCAAAATTCAAAATTCAAAATCATTTATTCAGTTTAGGCTACAAATAGCTCTTATGAACGTCATTTTAAGCCATCGGTTCGTAAGTCTATCTACTCTGGGCGGAAGATCTTGTACTGAGAAGAACCGGCAAGAAACTCAGCAAGTGTCCAGCTCTTTTCTCCCTTACAGCGTCATAAATATTGGAAAATGCCCTATCATAAATAAACACTTTCCATCACAAATAAAAACACAAAATGTAAAGGACAATCACAACATTTAAAAAAAACACAAAAAAAATAAAAAATAACTAAATAAAATATTTAAGTCTGCAAAAACATAATTTACCAGTTTAATTTTTTACAATGTAATACAGTACTAGTAAAAGTCAAAACCTGTCTAAGAAAAAATAAAAAAAACAAAGTTAAAACTATAGTTAATAATAATAAAAATAAAACTAATTGTAATGTTTAACGCAACGCTATTTTGTTATCTGCAGGACACTGTTTATAAAGGCTATCATATCAGTATATTTTTTTATTATAAAAAGTAGTATTATGTATACGTTTTTTATTATAGCCAGGCTGTTTTATCATCTAAATATTCTTTGACTGAATAGTAACCTTTTTTAAGTAAAAAGGACTTTACATGTTTTTTAAACTTATCTAAAGGTAAATCTAGTACAGTATTTGGTATTTTATTGTAATAGTGTATACCTTGCCCCAAGAAAGAAAGCAAAATCCAAAAATTGGGCAAGCAATGTGCAAATGATAGCAATTAAAATAATGAAACATTCTGACAAAAGTTTTAAATGAAACATTAATTAATGATTTGCAAACTGTATATAGATAAGATATTACTATTATAAATGTAATATTTCTGTCTAGACTTGTGTATTTATTTGCCCTTTCCACAAAAGAGCAACAACATATTTCCATTTCAGGGCCAACAATCTTACACGGAAAATTGCACGCGGCATGCTCTCGAGTGGGGAAACCATCCAGTTTGTTTGTGTTAGCTAAGGTGTTAGCTAAAGATGGGCTAACAAAAAATATTATACACACTGTAGCATTAATGGATTGATATTGTTTGTTAGTGTTATTGTCGTAATTAATGATATATGAAGGAATAAATTATAATCATAATCCGCTCATTTTATGTCCCCACTGCTGGGGCACGAGCCTTCCCTATGGATGGATAGGGAGAACGGGCTTTTAAACCACCACGCGGGCCCAGTGCGGATTGGTGGTTGTTTACGACTGCTAATGCAACCGGGACCAACGGCTTTACGTGCTTTCCGAAGCACGGAGGAGCTCGAGATGATACACTTTTGGTCACCCATCCGATGACCGGCCTTTGCGAAAGTTGCTTAATCTCAGCACTCGCAGACCGGGCGCGTTAAACACTGCGCCACCGAATTCCTCAAATTATAATAATTAAATTAGAATAAAGTAAAAAGATAAATGTTTAGTGTTATGTTATTTTTATATACCGTCATCGTTCACATCGCTCCATGCCTCTTTCACTCATATACCACATCCTCACACACTTACACTAAGTTAGAATTTTTTTTCTACCCTACAAATTCCCTAGAAATAATTAGCAAAACAACGTTTGCCGGGTCAGCTAGTTAATAGATATATTTGTTTTTCATGCGTTCGAGTGAAAAGATACTGTGAAAAAAGAACATTGAGCAGCAGAGTGAGGCCAACGTTAGGCGCATACTGAGACGTGCGAATAACCAAGCCCAAGTGAAAGTTTGTAACATACTAGAATTTACCGTGGTAGTCTAATATTGTAAGAGAAATATTTATTAGTTTGTGTAGTTTGTTGGACCAATCGGCTGGTTTTGCTTTTTGAGTGTAACATGATAAGGCAATAAGCTATTTGTCATGGGGACCTGAGTTGGGTCCCACGCACTTAAATAATGGAATTGAGACGATTCGCTCTGATACGATATGGTCAGCTGTCTGAGCCGTCTTTTTTTACCAGACTGCGTAAAAAAATTATGGAAGAGCACAAAATAAGAATAGAAAGATATATGAATGATTGGTCTCGCTGCGCTCGACTAGATACCGCCCGCCGGCGTACTAGTCAGTCGCCTGCTGTCAGTCGCATTGCAAACTGTGTGTGAGGTACCGAATGTTTTGTTAAATTTTGGTTATAAACCGAAGTAAAATATCAGTTTGCGTTAACTGTGTAAAAATAATACTACAAGAAATAAGAAGTACACCGTTCTTACACATACTACACTATTGAGTTGCCGCATTCACGAAGCTATTGTTTCTAGGTAGCGCGGTATCTAGTCGAGCGCAGCGAGACCAATCATTCATCTTAGAATAGAAATTATGAAAGAAGAGCATGTTATGCGTATGATGATAATGGAAAAAGAATTCACATACTGGCAAGCATACCTATGGGTGTGCTTCGTGGAATACTTTAGGTGTGCTTCGTCTGGGCTAGGTGTGCTTCGTTTGGCACATCCTTCGTGGAATTCCTCAAAAAAACATGCAGAGTAAAATCAATTTTCTTATTACAATTGCGCTTACTTGTTGACCACAATAATTATTACCTATGTAATTCAAAATAATTATTAATAAACATGTCCCTTGTCACATTCAGTGTATTATTTGATTCAACACCACCTTCTCCGTCATCGTCGTGGGAGTCTGCGTAATCTTCTGCTGCAATGTCATTCCATTTGATTGCTAAATTATGCATTACTGCGCAAGCAATGATTGTTGTTTAATTGTGTTTTATGAACCACGCATAACTTCTAATAATATTCTAAATTTTCCTTTCCGCACTCCAAAACAGCGTTCCATTACATTTCTTGTTTGAATATGTTTCCTATTGTAGTTATGTTCAGCTTCTGTCTGAGGTCGTAAAACTGGAGTAATAATTTAGTAATTTTCTATTGAATTCTCCATTTTCAAATCTCATTTTAATTTTACTCTCCCTGAAAATGCGGGCATCCTAAGTGCTTCCTCTCCAACGACATACCACATCACAAATACATAAATCAGAGCCACATACAACCCGCAAAGGAATGCAACATGTAGCTATACTCAATATCTTAATTCTACGCATTTTACAATGGTAAGTAGATGTTATGTTTATACCTAATAAATAGGTACATAGAAACATTTTTTTTTCAAAGGATTAACTAAATGAGCCATAATCAAAGATAATAATATAAACAATTTTTTTCACTGATTATTTTACTTACCTGTGTATTAATAGAAAAATGTCCTTTTCTATTTACAAAATACTGCCCTGCTTCACCGCCAACTTTTCTTATTTTAATGTGAGTGCAGTAGCAAACTCTCTTTGAACATAATATTGTTCGGCGTAGTGGGCATTTTGATGAATCCTGCACTTTTTCTGGCGATGCATGACCAACTCGTTTACATAAGCGGGACATAGTTGGTTGACTTATGCCATGGAACTCTCCGCAATCGTCTTGAATCTTAAAGAGAAGTAAAATTAAGTAGGGTAAGGTCCATGTGTAATAGGAAGGTAATAGGTAAGCAAATCTATGATAATTTGCATTCACCTAATGCCGCCCCGTGTCTTACACCCGGACAGTTATACCACCTCCTCTGGTGTCCACAGTAAGGTCATCCTTCACAAGATTTATTATCTTGTTCATGTTTTCTTTAGAAAACCTGTATTTATTTCTACATGTTTCGTCATTATATTCCACAATTGGATCCTCGGCATATAAACTTTTGCGCGTGGTTGAGTAAATTCTTGTATGTCTGCTAAATCTTGCTCAAAGTTATTTAACCATTGGTAAAGAACAGGCAGCACCAAGGTAGCACACCTTTACCAAGATAACTAAAACACAGAAGAGATAATAAACTACATCGAAGAGCGATCGTAGCCGTGGTCGTAGCTGTGATGGTAGCAACAGACACGTAGCCAACCTGCAAACTCAAAATCGAGCAAATAAGCAGCAGAGTATATTTGCAATTGTAAATAAATACGTAAGAGCAGCGCCTTCTGCTTATTGCTTTGCGTTTCCAACCCCTTTCATTTCCAGGGAGCTTTGCGCAGACTCGAAAGGGTGTTCGTTCCCCGCCGACATCATAGATGGTGTCACTGATGCTATCCCTGAATCGCGCTATCGTTTCGTCTTCAGCGTCCTATATAACTCTCGACCAGTCATTTCACATTAATTTACTGTTTGAATAACGTGTTTTTGAAAGTGGAACCTTGCTAGCGCAAGAGTTACCCACTTTATCAAATATGAAAATATATTTTATGTAGATGTAGATATGTAATATCGAATGATCTCTCTCAATAATTAATTGAGATAGGGTAATGGCACCACAGTGTTCGACGATTTAAGCGCAGAATTCAACACGATTTTCATCGCCAAAAAATAATATAGATTTTTATTGAAATTGTACGGGACGCCCCAGCCAGGGAGCAGGTGGTCTGTGTTAAAGAGAGAGAGTATGAGTACATGATAAGAGATTCCATTTATTAAGTTCAGCCATAATACCTAGGTAGGTACCTATTTACAGTGGATTTGTATCAGTTATAGAGTACATAGAGTTGCTACTACTCCTTTTACTTATTATTCATTAATGTTAGAATGAGGGGATACTATTGTGTCATACGTAATTTATTTAGGATTTTTAGTTTTACAGCTCTTAGTTAGTAGTAGTTATAGTTCTCACGAAAATCTATATATATAAAAATCAATTGCTGTCCAATAGTCGGGCTAAAACTCGAGAATGGCTGGGCCGATTTGGCTAATTTTGATTTTGAAATATTTGTGGAAGTTCAGGGAAGGTTTAAACGGTGAGAAACATAAATAATAAGTAACGGAAAATACTAAAAACGACAATTTAATTTTCCAATACAAAATTATTTGTTTATTTCGTTGTCATGAAAACTGTCAAAGCGGTACGTACAACAAAATGTTCCTAACTGTGAAACACTTTTTCATTGGCTAAATGCTTGTGCAAAGCCATACAAAAGAGTAAGAATATACTTTAAGAGCGTTTACGCCGCACACTAGCGCCACTAATGAAATAAAAACATATCTAGTAATTAGAGATAGAAAATCAAATTATGCTCAACAAATTATTTGAATGAAGTAATTTAGCATTTTTACGTCACCTAATGAACACCTCATATGTTATGGTTTAGTTAAATAAGACGTTTCGGCCACTTTTAACTATAACGCCATATTTAGGAACGAAATTTAGTGCCTAATTTTAAAGTACCCCCGCTATGCAAAATTTCATAAGGATTGCTCTTAAAGGAACGGAGATATTGAACCAGACTTGTGAATTACATTTCGATAGCGTCTATACAGCGTACCCTTAGTGCTGAAAGAAAACAAACTTCTCTTTTTATAAATGATACCTATGTCACTAATAATATTAGTTTTGTGTGCGACTGTATGACCACACATTTGTTCCTAGAACTTTACATATTTTTAGGGTTCCGTACCTCAAAAGGAAAAAACGGAACCCTTATAGGATCACTTTGTTGTATGTCTGTCTGTCTGTCTGTCTGTCTATAAAGACCCTTTATCTAGGGAACGCGTGGAGGTGTTGAGTTGAAATAAGATCCATACACTCAGGTCTGCAGTCCCTTGAAGTTGTAAAAAACAATTTCTAAGTTATCGAAAAAAAAGGTTATGGCTGTTTATGTCGCAAAAAACGTATATTTCGACTTTCTCGATGGAATCAAAATTCATAGGGTACCTACTTGCCGTTGACCTAGAACTATGAAGTTTGTCAAGTAATATCGTCTTATACTACAAATACAGGGAAGAGTCTGAAAATTATACATATTTAATTAAATCACAAAAAAACAGGGTCTTTAAGCAAGGAACGGGGGTCCAAACTTTGAAGTAAGTTAACCGTGTCATGTTGGGATATTTTTAAAAGTAGGTATGTTTCTCATGGCACTTACCCAAGGTGCCACTGCCACTCTTTTGTGGGGATATTTTGTCCCCAAGGCCCTAGCAGGGGGCACCACGGGACCCTGGTTGTGGCCAGGGCACCGCTGTCGGCTATTCATAACGAACCACCAAACGCGTGCAGGTGAGGATGACGATTGGGTGGGCTAGATGTTATTGCCGTTCTCCCCATACCCCCCCATATATTATATAAATAAGCAGGTGCTTGATCCCTTACAATATTAAACATTAAACAAGCCAAATCAAGTTTACGGCGGTAGCGCATTTTCAACATATTGTGTTTATTCAAGAAAGGAGTTACATGGGCCCTTAACGGAATAGTGAAACAGAAACGAGCACAGGCATTTTGCACTCTTTGTACAAGTTTCTGAGTTTTCGCAAGTAAACGAGGTCCGTAAACGGTATCCATATAATTTAGCCTAGACAAAACAAGTGACTCCACTAGCTAGATACGCAACTCTTCACTTAGATAGCGTCTAACCTTATATAATACCCTTAGTTTATAGAAACAATTTTGGATAGAACTCCCAATATGATTTTCAAAACGTAGGTTGCAGTCCATCTTAAGACCCAAATTACGTGCCCCATAAACTCTTTCAATAGCATCATCCCCGCGCTCACGCGCGTGACGCGGACGCGGAATGTGACGCAGTCGGTAACCCGGCAGTGCAGGCGCCCGCCCCTCCTCTCCCTCTCTAAGCCAAGTTTCGTTTAAAGCTAGCACATCTAAGTCAGAGATAAAATTATCATGATTAGTAACGAGGGAACCTGCATTATACAAACCAATCTTTAAAAGTTTATTCGCCATTTAGATGTATCATATTACTAAATAAAATAAAAGAGAACAAAGTGTTTACAATTCAAAATTCAAAATTCAAAATCATTTATTCAGTTTAGGCTACAAATAGCTCTTATGAACGTCATTTTAAGCCATCGGTTCGTAAGTCTATCTACTCTGGGCGGAAGATCTTGTACTGAGAAGAACCGGCAAGAAACTCAGCAAGTGTCCAGCTCTTTTCTCCCTTACAGCGTCATAAATATTGGAAAATGCCCTATCATAAATAAACACTTTCCATCACAAATAAAAACACAAAATGTAAAGGACAATCACAACATTTAAAAAAAACACAAAAAAAATAAAAAATAACTAAATAAAATATTTAAGTCTGCAAAAACATAATTTACCAGTTTAATTTTTTACAATGTAATACAGTACTAGTAAAAGTCAAAACCTGTCTAAGAAAAAATAAAAAAAACAAAGTTAAAACTATAGTTAATAATAATAAAAATAAAACTAATTGTAATGTTTAACGCAACGCTATTTTGTTATCTGCAGGACACTGTTTATAAAGGCTATCATATCAGTATATTTTTTTATTATAAAAAGTAGTATTATGTATACGTTTTTTATTATAGCCAGGCTGTTTTATCATCTAAATATTCTTTGACTGAATAGTAACCTTTTTTAAGTAAAAAGGACTTTACATGTTTTTTAAACTTATCTAAAGGTAAATCTAGTACAGTATTTGGTATTTTATTGTAATAGTGTATACCTTGCCCCAAGAAAGAAAGCAAAATCCAAAAATTGGGCAAGCAATGTGCAAATGATAGCAATTAAAATAATGAAACATTCTGACAAAAGTTTTAAATGAAACATTAATTAATGATTTGCAAACTGTATATAGATAAGATATTACTATTATAAATGTAATATTTCTGTCTAGACTTGTGTATTTATTTGCCCTTTCCACAAAAGAGCAACAACATATTTCCATTTCAGGGCCAACAATCTTACACGGAAAATTGCACGCGGCATGCTCTCGAGTGGGGAAACCATCCAGTTTGTTTGTGTTAGCTAAGGTGTTAGCTAAAGATGGGCTAACAAAAAATATTATACACACTGTAGCATTAATGGATTGATATTGTTTGTTAGTGTTATTGTCGTAATTAATGATATATGAAGGAATAAATTATAATCATAATCCGCTCATTTTATGTCCCCACTGCTGGGGCACGAGCCTTCCCTATGGATGGATAGGGAGAACGGGCTTTTAAACCACCACGCGGGCCCAGTGCGGATTGGTGGTTGTTTACGACTGCTAATGCAACCGGGACCAACGGCTTTACGTGCTTTCCGAAGCACGGAGGAGCTCGAGATGATACACTTTTGGTCACCCATCCGATGACCGGCCTTTGCGAAAGTTGCTTAATCTCAGCACTCGCAGACCGGGCGCGTTAAACACTGCGCCACCGAATTCCTCAAATTATAATAATTAAATTAGAATAAAGTAAAAAGATAAATGTTTAGTGTTATGTTATTTTTATATACCGTCATCGTTCACATCGCTCCATGCCTCTTTCACTCATATACCACATCCTCACACACTTACACTAAGTTAGAATTTTTTTTCTACCCTACAAATTCCCTAGAAATAATTAGCAAAACAACGTTTGCCGGGTCAGCTAGTTAATAGATATATTTGTTTTTCATGCGTTCGAGTGAAAAGATACTGTGAAAAAAGAACATTGAGCAGCAGAGTGAGGCCAACGTTAGGCGCATACTGAGACGTGCGAATAACCAAGCCCAAGTGAAAGTTTGTAACATACTAGAATTTACCGTGGTAGTCTAATATTGTAAGAGAAATATTTATTAGTTTGTGTAGTTTGTTGGACCAATCGGCTGGTTTTGCTTTTTGAGTGTAACATGATAAGGCAATAAGCTATTTGTCATGGGGACCTGAGTTGGGTCCCACGCACTTAAATAATGGAATTGAGACGATTCGCTCTGATACGATATGGTCAGCTGTCTGAGCCGTCTTTTTTTACCAGACTGCGTAAAAAAATTATGGAAGAGCACAAAATAAGAATAGAAAGATATATGAATGATTGGTCTCGCTGCGCTCGACTAGATACCGCCCGCCGGCGTACTAGTCAGTCGCCTGCTGTCAGTCGCATTGCAAACTGTGTGTGAGGTACCGAATGTTTTGTTAAATTTTGGTTATAAACCGAAGTAAAATATCAGTTTGCGTTAACTGTGTAAAAATAATACTACAAGAAATAAGAAGTACACCGTTCTTACACATACTACACTATTGAGTTGCCGCATTCACGAAGCTATTGTTTCTAGGTAGCGCGGTATCTAGTCGAGCGCAGCGAGACCAATCATTCATCTTAGAATAGAAATTATGAAAGAAGAGCATGTTATGCGTATGATGATAATGGAAAAAGAATTCACATACTGGCAAGCATACCTATGGGTGTGCTTCGTGGAATACTTTAGGTGTGCTTCGTCTGGGCTAGGTGTGCTTCGTTTGGCACATCCTTCGTGGAATTCCTCAAAAAAACATGCAGAGTAAAATCAATTTTCTTATTACAATTGCGCTTACTTGTTGACCACAATAATTATTACCTATGTAATTCAAAATAATTATTAATAAACATGTCCCTTGTCACATTCAGTGTATTATTTGATTCAACACCACCTTCTCCGTCATCGTCGTGGGAGTCTGCGTAATCTTCTGCTGCAATGTCATTCCATTTGATTGCTAAATTATGCATTACTGCGCAAGCAATGATTGTTGTTTAATTGTGTTTTATGAACCACGCATAACTTCTAATAATATTCTAAATTTTCCTTTCCGCACTCCAAAACAGCGTTCCATTACATTTCTTGTTTGAATATGTTTCCTATTGTAGTTATGTTCAGCTTCTGTCTGAGGTCGTAAAACTGGAGTAATAATTTAGTAATTTTCTATTGAATTCTCCATTTTCAAATCTCATTTTAATTTTACTCTCCCTGAAAATGCGGGCATCCTAAGTGCTTCCTCTCCAACGACATACCACATCACAAATACATAAATCAGAGCCACATACAACCTGCAAAGGAATGCAACATGTAGGTATACTCAATATATTAATTCTACGCATTTTACAATGGTAAGTAGATGTTATGTTTATACCTAATAAATAGGTACATAGAAACATTTTTTTTTCAAAGGATTAACTAAATGAGCCATAATCAAAGATAATAATATAAACATTTTTTTTCACTGATTATTTTACTTACCTGTGTATTAATAGAAAAATGTCCTTTTCTATTTACAAAATACTGCCCTGCTTCACCGCCAACTTTTCTTATTTTAATGTGAGTGCAGTAGCAAACTCTCTTTGAACATAATATTGTTCGGCGTAGTGGGCATTTTGATAAATCCTGCACTTTTTCTGGCAATGCATTACCAACTCGTTTACATAAGCGGGACATAGTTGGTTGACTTATGCCATGAAACTCTCCGCAATCGTCTTGAATCTTAAAGAGAAGTAAAATTAAGTAGGGTAAGGTCCATGTGTAATAGGTAAGCAAATCTATGATAATTTGCATTCACCTAATGCCGCCCCGTGTCTTACACCCGGACAGTTATACCACCTCCTCTGGTGTCCACAGTAAGGTCATCCTTCACAAGATTTATTATCTTGTTCATGTTTTCTTTAGAAAACCTGTATTTATTTCTACATGTTTCGTCATTATATTCCACAATTGGATCCTCGGCATATAAACTTTTTCGCGTGGTTGAGTAAATTCTTGTATGTCTGCTAAATCTTGCTCAAAGTTAATTAACCAATGGTAAAGAACAGGCAGCACCAAGGTAGCACACCTTTACCAAGATAACTAAAACACAGAAGAGATAATAAACTACATCGTAGAGCGATCATAGCCGTGGCCGTAGCTGTGATCGTAGCAACAGACACGTAGCCAACCTGCAAACTCAAAATCGAGCAAATAAGCAGCAGAGTATATTTGCAATTGTAAATAAATACGTAAGAGCAGCGCCTTCTGCTTATTGCTTTGCGTTTCCAACCCTTTTCATTTCCAGGGAGCTTTGCGCAGACTCGAAAGGGTGTTCGTTCCCCGCCGACATCATAGATGGTGTCACTGATGCTATCCCTGAATCGCGCTATCGTTTCGTCTTCAGCGTCCTATATAACTCTCGACCAGTCATTTCACATTAATTTACTGTTTGAATAACGTGTTTTTGAAAGTGGAACCTTGCTAGCGCAAGAGTTACCCACTTTATCAAATATGAAAATATATTTTATGTAGATGTAGATATGTAATATCGAATGATCTCTCTCAATAATTAATTGAGATAGGGTAATGGCACCACAGTGTTCGACGATTTAAGCGCAGAATTCAACACGATTTTCATCGCCAAAAAACAATATAGATTTTTATTGAAATTGTACGGGACGCCCCAGCCAGGGAGCAGGTGGTCTGTGTTAAAGAGAGAGAGTATGAGTACATGATAAGAGATTCCATTTATTAAGTTCAGCCATAATACTTAGGTAGGTACCTATTTACAGTGGATTTGTATCAGTTATAGAGTACATAGAGTTGCTACTACTCCTTTTACTTATTATTCATTAATGTTAGAATGAGGGGATACTATTGTGTCATACGTAATTTATTTAGGATTTTTAGTTTTACAGCTCTTAGTTAGTAGTAGTTATAGTTCTCACGAAAATCTATATATATAAAAATCAATTGCTGTCCGTTAGTCGGGCTAAAACTCGAGAATGGCTGGGCCGATTTGGCTAATTTTGATTTCGAAATATTTGTGGAAGTTCAGGGAAGGTTTAAACGGTGAGAAACATAAATAATAAGTAACGGAAAATACTAAAAACGACAATTTAATTTTCCAATACAAAATTATTTGTTTATTTCGTTGTCATGAAAACTGTCAAAGCGGTACGTACAACAAAATGTTCCTAACTGTGAAACACTTTTTCATTGGCTAAATGCTTGTGCAAAGCCATACAAAAGAGTAAGAATATACTTTAAGAGCGTTTACGCCGCACACTAGCGCCACTAATGAAATAAAAACATATCTAGTAATTAGAGATAGAAAATCAAATTATGCTCAACAAATTATTTGAATGAAGTAATTTAGCATTTTTACGTCACCTAATGAACACCTCATATGTTATGGTTTAGTTAAATAAGACGTTTCGGCCACTTTTAACTATAACGCCATATTTAGGAACGAAATTTAGTGCCTAATTTTAAAGTACCCCCGCTATGCAAAATTTCATAAGGATTGCTCTTAAAGGAACGGAGATATTGAACCAGACTTGTGAATTACATTTCGATAGCGTCTATACAGCGTACCCTTAGTGCTGAAAGAAAACAAACTTCTCTTTTTATAAATGATACCTATGTCACTTATAATATTAGTTTTGTGTGCGACTGTATGACCACACATTTGTTCCTAGAACTTTACATATTTTTAGGGTTCCGTACCTCAAAAGGAAAAAACGGAACCCTTATAGGATCACTTTGTTGTCTGTCTGTCTGTCTGTCTGTCTATAAAGACCCTTTATCTAGGGAACGCGTGGAGGTGTTGAGTTGAAATTAGAACCATACACTCAGGTCTGCAGTCCCTTGAAGTTGTAAAAAACAATTTCTAAGTTATCGAAAAAAAAGGTTATGGCTGTTTATGTCGCAAAAAACGTATATTTCGACTTTCTCGATGGAATCAAAATTCATAGGGTACCTACTTGCCGTTGACCTAGAACTATGAAGTTTGTCAAGTAATATCGTCTTATACTACAAATACAGGGAAGAGTCTGAAAACTATACATATTTAATTAAATCACAAAAAAACAGGGTCTTTAAGCAAGGAACAAATTCAAATTCAAAATTCAAATTCAAATTCAAAATTATTTATTGCATGCCACATTGGTGTACATAGTAATTAAATAAAATAGGTACAAGGTGTCAAAATAAACAATGTAGCGCCCCGTAAGGGCATAGCAATAACAGAGGGAGTCAACTTATGTACTACAGTTGAATTTCAATATGTTCCATTTATTTTCCTCCCCCACCTGAGCTATTTTCTTATTTTATCAGTTATTTTTATATTATTGCCCCTTGTGAATTAATCTTCTTTTGAACTATTTTGGTTATCGTTGTTGCAAGCCCTTCAGGACGACTTCAAGCATCCTCTTTATAACATCTTTAATCTGTTTTTTATATTAGAGCACTTGTTATATTACTCTTACCAAAGTATATACTCGTTAGTGAAGTGAAGGCGAATGAGTTACAGCTCAAACGTAACAATCCCAATCCTAAAATGATTTTTATAAATATAAATATTGTTGTCTAAAGTTTACGCGAACACTACATATTGAACTTACACTACTTTTGCGAAAAGTATTCGTTTAGAGAATAAAAACATTCTTCAATGAGTCGTTTTTTAAGTTTGGCTTTGAACATGGTTACTGGTAGCATCTTAAGCTCTTCAGGTAGCCCATTGAAAACTTTTACTGCCATTATGTAACTGTTTCTTGCATATGACGTCGTTGTTATTAATGGCAGTGCCAGCTTATTAGGGTATCTACTGTTAACCCGTGATGATTTTCCAAACAATTCTGGATGCAATCGAACAAAAACACAGATCTCATAAATATACATAGATACAACGGTCAAAATTCTCAGCCTTTTAAATAATGGTCTACAGGAGGTCATGATATCAACGTCACAAATTGCTCTTAAACATGCTTTTTGGGCGATTAAAGCTTGCCCGATTTGACTTGAATTCCCCCATATAATAATTCCGTACCTAAGTAATGAGCCTACATAGCCATGGTAGGCTTGAACAGCGGTTGACTCGTTACTAATCTTAGCAAGACGCCATAGTGCATAAGAGAAGGAATGCAATTTGCCACAAATATGGGTGATATGATTTGTCCAAGTGCATTTGTCATCCAGAGTGATTCCAAGAAATTTTGTTTCATTGGACTCATTTATCATTTGATTTCTAACTGATACATTTAGTAATTTCTTCCTTCCATTCTTATTTATAAATTGTATATAAGTGGTTTTTTTTAAGTTTAATTTTAAGTTATTGTGGTGTAACCAATCATCTATTTTATTTATACATAAGTTAATTTCTTGGTTATAATCTTTATTATTTTCGCTTGGTATAATTATACTGACATCGTCCGCAAAAAGAATGCATTCATAATTTGTCACATCCGGTAAATCGTTGATATACAATAAGAAAAGTAATGGACCCAGAATGCTCCCCTGAGGCACCCCCATGTTATTAGTTTTGGTTGATGATCTATAGACATTGACTTCTTTTTTTTCATCCACCCTTGTCATCTCTACATATTGTCTTCTGTTAGTAAGATAGCTAACTAGTAAATCATGAGCCACACCTCTAATGCCATAGACATAACATTTTCTTAGAAGAATATGATGGGCAACAAAATCAAATGCGCTGCTCATGTCTAGGAACAATGCTGTAACCGGTGTCCGGTTATCGGTATGTTCAAGCAATTTCCTTACAAGTGAGAAAGTAGCTAATGCAGTTGACTTACCCTTTAGAAAACCGTATTGTTCTGGTCTTATGATATTGAACTTATTCATAAAATCTAGGATTCTTACATACATTACTTTTTCAATCACTTTGGACAAAACGGTTGTTAAAGCTATAGGCCGATAATTTTCTATTTGATCTTTACTGCCTTTTTTATAGAGAGGCTTTATGACTGATATCTGAAGTACCTCTGGAAAGATACCCGTAGCAAATGACAAATTTACTAGGTATGCAATGACAGGCGCAATCTCATCTTTACATGCTTTCAGTATGCTAGAATTAATTTCATCGTATCCCGTAGCATTTGTAGATTTAAGGCTATTTATCATTTTAACGATTTCATATTTGTCTGTTGGCTTCAAAAATAAACTGTTACAATTAAAATTAGAGTTATGGTTTTTTACTACATTGTTGTTATAAGATTGATCATGTATATTTTTATTTGTAATGTTAATATAATAATCATTAAACTCATTAGCAATATCTGCGGCTTTATCTATAATTTTACTCTTATTTGTTATTTTTTCTATGTTTAAATGAATTGGGTTAATAATTGTTTTATTTTTTATAACATCCCATGTACCTTTGCATATGTTGGTCGAATTAGCAATGTATTTAATGTTTGAGATTTTTTGAGCCTGATGTATACATTTTTTTAATTGTTTTGTGTTTCTTAAATATTTTATTTTATTTACCTGATACCTGAACGGGGGTCCAAACTTTGAAGTAAGTTAACCGTGTCATGTTGGGATATTTTTAAAAGTAGGTATGTTTCTCATGGCACTTACCCAAGGTGCCACTGCCACTCTTTTGTGGGGATATTTTGTCCCCAAGGCCCTAGCAGGGGGCACCACGGGACCCTGGTTGTGGCCAGGGCACCGCTGTCGGCTATTCATAACGAACCACCAAACGCGTGCAGGTGAGGATGACGATTGGGTGGGCTAGATGTTATTGCCGTTCTCCCCATACCCCCCCATATATTATATAAATAAGCAGGTGCTTGATCCCTTACAATATTAAACATTAAACAAGCCAAATCAAGTTTACGGCGGTGGCGCATTTTCAACATATTGTGTTTATTCAAGAAAGGAGTTACATGGGCCCTTAACGGAATAGTGAAACAGAAACGAGCACAGGCATTTTGCACTCTTTGTACAAGTTTCTGAGTTTTCGCAAGTAAACGAGGTCCGTAAACGGTATCCATATAATTTAGCCTAGACAAAACAAGTGACTCCACTAGCTGGATACGCAACTCTTCACTTAGATAGCGTCTAACCTTATATAATACCCTTAGTTTATAGAAACAATTTTGGATAGAACTCCCAATATGATTTTCAAAACGTAGGTTGCAGTCCATCTTAAGACCCAAATTACGTGCCCCATAAACTCTTTCAATAGCATCATCCCCGCGCTCACGCGCGTGACGCGGACGCGGAATGTGACGCAGTCGGTAACCCGGCAGTGCAGGCGCCCGCCCCTCCTCACCCTCTCTAAGCCAAGTTTCGTTTAAAGCTAGCACATCTAAGTCAGAGATAAAATTATCATGATTAGTAACGAGGGAACCTGCATTATACAAACCAATATTTAAAAGTTTATTCGCCATTTAGATGTATCATATTACTAAATAAAATAAAAGAGAACAAAGTGTTTACAATTCAAAATTCAAAATTCAAAATCATTTATTCAGTTTAGGCTACAAATAGCTCTTATGAACGTCATTTTATGCCATCGGTTCGTAAGTCTATCTACTCTGGGCGGAAGATCTTGTACTGAGAAGAACCGGCAAGAAACTCAGCAAGTGTCCAGCTCTTTTCTCCCTTACAGCGTCATAAATATTGGAAAATGCCCTATCATAAAAAAACACTTTCCATCACAAATAAAAACACAAAATGTAAAGGACAATCACAACATTTAAAAAAAACACAAAAAAAATAAAAAATAACTAAATAAAATATTTAAGTCTGCAAAAACATAATTTACCAGTTTAATTTTTTACAATGTAATACAGTACTAGTAAAAGTCAAAACCTGTCTAAGAAAAAATAAAAAAAACAAAGTTAAAACTATAGTTAATAATAATAAAAATAAAACTAATTGTAATGTTTAACGCAACGCTATTTTGTTATCTGCAGGACACTGTTTATAAAGGCTATCATATCAGTATATTTTTTTATTATAAAAAGTAGTATTATGTATACGTTTTTTATTATAGCCAGGCTGTTTTATCATCTAAATATTCTTTGACTGAATAGTAACCTTTTTTAAGTAAAGAAGACTTTACATGTTTTTTAAACTTATCTAAAGGTAAATCTAGTACAGTATTTGGTATTTTATTGTAATAGTGTATACCTTGCCCCAAGAAAGAAAGCAAAATCCAAAAATTGGGCAAGCAATGTGCAAATGATAGCAATTAAAATAATGAAACATTCTGACAAAAGTTTTAAATGAAACATTAATTAATGATTTGCAAACTGTATATAGATAAGATATTACTATTATAAATGTAATATTTCTGTCTAGACTTGTGTATTTATTTGCCCTTTCCACAAAAGAGCAACAACATATTTCCATTTCAGGGCCAACAATCTTACACGGAAAATTGCACGCGGCATGCTCTCGAGTGGGGAAACCATCCAGTTTGTTTGTGTTAGCTAAGGTGTTAGCTAAAGATGGGCTAACAAAAAATATTATACACACTGTAGCATTAATGGATTGATATTGTTTGTTAGTGTTATTGTCGTAATTAATGATATATGAAGGAATAAATTATAATCATAATCCGCTCATTTTATGTCCCCACTGCTGGGGCACGAGCCTTCCCTATGGATGGATAGGGAGAACGGGCTTTTAAACCACCACGCGGGCCCAGTGCGGATTGGTGGTTGTTTACGACTGCTAATGCAACCGGGACCAACGGCTTTACGTGCTTTCCGAAGCACGGAGGAGCTCGAGATGATACACTTTTGGTCACCCATCCGATGACCGGCCTTTGCGAAAGTTGCTTAATCTCAGCACTCGCAGACCGGGCGCGTTAAACACTGCGCCACCGAATTCCTCAAATTATAATAATTAAATTAGAATAAAGTAAAAAGATAAATGTTTAGTGTTATGTTATTTTTATATACCGTCATCGTTCACAGCGCTCCATGCCTCTTTCACTCATATACCACATCCTCACACACTTACACTAAGTTAGAATTTTTTTTCTACCCTACAAATTCCCTAGAAATAATTAGCAAAACAACGTTTGCCGGGTCAGCTAGTTAATAGATATATTTGTTTTTCATGCGTTCGAGTGAAAAGATACTGTGAAAAAAGAACATTGAGCAGCAGAGTGAGGCCAACGTTAGGCGCATACTGAGACGTGCGAATAACCAAGCCCAAGTGAAAGTTTGTAACATACTAGAATTTACCGTGGTAGTCTAATATTGTAAGAGAAATATTTATTAGTTTGTGTAGTTTGTTGGACCAATCGGCTGGTTTTGCTTTTTGAGTGTAACATGATAAGGCAATAAGCTATTTGTCATGGGGACCTGAGTTGGGTCCCACGCACTTAAATAATGGAATTGAGACGATATGCTCTGATACGATATGGTCAGCTGTCTGAGCCGTCTTTTTTACCAGACTGCGTAAAAAAAAATTATGGAAGAGCACAAAATAAGAATAGATATATGAATGATTGGTCTCGCTGCGCTCGACTAGATACCGCCCGCCGGCGTACTAGTCAGTCGCCTGCTGTCAGTCGCATTGCAAACTGTGTGTGAGGTACCGAATGTTTTGTTAAATTTTGGTCATAAACCGAAGTAAAATGTCAGTTTGCGTTAACTGTGTAAAAATAATACTACAAGAAATAAGAAGTACACCGTTCTTACACACACTACACTATTGAGTTGCCGCATTCACGGAGCTATTGTTTCTAGGTAGCGCGGTATCTAGTCGAGCGCAGCGAGACCAATCATTCATCTTAGAATAGAAATTATGAAAGAAGAGCATGTTATGCGTATGATGATAATGGAAAAAGAATTCACATACTGGCAAGCATACCTATGGGTGTGCTTCGTGGAATACTTTAGGTGTGCTTCGTCTGGGCTAGGTGTGCTTCGTTTGGCACATCCTTCGTGGAATTCCTCAAAAAAACATGCAGAGTAAAATCAATTTTCTTATTACAATTGCGCTTACTTGTTGTCCACAATAATTATTACCTATGTAATTCAAAATAATTATTAATAAACATGTCCCTTGTCACATTCAGTGTATTATTTGATTCAACACCACCTTCTCCGTCATCGTCGTGGGAGTCTGCGTAATCTTCTGCTACAATGTCATTCCATTTGATTGCTAAATTATGCATTACTGCGCAAGCAATGATTGTTGTTTAATTGTGTTTTATGAACCACGCATAACTTCTAATAATATTCCAAATTTTCCTTTCCGCACTCCAAAACAGCGTTCCATTACATTTCTTGTTTGAATATGTTTCCTATTGTAGTTATGTTCAGCTTCTGTCTGAGGTCGTAAAACTGGAGTAATAATTTAGTAATTTTCTATTGAATTCTCCATTTTCAAATCTCATTTTAATTTTACTCTCCCTGAAAATGCGGGCATCCTAAGTGCTTCCTCTCCAACGACATACCACATCACAAATACATAAATCAGAGCCACTTATAACCTGCAAAGGAATGCAACATGTAGGTATACTCAATATCTTAATTCTACGCATTTTACAATGGTAAGTAGATGTTATGTTTATACCTAATAAATAGGTACATAGAAACATTTTTTTTTTCAAAGGATTAACTAAATGAGCCATAATCAAAGATAATAATATAAACAATTTTTTTCACTGATTATTTTACTTACCTGTGTATTAATAGAAAAATGTCCTTTTCTATTTACAAAATACTGCCCTGCTTCACCGCCAACTTTTCTTATTTTAATGTGAGTGCAGTAGCAAACTCTCTTTGAACATAATATTGTTCGGCGTAGTGGGCATTTTGATAAATCCTGCACTTTTTCTGGCAATGCATGACCAACTCGTTTACATAAGCGGGACATAGTTGGTTGACTTATGCCATGGAACTCTCCGCAATCGTCTTGAATCTTAAAGAGAAGTAAAATTAAGTAGGGTAAGGTCCATGTGTAATAGGTAAGCAAATCTATGATAATTTGCATTCACCTAATGCCGCCCCGTGTCTTACACCCGGACAGTTATACCACCTCCTCTGGTGTCCACAGTAAGGTCATCCTTCACAAGATTTATTATCTTGTTCATGTTTTCTTTAGAAAACCTGTATTTATTTCTACATGTTTCGTCATTATATTCCACAATTGGATCCTCGGCATATAAACTTTTGCGCGTGGTTGAGTAAATTCTTGTATGTCTGCTAAATCTTGCTCAAAGTTAATTAACCATTGGTAAAGAACAGGCAGCACCAAGGTAGCACACCTTTACCAAGATAACTAAAACACAGAAGAGATAATAAACTACATCGAAGAGCGATCGTAGCCGTGGTCGTAGCTGTGATGGTAGCAACAGACACGTAGCCAACCTGCAAACTCAAAATCGAGCAAATAAGCAGCAGAGTATATTTGCAATTGTAAATAAATACGTAAGAGCAGCGCCTTCTGCTTATTGCTTTGCGTTTCCAACCCCTTTCATTTCCAGGGAGCTTTGCGCAGACTCGAAAGGGTGTTCGTTCCCCGCCGACATCATAGATGGTGTCACTGATGCTATCCCTGAATCGCGCTATCGTTTCGTCTTCAGCGTCCTATATAACTCTCGACCAGTCATTTCACATTAATTTACTGTTTGAATAACGTGTTTTTGAAAGTGGAACCTTGCTAGCGCAAGAGTTACCCACTTTATCAAATATGAAAATATATTTTATGTAGATGTAGATATGTAATATCGAATGATCTCTCTCAATAATTAATTGAGATAGGGTAATGGCACCACAGTGTTCGACGATTTAAGCGCAGAATTCAACACGATTTTCATCGCCAAAAAATAATATAGATTTTTATTGAAATTGTACGGGACGCCCCAGCCAGGGAGCAGGTGGTCTGTGTTAAAGAGAGAGAGTATGAGTACATGATAAGAGATTCCATTTATTAAGTTCAGCCATAATACTTAGGTAGGTACCTATTTACAGTGGATTTGTATCAGTTATAGAGTACATAGAGTTGCTACTACTCCTTTTACTTATTATTCATTAATGTTAGAATGAGGGGATACTATTGTGTCATACGTAATTTATTTAGGATTTTTAGTTTTACAGCTCTTAGTTAGTAGTAGTTATAGTTCTCACGAAAATCTATATATATAAAAATCAATTGCTGTCCGTTAGTCGGGCTAAAACTCGAGAATGGCTGGGCCGATTTGGCTAATTTTGATTTTGAAATATTTGTGGAAGTTCAGGGAAGGTTTAAACGGTGAGAAACATAAATAATAAGTAACGGAAAATACTAAAAACGACAATTTAATTTTCCAATACAAAATTATTTGTTTATTTCGTTGTCATGAAAACTGTCAAAGCGGTACGTACAACAAAATGTTCCTAACTGTGAAACACTTTTTCATTGGCTAAATGCTTGTGCAAAGCCATACAAAAGAGTAAGAATATACTTTAAGAGCGTTTACGCCGCACACTAGCGCCACTAATGAAATAAAAACATATCTAGTAATTAGAGATAGAAAATCAAATTATGCTCAACAAATTATTTGAATGAAGTAATTTAGCATTTTTACGTCACCTAATGAACACCTCATATGTTATGGTTTAGTTAAATAAGACGTTTCGGCCACTTTTAACTATAACGCCATATTTAGGAACGAAATTTAGTGCCTAATTTTAAAGTACCCCCGCTATGCAAAATTTCATAAGGATTGCTCTTAAAGGAACGGAGATATTGAACCAGACTTGTGAATTACATTTCGATAGCGTCTATACAGCGTACCCTTAGTGCTGAAAGAAAACAAACTTCTCTTTTTATAAATGATACCTATGTCACTAATAATATTAGTTTTGTGTGCGACTGTATGACCACACATTTGTTCCTAGAACTTTACATATTTTTAGGGTTCCGTACCTCAAAAGGAAAAAACGGAACCCTTATAGGATCACTTTGTTGTCTGTCTGTCTGTCTGTCTGTCTATAAAGACCCTTTATCTAGGGAACGCGTGGAGGTGTTGAGTTGAAATTAGAACCATACACTCAGGTCTGCAGTCCCTTGAAGTTGTAAAAAACAATTTCTAAGTTATCGAAAAAAAAGGTTATGGCTGTTTATGTCGCAAAAAACGTATATTTCGACTTTCTCGATGGAATCAAAATTCATAGGGGAAGAGTCTGAAAACTATACATATTTAATTAAATCACAAAAAAACAGGGTCTTTAAGCAAGGAACGGGGGTCCAAACTTTGAAGTAAGTTAACCGTGTCATGTTGGGATATTTTTAAAAGTAGGTATGTTTCTCATGGCACTTACCCAAGGTGCCACTGCCACTCTTTTGTGGGGATATTTTGTCCCCAAGGCCCTAGCAGGGGGCACCACGGGACCCTGGTTGTGGCCAGGGCACCGCTGTCGGCTATTCATAACGAACCACCAAACGCGTGCAGGTGAGGATGACGATTGGGTGGGCTAGATGTTATTGCCGTTCTCCCCATACCCCCCCATATATTATATAAATAAGCAGGTGCTTGATCCCTTACAATATTAAACATTAAACAAGCCAAATCAAGTTTACGGCGGTGGCGCATTTTCAACATATTGTGTTTATTCAAGAAAGGAGTTACATGGGCCCTTAACGGAATAGTGAAACAGAAACGAGCACAGGCATTTTGCACTCTTTGTACAAGTTTCTGAGTTTTCGCAAGTAAACGAGGTCCGTAAACGGTATCCATATAATTTAGCCTAGACAAAACAAGTGACTCCACTAGCTGGATACGCAACTCTTCACTTAGATAGCGTCTAACCTTATATAATACCCTTAGTTTATAGAAACAATTTTGGATAGAACTCCCAATATGATTTTCAAAACGTAGGTTGCAGTCCATCTTAATACCCAAATTACGTGCCCCATAAACTCTTTCAATAGCATCATCCCCGCGCTCACGCGCGTGACGCGGACGCGGAATGTGACGCAGTCGGTAACCCGGCAGTGCAGGCGCCCGCCCCTCCTCACCCTCTCTAAGCCAAGTTTCGTTTAAAGCTAGCACATCTAAGTCAGAGATAAAATTATCATGATTGTAACGAGGGAACCTGCATTATACAAACCAATCTTTAAAAGTTTATTCGCCATTTAGATGTATCATATTACTAAATAAAATAAAAGAGAACAAAGTGTTTACAATTCAAAATTCAAAATTCAAAATCATTGATTCAGTTTAGGCTACAAATAGCTCTTATGAACGTCATTTTATGCCATCGGTTCGTAAGTCTATCTACTCTGGGCGGGAGATCTTGTACTGAGAAGAACCGGCAAGAAACTCAGCAAGTGTCCAGCTCTTTTCTCCCTTACAGCGTCATAAATATTGGAAAATGCCCTATCATAAAAAAAACACTTTCCATCACAAATAAAAACACAAAATGTAAAGGACAATCACAACATTTAAAAAAAACACAAAAAAATAAAAAATAACTAAATAAATTATTTAAGTCTGCAAAAACATAATTTACCAGTTTAATTTTTTACAATGTAATACAGTACTAGTAAAAGTCAAAACCTGTCTAAGAAAAAATAAAAAAAACAAAGTTAAAACTATAGTTAATAATAATAAAAATAAAACTAATTGTAATGTTTAACGCAACGCTATTTTGTTATCTGCAGGACACTGTTTATAAAGGCTATCATATCAGTATATTTTTTTATTATAAAAAGTAGTATTATGTATACGTTTTTTATTATAGCCAGGCTGTTTTATCATCTAAATATTCTTTGACTGAATAGAAACCTTTTTTAAGTAAAAAGGACTTTACATGTTTTTTAAACTTATCTAAAGGTAAATCTAGTACAGTATTTGGTATTTTATTGTAATAGTGTATACCTTGCCCCAAGAAAGAAAGCAAAATCCAAAAATTGGGCAAGCAATGTGCAAATGATAGCAATTAAAATAATGAAACATTCTGACAAAAGTTTTAAATGAAACATTAATTAATGATTTGCAAACTGTATATAGATAAGATATTACTATTATAAATGTAATATTTCTGTCTAGACTTGTGTATTTATTTGCCCTTTCCACAAAAGAGCAACAACATATTTCCATTTCAGGGCCAACAATCTTACACGGAAAATTGCACGCGGCTTGCTCTCGAGTGGGGAAACCATCCAGTTTGTTTGTGTTAGCTAAGGTGTTAGCTAAAGATGGGCTAACAAAAAATATTATACACACTGTAGCATTAATGGATTGATATTGTTTGTTAGTGTTATTGTCGTAATTAATGATATATGAAGGAATAAATTATAATCATAATCCGCTCATTTTATGTCCCCACTGCTGGGGCACGAGCCTTCCCTATGGATGGATAGGGAGAACGGGCTTTTAAACCACCACGCGGGCCCAGTGCGGATTGGTGGTTGTTTACGACTGCTAATGCAACCGGGACCAACGGCTTTACGTGCTTTCCGAAGCACGGAGGAGCTCGAGATGATACACTTTTGGTCACCCATCCGATGACCGGCCTTTGCGAAAGTTGCTTAATCTCAGCACTCGCAGACCGGGCGCGTTAAACACTGCGCCACCGAATTCCTCAAATTATAATAATTAAATTAGAATAAAGTAAAAAGATAAATGTTTAGTGTTATGTTATTTTTATATACCGTCATCGTTCACAGCGCTCCATGCCTCTTTCACTCATATACCACATCCTCACACACTTACACTAAGTTAGAATTTTTTTTCTACCCTACAAATTCCCTAGAAATAATTAGCAAAACAACGTTTGCCGGGTCAGCTAGTTAATAGATATATTTGTTTTTCATGCGTTCGAGTGAAAAGATACTGTGAAAAAAGAACATTGAGCAGCAGAGTGAGGCCAACGTTAGGCGCATACTGAGACGTGCGAATAACCAAGCCCAAGTGAAAGTTTGTAACATACTAGAATTTACCGTGGTAGTCTAATATTGTAAGAGAAATATTTATTAGTTTGTGTAGTTTGTTGGACCAATCGGCTGGTTTTGCTTTTTGAGTGTAACATGATAAGGCAATAAGCTATTTGTCATGGGGACCTGAGTTGGGTCCCACGCACTTAAATAATGGAATTGAGACGATATGCTCTGATACGATATGGTCAGCTGTCTGAGCCGTCTTTTTTACCAGACTGCGTAAAAAAAAATTATGGAAGAGCACAAAATAAGAATAGATATATGAATGATTGGTCTCGCTGCGCTCGACTAGATACCGCCCGCCGGCGTACTAGTCAGTCGCCTGCTGTCAGTCGCATTGCAAACTGTGTGTGAGGTACCGAATGTTTTGTTAAATTTTGGTTATAAACCGAAGTAAAATATCAGTTTGCGTTAACTGTGTAAAAATAATACTACAAGAAATAAGAAGTACACCGTTCTTACACACACTACACTATTGAGTTGCCGCATTCACGAAGCTATTGTTTCTAGGTAGCGCGGTATCTAGTCGAGCACAGCGAGACCAATCATTCATCTTAGAATAGAAATTATGAAAGAAGAGCATGTTATGCGTATGATGATAATGGAAAAAGAATTCACATACTGGCAAGCATACCTATGGGTGTGCTTCGTGGAATACTTTAGGTGTGCTTCGTCTGGGCTAGGTGTGCTTCGTTTGGCACATCCTTCGTGGAATTCCTCAAAAAAACATGCAGAGTAAAATCAATTTTCTTATTACAATTGCGCTTACTTGTTGACCACAATAATTATTACCTATGTAATTCAAAATAATTATTAATAAACATGTCCCTTGTCACATTCAGTGTATTATTTGATTCAACACCACCTTCTCCGTCATCGTCGTGGGAGTCTGCGTAATCTTCTGCTGCAAAGTCATTCCATTTGATTGCTAAATTATGCATTACTGCGCAAGCAATGATTGTTGTTTAATTGTGTTTTATGAACCACGCATAACTTCTAATAATATTCTAAATTTTCCTTTCCGCACTCCAAAACAGCGTTCCATTACATTTCTTGTTTGAATATGTTTCCTATTGTAGTTATGTTCAGCTTCTGTCTGAGGTCGTAAAACTGGAGTAATAATTTAGTAATTTTCTATTGAATTCTCCATTTTCAAATCTCATTTTAATTTTACTCTCCCTGAAAATGCGGGCATCCTAAGTGCTTCCTCTCCAACGACATACCACATCACAAATACATAAATCAGAGCCACTTATAACCTGCAAAGGAATGCAACATGTAGGTATACTCAATATCTTAATTCTACGCATTTTACAATGGTAAGTAGATGTTATGTTTATACCTAATAAATAGGTACATAGAAACATTTTTTTTTTCAAAGGATTAACTAAATGAGCCATAATCAAAGATAATAATATAAACAATTTTTTTCACTGATTATTTTACTTACCTGTGTATTAATAGAAAAATGTCCTTTTCTATTTACAAAATACTGCCCTGCTTCACCGCCAACTTTTCTTATTTTAATGTGAGTGCAGTAGCAAACTCTCTTTGAACATAATATTGTTCGGCGTAGTGGGCATTTTGATAAATCCTGCACTTTTTCTGGCAATGCATGACCAACTCGTTTACATAAGCGGGACATAGTTGGTTGACTTATGCCATGGAACTCTCCGCAATCGTCTTGAATCTTAAAGAGAAGTAAAAATAAGTAGGGTAAGGTCCATGTGTAATAGGTAAGTAAATCTATGATAATTTGCATTCACCTAATGCCGCCCCGTGTCTTACACCCGGACAGTTATACCACCTCCTCTGGTGTCCACAGTAAGGTCATCCTTCACAAGATTTATTATCTTGTTCATGTTTTCTTTAGAAAACCTGTATTTATTTCTACATGTTTCGTCATTATATTCCACAATTGGATCCTCGGCATATAAACTTTTGCGCGTGGTTGAGTAAATTCTTGTATGTCTGCTAAATCTTGCTCAAAGTTAATTAACCATTGGTAAAGAACAGGCAGCACCAAGGTAGCACACCTTTACCAAGATAACTAAAACACAGAAGAGATAATAAACTACATCGAAGAGCGATCGTAGCCGTGGTCGTAGCTGTGATGGTAGCAACAGACACGTAGCCAACCTGCAAACTCAAAATCGAGCAAATAAGCAGCAGAGTATATTTGCAATTGTAAATAAATACGTAAGAGCAGCGCCTTCTGCTTATTGCTTTGCGTTTCCAACCCCTTTCATTTCCAGGGAGCTTTGCGCAGACTCGAAAGGGTGTTCGTTCCCCGCCGACATCATAGATGGTGTCACTGATGCTATCCCTGAATCGCGCTATCGTTTCGTCTTCAGCGTCCTATATAACTCTCGACCAGTCATTTCACATTATAATAGTTTACTACTTTAATGACACTATTTTGAAAGTGGAACCTTGCTAGCGCAAGAGTTACCCACTTTATCAAATATGAAAATATATTTTATGTAGATGTAGTTATGTAATATCGAATAATCTCTCTCAATAATTAATTGAGATAGGGTAATGGCACCACAGTGTTCGACGATTTAAGCGCAGAATTCAACACGATTTTCATCGCCAAAAAACAATATAGATTTTTATTGAAATTGTACGGGATGCCCCAGCCAGGGAGCAGGTGGTCTGTGTTCAATCGGCGCCAAGCATTAAAACCAGTTGCTGACCCTATTTTTAACGATTAAACGAAAAAACTTTTGATCAATGGTTCCTGTTGAACACTTACTTAAAGTTTTAAGAAACAAAAGCAGGTGTAAAATTTAATTAATTAAAACAGCACATTTTGTATTAGCTCTCAGAAACTATTTGGTATCTGTTGACAATTTAAACAAAGAAAAAGGAGTAGTTTTATATAAATCTTAGAGGGCAAGTATTGTAAACATTACTAACTATAAACATACATAAATATAAAAAACTCGACCATCGAATCCATTTCAAAACCTGTTAAAGAGAGAGAGTATGAGTACATGATAAGAGATTCCATTTATTAAGTTCAACCATAATACTTAGGTAGGTACCTATTTACAGTGGATTTGTATCAGTTATAGAGTACATAGAGTTGCTACTACTCCTTTTACTTATTATTCATTAATGTTAGAATGAGGGGATACTATTGTGTCATACGTAATTTATTTAGGATTTTTAGTTTTACAGCTCTTAGTTAGTAGTAGTTATAGTTCTCACGAAAATCTATATATATAAAAATCAATTGCTGTCCGTTAGTCGGGCTAAAACTCGAGAATGGCTGGGCCGATTTGGGTAATTTTGATTTTGAAATATTTGTGGAAGTTCAGGGAAGGTTTAAGCGGCGTGAAACATAAATAATAAGTAACGGAAAATACTAAAAACGACAATTTAATTTTCCAATACAAAATTATTTGTTTATTTCGTTGTCATGAAAACTGTCAAAGCGGTACGTGCAACAAAATGTTCCTAACTGTGAAACACTTTTTCATTGGCTAAATGCTTGTGCAAAGCCATACAAAAAAAACTGAAACATTTGATGTCTTTTGTCACTTGGTTGTCAAATATTTATACAATAGGTGTATGTTTCATAGCTGTAGACATAGATTTAGTATAATGGCTGTAGACGAGTTCCGATCTCTTTGGTCTGTTTTGTTGGAATACAAAACAGAAAATAAAAAATGTGTAAAAGTGTGTCATTAGGTTGTCGTAAAAAGAAAATATAAATAAATTTCAAGACAATTATTAAAATCTCTCATCAGTTTGTCAGTACGCGAGAACTTTATTTAGTGTTATTGTTTTAAATTGCCAAGGAGAAGAGGACCGGACTTAGGTCGTCGAAGTCAATCAAATGTGCGACGAGCTACCTTACCTCACGTGCAAATGCAAACCGCACTGACGACCAGCGAGAGACAGAAAATGATAACATTTTAGGTCTAAGTATGGCAGAATTGCGTTCCACAGTGAATAATAAATAATGAAGTAGGTAGATAAGTAGGCTTAAAATGGAACGAGTTCTGACACGCCGAACACAACAACAGCGAGCACGACACAATGAAAAAGAGCGATTTCTGAGAGTGTCGAACACTGGTAGTGATACTTTCTTAATATTTGGTTTAGAACCCGTTGAAAGGTTTCGAATAAAACAAAGGTAGTAAATTGTTATTTTTTATTGGTGCATCTAATAATACAGCTACTGTTTTATTATAATAAAAAACTACCTACATGTTATTGTGACATCACCTATGCTATATATCATTGATATGTATGAAGGTGACACCATTCGCTAGATGCGATAAGTTATTAAACTTTTGTTTCCACTTGTTATACCTATTTTGTATGGATCTAGTTCACGAAATTGACAGTCACAATATTGACGGTCACTGTATCGAAAACGTTCCATCGACGGGTCACAGTGTAATATCGATGGTACGCTACATCGACAGTACGCCATATCGATGGTACGTTGCATCTAGGGTTGCCAACCGTCCCGCGTCTGAGACCCTTAACAAGACGTCCCGCTCAGGGTGTGAGCGGGACGCTAAATATCCCGCTTTTAGCTACGCACGACATCAAATGCGCACGACTATCACCGATAGCCGCGGCCGGCCGCAGGCCGAATAACAGACTGGAAAAGCGCTCAACGCGCCTGCTTTCTGTGAAGTCTGAGCTACAAGTTTAAGTAAATTTTTCTTATTCATGCAAAGATTTTTAGAATTTTGTACTTAAAAATAAAAAAATCCTGAAAAGTGCCAAATCTCAAGAAAAATACTCATTTGAAAGTAACTTATAGTTTTTACAATAAAGTGTAAGTTACACTATAATTATAGTCTGTAACTGTTTTTTTTTTAGTAAATGTTGACTATCATTTATCTAACAAGGTGTTTTATTTTACTTCTCATTCTGATTTGCAAAGAAAAGTTCACGTTTTTTGTATTCTAAACAAAATTTGTTAGATCCCGCTTTTTAAATCCTTGTCCCGCATTTAAAATCAACATTTCCCGCAAATTCGTTTTTTTTTAAGTTGGCAAGCCTAGTTGCATCGACATTACGCCATATCGAAAGTACGCTGCATCGACAGTACACCATATCGACGCGACGGTACGCTGCATCGACAGTACACCATATCAATAGTACGCAGCTTCGACAGCCCGACCCAAGCAAAATAAGGCTTTTAATGACCTAAATTATTATATGAACTTGAGGCATTTCCTTTAATTTTCGTAGGTATGAATACTACATACTAAGGAAATTGTAACGTCATCGTCATCTTTGAAGGTAAGTTCAGTAAACATTTTTAGATTCCTAATTGAAAGTTAAAAGTTCAAGTAGACTTGTTCGAACGTAAATTCTTTTACTGAATTCAAAATTTTATGTGTAAAAGAGCAATTTATCAAGAGTAAGAATATACTTTAACATTTAAGAAAACTTATTTTTAATAAATTTGTATAATTACTTATTATTATGATTTAATTAAGGGTGCGCCGTCCGTAAGTGACAAGTGTCATATGTTTTATTTGAAATGTCGTCGTCCATATTTATTTGATGCCGCGCGGCCGTACTAATTTTGTATGGGGAATTTAAGGTGCTTAATAAAAAATAATTATTTAAATAACCACTTGATGAATCGAAAATGTAGTCTAGCAATTTGTAGTTTATCCATTGATGATTGTTTACACAAAATCAGAGGTACAATAAAGATAAACTATAAGAAATCTACTAAACGCCGCCACTCGTTTTTTGCCCAACTTTAAATGATATTGTAGAAAAACTATAGCGTGTTATGAATTTATGGTTCTGACAAATTGTAAACACGTTCCCTATACTAAATATATATTTTGTTTATTTAATACGATAGTATTTTCAATTATATTTACTTAACCGTAACTGCATTTTTGACATTTTTTGGTCGGCGCACCCTTAAGTATGCAAAAAATATTGAATAAAAACTATACTTCTGCAACAATAAGCAAAATTTTAAGTAGAACCGACAGCAAATTCTCAAAATAATAACCATAACTCGAAACTACAAAAAATCACGGAACAATACATAAGGGTTCGGGCCAAGACCTCCTCTACCTTCTAGACACTTGTGTCTGACTTGGGTCGTACTATTGATATGGTGTGCTGTCGATACAGCGTACTTTCGATATGGTGTACTGTTGATGTAGCGTACCATCGATTTAGTGTACTCTCGCTGCTGTGACCCGTCGATGGAACGTATTCGATACAGCGACCGTCGATGTTTTGACCGTCGACTTCGTGAACTAAACCCACTTTGTATACCTACTAATAACTTCCTAGTTTTTTTTACATGGAAATATAAATTTTCATATGACATAGACATATTTACATTATAGGCATGACTTTAAGAGTTCCATTACAACTTGCGTTTGAAGTTTTTTTTAAATATAGTAGATAACCATATAATAGTGAGATTAAATAATTAAGATGAACGTTTCCGACACATACTTAATACATACTGCTTTGTCTAGGTCCAGCATCAATTGAGCAATGTAGAAACAAGTATGACAATGTCTTGAATCAGATCAACTTAAGATAAATATAATTTTACCATTTACCATATTACTATTTACCACGGTAACGTTATAAAACAATTTAATGAGATAAACTAGACAAAAGACAACACAGATCAATGAAATGGTTAAAGTAAAGACTACTTTATTGCTTTTATAATAAGTGCTTTTTTAAGTCATATTGTATTTGTGATCATCCAGAAGCCAGACCGATAATGTTCATATTGTAATGAGATACAGAAATAGACTTTATAGATACATAAAGCTTCAATATGTGATGGACATCGCTAGCACGTAAAAATATAATTGTATCTATCAAATGGAATAGAACTGCACTTAGAACATTTAATGTAAACACTGTTTACATCTTAAAACAAAAACTAAAGTTAAGTTATTGTTCTGAGGTTTACATTTACAAAGTTGATGAGGCAGAAATTTCAACACTAGCGCCATCTTTGCGATCGTGGGTTGCAGCAGCGAAAGGAATGACAAATCAAATCACACATACATAATATTATTTGTTACAACATATCAATAGATGGCATCAGTTACAAACAAAACATATTTACAATTGCTTATCATCATTATTATTGCCTCTTACGAATACTCAGAAAGATTTTATGTTTTTAGTCTTTCGTTTAGAACAATAACTAGTTTTTTGAGAAGAAATAAGTGTAGTAGACCACAGAGTAGGTACAACTCTTGAATGTAATCACAATCTCATTTTCAATCCGTTCTGAGCACGAGATTTTCTTTCTACAACAGCGTCATCTAACGACGAACTTGTAAAACTTCTAGGGGTGGCTGCTTAGACTTCATACAAATTAAAGTTTATTTTAAATTCGCAGTCAGCTCTCTGGAAAACGTCTCTCTTCAAGAATTAATTCAGAACAGGCTGTATTTATTTCACACAAGTAATTAAAGTAGTAAATTATACACACATTTATGTACAAACATATAAACTTGGTTATGCTGACTAGGAGGTTTGTTTATTATAATAACAAATAGATATTATAATATAATCGACTAGACGACGGTTCTCTATAATTATAAATATATTTAATACCTAATTAATTACATACTATCGACCTACACTAATATTGAATTGAATTCATAACAATTGCTTTCATGTTTACTAATATCTATTAGCTACAGCTTTCAACAAAATCGAAATGTCAAAGATTTAATGTCAAGAGATTTATACATGGCAAAAGTAGGTACTATACTGCAAATACACCACATATTTATGCGAGCGGGGCAAGACAAACGAATGTGTTTTTAGGCTAACTTTAGGTATAATACAGTTAATTTCTTGGGTTTTGAAACTACAAAACTAAAATTTACAAGTCAAGTACCTACTTGACTTGTTAATTTTAGTTTTGTGGCAAGCACCTGCTTGCCACTCGTGTCAAATATGTGAACATAAAGTAGGGAGAGAGTGGAGAGGGTCCGCACTTTCAGAAAGTATTTTCAGAAAGGAAAATATATAGGTACAATTATTGTTAATTTTGGAGTCGGTGCCAGCCAAGGTAACTTTAACATATATATTTAACGACACGACATACTACATATATAAGTATACCTAATCATAGTAGTACATTCAATCATAAGCATGAAATTTTGACTACAAACGCGGACTGGCACCGGCTCCAAAAACTTCGTTAAGGCGACTCATCGCTAAACAATAAATCTCATACGTTTTGATACAAGCGTTTGCGCCCCGTACCATAAGAAAAACTGTTTTTTTTTCCTTCAAATTAAAACTACAAATTATTTAAAAAAAATGAACTACAATTTTAAAGTGTGTGTTAAGACTAATCTACTAAGAAAATTTTGATGCTTAAATCGGTCTGGTTAGCCTGTAATATGTGTATCTATGTTTTAAAAGAGGTTACTTTGATATTTTTTTCTCTGTTATAAAAGTTGGAAAATCGTGTTTCTGCAACTAACAAAATGAAGTCAATTAAATGAAAAATCATGTCGTCAAATATCACTTTCATATGTGTTGTAATTGTTGAGAAAAATCAAGATCCCCGCCACGTAAATTACCAATGCGTCGTCCCGGCTCCAATAATATCAATAATTGTAGCTATATATTTTCCTAATAAAATGATTGTGTGTATAAGCAGTCTAAAAATATATTTTTTATTTGTTTCTTTAAATGGATTGCAAGAAAATATTAGGTAGGCTTGTTTGTCTTAATATGTGTTCTGTTAGATGTGAAGTTAAGGCAGTGGCATAGTTTTTAAGAATATAAGATTGAATATAATAAAGGTTAATTGCAAGGAAATTGAACAAACTAAACTACGCAATTATTTTTTAATTTTTAGTGCAATTTTATCAGTATAATTTTTTTAAGTTGGTTTTTTTTTGTTAAAATTTTTTTTACGCCGTTTTGCGCATCAAGTTAAGAGCGTTTACGCCGCACACTAGCGCCACTAATGAAAAAAATAACATATCTAGTAATTAGAGATAGAAAATCAAATTATGCTCAACAAACTATTTGAATGAAGTAATTTAGCATTTTTACGGCACCTAATGAACACCTCACATGTTATGGTTTAGATAAATAAGATGTTACGGCCACTTTTAACTATAACGCCATATTTAAATAAACCATAACATGTCAGGTGTTCATTAGGTGACGTAAAAATGCTAAATTACTTCATTCAGATAGTTTGTTGAGCATAATTTGATTTCCTATCTCTAATTACTAGATATGTTTTTTTTTTTCATTGGCGGCGCTAGTGTGCGGCGTAAACGCTCTTAATGAAGTGCGTTCGGTGTCACAAACAAATAACCAAGAGGTACAGGTCGTAAGTTTTTATGTGTTCCGTGATGTTTTTATATTAATCGTGTTTCTTTTGTGCGGTCTAAAAGTTGTTATTTTTTATTTATGTGTAGGTATTAGTGAAACGAAGTGTGTTTAATTTTATTTTATTTCAGTACATTATGTAACCGACGACAGACGCCGACTTTTCGGCCATTACCCTCATATTTAATTTTTTTATGAAAGTTGCGCTAATTCTCCCTTTAAACATTCTAATTTAACTTTCCCTTTAATGTTTTTGTACGTTAATAAAAGACAGGATAATAAGGTGACTAGGTATGCAAATTTTCCGTATGGCCTGGCAGGTAATTGTTTAAATCTCAACGATTCCTTGGCAAAAACCTAACGCGGCGTCGCAGCAGGCGGAGGCAGCAGCGGTAAGGGAGCGACGCAAGCAGCGCATCCATCTCTTTCTGGAACCAACAATATTTTTATCACTATACTTATGTAACTATAAAGATTTGTGAAAAACTTGTGTAACCAACTTGTTACTGCTTCGATGCCATACATGTTCTAGTTTACGCCTATTATTCGATTTGAACCCCTTGGAGAATCTAATAGAGAACGGAGGACACACTATAATAGTGCGTGATGCCATTTCCTGTAGAAAAACTACAGAACAGTTAATTTATCTATTGCGTGAGAAAAACTCTGACGTTGTTTCGATTTCGTTCCTTGAAGTTTCTCGCTGCCTCCAAAAAACTCGGGTGAGGCAATCAGTAAAGTCTCTTCAAAATAAACATGTTCTAGTTTACGCTAGTCGCACCACCAAAAAAATGGACTTCTCTCCCTCCCAGCACACGTATCAGCACACGTTTGTCCTTCCTACAACATAGGGTTTTTAAACGAGTGAAGAAGCAACTACTTAGCGGTTCGGCAATGTGACTCGCTGTCTTCGCATCTTTAGGTATTCTGCTTCTGTTTAACATCAGGCAAAGCAAAGTCGCTGTGTGGTGCCGGGGATAAAGAATTGCACCACCCCATCTCTTCCTGTGGGTGTCGTAAAAGCCGACTAAGGGACCATTCCAGAGGATGGGCAGCAGCATCTCTCTGATGTTACCCTCAACCTACTGCGATCGCCAACCCGCCTGCCAAGCGTGGCGATTACGGCAAATACCCCTCATATACTTGGGGGAGGCCTTTGTCCAGCAGTGGACGTCTTTGGCTGAGATGATGATGATGAAAGCAAAGTCATTTGCCAACCCTTCTATTTAAAAAACAAAAGGCTTAGAAGATCAAAATATGATACGATAAGATGATATAACCAAACAATAAATTCTATAAGTATACGGTTTTCCAAATTATTATATTTTTTTATAGAATTACAATTTTGATAGATACGACGACACCTATAACGATTCCATCTTTGTTATATGTGTAGAGGTCTTCCATACGAATCATATTTTACAAGACAGCTTAGCCCTAAACCATAAACTTTCCAAGATATGAGCGATTTTATAGGTAAAAGAAGATTTTTAAATGATTCGAAGAAAATTCGAAAAAATCTAGAACATTCAGTCACAAAACAAAGATGACACATAGACACATAGACCTAGAGCTGCCAACTATTTTTCAGGAAATTAAAGTAAATCTATTACTAACTAGTATAAAAAAGGGATTTGAAGAAAAAATAAAGTATTTTCCAAATTTGTTTATTTAAGCGTTGCGTTCCGTTTCACTTCACCTGAGTCTGAGTATCATTCAGTAGCTCAGAAATTAAGTCAACATGAATATTCCGTTCAAACGCACGCATTAGTCGGAACAAATTATTTTCCATACTTTATTTTTATTAAAAAGAATGGGGATGAATATTAGAAAGTATGGGGATGGAAAATAACACAGGATACTGTTAATAAACTAACAGTGCTTAATATACTAACATAGTTATAAGTTATATATCTACTAACAAAAATTGTTTTATATTGTATGTATGTTAGTCTGTAAGGTATTTAATAAATGGGCCCCTTTGTGTTGTTACCATCTTTTACATTGTGTGTTGCCTGAAATAAATGATTTATTTATTTATTATTTTAAAGTATGGTTGGCCACCCTACCCCTTGCACCCCACCCATCCCCCCCTTGCACGGACACGGATCTTAGAACATCACGGGACAGTCCGAGCGCTGCTGTCGCGAGATCCCGTGTTGTGATAGCACATATCCTACTAATATTATAAACGCGAAAGTTTGTAAGTATGGATGTTTGTTACTCTTTCACGTAAAAACTACGGAACTGATTTGGATAAAATTCGGCACACAGATAGTTTATTACCGGGAATAACACATAGGATACTTTTTATCCCGATACTCCCACGGGAACGGGAACCGGGAACCACGCGGGTGAAACCGCGAGCGGCAACTAGTACCTACCTATATATCTACTCATGTGGTGAGAGGTTGTTTAAGTGTTCGCGCGCGTCGGTACAGACGACTGCACATCAACCTATCCAAAACCGTCAAACTTCTTCAATACATGTTCAACCATATGCCTTAGACACAAAGTTAGTTAGTTCAAAGTCTATTGATTAGACAGATTGTGTTCTTGGCGGAAAAGTGAAGAGACATGTCTGCGGTTTTGTTTGATTTTCTAAAATGTGTGTCAAGTCGAATATTACCCACTTGCTCCGACAGGGTGTTATAACACCCCTAAAAATATTATATAGATGTACCCTAATGTGATACTTTTAAAGTTTTATTTACAAAAACACACAAACACTTGGTCGAACTGAATGGGTTGTGAAATGATGGTGGATTATTAACCGTTAAGTGTTCGTGAGTGGGCATGAGTGTTGGCAAATGAAACAAAACAGCGCAACGGCACTTTTCAAATTCTCTCAAGAAGTCGGCGTGAGGACTTAGTAAAGCCCCACATCTTTACTGAGATACTCGAGGGGTTGGGGGGTCTATCATTTCTCACTTCTCATTAATTATCATCATACACGAAGGGGAAAAATACTAATGAAATTAAGAAAATAAAGACATGACCAAGACAGACAAGAAGTGTCTAGAACGAACGAATAGCCTTGATGGATTTCATCCGGAGCCGTAAAACAATTTTAAAAAAATAGAAAGATTGTGGTAGGGGACGCGTGTGTACAAACAAATCTTAACTTCTGCAGTCTTATCATTTTGTGATTTAGTGCGCACCTCGCTCATGCATGTAGTGCAGGGCTGGACGCAGGTCCGGCAGCCGCCAGGGCTCCACTCGCTCGTCCTCCCGCTCCACCTTCGGCACCAGGGCGCTCCAGCAGGAGTTGTCGGGGCGGGCGGTTGTGGTCTGACAAGACCAGGAGCACGTCTGCAACGTAATAATGTAATTTGAGCGCTCGCGTTAGAAAAAGATGGTGCGTGATTGATTACTGGAGGATGTAAATTAGGCACTTATTGGTGCATTTCCATCGAACCGCAGATACTTTTGTGGAGCAAGATTGAGTACTGATCCGATCCGAACCCATGTAGTAGGGAACGGGGACATGCACTAGTTCGTGATGCCGTTCCCTCTAGAAAAACTTTGAATAATTAATTTTATAGTTCTTACTTTAAAAATAACGATTTCACACCAAAAAAACCATCTTCCCTTTTTTACTCCTGTAAAGAAAAATAAACAAAATTCCTAAGACATGTCATTCTTAATTTCTTTTCAGAAAGCCAAATACCAATTTTCATGCATTTTTACATGACTGCCCAAAAAGGAGTGTTATGTTTTTTACTTCAAAACTGACGGACTGTCAAACAAACTTTCAACCCCTGTTTGACCCCCTTAGGGGATTATTTTCGTAAAATTCTTTTTTAGCGGCTGGTTAAGTCACTCAATTAACCTACAGTCCGATATTCATCTTATTTGCTTCAGTAGTTTCGGCTCGGCGATGATGAATCAGTCATTATATGGATATAGATGTAAAAAGCCTATAACTGTCCCACTGCAGATATATATTTATGTATTTATGTGTATGAATAAAAGTCGAAATATTATTTTCATAGTATATATAAATAATTATGTTGATGCATGCAACGAAAAATCCGAAACACGCTTTGTCCGACCTGGGAATTGAGCTGGAACCTTCGGGTATCGAGCCGAGCGCTTTGCAACGGCCACCGAAGCGTTGATCGTAATCGAAGCCCTAACATATCCTACTAATATTAAAAACGCGAAAGTTAAGTTTGGATGTTTGTTACTCTTTCACATAAAAACTACTAAATGGATTTGGATGAAACTCGGCATACGGATAGTTTATAACCGGGAAAAACACATAGGATACTTTTTATTCCGATATTCCCACGGGAACGGGAACCGGGAACCGCGAGCGGCAACTGTAAGCAATAAATTGTTGCTGGATGACAACGAAATGATCCGAAAACATATTTGTTACTCTATAGACCCTTTTGCTTCACTTTCATTATCATTATTATCGTGTACAGCTTCAAAAAGTTTACCTAAGCCCTCCTAAACAAAACCCGAATCACAGTGAAGTTGGAAGGTTATTTCAATAGGGCCTTTTATCTATTTGTGTTTAAAGCCCACATCGGCGTTCTGCCGCCCCGTTCGATTACCGGCACGAGTGTCCCATGTTCGTTATCAGATGCGGCACGCTCGCCACAATTACTTAAATGTCGTCCTAGAGCCCTATCACTTATATAACTAAAGCCAACCCTAATAGCCGGGGCTGCGATTTGGTAAAGGTTCTCAAAGTTCTGACGAGCATTCAAATAGTGACGAGAAACGACTGTGTCACAGTAACTTTTTCGATGAAATTGAAAATCATTATCATTTAATTTAGGCTGCAAAAATTAGCACTAGATTCAAAAATCGCAACAGAATGAGACAATCCTATAAGTTCACAGAACAGTGTCGTTATATGATTACAACTAGCGCTAGTTTTTTTTGAGACACCAGACTTTGAAGAAAACACTCACAACTGTTTACGAGTATCTTTTTGATTCCTGTCCATATCACCATCATCATCATCATCATCATCAGCTCATTTTATGTCCCCACTAGGGCACGAGCCTGTCCATATAATACAGGTAAATTCTTCTCCATAGAAATAGTCCAAATTAACCTTTTTACCGCCAACAACTTCTATATTTTCGTGCCGTCCACGCCAGCACTTCTATAGAAGTTCTTCTTTGTACCTACTTATTAAATTAAAATACATTTATACGTTGGCGTACAGCGGGACTTCGCGTGCAGGATAGTTGGGCGGTGAAAAGGTTAATGGACAATCTCCATTTCCTGGAGATTGTCCATTAATTTGCTGGACTGGTAGCCGCCGCATGTCTGTTGGCTGAGATGATGATGATCATTATATAGTTCAAATGTGAAAACCCTATCTGTAACTTGGTTACCGAAACATTATTCTGGACATTTTGGAATTGCAGTATCGATACATTGCAGTTTAAACCATTTCTCTTTGAAACCAACAATTAATTAAAAATGAAAATTTGAAGTTTGAAGTAATGCCGTTAACTTTAACTGGTTACAGTTGAAGCGTGACTGGTGACGAAGCTCAGAGTAATTATAGTTGTTTGATTTAAAAGCAATTGTCCCAACAATGGACAAACAGGAAAAATACAGGGCCATTTTTTTTTATTTGTATGTTTACGCTACTTATTTGGCTAAGCAATAATTTTGCTTAGCTTAACATAATAAAGATTCATTTGTGACTCCATTTTGTGTTAGGATTCTTTATTTAGGAAACAAACAGCATTTTAACAGATACAACTATAAAATCTTACACTCGCCAAAGGAGTTTCATAGTGTTGAGCAAACAATTACGCCTAAGTATGCGCTATAAAGAAAACTAAATCAAAAACAATGATTGTGTGTGATATTAATTTTTAAACTTTAAAATTTAATGAAACTAACCTGCTATTTTGAGATTTCATTAATTTGATGAATCCCTAATCAACGAATTAAATTTTAACAGTTTAAGGCTAAAGATATCAATATGATTATATTTAACGTTGTTCTCTTTCATAGCTCTACGGATAAAAAAAATATCCGGCCGATAGGAACATAAAATATGAATAAATTATTAAAGAATTGAAAATAAATAAAAAGGTACATATTCTTCTCCCAAAAAACTGTTCGAAATTATCAAAGAAAAATAAATCCTGTTACTTCCTTTTCTGATTTAACGGTTATGCTGCTTTTTCGCCTAAATAACACACCTAAACAGCAAAACTTACAAATATTTTCGATTGAAGTATACTTACTTAGTGTACGTTTATCCAGGTTTGAAAAATACCTCAACAACAAATTTCTCAAAGTAGCTATCTATAAACATTATATTGTTTTAAAATTGTTATAAAAAGTATTTGTCACATCTACCAAATATAAAGTCTATGGTCGGAGCTTATTAACAATTTACGCTTGGTTCCGTATAATTATTAACGTTACACCATAATGTCAGTGTTCCAACGTTAAATAATAAATCGGTGGACGCGATTAACGAACAATCAGTTGCGTGCAAACTTCATTGGGATATTTAAACGGAATTGCGGACGTTTCACTCGAGTTACAAGTGTGTTATCGATAAAATTGTTAGTATTTATCGTGGCGGTACCTCTATTGTCCTTATATGAAAGCATAAAAAGAAAGGCATTTTTCAATAGACTTAATAAAATAATTATTCTTCGCTGCCAGCTCCTCTCAATACAAGTTTCGCCTGCTGTAAGCTTACGAACATTAATTAAGAATTTTATTATGTTAGTAAGATTTCTTCATTCAGTTTTAAACTACTATTTTAAATAGAGACTTATGTACTGTAGTAGTAGTAGCACTTATTATTCACTCTTATGACGTTTAACTAGAACAAATAGTAAAGAAATGTAAAGTAAATAAGACTGTTCCACGGCAAGGCAAAAGCATTCCTCATTGAAAACAAATCATCACTACAATTGATGGGTAACAGCTTAATTACCACGCTTGCCAAAAAACAAATAGAACCAATAATAAAAATTTAAAAAAAGAAGCTAATCTTTCGCCTTGGTTACGAAAGGTCGTGTGTTCGTATACCACGTGAGTAGACTTATTACAAATGTTATTTTGAGTTGCGAAATACTACAACGTGATTCCTATTTTCAAAATAAATGAAAGAAGAATAATAACAACAAACGGTCATTACAATTTCGTTGAAGAATAGCGAAATTAATGATCCGCACACGATGCTTGCTGCCAATAAAAAAGCCCGCCAAAATGCCACTCCCAAACGAGGTAAGTAAAAAAGCGGCAAAGGCCACCGCGACATTTATAAGTAAGGCTTTGGGTGGTGGAACTCGCCACACATTAAGGCGCTGGCAACCATGAAACAGCACTCTCTATCGATCTGCATACAAGCAAAAGGGACGCAAATAGTGCGTGATTCAATTCAAGTGAGGAAATTCGAAAGCGCTATTTATTTTAAATCTAGAGGTTTTCAATATTTTAATTTTTGCGTTAACAACTTACTTAAGTCAAGATACCATTTTTCTAAAAAAAAACCAGTCTCATGATGCTCGAGTTCATGAAGCTGTAGATATACAGCTTCATGATGATGCTCGAGTTGAATCAATCATTTTATTAAAATAAATAAAATATTTTTGCGTTCTTAAAAAAGTATTACTTACGTATTACTTGCATATAAATATACTTAATTTCACCGACGTGCTTTTAGTAAATTAAAAAAATAATCTTCTAAATTGATACTAGTATCTATTAGAAGAGGTATCTTTGAGTTTTTTTTTCTATCAAGGTATAGTCGACAATGAAACTGCTTTACCACCTTAGAAGTGAATTTTGTTTGCATATAATAAAACAACAAATTATATTTTTGTTTAAAAGACCAAGTGACAGATACGTTGTCATCATTGACAATGAGCCTTAGCGAAATTTTATTGTAATGGAAGTTTTTGTCAAAGTGATAAAGAAATTTCATGGTCGACTTTACTTAATTTCATAATTCTGCATTTTGGATAAGTAAGCATAAGCAGTCTTTTCTTTTACAGCATATTTTTTTCTTGGTGTTTTATATTGTACTTATACACTTTATATAAACCTTGCATAAGTGAAGCGCATTTCATAGTCGCCAGCGCCTTAATATTAACCTTTTTGAATACGCCCAGTAGTGTTGTATTTAAGATAGTTAACGCCTCACGGTGTACTTTACTTTAAAGTTTTTTTCCAATTAATAAGCCAATTAAAATTAAGCATAAAAAACTAGAGACAAGTTATTACTAATCAGACGTTGAATAACAAGATAATAACAGAAAAACGTTTAACAACGAATTTTTTGTGTTGTTGTTTTTTGATAATGCAGACTGTTCTATATAATATTGCGTTACCAAGGTTGCACTTTAGACCTGAGTCTATATCGAAACAAACTGGTATTCGCACATTGAATATTACTTTTAATGACTTAATTATTGTTAATACCGACTTAGATAAGCAACTAAGCCATAAGATGCGATAGGACAGGATAAAACAAACAATAGGATAGACAAAATGCAACCACCCACGGTATAGCAATAATCGAAATGAATATCAACAGGCTAAAGAATGGAGTTGACGTTGGAGGCTGTTTACACACATTAGAATCTATATTTCTAATAGAGACATGGAAAATCAAAGTCTTTAAAATAACTTAAACAGACAATCTAACTGATCATGTGTACAGACCCGCTAAAACATTCAAATCCGACTTATTGATTGATTACGATTCTAAAGGTTGTAGTTAGGTCATTAAGGTAGTCGCCACAAACAAAACGCTTACCGTAAATAAAAATCGAAGGCCTTATCCCTCCTTTCTTTTATTAAAACAAAACTCAATTACTCACAATTGTTACAAAGCTGAATCCTGCATAATTCATTGCTCAACGTACAATAATCAAATTATTTGGAACACATCGATGTTATCTGGTAAAATTAAATGTATTCTATTGATGGATTGTGAAATGTTTTCCGATATTGATGTGTATCGAATGGAGGTTTGAAATAACAATGAGCAAGAAAAACGAGGCAATGTTGAATAGGATGGAAGAAATGTTAGAATGCAGGATGCTACCAACACAGGTTTCTACTGTACTGTAAACTACATTTCGTCAGCAAAATTATTGTTTGTAGGTACTAGGCAAGTAATGAATATTTAACAAGTCAAATATGTAGGTAGGTAGGTTATGTAGGTATAGACAAAAATCTAGGCCATCGGGGTACATCATGTTATATTTACTAAAGTCCGTACGCCTATTGTGTAATACTTTAAAAATGTCGAGGCAGCAAAAACGTACAACACGAAGAATGGCATATGGTAAGCCAATTGGAATCACAAAGAATTTTGTATTCTGAAAGCTTGATATTTTATCCACTTTGAGAATTTTAAGGGAAGATAAATTATTTTATATTGAATTGAAACATGTTATACGGTTTATTAAGTACCTACCTACGTTAGTTTATAAAGCCCTGTGACCACGGACCCTAAAAAGGGTTCAGTGGTAAAGTCCGGCTAAAATTAGGTATATGTAGATTTGTATTATCTCATTTCGGTGTGAAAATGTGTATTAGTCAAGTCAAAATTTTATTCAGGACGTCTTTTTTTTAGCTGTGGAGAAGAATGGGCGCAAGAAACTTCACAGCTTTAATAGAATTGAAAATATTCAATTTCAATTTTTTTTTAAATTTTCGATTATTTGGATCCAAAAAACTTTATTTTATTTCAATTTATTTGGAAATCCAACAGCTTTTTGGTTTTATATACATTAATATTATAAACACTGATAGCCAATAAGAGGTCTTGCTTTTACAAAACAATTAAGAAACCTGTTTTTAGGACATTAATAACAACCACCAACACATTTTTAATTCATAGGTTGCAGAAATTGTTAGTTATTTCTATATTGATTGAACGCTATTATTTTGGCCCTGTCCTACAGACTATACAACGTCCGAGCTAAGGGTTTAAGCAAATTTTCTTGTAATCGTACTAGTTAATAGTAGTGCCAGTATTATTAGCCATTCGATCACTTTAATGAAAACGATAATTTATATGTCAAAATTTTTACTTTCCAAATTTTTCGCCATGGGCCTATTTGGCACTGCTTTGATGCTCTACAAATTTTACAGTTTAATATATACTATCTACTGGTTTAGTAAGCGTTATGGTAAAGTAAAAAGTCTAACATAAATTGTATTTTTTCAGCCGATACACTTTTTTTTTCTAATTTGGCCGAATATCCTTACACCACAGTGCTACAAAAAATAATCTAATCCACTATTAGGCCACTAAGCGTAAAGTGTATTGGCGAATTCCGTTCGCGAGAGGGGCCATCGTTGACACAATTAATATGAAAATGATCGCATTGTCCGTACGTCTGTATGTCAGGCGTGTAATTAACTGCGTTCTGTGGAGTCCCTCAGGGCTGCACTCTGGGGACGTGACTTGTAAACTCCAATTGTTAGCTGAATAGGTTAGTGTAATTGAATTTGTGATGTAAAAATAATGTATTTGATCAATCAAGCTTTCAGGTAATGTTTCATATTACAACTATTACAGTTCTGCTTAACTTTGGTGAGAAAATGAATTTATCAATGTTTCGAACAATATACTGCAATAGATTTAAATATCTAAATTTAAGTTTCTAATCAAAACACGCTCATCTTAATTCAAATCAGTAATGTTTTAAACCTTGGCAATAAATAAATTTACTTTTTAAAGCTACCATAAACAAAACCACTAGAGAAATGCTATTAGAAAATAGCAGCTTGTATAATTACAAAAAAAGTCGACACCTTCCAAAATGTTTTGTAGCAAAACACAAAACCTCATACCAAGACAGTCCAAATAAGTAATGGTACCAACAAAAACCTCCGCACGTGACTCGGCGCGGCGCAACGCGACTGATTTATAACAGCATCAACTCTTACAATTGAATCGTTTGTGCAATCCGCGCAAAGTATCTATTAGGTACGTGTCTTGTTTGTAGAGAGGCAGGGCTGCCAGACGGCGCTATAATTGTATTAAAACTGACAACTTGACAAACAATATGTTTTTTAAAACCTAACCACTAACCTGTGCGATGCGTTTGTCGTTTGTTCAACATTTTTCTAGCAGTTTTGAATAAGTTTAAGTTTACAATTTTTTATAGTGGATAACATAAGCTTAAGTTATTAAATAGCCTATTGTATTGTCCCACTGCTAGGTAGAGGCCTCTATCATTGAAATTAAGTCGTCGCTATAATTGATAGGTATTGGTTTATTCAACACGCTTGCCAATCGCGGGTTGGTGATCAGATCACAAACCCGGGCTATGCATCATATAATAATCCGAAGCACGGTTTGCCTGCCCTAGGAAGTGAATCTCTGTTTACAACCGAGGCGTTCAATCCAACCTTAAAACGTGGTTGGTATTTTTTGTAATGTGGATGTTGTCGCTTATATGACAACCTTGAGCGTTTTAGTTTTCATATAGGTACCTTTGGAGTTTTGTTACAGCCAGAGCCTCTCTGGGGGACCATCCATAAAGGTTGGTTACGGATTGCGAAACTCTGCGATTATTATATTAATATGAAAAAAATCTGATGTTACCTGTACCCCACCAACCAAGCCAACAAATTGTATAGGAACGTGACAACAGCAGTAACGAATTGGTTTCTGAATTAAGATAATATTTCTTTATGTGTTATCTTAACTTATCTAGATTATTTATTTATTGCATACATTAACAGTATCACTTTCACATAGTACATAAGGTTACAATAAACTTGATAGCCTGTTACATACACACTGATCTTGCAAATATGTAACTAATCTAAAATACCTACCTAAAATATAAATAGCGCACGAATATATATAAAACTCAAAAACATATTCAGTATCCCGTTTTAATTTAATTGATTGTAAGGGCTCCTGGACTATCATTGTGTGATTGTGTATGTGTGGGCAAACGACCCCACGTTTGCACAAGGCACGCGCCTCAGGCGGTGTTAAATGTGCCAGGGACAACATTGCCCACTCTACATCTTCACAGATAATTATAATCATCAACATAATGCACTGTTACTTACGAAAAGTGAATGTTTAACCTGGTTTAGGACCACTACTCAATAATAGTTCTAATGTATAACCCCATAGTTCGTATATGTCGCCAATACAACGAGTTGACTCAAAGTAATCATGACCTAAATATTTTTACCTCTAGTTCAATGTCTTCAAAAAGAGCCTCAGGACCCTATTTGATTGAACAAAATACCTAAAATAAAATAATAATATAATATTCACGGTCGCAGGTCACCAACATAGCTAATATCTCAATATGTAAAACCATTAAATTATACTCATGTCAGGGATGCATGCTTTTAGGTGATGGTAGTGTATAAGCTTTTCATAAAAATTGTGCTACTATTTTTTTAACTGTTGCCTGTAATGTGTCCTTATAAATAAATAAAAATAAATAGTCCTACGCTAAACGGTTGAGTTAGTAGTTTTTTTTATTCCTTAAAGGTGCGCCGTCCATAAGTGACCAGTGTCATATGTTTTATTTGAAATGTCGTCGTCCATATTTATTTGATGCCGCGCGGCCATACTAATTGTGTATGGGGAATTTAAGGTGCTTAATAAAAAATAATTATTTAAATAACCACTTGATGAATCGAAAATGTAGTCTAGCAATTTGTAGTTTATCCATTGATGATTGTTTAGACAAAATCAGAGGTACAATAATTTAGATAAACTATAAGAAATCTACTAAACGCCGCCACTCTTTTTCATAATTTTTGCCCAACTTTAAATGATATTGTAGAAAAAACTATAGCGTGTTATGAATTTATGGTTCTGACAAATTGTAAACACGTTCCCTATGATACTAAATATATATTTTGTTCATTTAATACGATAGTATTTTCAATTATATCTACTTAACCGTAACTGCATTTTTGGCATTTTTTGGTCGGCGCACCCTTAAGAGTGAGCACTTGGCATCCATCTTACCTGATGTTAAGTGATGATAAGGCCGATGGTGGAAGCGCACTTCACCCGGGATCCTCAACTACTGAGGCACTAGCTAATTTACTCTAGCTACCGGAACACAACAATGCTACAAACATTGATGTTATGGCGACATGTTTGATAAGATGTAGCTAGCCAGGTGGAGGAACAAGCCTTACCACCAACCGAAATTAGTATGAGTTTGGTTAGTTAGTTAGTATGAGATCACGTCAGTACCTAGTTGGGATTGCACTTCGCTATCTCGCATTTAGCCGAAGCATCCGTTCGGCTACCGACTGACGACGCTTCACCGCACTTGGCCCGCGTGGTGTATTATGGCCAGTCCTCGGGAAATCTCGTGCCCCAGCAGTGGGGGCATTAAATGAGCTGGTGTTGGTAGAATGAACGCGAGTAGATCCCTGTTGCGGCCTTTTTTTAAATATAGCATAAGTTACTCAGCGCTAATGTAGCATTCTAATAGTGAAAGAGTTTTTTTAAATCGGTCCAGTAGTTTTTGAGTTTATTCGTTGCAAACATACATAAATACAAAAATACAAAGGTTTCCTATTTATAATATTAGTATAGATGGATAGTAAAATTACTCCGCTAGAACTGATGAAGACAGCGCCAGTGGAGCAGAATTGTGGCTCAATAGCTTCGCCGACCCGCAAGCTGTATCTATCTAAAGCAAAATGTTATACGTCATACCTTTATCCGCACGTCAAATTACAAAAAATTTGACAGCTTCCAAAAAGTTTTGTAGCAAAATCCAAACCTCACACCAAAAAGGTCCAAATAAGTACTTATTGGTTAAAAGGTCCAAATAAGTACTTATTGGTTGAAAAGACCCCATGTTCTAGAAATAAGTGGATTACGTGTGTAAAATGTGCTTAAATAAAGTGTTTAATTTTAATCTGCATTTGTGTTCACATTAACTTCAGAAAACATTAGGTACACAGATAATAAATAGTTTACCGTCTATTACCGAATGGTGCGGCGCCGACCTCCTATCCGACTACTAGCTGTATAGTATAGGTGCCCCCGCGATCGACAATGTTTGTACAAACAATCAATTAGTAATAATCCGTAAGCCCTCCGGCGCCTGCTGTAAGCGGATCGCCGGCCGGTGCGCCGGACCGGCCCGGATCCCGGATCCGATGTGGAGAATTAATTTCAATTTTAAATTGTGAAGCCATTGGGCCGTTGCGTTGGACTAACACGAGATGAAACAGATAGATCGATCGATTTAGAAACAGATAGATTGATTCGATTCGATTCGATAGATCTGTTGAAAGCTTGTTATAGAATATTACAAAGTCAAAGTCAAAACTTCTTTATTTAATTCAAATAAACTTATTTATAAGGTCGAGTATCAAATAAATCATTCAAATTTCTTTTTTCCTACACCCATTCAGAATTGCTTTTATAATAGCTGTGGAGAAGAATGGGCGCAAGGCGCAAGAAACTGCTCAGCTTCCATGGAAGCATATAGAAGAAAAGACAGACTTAAAAAATGTCGTTATCGCGTTAAAGCTTTTAGCATTAAGCTGGAGGGGTTATTCTTGACAAAAATTATTAATGACAAAAGAGATTTTTTTTTCTTAGAGTCATTAAAGTTCTGTAAACATCACACTAAGACAAACCATTTCTCAAAATACACTTCTAAAGGCGTTATACGACTGCACAACCAGTAGGTACTTACTACAATCGGTAACTTACCTTAAATAATAACATTGCCGCCGCCCGTGCAAATGAGCGGTAATACGTTATTTACCAGCATTGAATAGACGTATAAAAGAGGCGACAAGCCCTAACATCGTAATCGCTAGTAATTAACGCGCCTCTAGGACCCTTCGCTTAATCCCTTCAAAAGGCCGTCTCCAACGTTACCGGCTGTATTGTTTAATCATCGCTATTGATTGTATTGAAGGAGTCAAGAATTGGCACAACTTATAATTGTATATTAGTGAGCTTAATGCTTTATTATTAGAGATGTTTGATGGAGGCAAGTGATTTGGGGTTTGCATGTATACTTGTTAGATCCGGTTGTAGGAGTGTAGGTACTTAGGTACTTACTGTAGGTAGGCTTAAGGGTGCGCCGTCCATAAGTGACCAGTGTCATATGTTTTATTTGAAATGTCGTCGTCCATATTTATTTGATGCCGCGCGGCCATACTAATTTTGTATGGGGAATTTATGGTGCTTAATAAAAAATAATTATTTAAATAACCACTTGATGAATCAAAAATGTAGTCTAGCAATTTGTAGTTTATCCATTGATGATTGTTTAGACAAAATCAGAGGTACAATAATTTAGATAAACTATAAGAAATCTACTAAACGCCGCCACTCGTTTTCATGATTTTTGCCCAACTTTAAATGATATTGTAGAAAAAACTAAAGCGTGTTATGAATTTATGGTACTGACAAATTGTAAACACGTTCCCTATGATACTAAATATATATTTTGTTCATTTAATACGATAGTATTTTCAATTATATTTACTTAACCGTAACTGCATTTTTGGCATTTTTTTGTCGGCGCACCCTTAAAAGCCTACTAATAAATTAACTTTATGGATTTGAATTATTTTTGACTTCCACCGATTAATGAGACCTACCGTTATAGGTTTTGAATTGAATGTAATTAAACTAATTATTAATGAGACCTACCGTTATAGGTTTTGAATTGAATGTAATTAAACTAATTATTAATGAGACCTACCGTTATAGGTTTTGAATTGAATGTAATTAAACTAATTATTTCGTGTTACGTTAATTGACTAAAGGTAAGTAACTAAAGGTGCTTAGATATAATAAACATTCATAAGTAAAAGTGCGTTATCTCGCTGATTAGCAAAGTATACTGAATCTATATGCAAGAAATCTGCCCGCTTTTATGGGATCACTAGAGATACAGTTTCAACAATAAAAATCCAACATAATGCTGAATCGGTACCATTATGGGACCTATTCATTCCGTCATATTAAAGCCTTAAAAAGGGAATATAGGTAATAATATAAATAGCTGCTTATAGAGTAAGATTTTCACAGATCCCGAGTACCTCGCATTAAGACTTTATTCAATGGTCAGTAGTCAGTACCAACAAAAGAAAAGTATTAAAAAAACGCGCCACAACCACAGGGGGACAGCGACACGAAAATCCCCGATTAAATTAGTCCTCGCGAGCCGGATCGGTACTAAATTAAACATTTTCTCTTATTTAAAACCGAAATGAAGTCCATTTGAATTCGGTCCGGCAGTAATTACACGGTTTACGACGTGCCAAAGCTTACTGTCGGCCATTTTGCTAAAATGGCCGCGTCGCATCCGTACTCCCGGCGGGCGCGCGCGACACCGTTTGGAATTAAATTGGCGATGTTTTGAATTGAACGAAATTAATCAATGCATTAATTACCAAAGTTTTTGCGGGTGGCGGTGGTGCCCTGCTGTAGTTTTTGACTGTTTGGAATACCAAACGTAGTGAGTGTAAACGTATTCTTACTCTACATCAAATAGGGCAACAACAATTTTTTAGCATTATTATTGATATCTACAAACGGGTTTTTAACATTATATTAGGTCTTTACCTATGAAATTGGAGATTTGTATAAAGATTTTTTATAAAAATTTATTGTTCATACTAAGGTTTTTTTAATTTTCTAAGCATCTATTTATGTTAACACTATAAAAATTGTAGAGTGTAGTGTGTTTTTTCACTAGCTAAATATATCAGACATTAAAAAGAAAAATCAAGTCCCTTCAAAGCTACAATGAAACAAAAGGACAATTCCGCGAACAAAAAAGTTAGTCAATTTAAAAAAAAATGGGCGTTATAGAAACAAAATTAATAATCATTGTTATTACTGAAGCCTAAGTAACATAGTCCTAATTAAAGGTGTATATTAATAATATTAACAACCGGTATTGACTTTTAGAAGTAATACACAGTTAGGAGAAAAAAACTCCAATTTCATAGGTAAGGACCTAATATTAACCATGTTTTTGTTGATTTTGTTACATCTACATTTGCGCGCGCAATAATTACGAAAACTCGTCATAAATATACTATAATTAATGATAATAATATTTAATGTTACCCGAACGATTGTTTATCATCAATTATTATTAACATGATTATCAATAAATTACAAACATAACAAAACCTCTCATTTTGGAACAGTCTACACTCCAAAACTTTTGTTGGTAATAGAGCTTTATCTAAGTCTTAACGGCAGCACGGATTACTTTATAGACGGCAGCATCATTATAAATCTGCCTTATCCTTATCACCGTTCCAGCATTTGAATATCAAATAACAAACTCTTGTACTCTAGGCGAAGCAAACTCTGACTTAACGATACTCCAAGCGTCTTTACAAAATATAACAAGACGCACCAAAAATGGCATTCCATCAATAATTCCTTCACAATAACAGCAGCTTGCATTCACCAAATGGAAACGTAGCGAGCATGAAAAAAGAGCTAGGTAGTAATCGCCGATTACGCGACTCCCAACTACGGTGATTGGAAAAATTTTCCTTTTCGAACTTTTTAAATTGGATTCAAGTGAAGCTCGGTTTGGTTCGAATGCTCGGGAGACTTGGGCGGAAGTAGATAATGCGATTCGAGCGATGCTGTATTATTAAATTGCATTTTTGAGAAACGTTTACTGCGATGGCAGTGAAGGAGGTTTTTTGATAGCTCAATGGGTTGTTAGGTGGTTGTTTTATATTTTTTCTATGCTATTACCTCAGCATTTAGATATCGATTTTATTTTCTAATTGTTTTTAATAAGGTTTGGTCTTGTCAAACGATAAGAACATAAGAAATAAATAAATTTAAAACAAATGTTGAATTAAGTTGCATGTTTATTGCATAGGATATGTTATACAAACTAACATGAAGAAGTTAATATGATTATTAATTTATTAAGTATTAAAAATATTGCCGTTGTTGTTAATTTTTTATATTTAGGCTAAACTTTTTTTTTCTATGTATGGAGGAAGTTTTCCAATAAGGAAGAAAGCTTGACTTCGTTTAAGAAAGGAAGAAAAGAAAAGCCGTTGCTGAATATCTCGCCAATTCTTCTAAGTACACTTATAAACTAATATATTTGATTATAAGATATGTTTCTAGTAGATATTGAATGTAGATTTTTTTTATAATTTTATTTATAACCAACGACGAACATTGTACTTTGAAATGGAGCTGACGGTTGTACTCCTGCTGATATTTAGGCTTGGTATCAGATCATTTATAATAATTATCTGAAACTAATCATGAATTAAAGATATCATTCAAAAACGTTTTGAGAATAAAAAACTTACAGCATCTCTCGGCTGGTCCTCTTCCGTAGTTTCAATGTCTACACTCTCATCACTGTCCCGGTCGCAGCTTTTAGTAGAGCGCGCTGGCGACGAGCGTAGCGGCGAGCGGCGTGGCGAGCGGTGCGGTGAGCGATGCGGGGAGCGGAGAGGGGAGCGGAGCGGCGAGCGACTCCGCCGCGGGGACGAAGACGCTATTGACCTGCTGTTAAAATAAAATAGAAGGTACATTTTTATAAGAACTTTCATTATTGCGGAAATAGCCTAAGGCAGAGACAAATGGAAAGAGGGAAGGTGGGCCTTCGCCCTGCAGTAAAAACGGTATTTTAATATTGCTAAATGCACTTTAATGCTTCTTCTTTTTCTTCATGTGCCATCTCTTATCGGAGGTCGGCTATTATTTTCATGTCTAACATTACTGTCTAAACATAGTTCCAACTCTTCAACTTGTTTACTGTTCTGTAAAAATTCGCAAGTCTCGAACAGGTGATTGGTAAGAGATCATGTAGGACTGAGAGTAGTGAACTCATTTGAACGCTTATGGGTTTTAAGCCTAAATGCTTCGATCAGTACATCATTGATCGAAGCTTAAATGGCTTCTTAACTTGCTAGTTTCACCAGGGTATTTTAGGTTCTCATCCTAGCGACATGAAGGCGAAGTGCAAAGTTTTTAATGTGTATATCCTCCATCGCCTTCTAGATGGTAGTCGCATGCATGCATGCATGTATGTCTAATGCATTTTGTATTAATATGCATAAGGTATTAACTGGTCGAATCTCGTTCGAATTGCTGTGTGTCCTGAAGAAGAAGTTTGCGTTAAGTTTACCTATTTGGTGACCGCTGCGGTGACAGCGCTGGTGACAATTGTGGTGAGTCCAGCCGGTGCGAGCGCACTGGTCTGAACGAGCGCGGCTCTTCCAGCGCGCCGACTCCACTAAGAGCCGTCAATGCTCCTACGAACAAGGCATGTTCTGGGTACAAACAAATCACCTAAAACATTAAACATCTTGAAATTGTTTACATGTATGTTGGTAAGACAGAGAAACGAAAAACAATGAAGAAAAATAAAAGATAACCTGTCAACGATTCTTATCTATTTTTTATCATCTGGTATCCATCGTGGATTCAGCCATGATTTAAAAAGATCGACTAAAGATCCTTAGAATAATATAGTTAGTTATTGTTCTGAGCAAAGACCACATTCCATTATAACATTTTCATTGCTGTCTAAACAGAATTCAAACTATTTAACTGGTTTACTGTTCTGTAAAAAAACTGGTTCTGGAACACAAGAGTTCGAATGCCTTTGAACCAGCGTTATATTATAGTAGATGACCAGTGTTGATTTTAGCTAAGGCAATGCAACAGGCAAAAGCAACTAAGAATCCTAGGTAATCCGGTACTGTAATAAGTTACTTTTATAGTAGTAGTAGTAGTGTTTCTTCTAAATAGTCTTACAAATAAACAAAGAATAAGCTTCGAATAGTTATTCCGTGTTTTGTCTCTTTTACTCATAGCTTTTACTTAATTTGAAATGACCTTTACATGACAGGAACAAAACACGGAATAACTATTCGAAGCATATTCTTTGTTTATTTGTAAGACTCTTAAAAGAAATATTAGGAAATGTAACGTATTACGTATTACTGTACCTAGTACGTATTAGTGACTCGTGCCACACGTGGTTTATAGTGACGCGCGTCGGCTTGAGCCTAGACAATTTGGTAACATGGTACATTTCTTGCCTTACATGCCTTTTTATTAAAACGTCATGGCTGATGGCTCCGCAGCTTCGCCTAGAATTGAAGACATTACCAAGGGCAAAAGCAACTTAGCATGGAACATTTCCTAGCATTTCTTACCTGGTGTCCACAGCGTCGGCTTCAGCCAGGGTATCGCGTAGGGTAAGGGCAGCCTTGCCCCCCACACATAGTCTGCTAGACGGGGCACGGGGGCGTGCGCGGGGGGGCTTGCCGGGGCACGCTTGGCCTCGCTAGCCCCCTCCGCCTCAGGCCTGCGAATGGGAACCCTTCTGGAGAACAATTTTAAGCTGAACTTGATAAACGGATTTGGCACTTATACTAGTTGAGTAATTGACTTACCCGTATGGTAACAAACCGGCGAGCATGGTATGAGAACTTAGTGATCTTACATTCTGATTGAGTAATATGTTTGAGGTTTAAACTGAAATTTTGTTCTGTTTATACAATAAAGAAGAAGATTATGATGAAGGTAAAGGAATATGAGGAACGGTTTTCCCAAACAGCAGACGGATACTGCGGCGATACTTATCTTTTCTTTGCAACTTATCATCGCCCGAAACCAAACGTACGAAAACAACGTATAACGTTATCTGTGTTCCTCTCTATTAGCTTAGCCGCTTATAAAAATCAAGGATGCTTCTGAGCTTCAAAGATGTTTCTGATTGCATTAAAAACTTTAATTTCTCGAACCTTAAAGATTACTGAGAAACAGTAGGTAATCTGTATTCTCAGTAACTTGAGCCTTTAAAGCTTTGTGTTTGTAGGATTTTTACTAGAAAAGACTTATAAAATCACTAATTTGCTGACAGAATCAGACTTACCTAGCAGCAGACAGCATCCTCTTGCGCGTTCCACCATTGAACATCGCCTTGACATCTTCCCACGCGTGCACTACCTCATCAGGTGGACTGCCGCTGAGCTTCATGTGCCTCCGCCAAGAGTTGAAGTTGGCAGCGTCAGGCTGGATGTACTTGTCCCCGGGGCCAACTCGATGTGAATGGAATATGAACTTGTTGGGTGAGAAGAATAGGCCACAGTACGCGCATTTGATACACTTCGCTCGGGATGAGTTGTACCTGGTTTTAAAAATGGAAATGTGATATGGTTCGGTGTATTTAAGACATAGCTTTTAAACGATTTTTTTTGAATAAGTTACCGTTCAGCGCCATCTTGAGCTAAGTGAGAATAGAATAAGAGAAACACTTTGTCACAGAAGAGAGATTAGCTTTGTCTTGAATGAACGGAACAGAACTGTGAAGCTACTGCTTGAATTAGCTATTGATTGAAAGAAATAAGTTCTTGCATATAGACGATTTGATACAGAAACAGACAAGTAAAAAATATTTTAAATAAACTATTATCATCAGAAGTCGGAATTAGGTAAAGTTATTTATGTACTTACACTGATTTCATACAGCGAAAGAATAAAAAAGATATCCCTCAAATCCCGAGATTAATTTTAAAAAGTAAAAAAATCCCGTGATTTTTTAATAATAAAAGCTATTTACTTTTACACAATTTAAACCACTGCACGCGGGACGTTGCCAAATTTTCATCAACGGCATCGGATGTCCAAAGTTGCAAAATTCCAATGCGCACACGCGCGATGTTGCCACGTTTGTAGTATAAGGTCAAGACAATGCAGAATATAATAAAATAAACAAAAATCTAAATGTAATACAGAATTAAATATAAATAAATCTATAACATCAGACCCTAAATTAATTGCAAAATTCATTTAATGATTTCTTTGCTTCTATCGGCTTGTCCGATTCGCAGCGACAGAGCAGCGGCGGCGGAGTCGGCGTTCCAACAGCTGGCTGCGCCCGCGGATGCCCCTTGAAAAACCCTATCGAAAGTTCGATGTACCTCAGCCCGGTTGACTGCAGCGAGGTCCACAGGATAATTAAAAGTTTAAAGAATAAAAAAGCTTTGGTATAGATGAATTGCCGCCTAGCTTAATAAGAGAATGCGCCGATGAGTTAACCTTGCCGTTTAGTTTGTTGATAACACTGATAAAACCGATACACAAGAAAAATGACAAAACTGATCCCAATAATTATAGACCAATCGCTATTTTGCCTATAGCATCAAACATTTTGGAAAAGGCTATGTATGATCGAGTTATAAAATTCTGTAAAAAATACCAAATTTTTGATGATTCACAAAATGGCTTTTGAAAAAATTGCTCTACAATTCTAGCCGTATATAGATACATTCAGGAAATAATAACACTAATAAACAATAAACAGTACGGAGTAGGAATACTACTAGATATGACGCAAGCATATGACAGGATACAGCACCCGCGTACTCTGCGATTGTAAAATTGTAAACGCTTTGATCCCGCAGGGCTGCTTTGTCAGATGTCTCTTATTTCTAATATAAATGACCTCCCAAAAACAATAGAAGAGACCTGCGTTTTGTTTGCCGACGACATCTCCCTACTTACATCATGCAATAACAACAATAATATAAACCAAAACCTAGATCGCTTACTCGATAAAACATCAGACTGGTTAAATGACCACAACTTGAATATTAATTTTTCCAAAACCAAAGTCATGACATTTCATCCGCCTGAAAAATATAAATAAAAAATAAATATAAATTATAATTATAAAGGTACAAAAATAGAATGTATGGAAGAGTTCTTATTATTAGGCATAATTATAGATAGGCATATTAACTGGAAAGCTCATGTACAAAAAATTAAATCCAAACTATCAAGCTTTTCTTACGCGCTGCGCAAAGTAAAATGACCACTGATATAGAAACGGCAATAGTTACATATTATGCCTACGCGCATGCTTGGCTCAGTTACGGAATGGTGCTGTGGGGTAACAGCACGGACGCGGCTGTGCTACTCACCATGCAGAAGAAATTAATTCGCATCATAGGCAACATCGAACAAACAGAGAGCTGCAAACCGTATTTAAAAAAAAACACAATACTGCCACTTCTTTTTTTGTATATTTTGGAGGTTTGCAAATTTATACGCAAGCATAGCGAAATCTACAAAAAACGACAAGATATTCCGTCTAAATATCCATTACGGTACAAAAATAAATTAATATTACCCAGTTCCAGACTAAAACTGACATCTAATAGTACATTGCATTCATCAATTAAAATATATAATAAATTACCATCTCATTAATTAACGAAAATAAATATTCTTAGTTTATAAACCAATTGAAAAAAAATCCAATAAATAAATGCTATTACAGTTTACATGAATACTTCAATGACACTTTTAAATAAAAAATACATTTTAAATCTCTTACTAAAATTACTTTTATTACTTTCATGTCATATTTGTACATTTTTTTTCTTTTCTTGAAAGTAAAAACTTGCTATTATTATAGCGCCTCCTCTCTTCTAAACCCTATTGCGTGCCCGCCAGGGTCCATAATGATCTCCTATTTATGTTCACCATCTATTGTTTACATTGTGGAATGCAATAAATAATTGAATTTAAAAAAATGAATTGAATAGTTCGCACAACATAGCTTGTGAGAACCAATGAAAATAATAGCGGAAATGCAATTAGAAATCCCGAAATCCATATTAATATCAACATTTCGATGCAAGTACATAAATAACTTTACCTAATTCCGACCTCTGATTATCATGTCACCAGAAATAGAGGTGATCTAATAAAAACTTGCGTTCTATACCACCATTCTCATCATGATGAAATTGACACTTTTCCTCCTCCTCTTCTCCTTTAGAGTTACATACCTATATCTTCAAAATAGAAAAAGAGTAAGCTGCTTTCTCCTTCAGATCTTACCTGGCAGGCAGGAAAGCCCCGCGGCATCCCCAGGCACACTCGTGGTGTACCGCGAAGGCAAAGTCGTCGGGCAGCCGCGGGGGGGCGTTGTCACCCAAAAACGACTTGCACAGGCGCTCTGCTTCACGGCGAGTTATCATGCCTACGAACATTTAATATTATTTTAATAAAATTGGGGCTTAGGAAGTAAGGTAGGCAGCTTTTAGGCCAGGCCAATGATTTCATTCCTAAGTTTAGGAATATGAACAAAAGTATTTTGAATGTCGTAAATTTTTCAAGCAATTGTAGATTTTTTGAAAATGCCTATAATAATAATATAAAAAACATATATATATATATCATGACGAAGAACTACCGGAGATATATCCTGAAGAATGGTACGGTCGACATTTGTCGGGCATGCCGCCGTCCCGGGGAATAACTCTGGCACATTATCTCCGGTTGTTCTCATCTTGCTAACGGCGAGTATTTGCACAGACATAACCTGGTAGCTAGGATTATTCACCAGCAACTTGCTCTTCTATACGGTCTTGTGGACTTTGAAGTGCCGTACTACAGGTACACACCTGCGCCGGTTCTCGAAAACGGCCGTGCCACGCTCTATTGGGATCGAGCTGTCATCACGGACAGGACTATTTTAGCTAATAGGCCTGATATCGTGCTGATAGATCGATCGCAACGCCGGGCAGTGCTTGGCGATGTCACCATCCCACATGACGAGAACCTTGTAAAGGCCGAGAAGGACAAGGTCAGCAAGTACCTTGACTTGGCTCACGAGGTAACCGCCATGTGGGATATTGACTCGACAATCATTGTGCCGATAGTCGTGTCTGCGAACGGTCTGGTAGCGAAGAGTCTCGACCAACACCTTAAGAAACTCTCGCTCAATGGTTGGATCAAGGGTCAGATACAGAAGGCGGTACTCTTGGACACGGCGCGAATAGTCCGAAGGTTCCTGTCTCTGCAGCCCTAACCACCGGCAGCATGAGCCCTGCCCTGTTGCCGGCGGTACCCTAGGCTAGGTTTTTTATAATATTTTTATGTTTTGTATGTGCTTTTGTATTTTACTTATAAATTAATATTATAACAAACCTAGGCTAAGAAATAAAAGAAATAAAGAGATAATAATATAAAACCTATTTACTTTAGCCAACCCCATTTTGTATATAAATCACTGGATTACTGACCACATCGCCTAGAAGACACAGGCATGGCACCCGCTCGCCTCAAGATCTCCAACTGTACTGGAGTGCATTGTACGCAGGTGATGCCAAGTGCTACCCTCCGATTGTGGATCTCGTTATAGGAGAACTGCTTCAGCAGAGTATTGGAGATTTGTGCCAGGCATAGCCTCTCGTTCCCTTCGATTATTAGAGACACTATGGGTACTCCGTATAGGAGGACTGTGCCGACCTGGAAATAACTTGGGAGTTAGTACTGTAAAGCTTACTTTAGAAACGCTGGTAGTATTGAAAGCTGCTCCAGATTTTTAAATAGCCTACATTCACCAAATTGATGCCTAAGAAACGCAAACTAGTTTACTTAGTTTAGATAATTTCGATTATTTTGCTCTACTAACCTTAATTTTAAAACCACAGTAAGCAGTACACTCAAAATGCACTATATTATTATTTATACAATGTTATTGATGTATTAAGACTAAGTTTATACAAATATAAATGTATTCTTATTCTTATATAACTAGCTCCGTGTTATGATGTAATCAAAAGCTGTGTGTGTGTCTGTAACCGTTGAATAAAAAAGATCTATGAGTGGAACACGATCGCGCACCCTCTGACATACCAGATCGGTCTCACTGTTTGTGTAAAATTTATCAAATACAAATACAATACAAACAGTATAAATATTCACAATTAATTTGAACGTTATTTAATAAAGAAATCGAGAAAATTTATTCTCATATGTGTAAAACTCAAAATCTTACGGCATTTAGTAAGTTTAAATGTCGATGTCTCATAAGTAGCTGTTTACCTGATTAGGTTTTGAGTTCAACTGTAGAGGTTTATGTTCCGATCTGGGCTTCAGGGTCTCTCTGGGCGGCATAGCCAAGTTGGTTGCCTCCATCCTAAAGGATAAACACAAAAATACATTTAATTTAATTATTCAATTTACGCGTTAATCATAAAAATTGTCATACGAGTAGTCTAGATCTGTAGCCATTACTTTTTCACACACACACACACACTCACACTCACCCTCACACCCTCACACACACACATGCACGTTCCTTTTCTTTATATTTTTTGCTTTTTATATTTCTCAATGTTATATGTTGTCCTGGGAAAGAGCGAGTCATCCCCAATACGAGTATTACATTACTTACTGGGGTGTCTCAATACTATGTAAAATGTAATTGAGAAATAAAGCTATTTTTTTTATTTTTTTTTATTACTTATTTTTCTTAATCAATAGATTCATTAATAATTTTTTCAAATTTATTTTGTGTACAGTTTTAATTTTTATAGTTTAAAACTCTATAAAAATTGTAAAAAAGATCTAGTTAGCGTAGGTGCTGACGAGTTCCGAATTTCCGATACAGAAAGATCCGTGCCTAGCAATGTGTCATTTATAGGCAAATTATAAAAAAGACAAAAACCAAAAATACACGAAAAAACATACACACTAACGATCCATTACTCGAACAAGGCAATAAAATCAAATATGGAATGCGCGCACCATTAGAAAACCCTACCACCATCCAACAACAAAGAGGAGCATTATAATAAAACGACTTAATTTACTTCTGCCGCTCAATAAACTGCACAGTGAGAAAGCGTCGAACGAATTGGAACAAAAGTGATCATTTTGTATACAAATAGGCAGTTTGCGTGTGAATTTACTGTATCGAATATCAATTGGGTATATTGAGGGTGTAGGGAACTAATGTTCGGAACACCCTCTTTGAGGGCTTAGAGTTCAAATCTGTTTTCATTATAAAACGGACGCGTATATGTATCTCTAAGGACATCATAATACTTGTTAAATTACCACGAATTAGCTTTCAGAAAATTATACCTGTTATGATAAACAATTATATGTTATATAGTAGGCATATAAAGTGTTAAGTCGTCATCACCATCATCATCATCGGCCAATAAACCTCTCACGGCTTGACTCAGTAAAATTCGAAACACTCTTTAAACAATTTAAACCGCAAAGAAACTTAAAAATAAATAACTAACTTGACTTTTGTTAAATAAAAGCAATTGGCTATAGAAGCATTAAAAAGATCCACTTTAATATAAATCACAATAGTAAACATTTTAGCGGAACGAAAGCGACATTTCAAGTCCCCCATCTTTTAAATGTAACAAAAACATGTCACCACTCAAAAGTGATAGATCACTTTAAACAAACCGGCGCGGGCGGCGGGTATAATGTCAAAAACCAACATAGGGCTGTCGCCATTCACAAGGCACTAGGTCATTATGGGGTGTGATTAGTAAATTTGTGCCACCCCTGCACAGTGGGTCGCACCCGCCGATATAATTGATTAAGTTAAACGACATCACATTATTGTAATAACTGCATATGTTGCTTTTCGTTGAGGGTGGTGTTTCTCTTTGATTCTGTGGTGATTTGGTAATATCATTTGCCTAATAATATGTGTCGTTAAATTAATAACGAAACTGCCAATTTATTATATTGTTTTCTATGATAAGACAATATTCTTGTTATTGTAGTTTCATAAAAATAAAGAAAGAGTGTCGACTGAAGCTAAATCATTTTTATTTCATAAGTTCTCTACTGAGAGACTCTATTAGTAATTGTATAATAATGCATGGCATAATAAGGTAAAACGACAATACTATGTTACAAAAAAAACAACAATTGTGATTTATATTTATCAAAGCTTTTAGCCTATTTAGAAAGATTCTAATGCAGCATTGCGAATGCAAAAATAATAAAAATCAACAAATATCGCCACATTTGTTGATTATTATTATTTTTGAATCCACTAAGCCTAGTGGATGTAAAACTTTTTAATAATAATTTCCACACGCACAATAATGGTCTCCTATTTTCAATATTCCAAATTTCACGGCACAGTGGTTAAAAACGGTTGAATCGCGAACAAAAAGTTTATAATAGATTCACTTGTAATTATAAATCCCTTATAAGGGCCATATGGTGTTGATATCTGCGATACGGCACTCCCTCGGGGCCGCAGGGATGAGCACATGTGCCACTTGTATCGGAACTAATCGTTTTTTGGGGAAGCACGATACTTGCATGTAGCCAATTACTGGTAGAATAGCAATACATTTTTGTCATTTTAGAAGTTTTAACATATACACATAAAGAGTAGCTCCAAAAAGAGTAGCTGCTAGTTTCTTGCTGGAGTCCTCTTAGCAGAATCAACCTTTCGAACCAGCAGTAGAATCGCATTAAATAATTATGTATTGTTTATAAAATTATATATTTTTGTGTACTGATATTATTTTTTATGCAAAATATATTTTTGTCTTTTTTTGTGCAACTTGACGTTTATAAGTGCAGCTTATATGCCTAAATTGAATAAAGGATTTTCATTTCATTTCATTTCTTGTTGGAAAACACTGTAGCAAGCAAAGTAAAATACAATTTTTAATTAAAACAGTCTGTTAATTAAAACAAGTTGTGAATGATTAACTATTAGATCTGGGTGCCGAGATTTATTCACCATCCGACGATCATGTTAATGTCAATATGAATTTGTTTGACATTAAAACAACTTGTGACAAAAATGGTGGGTTGCAATTTTGTCATACTAATTCTTATTTTAGTCGATTTTATCGCATGGTTAATATAACTATATATTTAATTAAATATCTTAGACTAACTTAAAAATAGTTTTATAATAATTTTGTGCACACAACACCTGTAAGTGTTTGTTACATTTAGTTATGTATTTGCCCCAGTTTTATCTGTTTGGAAACGATGTAAACTAACGTTGGTAAATCTAATTAATTAATAATAATACTAGCACTCTGAGGACCTTTTTATTAAATGGGTTGTTCGGTGGCTCAATACTGTCCTTTTGCAATAACAAACGGGATCAATAGCTTGTGTGCCTTTCAATGCATGGAAAATCTCGTGATTTGTATCTTGTTACTGATCTTGCTTGCTTGCTGGCTTGCTTTACTTTCGCGATTATCTTTTGCATAATATAAGGTTATTTCTTATTGATTTTTTTTAGCTTTTTCTTACATTTATCAGATAATTCAGTTTTAATGCCTCTGTGGTTTAGTGGAAAAGACCACGGGTTTAGACCCAGAGGTCCCAGGTGTGATTCCTAGCGGGGGTATACATGTTTGTGTAATCGGTTTGGTTGGTGGAAGGGCTTGTTTGTCCGGCTAGCTACCACCATCTTATTTAAATATGTCGCCATAACATCAATGTTTGTAGTATTGTTGTGTTCCGGCAGCTAGAGATAAGATAGCCAGTGCCTCAGTAGTTGAGGATCCCGGGTGAAGTGCGCTCCCATAATTGGCTTATCATCACTTAACATCAGGTGAGATCGAGGCACTCTGCTTACCCGTAAAATATATTTAAAAAAAAGTTAAGTAGATAAAATCTTTATCAACACACATCCTATTTGTTGCCAAATAAATGTCCAACCACACGAGTCTTCCACTTAAAAAGGGTGACCAGACGAATTGAGGTATCGGGATTTCAACGCAACGATCACCGCATTGACAACATGTTGTGCATTTCAGGGATAATCCGTGACTAAAGGGACATACATCTGTTTGCGTCAAAAGCGTGCAGAGGGATTTTAGGGTGACTATCTATTGGCAGTTTTGAGGACGTCCAACTACTACGTAGTAGTTTTAATGACTGTTTCCTGTTGCTGCTGTGATTAAAAGAGAGAAATAATTATTTCTATTGCAATACTAGAAAAAAATTACTATATTTCCAAAACCACTGAGGTACCTAACTGAGAGTTTTCTATAATTTTGAATGGCCACTTGTTATCATAGCTGTAAATTGTTTTGTCGTTTACATAGGTATTTTTTTCTCAACAATGAATGCTGATAAAACTAAACACTGATGATTTATTATCATCATCATCATCATCATCATAAATATTGATCTACAATCGGCTCATTAATGGACTCAAGCTTTGCCACATAAACATTAGCACACGGGGAGATGGTGCCATGATTGATCATAATAAAAAACCCTATTTAAAACACTTTTCTCTTTCCCCTAAACACTTTAAAACGGGTTAGTAAGCAAAACCTTATTTACAAAAAAAATACTATTCTCTTTCCCCTAAATACTTTTTTGTAGTCACCGTAACAAATACTATGTCCTCGACCGTCACAGAAAGTGTACCTCCGAGGAGCTCCCTTTGTGCCCAATACTATTTAATCTTCATGAGATAGCATTTGGTCCACTTTTGGGAACCCCAATTTTTCCGCTTCGTTGTTTGTTAGATAGTTTGCGAGAAACTTGCTGAAGCAACGGCAGGGTCTTTGGACAATAATTAAAAGATAAATCGATTTTGTTGCGTATATAAAGGTTTTGCTGGAGTTATTATGTAAGTCTTTGACCAGTGTGTGTTGCCAGTGATGACATACGGGACTGAGACGTGGTCGCTCACTATGGGCCTCATAAAAAGGCTCAAGGTCACTCAAAGAGCAATGGAGAGGGCTATGCTCGGGGTTTCTCTGCGTGATCGAATCAGAAATGAGGAGATCCGCAGAAGAACAAAGGTAACCGACATCGCCCGAAGAGTTGCTAAGCTCAAGTGGCAGTGGGCAGGTCACATTGCTCGCAGGACTGATGGCCGCTGGGGCGGGATAGTCCTGGAGTGGCGACCGCGTACCGGAAAGCGCAGTGTGGGCAGGCCTCCAACAAGGTGGACCGACGATCTTGTGAAGGTCGCGGGAAGCCGCTGGATGCGAGCAGCACAAAACCGGTCGTTGTGGAGATCCTTGGGGGAGGCCTTTGTCCAGCAGTGGACGTCTTTTGGCTGAGATGATGATGATGATGATGATTATGTATGCCTTGTGAAAGGCATTCAATGGCTTAATTGCTTATGTGTTGTTGACGTTGGAGCTGAGCCGTAGCATCTAGCGCGATTGTGAAAGCTACGGTGGCTAGTCTTGAGATGGTTCACATAAAATTATTTGTTTTATTTTGTAACATTGATCTCGCTATGTTTTGAATGGTAGGTATAGGTAGCATTCGTTTTTGCAAAATATGACTAATCAATCTTAAATGGCGGTCGCGTGACGCTATCTTGGGCAGTTCAGTTAAACGATTAATATTTTTTAAATGTTTATTTTAAGTGACTATTGGTTTTAAATAAAATACACATCAAGGGGGCTTAATTCTGTATTTTGTTTTTTTCTATTCTATGTTAGAGGTATTGATAAACATAATAATATGCTGTTTGACTATGATGAATGAATGATAACCGAAATTCATTTTGTAGTATATGGTTTAAAATTAGTATCAAGGGATCATTCAAATAGGTAGGAACTTAGCTTACCTTTGCTTCCAACGATAAGTAAAAATTTACTATGATTTCGTAATTATTTTTGTAATTGTGCCATAGTAGTGCGTTATGTTACGTTTTGTATGAAGATTTTTTATAAAATTTTATATTTCTTACTAACGTTTTTTTAGTTTTCTTAGCATCTATTTATGTTAACACTATAAAAATTGCAGAGTAGTGTATTTCTTTCACTAGCTAAATATAGCAGAAATTAAAAAGAAAAAAAAATAAGTCCCTTCAAAGCTACAATAAAACAAAAAGACAATTCCGAACATAAAAAGTAGTCAATTTAAAAAAAATATTGGGCGATAAAGACACAAAATTAATAATCATTGTTATTACTGAAGCTTAAGTAACATAGTCCTATTTAAAGGTGTATAAAATTATTAACTACCGGTATTGACTTTCAGAACTTTTAGACCTTTTAATAAGTGAGAAAAAAACGTCAATTTCATAAGGACCTAATATTTTGATAGAATTTTTTTTTGAAAATTCCCATATTTGCTTGGGTTATAGGAACCACCTTAAAGAAAATACAAAGCACTTTACAGTTAGACGATATTTTGAAAAAACGTTTTATAACTGAATTTATGCAATTTAACAGATACCTACACTTATATGGGAGGTAAATTGCAGTCTTAGCAAAAACCAGTATTGCTAGAACTGCAATTTACCTTCAACTGAAAGCTGAAAGCATTTTGTCATATAGTAAGGTTAAGTTGAGTTAGTTTATATAACTAAGCCGAAGTCACGGGCGCACCGCTAGTTCTAATGCTACCCTGTACGAACAACCGGAGACCGGCACCGACATTCAAAATTCAAACAAAATAATTATCGTAACATTTGACGGCACAATAGGCCAGGAGCTGGGACCTTTAAACAAACTCAGTTTCGAATTCCAAAGCATTCAGCTACAAAATTAATTCGCGAGGAGCGTCGTTATTTACTCTGTTACTTTGTGCGCTTAATTGGAGTCTACGGGCGAAGACATGGGGTTAATTCGTCAATTAATATTTAATCGGCGCTTTGGGCCCGCCCTGAATAGAGCGAGAGCGTGTTTTCAAAAACGTTTAATATTGCAGCGAGTTGTCGTCGCTGCGCAAACTTGTGCCCGGATTGTTACACGTTTAGTTTGGGCGGTTTTATTCCGTCCATTCTATTCTTTTGAGGGGCTCTCGCTTGTTTCGAAATGGGTTACGTAACGTCATGATGCGAGGTAGTAACTCAATAAATATGGGCTATTTTGTATATTTTGTCTAGATAATTTTAAAACTAAATATAGCTCTCAAACAAAGACGACTACCCGGTAAATGTAACACGGTATTAGTCAGCGTCGTTTGTTAACGTTTAAAGGTATTACTCACACCTTAAGCTCTTTATATTGTGCCTTAAGCATCAGATCAATTATTAGAAAATAATTTAAGCAATAAATTTTACAACACAAATAACATTACTAAATAAAACTTTACAATAGGTAATTGACACTAAAAGGTGATCTCAGCATGATGTCAGGCCTCCTAGATTATCTTGAAACCTGACGCTGGTCTTCCGCTAACATCATAGTGTGGGGAGGAGTTTAACCATACACAAAAAGACAAAGCAAGTACAATACATATAAAATTAAGATGATACCGCTTTTTTATTATTTTATAACAAATATATTTATATTAAAAGTAATTATACTGTATAAATGCTATTTTTACATATTTATAGTTTTATTTTTATTTTTAGCTGACAATCAAGGTCAGGTGCTATTTCAGTTTGGAGATAATAAGTTATTAAAATTCGTTACAGCTTATACGTCAGTCAAAAAAGCTTTTGAGTATGAACTTACAGAATATACATAAATAGTCAATGTTCCATCAAAAACAAATTATTGTATCTTAATATAAACTAAACGCCTTACTAATGAACGCGCTTGGAGTAGATATTCCGTGTTTTGTTTCCGTCTCGTAAACTTCATTTCAAATAAGAGTAAAAGTACAGATCTTCGTATGTCTTATAGTTTCAGACTTTCCCATACTGACCGATTTAAATGAGACAGCCTGTATATAAATGGCAATAATAATTAAAATAAAAAAAATATTAATATTAAAGTCTGAAATTCACGCGGAGAAGTTGCAGGTAAAGTGCTAGTATGAAAAATCATAGAATACCAACCAAGATGTAATGCTCTCGTAGCGTAGTCGTAGCTCGTAGATCGTGTAGTACGCGATGTGTACGCTACAGGCTACGACTCAAGAGCGAGAGCGCTACGAAAATTTTGTCACAAAACGCTTAATTTTCCTTTTCTTTTTTTTAAATATATTTGTTGTCCCACTGTTAGGCAATGGTTTTCCAAAGTCTCTTCGAGAAATCTCAATCGCTCGTAAAGTCCCACTAACCAATCTTGAACGCAGTTCTTAAAAATCTTATTTAGACAGACACAAAATCCTCAACCGTCATTTCAGTATATTAACCTTATCTATCTTGCAGCCAATAACAATCACGGGGGAAGTGCTCTAACAAGCAACCAACTTTCTCCATCAAAAACCAAGTTTAAATAAAACAATTCACCAAAACGAACAACCGGCTTATGCATGCAAATTGTTACAGAATTTACTTATAAAAGTAATTGAATTGTCCGCGCGCCCGTAACGACATCTGCCGAGTTTGTTTTGATGAAAACAAGTATTACTTTGTAGCGCAGCGACTCGTCTTTTTATTAAAATTCCCCTAATATTGGGCCTTAGTAGACGTAAGAAACGACGGATGAAAACACTAGTGAAATGCGTCACGGCTCAAACATTTTGAGGGGGATTAGGGAATACGATCGTCAAATAAACTTTGGATGGATTTAATTAGATACCTATTATATTTATTTATCTATCCTTATAGTAGTTAAATTGTTTTTTTTTGCATTGTGAAAGTATGTTCAAGTACCACTTGAGACAGACTTATTTTTCTACAGGTTACATTAACCTTTTTACCGCCAACAACTTCTATAGAAGTTTGAGATTTTCGTGCCGTCCACGCCAGCACTTCTATAGAAGTTCTTCTTTGTACTTACTTTATTAAAATACATTTAAACGTTGGCGTACAGCGGGACATCGCGTGCAGGATAGTTGGGCGGTGAAAAGGTTAATCTTCACTCCTCCTTCTCCGTACTATAATTTTTCATTCATTTTATTTCATTCAATAATTTAAGGTGGCAAATAAAAAGGTCTAGCCTTGTGCAATAACATTTCAAAATGTAATTTTCGCACGACGCCGCTCCTAAAGGCAAACTCATAAAAGAAAGTTAAAGCAGCAAGAACCACGTTAAGAAAAATGAGATTTCCCCGACTGTATTTTCGTGAAGCCATTAGAATTTGTACTTTTAAGTGGATGTTAGTTTAAGTTGTACTCATATGTAACCATCGTGACAAGTTAAAACTATATCAAATTATGCAATTTTTATAGTATAAAAAGATATATTCTAATATATTTTTAATATTACTTGATCTTATCCTACACATAATTATCTGAAGCGATATAGTATATTATCTTGAGCGAAGATCACCGTTTTACTATACGTAGTTGTACTCGTATGTTACTATCGTGACAAGTTATAATTATATCAAATAACACTAATCTTTTTTATATTCTAAAAAGTTATAATATAATATATAGGGACATTGCTTCCCTTAGTGCTTTCTACCGCCTTTACCACGGTGAATGCTCTGAGGAGCTCTTTAACCTCATTCCTCCCTCTCCATTCCTTTCCAGATCGTAGCGTGCAGGTCTGAGAAGCCACCCTCATACCGTGCTGACCATCAAGACACGTACCAAAAAGTTTGAACAATCGTTCCTTTGCCGAACTGCCCGTATGTGGAATGCGCTTCCCGCACACGTGTTTCCCTCCTCTTTCTCTCCCGGGTTATTTAAGCGGGGCGTGAACAAGCATTTATGCAGGCCATAGTGTGAGCGCTCGGCATAACGTGGTAGCGCTGTGATGAACGCTTTCACTTCTTGGGCTTCACTGGCTGCTTTTCATCAGGCAGGGTGAGGCCATTTTGGCGTGCCACAATAAAAAAAAAATATATAATTATCTAAAGCGATATAGTATTTTAACTGAAGCGGAGAGCATCGCTTTACTATATTGTAACTATTTCAATACTATACTATTTTGTAACTATTTCAATTTAAATTAATTACTTCTTACTTGGTACACGAATTAATATTAAATTGTTTTTTTTTTTAATTTATTTATTTTTGTGATTCTTTTGGTTTTGGGTGTCCATGGGTGGTGGTGATTGCTTCCAATCAGGTGACCCGCCTGCTCGTTTGCCTCCTTCTAATATAAATATATATATTAATATTAAATTATAATTAATTAATTAAATAATTAATTAGTATTCAGTTCGTTGAAATTATTGAGTGCACTTTAACGCCACCAGCGTTCAATCTGCACAACAGTCCGGATGGCTAAATCGTGCATCTCCAAACCCGTATTATAACTGCACGGCCGCTATTAAAAATCTGAGCAAATAAAAATTGCGCTGGTATGTATCTTAGTTATCTTAATTGACGTTCGATTTCCGCAGCAAGATCACATGAGTAGATATATAGTGAATACATCTACTCATGTGGCGAGAACTTTGCATCTAACATTCTATGTAATCAAATACCACTAAAGTTACGCTTTATAACCGCCGCGGGTTAAAAATGCATTAAATAATTAACAACGCTTCACGCAAACATTTTGAAAACTAGTCAGACACTTGTGCAATAGACACATAAGTGTCTAAGTGTCTGCTATAAAGCAGAGGTGCTGTAGGACGTGCCGACCGAGAATAGTCAGAAGCCCTAGACAGGGCTTGGAAGCCGAGATCTAGACAGCATCGGGTGAGTCGTTGGTTGTAATTATACTTCATCTACTAGTTGTTTAATGGCCTTTGTGTGCTAGCGCGCACAGTGTACCTAATTCTTGTTCTGTGTTTTCCCATTTCTCCCATTCCCGCTCCTCTTGTGGTAGAGGTTATTGTACATTTGCCACAAAGTGAATTCGTCACAGAAAAAAGTATGTGTCTATTTTTTTAATTAAGTTAATTTGTCATATTTTAGTTTCGACCTGTGACGAACTTACACATTATTTTAATGCATGTGCTAAATTTTCTTTAAATGTATGGAGTATACAGAAATGTGACGAACTTACTTTGTGGCAAAAGTGCAATAACCCTGTGGTAGCTATTTACACGTTTCACCAACTTCTATTATTAGCAAACGCAAATTACTATGAACGTAACATATTTATAGTAGCGTGGGGGCCAGTAGTGGAAATTTCCGTGTAGCGTAGGTTTTGGCGTGATCGAAGCAAGAAAAAGGCGGTTCGAGATTCGACGGGTTTGGCGGTATCCTGCATATGTTTGTGTGTTGAAATATACGCAAACATAGAAAACGAAACGAAGCTGTTCTCGGGATTACCGGCGACTCATCTTCACTTACTTAATTGATAATTTTCTTACTTATCTACGATGTCGAACGTAGAGCATTTCTCCGGAGTCGATGGTGCTTCCGTTGGAGATTTTGCACGCGACTTTAAATGCGTCGCAGCCATCATCCTAAGTGGCATGAAAAGGAATTGCCGGTCATTCTCGCCACCTATCCAAAGGATCCGGCATTAATGTTCTATAAGACGATTTACAATTTTTATTTAATTTTCTTACTGTAATCTGTATTATTTTATTTTTATGTAATTTCCAATACAATGTAAATTGTTTTATGGAATAAATAACTATGAACTATGAACTACAAACCCGACTTGGCTTTAAACGACATCTTGTCGCAACTCGACAAAGAATTTCCCTCGGCAAGAAATGCTGCGGCAGAGTTCTATACAGCTCAACAGAAGGGTTCCGAATCTTTGTTGGAGTATTAGATTATCTGAGCTCGCCATGAGAGCGAACGTAGTCGATGAAAACGACTTTGTCATGACTTTCCTTCGAGGTGTTCACGAGAATTATTCCACGAGAATAAAAATACTGGCGGTGCAGAACTTCACGGACAAAGCCTCCTTAAGAGCTACTTTGGTTCGAATGAGTAACGTTCTAGATTGTAATAACAGTGATGATACGTTCAATTTACCGGTCGAGGAGGCCACTGGGATTTCACATAGAGATTGCTCAGGCGACCGTACGTCATATCGCCCAATTATTCTCCTGTAGCCGATAGACAAGGCGACCGTACTTCATACCGTTGGCAACCTTTCTCACCAAGGGATAGTTTCCCGACACAATCACAGGGAGTGAGAAACGAGGAGACTTCGACCCAACGGTATCATCTAAGGCCGTGCTTTAACCGTGTTAGTAATGCTCCCCTATCCCCTAGTACTACACCACAAAGAGGAGGCTACGCTACAGCCGTCCTGATGGACGACAGCAAAGAGGCGCATTGAATTTTCGCTGCGAGACCGGGTGCCAGATAAGGAGCGCAGAGATACGCACCGAGTCCCGACCGCAGTCTCCAGTACGCGCATGCTCCTCTGAAGGAGTAAACGGTCGGTCGTTCCCTAATCCGTATCTTAGATTATCCATAGGAATTGCAACTGTATCCGTAATAGTGTCACAAATGGTCAAAAGGTGCGGTTTGTTGACTCAAGCTTTACCGCACAAAAGATTTTTAAAAACCGTGACCGGTTCTATCATCCCGATTGAGCATGAAGTGATGACAAACTTCGTCGTCGAATCGATGGTGTATCATGCCAGATTATTGGTTATGGACAAGCTGGGATCCGACTTAATTTTGGGAGTTGAATTCCTTCTGGAATATAAAGCAGTTATAGACTTCGATGGAGAAGCAATAGTTTTAATGAATACAGATATCGGAATTCCATTCGTCACTCCGAATAGTGAAGAGACTGGGACCGTATGAAACTATTCCAATAAGCCGACAAGATATGTTGTATTCTTTAAGTTTTTTTAATACACAAGAAATTGTAAATCCTGTAAAATGTAACCTTAATGTCGGTATTAAGAAAGAAGTTCAAACCTTGTTAACTCCGAACCTAAGTCAGGCTCATAACTCGGTCCAGAAGAATAATTTTGATATAGTGCATTGTTCGGGTAAAGGTAATGTGGTGGCAGATTTTCTAAGTCGTAACCCTCTAGAAGAGTTAGGTAGGGAGAATGCTTCTCCGAGTGCGTGTGACGACGGGTTGCAGATTTATCGTTTGGGAGATATTAATCTACAGAAAAGTCAGAGTAGAGATAATTTTTGTTCCGGATCCTCTACGTGAGCAAACGTAGAGGTTTTTCATTAGTTGATGGTTTATCAATTAAAAAGGTGAATAGATCAGGTTTCAATAAGAACCGTAAGTAGTAGTTTCGTCTGAAGATAGGTTATCAGACGTCTTGTCGGAATTGCATGATGACGTGTGGTCATTTGGGTTTATCCAGAACCTTGTCCAAGTTCAGAGAGAGGTATTTCAGACCGGAGGCTGAAAGGAAAATCACTAGTTATATTAGATCTTGTCTTAGGTGTCAGGAGAGGAAGAAAAATTTGAAAGTAGCTCCTCTAGAATCAGTTTTAAGTAACTCTATTATGGATAAGATAGGAAATGGGAATAGTAGGTATAATGTGTCCGGAGGTCGCAGCTTAAACAGAAGATCCGGTATGACAGGAATGCCTCTAGTCAAGTGTTTAGTCCTGGACAATTAGTAATGGTCTTTACCCCTTCCCTAGGCGCTTAGTTGCAACGATACCAATCAAGCCCTAGGCGTATTACTGGTCGTAGTTACAAGCTCGCTAGATTATTTCGTGGACAGTATTGTATCTTGTATCGCACCTCTAATATGAACAGCTTACTTCACGGTAGGAGTAGATCCATGGTTGTACATTTTAATCGGTTAAAACCATATTTTACACGGTTAGATTAATGTATTATAATTTTCTTTATGGTTAATATTTATACCTCAGAATAATAGCTTTAGCTAATGTTCTTAGGTATATACAAAGTTTAGAATTTGTTGTTAATAAAAATGTCATTGACATAGAATTGTCATTTGATTATATTAGGTTGGGGAAAAAGTCTTTTCGCATATAGTATGTATGTATTTGTATCTGGCTGGTTTTGGTATCAGTAAAAGTTTAAATTTTAAAGAAGATAATTCTAAATTCAAACTAGGAAAATGTGTGATTTGAGTAAATCTAGGAATATAATAATTCGTATATGAGAACTAGCCAAGTTAAAAACCTTAGGCTTCAATATATTATCCTTAGTTATAGGAAGTAATGATATTTTCTTGGCACCCATTTAGATCTCTTCTTTTGTCGTTGAAGTCAACAACCAAGGCATATAATCATATTGAACTTGGCTCTGTGATATGTCACATTTAAGTTTTAGAGGAGTTTTTTTTTCAGTTTACTTAGAAACGTATTCCTGTGTTCGACACAGATTCCGTTGCCAATAAATAAGATAGATTTTCATTAACATTTTACAGGGTGACAGCTATAAGCAGTATTCCATTGTAAATAAAGGCTTAAATCATTTGCTGACCTTTATTTTTAATGTTTAAAGAAAAAATATGTTGGTCACTGTTTCCTATCAAGTACTGGTGCCTATTCTAGAATCTAAGTTCATATATCTATGTACCGTCAAATGTAAATCGAGCTCAATTAAACTACTATGTAGTTTGTTTGTCTAATCTCGACGGCAGGGGTCCCGGTCCCAAAAATCCGCAACTTAACAGGCAGGTGGCATGAAGTTAATGTAGATATAATGAATTCGCTGCGAATCGCCCGGCCCCTGTTTGTCTTTCAATTAGGAGGTCTCGGGAGAGCCCGCCCCGCCCGCACCCTGCACACCCTCCTTCAGACAAAACGCAACAACGTTAACAGGGATGTCAGTTGTCGTTTCTAAACAATTGAAAACTTTTTGACAAAGAAACTGTGATACTTCCAGCCCTTATGCTGCTTTCTATCCAGAACTTTGAACACAATTAAATACCAACGTTGCTTACAATAAATCATCATTATCAGATCGTTTTATGTCCCAACTGCTGGGGCACGAGCCTTCTCTATGGATGGATAGGGAAAAAGGGTCATAAACCACCACGCGGGCCCAGTGCGGATTGGTGGTTGTTAACGACTACTAATGCAGCCGGGACCAACGGCTTACCGTTCCTTCCGAAGCACGGAGGAGCTCGAGATGATACATTTTTGGTTACCCACCCGATGACCGGCCTTTGCGAAAGTTGCTTAACCTTAGCACTCGCAGACCGGGCGTGTTAAAAACTACTACCACACCTAAGATAAATATAATTTAATTATTCTTTTGAACAGCAAATCTAAGCCATGGCTTTGTAAGCCATACGGTGGAGCACTTGTACCGTAAAAAAGCCGCAAGAAACTTCGTAAGATAAGGTTTTTTAGCCATTCTTACAATGCAATATACATGTTTATTATTTAACCTGATCATTATTTTTTTATTTAACCTGAACATAAAATTCTTTAACTTTAAAAGTTTTTAATAAACGCTCCATTGACAATGCTTTATAGTGACGCTATAGTTCGCTATTCCCATACAATTTTCTATGAAAAAAATGGTTTTGGCAATTGCTAAAAAGTTTATCTATCGACTAAAGGTGAACGCACACCTGGCTGCACGCACGCGCCGCAGTCGCCGCAGCCGCCGCATTCGAATTGTTATATGAAATTCTGTGCAAGTGAGCAACTGCGGCGCGTGTGGTGCAGCCAATCAAAACCCAGTTAACTAACAATTCAATCCAATTTTAAAAAAGTATAGTTATAAAGTGTCAAATTAATATACCTACATAATAAAATGTCACTTTTAAATGTAGAGAGCCTAGTTGACAGCCCTACCCGCATCTATATTTAACGAGGATAGAAATTAAATCTTCCGCTTGTCTGTCTCGTGCGCGAATGTAATTTTCGCGTACAATGATTTTTCTAAGGGTGCCGTTCGAATTAACTTCTTATTGTTTTGATTTTTTTAGATTAAAGTTACCTACTTCTTTTTTTACAAACATCGCACAAAGTCAATTAGGCTAATTCTTAATTGTAGGGTAGGAAATACGTTTTCTATAATAAGTAGAAAGATACTTTAACTTTTATCATAATTTACGTAAAATTGTATTAAGTTGAAAAGGTAAAAAAATATATACTGAGTTTTCTGCGTAGAAGTTTTCTTAGTTGAACTGTATTAAAATCCGAACTGGTATAAGACCCAGTAGTTTCATTTGTTCTTTTTTGGGTTTTTTAGAAAGATGAATTTAAAATATATTTACATTAAAACACGTCTGAAAACAGACTCAAACTGTACCTACAATATTATTGCTGCAAACAGTAGGTATTTTGTAGAGACAAGGGATTTTTTTATAAGATATATTTTTTTATCGTTCGTTCCTCTACCAAGTGACGCTTTAAAACGATATAAGACTTAAAAACTGGCAAACAAAACATGTAAAATCTAAACTTGTGGTCGCCCAGTGGTCGAAATTCGTCCGTAATTTTATTAAGGCTGCACGGATTGTATCCTAAGCAAAGAAAAATTAGAAAGACAGAATGTGAGTTTAGATTGGCATTGACAGATTTCGGCTGCTCCTCTTCTATTTTTGAAATTTATGAAATTATTGCAAAGAGTATGTGCGTGTGTGTCAAATACATGGTAGTGTGTGTAATGTTTGTTTTATTGATTTAATGTATTTTTTATGCATAATTATTACATAATATTAACATTCTGTACTCCTTCTCTATATAAACTATAAGTGTGCGAAATTTCATACTCCTCCGTCCGCGCAATTTTCTCTAAATCTGTGGTTACAAACTCTATGCGCCGGCGCTGGGCCTGTAAATTTTATATGGAATTTTACCATCTCATTTGTTCTACCTTCACTCGAAAACGGCTACATGTCCATGGACAGAGTTGAGTACATAGGCAGATCATTATCTTGGATAAACACAGAACTTACAAAAGAACGTTTTTTCATTTTTGATGTTTAATTTTACACTTTATTGTAAAATCGAAATCGGATCGGAACATTTCAAATTTTATTGAGAATAAGACACCAATTCGCTTACCAGTTATAAAGTTCAAAGAAGAAACTATGATACCAACAACTTTCCTAAAACATACGGCACAAAACATTTTGTTTTTCTTAGTAATAGCTGAAAAAAGCAAGTTTTTTGACTTTACTTTTTATAGACCGGGAGATGTTGGTTGGTCTAAATAAGAAAGATATAAAAAAGTAAGAATGAACAGATGCTCGCGAGAAATCGTAGCTAAAATCAAATAAAATCAAATCTTTATTACTAACTAAGTGTATAAAAAAGGTGTTACATTTTCAGAGGAACTTATTATAACTTATTCGCTATTTTCGAACACGGCAACTTTTCCTATACCCAAAGTTCCACGGAGCCTAACGAGACTACTGGTATGAACCCATATCCTACCATTATAATTTTGATTTTTACATTCGCAATGCTTTAATTATGTGTTACAAGATAAAATTTTACTAGAAAAAATCAACCAGTGCCAGGAAGCTCGACTGGGTATCGAACTAACGACCCTTGGATTACCGGTCCAATGGTCTGATCGCTGAGCTACCGAAACCCCGGGGTCTCAGTTTAATTTTTTATAATTTTTTATTATTTTTATTAGCTTTGTAGGTGGGTTAGTAGTACTGTTGTTAAGTGTCAGCAGAGCGCATCTTAGCGAATCTTATCAAAGACTTGAACCCACGGCCTTCCGTAACCTGGGTGACCGCATTTTTAATTGAGTTACCAACACATTTTTATTCCTTTCTTCAATCTTCAAATCTGCAATATTCTAGCTTCTGTTTCTAACCCGTATCTTGTCAATGTCATGGTAATATATATTTTAACCTTCAACTTCCCAAATTAGGAGTTTTTTGAGTATTATATTATAGTTTTTTGTAACTCTTAATATGTGACTTAATAATCTCAAAATTTAAAATTTGTAACATTTTAAATATAAATGTATTTATTGTTGTTACAAAATAATTTAGAAAAGCAATGAATAAAGAAAATTAATATTTTTGTGAGAAAAGTAATAAATAATTAATTATAACTTCAAAATCTTTTTCTATTGTATTTAAAATACATTTTAAAGTACTTGATTCCTGTTGTTAAAAGTTACAGTTATTACAATTTATATTAAATGTCCAGCAAATGATAAGCTACCTCAAATTAAAGTTCACTTTAATTACTACACCAAAAAAAATACCACATTTTCTAACACAAATTTTATAATATTTAAAATAAAATATTCTTTTACCAAATTTTTTTTTCTCTTTTTCGTCAAATGAAAGTCAATTAAATTTGTTACAAAAAAAACTTTCAGGAACTTTTTACGTAAAACTTAAATATTAGTTATTAAGTAAACCATTGACGCAATCTAATCCTAATACGTATAACACAAAAAAATAAACACCTCAAAAATATTTAAAAGAATGCTTACTCGAAAACCGCGTTCCGTCGCACCGCAAAAAAAATCACAGTAATTCAAAACATAGCTATGGATACAAAACGCTCCTGCGGCGTCCACAGAGTAACTGTCCTGCACTGCACAGAGCTGGCCTAGCCAATCCCGCCCCGCCCTACGCCGCCCCGCCCACAGCCCACCAAACCCACCAATCAGAATCGGCCCAAAACCTTATTTACTCGTATCGCCCGCCCGCCCTCGCCGTCTCATCTTATCGATTGGACTACACGCCACTTATTTAAGGCGGCTGAATTAATTTTGTGATTGAAATTACAAGTATGATGGTATTAATTTGTTGCCGCCGCATCGCTCGTTTAACACGGTTCTTATTATGACTCTGATTCGGTATGTATTTAGCGGTTCGCTCTCTGTGGCACGTTCGTTGTATAACGGAACTACTTATGGATGTAGGTTTTTGTAAGTTTTTGTTTTTTTAGGAGTTCGGAATATGGGTAATGTTCTGTACTGTCTATAGCTTTATTGTTCTACGTTCTATAGTTTTTGTTCGTTATTTGTGTTGGCGATGGGTATTGTCGTTTGTTAAGAAGTTGGTGATGATGATGATGATGATCCTCTACACTTTAAAGCTTATTTCCAAAGTGTATTTTCAATGTTATTTTTATTCGTGCAGCTTTTAGCTAGCTATATATTTTTAAAGTATAAAATAAAAATAAATTAATGTTTATCTGGCGCGGGAAGGAAATCTACTTAATATTGCCCACGCACGACAGACGGAATAGTCGATTTTTCACAAATTTTTATTTAAAAAAGTACTTCCATAGATTTTTATTGTACGTTTGATGGCAAGTTTTTGCTTTAAGAATCATTTCTTTATTAAAAAAATAGATTTTCTTTTTTTTGTTAGTAGGTAATGTTTAAATGACCTTTTGCAGCCTTTAGTTAATATTAATAGTAAATTCAAAGTCTTCAATATTAAATTATTCAATAAATTGTCTTAATTTTTAAATAAAACTACACTTAATTAAAAACGCGTGTTTTTTACACAATAGAAAGCAATAATGCATGACAACAATAGCAATAAATGAAAAAAAAAGTCCATTAAAATTAACGAGCACCACATTGGCAAACGGAGGTAAGTACAAAAATTATCAAAAAATGCCATCGAGATAAGATGGCCCCCGACCGCGGCGGGAATCATGAACTCCAATAATCACGGTGTCATAATAAACAGCGCCCGTCTGTCGGACAGATTTAACCCTCAATTATAGAATTAAGCTGCGTTGAAGGGTTGAGAGCCCCTGTTGCGTCAACAATTGACGTTTATACCTAGTGCTGTTTTGGTTATTGCATGATGATGATATCGACAAATGCAATATTTTTAGGCTTGCACATATACTTTTTGTGATTGAGTAAAAATAACATTTTTGCTTCTCTTGAACAAAAATACTTATTGAAAGCTTCTTGGTTGTTAGTGTAGTTAATTTAATATATTGCTTATCAAGCTTAATAATATTCTGTATTAGTAGATGATACAAACAGCCCAAGTAACATATGATTATTTACATATAATTTTACGCAACATTGTTGCAAACAAATTACAATTTGAAAAACCACTACTACTACCACGATAGCATAGTTGGCAGTGCACCTGACCCGGCATGTAATGGGGTGCGGGTTCGAATCCCGCTCGTGGAATTTTCAACACTTTGTCTTTTTTCCAAGTACATTAATTCCAAGTAATATATTATTTAAACGCTTGTCTGCAATAAATCTACCGAACAATAGCGGTAACATTCAAACGCAATTTTGTTTGAGAGGACATTTAGCGAACTTATTTTCTTTACACCTGATATTTAAGTAGAAGATTGCAAAATCATTCTAATTTGTAGGTCACACTGATTTGTTATTTCTTTTTTTGTTGTAAAACTGTGGTAAGATTGATGAAAAATAATATAAAAGTACAAACTGCAAGCCAATAAGGTTTTAGTCAAGTCGCACATCATTTCGAATTTAAAATATTATTTATCCTGCTTGAATTGAGAATAACAAAGTCGTAGTAATACACTCGCTCTTTGCAACCATTACAAAACGTAAAAAATATGTTATGATTTTTATTACATACGTGAATAAAAAAGATGTTAAACTCTTAAATGTGTTTGTGATTGAAATGTTCTTCTACAATAAGAAAGGCATATTAAAATAAAAGAGAGATAAAAAAAAATTACTTATCATGCATATACTAAGTAGTAAGTACTAGTGATGGGCCGTAGTAAGTATCAAAGGAGGTAAACAAGATTTGAAAAAAAAGAATCGATGTATCGTTTGTGATCGAGCTTAGCGCATACCTACTACCCTACCAGCCGGTTGTTGTTCAATACTGACATAATGAAGTGTTGTCACGCCGCCGCGCCGCCCGCGCTATTGTGTTGCCGGTGCGGTGTGCGCGCACCCTTATACGTATCGTTAACTGCCTTTTACAAGTTCACGGCTGATTTCCAGGAATAATATTGTGAGAATTTAAGTCCTGATTACGTAGGGTTTAATTACCACCGCTCACCTAATTTTCATGCTTGTGAAGAGTTTGTTTGTTTAATTAAACGAAAACACATAATTTATATTTTCAGTTACTGCTAAATATTAATTACTTTGTTGTTAATTAAACTTGCTTAAACTTTACCTTACAAATAAACAGAGAAACAAGATCCGAATAGTTATTTCGTGTTTTGTCTTTTTTACTCTAATTTGAAATGACGTTTACATGACGGGAACAAAACACGGAATCTGATGTATTCTAGCTTTATGTTCGCGGCTTTGCTTATATTTAGTAATGAAAGCCAAACTTATTAAAGGTAATTAACTGTTTTTCACACGTGTAGGGATCAATAAACGGTGACTTTTACGTATGCTGCAGCAATACCATCTTTTACATCTCAGCTATCTTATATTAAAAGAACATAGCATAATATTCCTCCCGCGACTTAAATAAGTTAAAATAGAAATTTAAAGAAGTAAGTGGAAACAAGTGACCGTGTCTGTGCTATGGTTTGTGTTGCTATGGTTAGACGAGCGGTATCAGATCCAGTAAGTTTGGATCATAGTGGGGAGTACATTTTATTGTATCGGTTCGTTAGGTGGTAAGGGCAGTCCGCCTGGCTAGTTACCACCATCTTTTCTAAGTCTGTCCATGGTCTAGTTGTTAAGGCCACTGGTCTTACACGCAATAGTAAAAGATTTTCATTTATTAACATTATAAAGCCCATCCATGCGAGCTAGAATTAGTAAAAAATGTATAACACAAAATAACGCAATAAAAATCACTCTGTACAAGTAACTTTAGTCCGTTATGAAACCTCCTGTACAAATTGTCATCCCCTACATAAGGGGTTATTTTCCAAAAAAAACCTGCAACACTTTATAAGTTATAACCAGGCCAAATACTGAAATTTAAGGAATGACAGATTTCCATTAAAAATTTTTACCCTTAATTTACTTCTCTAGGGGAAGTTTTCGAAAAATGCTAAAACACGTCATTTATTATTTTATTGTTAAATCTATAGATTGATTAAGTTATTAATATTGATAGTTATTACTTTAAAAATAACGATATCCCAAAAAAAACTTCTTTCTTTTTTTTACTCCTTTAAAGGAAAATAAACAAAATTGCTGAGACAAGGCATTCCTTATTTTTATTTTTTTCAGTAAGCCAAATACTTACCAATTTTTATGTATTTTACTTCAAAACTGCCAGATTATGCCGGTTAATAATTAAACTGTGAAAGATTTTTTATATGTTTATAATAACGCCTCGGTGGCTGAGTGGCAAAGTGGTCGGCTCGAAAGCCGGAGGGAGGTCCTGGGTTCAATCCCCAGTTCGGGCAAAATTTGTTTCGGCTAAAAAATGCTAGTGTATTTTAATGCCCAAGTGTATTTATTCATCTAAATATCGTCACTTGCAGGTTCGATTGGTGACTTTAAGCCCCTATTCTTATTAAGAATTTGACTGAAACTCAAAATCACCTAAATGTCAGTTAAACCATTTAACCAGCAAATGACATTGGAAGCTGTCAATAAATACACCAAAACCTATAATATATATATTCCTGGGCGCCTTATACAAATTTTATTTGCCATATGATCATTTTTTGAGAGAGATTGCTGATTGCCTCAAACGGCATTTTCAGCGTCACCGGGCTTTTCGGGGGGCGGCGAGGTACGTAAAGGGTACCTCAAGCCGTGTGAAAAGAATCACCTCCAGAGGTTTTCTAGAGGGAACGGCATCACACACTTAAAAGTGCGTGTCCCCGTGCCCTACTAGATTCTCCGAATGGTTCGGATCGGCAGCGCTATTCTCTAAGCAAAACAGCGTCGAGCTCGACCTTGAACTCGCTCATAACTTGCAAACGAATTTCAACCTACTTTTAAACAGTAATGAAGTCTAAATTCCTTTGCAAGTTATGAGCAAGTTTAATGTCGAGGTCGTCGCTGTTTTGCTTAGAGAATAGCACTGCAGATTGGGCCATTTGATCAGGGTCACGAAACCGAGAATTGGGTTGGCAATCTGCATTGAAGTAGCCTCCTAACTAACTCCTGGGTGTCTAGTGTGAGTTTTGTTAACTATCCGTATTCATTCGATTACGTTTACGACAACGAAAATTAGTATGCCATTGAAGCAGCGCCTCCTGGCGGCATACGAAAGGAGTTAACATTTTGCCATACAAATTCACGTTTTTAATAACGAATGAAACTAGCACGTGGCACCCTGTTTTGTGAAGAGACTTCAAATTCAAGTTCAAATTCAAATATATATATATACCAATTGTTATGATTTTGTCTGTGCTTTTTAATAATGATGATAATTATTGTTGTTTTAATGTTTCAATTATTTTATTTTGTGTTGTGTGCTGTATTTTAAATTCAGTTCCATATTGTTATGCCCAAATTGGGTCATGTATGATACTATAATTTAATATTTGTAACACCCTGTCAAACTACATGAGAAACAATAAATTTATGATTTATGATGATTTATGATTTATATATATATATGTCTCATCACAAGGTATTTATGTATAAAATACGTAGGTATAAAGGTACATAGACAAAATGATACATAACAAGGAAATGGAACGCATAAGTTTCCCTTGTGAGAGACTGGTGCTTGCAATAGGTTTGAAAAAAACCCGTAGGCCACACGTCACCAGCGCCCTATTCCGCGGATTTTAAGTTAACTAACCTGAGCTATATCTATAACTTATTAATCTATACTAATATTATAAAGGGAAAAGCTTTGTATGTATGTATGTTTGCACGCTACCGCGCACGATCGGCGGCTACTCTCATCCAGCTCTTGCCAGCCTTGGAGAGGCCTATGTCCAGCAGTGGACTAGTATAGGCTGATGATGATTATGATGATGATGTTTGCAACGAATAAACTCAAAAACTACTGGACCGATTTCAAAAATTCTTTCATCATTAGAATGTGGCAAGCCAAAAAGTTAAAGTGTTCTCTTGCAAATCCTCGTTTACGTGATATCGAATGCCGCATAAAACTCGTATTAATTAGCCACGCCGTTATCGTTCAAACAAACATAATGGTCTACTTACAATTTACATTGTGATTTTTGTCGCTACAAAAAACATCTATAGATATATATTAACCATTAAAGGTTTTCTAAAAAAATAAATAAAGGAAAATACTAGCGCGTAATCTTCCCTAAACATCTCTTCGCATACCAATTATTTGGGGATTTTTCTTTTCGTTTACCTTTTAATGAATTGGGTCTTTCATTCAAATGTAGGTAGGTAAGCATGTAATTATGTTTTTCAATGGTGAAGCAATCTTGTGCAAGGAGATTTAAAAATGTTAAAAAGAAAATTAGGTATAAACAGTTTAGCGTGCGAGCAGGCTCGACTTTTTTGTAGCTTTAAAAGTTTATATTGCCATTTTACTTCAAAATATAGTTATAATTTATAGAAAAGAATATAATAGGAGAGGTCCCATGCCATCCCTGTGGCAAAAATAATGGTAGGTAGGTATCAGGTTTTTTAGTTAGTAGGCCTTGAAGAGGGAAGAAGAGTCTTCTCTTCTTCCCACATAACCTGAAGCTGCCTCTGGCCTCGGTGTATTCGTTAAGGTGAGTCCAGACAATATGACAAAACATGTTATATACCTAGCATAGTTATGTAGCACGTTTTATTAGTTTGGACGATAAGTATCAATAAAATAACCTTAAACTTATAGTTTTTTTACACTATACTGGTTACTTAAACTTAATGTGAATACACTTATTTATTACATTTACATATATTTTCCATCACCTATGATTTTTCAAATGTAGGACTAATCTTAATTTAATTAAGCCGGCGGTTAAGCTAACTGGGGGCTGTAGGTGCAGTCGGGCAATGCAAATCGACAAAACATTAGCTAATAAAGAAAGGTGAAGCTCCCGCCCCAGTTTCATATCTTTGTCTTCGTCCAGCGTACCTTTTAAACGGAGATAATAGGGGAACAAAATGTTGATCACCCATTCGAGTTTCGACCGCACCTAAGGTTACTTAACTTTCACGTTCGTTACAAAGAACGGTTGAACGAACACAGTGATAAATTAAAATAATAATAATAATAAATAAACAAACTTCCCTACACTCACACCAATTATCTAGCCCAAGAGAAGCTTCGTTATGAAACTCGTTAAAATGGTTACTAGACAACGGATAAACATACTTAAAATACTTAAATACATACCGAGACAATTTAGAGAACAATAATTTCTAAATTGACCCGACCGGGGATCGAACCTGGGACATCAAAGATGGCGACACCATGAAAACCGGTGTACAAACCACTCGATCAAGGAGGTCGTCACAATTCAAAATACAGGTTACGTTTAGGCAATATGTAGTTATCAATTTTATGTTTTTACTATTCTTGTTTGTTTACGGAGTTTATGGATTTAATGTTTAACTTTTACGTCGTTTCAAAAGGTATGAGCGCACTTCACCCGGATACCTCAACTACTGAGGCGCTGTATCATTATTATCTCCACTCCATAAAACGAGTGCTTTAGCTACTTACCTTGGGATCAGAACAATGTATGTGATGTTGTCTAATATTTAATATATTAAATCTATATCTAATCAAGCCGGCGGCGGTGCTTGCAGTTTATGATCCTGAGCTATCCCTGATTCAGAGAAGGGATGCTACTAGGGTTTTAGCTGGTAGACCTACCCTCCTCTTACCATACCCTTCCCCATCAAGCGTTTCATGGCTGGAAGAGTCTCACATAAAGGCCGTATGACTGTATGACCATGACTGCTAGGAACGTGTCAGGCAAAAAAACACTTTGTATTTGTAGTGTATCTCTTTGTAAAAGCATAGAATAAGAGACTATGCCCACTTGACTGTTCCATCACCGACCATGCACGGAGTGTATCGGCACCGGAAAAATATTTTCGCCAGCAATTTATTGTTGACCGTTTATACACGGGTATGACACGCTGTTGATACGTTGTAGTGGACATAGTCCGTGTCGTTTTACTTTCCATGCCTGATACCCGCCGACTAAGACAACATTTTACCTAAACTAGTGGTCGCCCAGTGGTCGAAATTCGACGGTAATTTTATTAAGGTTGCCCGGATTGTATCCTAAGCAATGAAAAATTAAAAAAGATAGAATGTGAGTTTGGATTGGCATTGACAGATTTTGGCCGCTCCTCTTCCATTTTTGAAATTTTGAAAAGAGTATTTAAGCGTGTGTGTCAAATACGTCAAATACAATGCGAGTGTTGATTTAATGTATTTTTATGCATAATTTTTAAAAAATATTAGCATTCTGTAGGTACCTACTCCTTCTCTATAAAAACTCTATATATTTTTATGCATAAAGTGTGCGAAATTTCATACTCCTCCGTCCGCGCAATTTTCCTAAAAAGGGGTACAAAGTTTTGGCTTCACGTATTAATATATTATATAGGTAGAGTAATTCAAGGCTAGAGTGAATAGGCTATTTCTAGGCAGGCATGTTCCATCCTCGACCGCACCGTCACTTAACATCAGGTGAGGTGTAGTCAAATGCCTGCCTATAACCAATAAAAAAAAAAAAAAATCACCAAATGTACATCTAATTAAGGTGGTTAAGCTAACTGAGGGTGGTACATTAGGGGTAGGCTAATGCAAATCGTCAACAGATTAGCTGATGAAGGGAGGGCGATCCGCCGGTGTCGGGTGACCGTGAGAGCCAACATGTCAACTCATAGTGATTAAGCTTTTTGGTAACTTATAATTTTTTTTATCCACTTAATGGGAACGTAATTACTTTTATTGGGTCCGGTTCGGATCCGACCGATCAATTGTTTTTAGTCAATGCCTCGATGGCAGGTTATTGGCCATTGGCTAAACATTAAAAGATATACTTAAGGGTGCGCCGACAAAAAAATGCCAAAAATGCAGTTACGGTTAAGTAGATTTAATTGAAAACACTATCGTATTAAATGAACAAAATATATATTTAGTATCATAGGGAACGTGTTTACAATTTGTCAGAACCATAAATTCATAACACGCTATAGTTTTTTCTACAATATCATTTAAAGTTGGGCAAAAATCATGAAAACGAGTGGCGGCGTTTAGTAGATTTCTTATAGTTTATCTAAATTATTGTACCTCTGATTGTGTTTAAACAATCATCAATGGATAAACTACAAATTGCTAGACTACATTATTGATTCATCAAGTGGTTATTTAAATAATTATTTTTTATTAAGCACCTTAAATTCCCCATACAAAATTAGTATGGCCGCGCGGCATCAAATAAATATGGACGACGCCATTTCAAATAAAACATAATGACACTTGTCACTTATGGACAGCGCAGCCTTAAATAAACAGGACTTTTAACAGGGGGGTAACCACGAGCTCTTATAGCAGTATTATTGCAGCTGTGAAAACGAGACGCGTGTAGCGGCGAATATACTCGCGTCTCTTTTCCACAACTGCAATAATACTGCTATAAGAACTCGTAGTCAGGGGGCAGTACTGTGAATGATGTATGTAACTATGTAAACTTGGATATTTATTTATTTTTTTGACATGTTTTGGTTGTCCTTTATATTTTGTGTGTTTATTTGTGATGAAATGGAGAAAAGAAAGCCCATGCTGAGCTTCTTGTTGGTTTTTCTCAGTACAACGTGTACCGCTCTGTGTAGATTTACGAACCGATGGCAAAATGGCATTCATCATCATCATCATCATCAGCCTATACTAGTCCACCGCTGGACATAGGCTTCTCCAAGTGCACGCCACTGAGCACGACCCGCGGCTAATCTCTTCCAGCAAGAGATAATTATTGTAGCCTAAAATACATGTTTGTATCGCAATGTATAAATAAAACACAAAAAACACAAAACCACATGTAAAAAATATTATATTTTTATTTTCTTTTATCATGAGCACAAAACTCTGGTGATGAAGCTAAATTACTACGGTCTCAAAGATTTCGCACTAAATTTAATTCAGTCGTATCTTAGCTCTCGAACACAAACTGTCGATATTAATGGAACTAAATCATCTGGTTCTCATGTAAAAATGGGAGTTCCACAAGGGTCCATTCTTGGTCCTTTTCTGTTTTTGATTTATATTAATGACTTGCCATTCTTTGTAGAGAACTTCTGTGAAATCGTATTATTTGCAGATGATACTTCACTCATTTTTAATGTAAGTAGGTGTAAGAATAATTACGACGATGTAAACAAAGCACTCTCTGATGTACTCAGTTGGTTTACTATTAATAATTTGCAGCTTAATGCTAAAAAAACAAAATGTATTAATTTTAAATTACCAAATGTCAAAAATGAACCAACTGATATAAGAATAAACGGTGATCGATTAGATTTGGTAGACTCAACAGTTTTCTTAGGTATAACCCTTGACTCAAAACTTCAATGGAATCCTCACATTTCGAAATTGGCCGGCAAACTCAGTTCTGCTGCTTATGCCATTAGAAAAATAAGGCAGTTAACAGACGTTGAAACTGCTAGAACAGTTTACTTTAGTTATTTTCATAGTGTCATGTCGTATGGCCTCTTACTGTGGGGAACAGCGGCTGATATTGAAACTATATTCATTTTACAGAAACGACCAGTAAGAGCAATCTATAGACTAGGTTCACGAACTTCTTTAAGAAATCTTTTTAAAGACATTGATGTCTTGACAGTGGCGTCTCAATTTATTTATAATTGTATAGTTCTTGTACGTTGTAATATCAATTCATTTGCTAAACACAGTGATGTACACAATTTTAATACTAGAAATAAGTCAAAACTTGCAATGCCACTGTTCAGGTTACAGAAGGTGCTTGGTTCTTTCTTGGGGCAAGGTATACACTATTACAATAAAATACCAAATACTGTACTAGATTTACCTTTAGATAAGTTTAAAAACATGTAAAGTCTTCTTTATTAAAAAAAGGTTATTATACAGTCAAAGAATATTTAGAAGATAAAACAGCCTGGCTATAATAAAAAACATATACATAATACTACTTATAAATAGTGTCCTGCAGATAACAAAATAGCGTTGCATTGAACATTACAATTACTTTATTTTTATTATTATTAACTATAGTTTTTTTTTACTTTTACTAGTACTGTATGATATTGTAAAAAATTAAACTGGTAAATTATGTTTTTGCTGACTTAAATATTTTATTTAGTTATTTTTTATTTTTTGTGTTTTTTTACATTTTGTGTTTTTATTTGTGATGGAAAGTGTCCTTTATGATAGGGCTTTTTCCAATATTTATGACGCTGTAAGGGAGAAAAGAGCCGGACACTTGCTGAGTTTCTTGCCGGTTCTTCTCAGTACAAGATCTCCCGCCCAGAGTAGATAGACTTACGAACCGATGGCTTAAAATGACGTTCATAAGAGCTTTTTGTAGCCTAAACTGAATAAATGATTTTGAATTTGAATTTGAATTCATGTTTCATTTTTGTGTGATCGTCAATAAATAATTTCTAATTCTTATTCTTAAAAAAGATATAAGGATGCCTCGGTGAACGAGGGGCAAATTGTTACGTCAATTATTGTTAATTGGCGTAAGTATACCGAGTAGGCACTGCAGTTAATATATGTAGGGTAACGGCACCCAGTCTTCAACACTTTAAACTCAGTATTCGACAGAGTTTTCGTCGCCAAAAAATAATATAGATTTTCATTGAAATATTACGGGATGAGACAGCAAGGACGTAGGTGCAGCGTTGCCTGATCTACGGATTTGTATGTAGGTCTACGGACTTTAGGTCTTGTTTACGGACAGACGGATTTTAGTCGCAAATCTACGGATTTTTTTGGATTTCACCCACCCGACCTAAACAATAATATAAATATTCAAATTAAATAAAATTTTGGTAAAACACGAAACTTAACTTAAAAAAAAAGGAAGACTTGCGACTTGCGTTTCGTTTTATGTTATTTTGTCTGTAATGATTTCTCAAGATTTAGCTGTATGGCTCTGTACCATTGCCTTTCCCTTCGTATATTACTCAGAACAATAACTAAAGCTATAAAAGGATGGCTAAAATAAAAATCGTGCAACTTTGTTTAGTTCCGTTCTATCTTATGGCTAGAAAAGGAGGTTGGAGTGCGACAAATGGTTGACACTTAGTTTTATTTTTTGTATTGTTATGTCATTCGGTCATCAGAAAAATAAAATCTCGAGTCCTTTTGCTCGGCCATAATCAGAAGTACATTGATTTAAAATCTGACAGTTCGTTTCACAAATCTGGTGACACCTTCGAAATAACGAAAGAAAAGGGACAATCGATCTCTTTCCAATACATCACCTAGGTTCATTAGTTAAAATAGTGCGAACTGATGAATTTGCTATTTTAGTCCGGTTTCTATAGCTTTAGTTATTATTCTGAGGCTTAGATGAATGATAGGTCCGCCGCAGCGGGACCTATCATTTATTTACATATTACAATTACTACTGTCAATGTGAACTGATTTATGTTGTACAATAATAAATAAAAATTAAAAACTACTATTAAAATATTGTCTTTTCCTTTGTTTTCGTCTTCGATTTTCCTATATTTTTTTTCAATTTCTTTACCGACATTGAACTTGGCTTAAAGTCAGTCCATTTTTGTAGAGGCAATCTACGGACTTCTACGGATTTTTGAGCGCAGCCCTACGGATTTTTAAAAACCACCGACGCAGTGTTCTGCGTAGGTGGTCGGTATTGAGTTGTTGCTAAAGACTAAAATCAGTTGGTGACCACTATAAAACGTTGTTCCTGTCGAAAACTCGTATGTTATCTTATGTTAGTGGGGCCTGCCGAGGTTTCCCTCTCGCAGTAACACTTCGACCCATCGGGATCTTTTGTGCAACCCCATCCTTTCACTCTTCTTCCTCTGTAAAGATAGATGCCATAAGCTTGACAACGTCCTTAAGAGCGAAGAGCCTGAAGTCCTCCGATTTCGGATAGGCCGACCCCAGGAGTCCCATTCTTTTCCTAGCCAGAGAGTGGCAGTCCCACAGTAGGTGCTGCATTGACTCCGTTTCCTCTCCGCATGCCCTACACAAGCTATTTGTTGATAGATGCATTCATTCTGTGAAGCATTTGTTTTGTCGCATAGTGCCCTGTCAAGGCACCGATGGTTAATCGGGCCTCGAACGGGCTCTACCGCAGAAGAAATTACCCTACCTATGTCAGTTTTCAAATAGTGAATGACTAAAGTGAGGGCTCGCTACCAGTGCGGAAAGTTAAAACGTAAGCCCCTCCCCTTTCCCCCCTTCGGTCCAGCGTCAGGGGCGAAAATTTAACACCAATTAATTACGAGCTGCGTATATTGTTTTCGCTTGTTGAGTATTTTATTTAGTGGTGTGTGGTAATTGGTTCTGAAGTAGGTACAAACCTCGTTCTACTGCAAATCCAAAATTACTACGTTGGTGTTTGGTCAACTCAAATTTTCACCACTTGGGACAATTTAAATTACTTACTATTTACTACCTAATTGTCCTGTTATGTTCCAAGGTACCTACTCACATTATTTGCAAATCAAAAACTTATATTTGAATATAATTATATGAAAGCAATAGGATTATTCACAATTTAAAATCAGTTTTTATAGTTGCCGTTGCCGTTTGCCGCGATGAAAGTTATTATCGTTCTGTTTTCAAATGCTTGCAACTTTTTTTACACGGGCGCAGTTCACTCACCGTAAAACTCGCGTACTTATGAGTGATTTATTTAATCAAAACCGAGTTTTTATCCCATTCGGTTAAATGGTGACAAATGAGGTGAGTTGCAGTTTCACCATACAAAAATTCGCACTCGGAGTTTTTACATATTTTTTTTTAATACTAATTTAGGCTTATACCTCTCGTTAGTATAATACTCATCAATTGTTAGCGATGACTTTATTACAACTATGGAGGCCTTTGCACAGCAATAGTATTGGCGATATACTTTTTTATCTGTCGTCTATACAGACACAATAGAATTTTAGGGCACTGATCAGTGCCCGCCGCAGATGAGAGGTTAATACATCTCGTAAGCAAGTTTGTACTCCAATCAATCAACCACCCTCAACCACACAGCCCGTTCATCCATATACTAAAACCTACTTGTTCAAATTCAAAACCGATTGCGCCGTAAAGGCTTACGACTGTTATTACTGTCTAGCTGACAATGCTATTAGAAGACTTAACAGCGATTGTTCGGCGATTTGAGAGATTTTCATGTTTGCTTTTAATATAATTGTGTAGCAGTTTATCTGAGGATTACTCGCTGTAATGCTGAGCGCCGCCGGCCGCTCAAATTGAATTGTAATATGGTACCGTTATTAATAACTCCGACAGGGGCGCAGGGCTGGTCTACCGATATGGTTAGATTTGAATATTTAAATTATGGGAATTGCGATTTTATAAAGGCTGTCGATGGAAATATGTCATGAACGGTTGGTCATGTCGATTGAACACGTCTTTTTGTGGATAATGTATGTAAATTTTGTTTTGTTATGTGATGCAATTAATGTTTTTTCTATATGTTAATTGACATCTTCAAGACTGTGCCATAATTCTTATCGTTGACTTTCTTTTTAAACCTTAATCCAAGCGTTATACAACTTTGAGATCAACTTTTGCACATGAACTTGTATGGAGGGCTGAAATATTGTCACGCTTTTTGACTTCATTTTGCTAGTTACAGAAACACGATTTGTCAACTTTTATAACAGAGAAAAAAATATCGAAGTAACCTCTTTTAAAACATAGATTTGCATTTTACAGGCTAACCAGACCGATTTAAGCATCTAAATTTTCTTAGTAGAGTAGTCTTAATACACACTTCAATATTGTAGTTAATTTTTTTAAATAATTTGTAGTTTTAATTAGAATAAAAAAAACAGTTTTTCTTATGGTACGGGGCGCAAACGCTCCGTATGAGTTTTTTTGTTTAGCGGTGCGTCGCCTTAACATGTTTTTGTAAAAGTTGTTCAGAACTCTGATGCGAACAAACCCTTCAAAAGAAACTCTCTAATAAATGCTCCTGTTATAGGCACCAATTTCAACTTATAAACATATTAACAATAATAAACAGTTATTGTTGACTTTGACGCCAATCACGGTCTATTGTCGGTTACTCACACTCTCACACAGACTCAGAGCTGAGACTAAAATTGAAATAATAAAATTTGCTATCATCGCCATCAAACACATAACTCTAGCAACCCTACCGCGGCACAATCGGTCGTATTCACCCGAGCGCACCACTTTTTTCCGCAAATTTTAAGCGTCTCCCTCCGCATTCCGCGAATCAGCTATATTTGTACAATAACTGCCCGCCTGGGACCGTTCCGGGGACAATAGGCTCTTTGTTTAACGACGTCTTTCTATTGCGACAGCGCGCGTGCCGAGTTTTTTGAATGGGGCCCATTTGACCCGCCCGAGAAGGCTTAGCTCGAAACACGGGTATTGTAGGGTTAACATACGTGGCTTGTTGTAATTGTACCTGCGGTATTTGACGTAATGAGCTTTACCGCTTACAAATCTGATGTTTATTTTTAATGGTCTTAGTAGATACACTTTGCTCATAATAAACCTAAAAATTATAGGTATAATTGCTAAAACCATATTAAATAACCTGTGTCAGTTCGGGCCCGGATCGATTCCTTTCGGGGGTACCTATTGTGCTTTGTTTGGTTGGTGTTACGGCTTGTTGTAAGTCCGCTCGGTTAGCTGGCACCATCTTTTTTATTTTTAAGGACGAATACAAATTCGTCCCCTTTCGTCCCATAATGCTTGTCATTGCGATGATAAGAGAGTTTTTATAATCACATACTGAAACACAAATGTTGAAAAATTTTCCACGGGCAGGATTTGAACCTGCACCCTTCTGACATACCGGGTCAGGTGCTCTCCCAGTTGAGCTATCGTGATTCTAACCAGCCCGCCGAAATCACATGTTCAAGAATTTTCAGTGTTATAATTTTAGTTAGTTACCAAGCGATGACTTTAAATACTTATGCCTAAAAAACCTTTCTTTATTTAAGAATCTGTGTGATTGGTAAACTTTAATCTAATCTACGCCTAGGATCTACCAAAGGTCTAGCTTATACTAAGAAGAAACTCAGTTATGCCATTTTCTTTCCCAATTTGATCGCGCACAAATGAAGACATTCTTCCGAAAAAAGTAATTGGAACAGCTTAATTCGGTGCGTGAAGGGCCTCCTCAGTTACTTACAAGTGCGGGCCCAAACCAGAAAACTACTGAAGCAACAAATAACATTGGTCGGACGCTAAACCGATTACCACAACTCCCAGACTCAATAGGTACGGGGCTGTGTAAACCTGCCGCGTGTGTATAATGGGATTGCAGAGTTATCTCGGTATAGCATTGCCAGGCGTCCGGATAAAGCCGGACATAGGCTTTTTGATTGCGTGTCCGGCCATAATAAACGGTATCCGGCTTGTCCGGCTTTTGTTAGGCTTTTTACATTTTTACTTTTTGTGACTGATGACTTTATTGGACTGATTAATTATAAAGTAGGTACTTAGACTGTAAAATGTTTTTATTTTGTTTATATAATTTTTAACGCAAATTTGCGAACAAATTACAAAAACACAAATCTTTAGTATTTGTAAAAATATTATGATCGGATGTTAATGATGGTAGTTGTTGACATTGAATGGGCGCCTTTAGCTTTCAAATTAAAAAACTAAATAGTGTTGAATAATTTCGGCGGGCTGGTTAGAATCACGATTTCAATTGGGAGAGCACCTGACCCGGTATGTCAGAACGGTACAGGTTCAAATCCTGCTCGTGGAAATTTTTTCAACGTTTGTGTTTTTGTACTTAGACTGATTTGGCAATGGCAATGGCAATTTTATTTACATTTCATTAAAATTTAAGAAGATTTATGGTAATAATCAAAAAAGCTTGATTTTACATACAATTTTTTTGTCGTACCTCTATTAATACTGAGACACAAAATCCTCAATAATGTAGGGTGTCCGGCTTTTTTACCCAAATGTCCAGCCAAACTGGCTGGTCTGTCCGGCTATTAGGTTTGCCGACCTGGCAACCCTATCCCGGTATGTAATGCCGCGGATCATATTGAGATGCAATAATACCGCATTATGCAGGTTTTTTGTTTTGTACACCTAGCTAGCTACTATTTTATCTGTACTTTTTATTTCTCTATTAGGCATACGCTCAGAATAATAACTAAAGCTATAGAAACCGGACTAAAATAGCAAAGGTGTCACCAGATTTGTGACGTCATATGTGAGGTAGTGACTATAGAAAGGACTCAAAGATTTTTTTTGATCAACGATTATCTGATGACCGTTTGACATAACAATACAAAAAATAAAAACTAAGTGTCAACCATTTGTCGCACTCCAACCTCCTCTTCTAGCCATAAGATAGAACGGAACTAAACATAGTTGCACGATTTTTATTTTAGCCATCCTTCTATAGCTTTAGTTCTTGTTCTGAGGGCATACGGCTCGCTTGAAGGTAAAAGTCACCATAGCCTATGGACGTTTGCAACACTAGAGGTAATCGATGATGTACTCGTAGTTTGAGCAAGTTTTGATTGGTATTTGATCACGTTAATTCGTTTACGTTCGTCGTTCGGCATTAAATATCCATCAGTGGACGTCTTTTGGCTAAGATGATGAGATGATGATAATTATGATCACGTTAACCTTTTCACCGCCCAACTATCCTGCACGCGATGTCCCGCTGTACGCCAACGTATAAATGTATTTTAATAAAGTAGGTACAAAGAAGAACTTCTATAGAAGTGCTGGCGTGGACGGCACGAAAATCTCGAACTTCTATAGAAGTTGTTGGCGGTAAAAAGGTTAAAAAAATTAGAATGGCGTTGAAGCAGCGTCTCAAACAAAGAGAGTTAAAAAAATAAGTACTTATTTGTATGTAAATTTTAACTTTTTATTTTCAAGTGCTAATTGCTGCATTGAAGCTGAAATAAATATTCATATAATTTATAAAATACAGTTAAAAAATAAACGCCTACCGAATTTTTAATTTTGTCACTGCTTTTTTAATTTTTTGAGTGCACTGTGCCGCTATTACCACTCAAAAAAATAAAAAAGCAGTGACAAAATTCAGCGCTTGCATCAGCCTTCCCGGTAACATAGCGGTTAGTGCAGCCGTCCGGATTGCGGAAGACCCAGGTTCGATTCCTGGCTGGGTCGGGTAGGCGTTTAATTTTTTCACTGTATTTTATAATATTTATAAATATTTGTATGTATTAACATACACGACTAACGTCTAGGAATTTTATGGGCCGCTTTGTATTTTACCATCTTGTAGGTACATTGTTTGTTGCCTGAAATAAATAAATCTATTCTATTCTAAAACTTTGCTTTGAAAATTCCCGTTTTCACCGTAAATGTGATTAAAGGTAAATAAATCTCGAGCTAGGCTTCCCTTTACCTATACCTACAGATAAAAAATTTACCATAGAAAATAGTTATTATTTAAAATGAAGTTTCATTTTATTTTTTTATTACACTTTTTATAGCTACAAAATCTTATGTAGGTAGATGTATAAACGGTATCTTTAGATTGTCAGTATTAGGTACATTGTATTTAAATCAAGTTTACCGGTATGTAAACCTAGTTTACTGTATGTAAACCAAGTTTACAACATTAAGTCCTTTTTACAATTTATTTTTAATTAAAAATAGCCGAACAACTTCTAAAATACAGCATACACTGCAAAAAAATATGTACCTACCCGTTCCCTAAGCATTCTCACACCGACACGTCGACCTTTCGCCTATAACTATTGTGTCCAAGACATGGGTGGATAATATAGAGCGCTCATAAAAATGTATGAGCATCTGTATGGGCAGCTAACAAGAGGCAGTCGCGGGGCGCGATGCTAGTTATTCCGCACCGTCGGTAATAATTTGACAAATGTATTCTGTTAACACTTACAAAACAAAACATTTTTCGAGTCAACTCTCTTTCTCTCTTGTTTATTTTTTTATTCGTTTGTTGTCTATGATAGAGTGGTAGCTTTAATATAAGTGGTTACGTTAAGGCGACATCCCAATTTGTTTGTAGTGTTGCATTGTTTTATACTTACCTACTTATTTGTATAGCGTTGTATCTTATAATAACTATATTAGGTCTGTCGCTATAATCATAATGTTATGTTTATGCTTAGAATAATAACGTGTTTATGTTATGTAGCCCCAATGACAAGCATTATTAATGTTTTGATGAATGCTCTAAGGTTTTGACCGATGACAGCCCTCTGACCATGAGCTCCTAAAGCAGTATTATTGCAGTTGTGGAAAAGAGACGCATATATATTCGCCGCTACACGCGTCTCGTTTTCACAACTGCGTTATTACTGCTATAAGAGGTCGTGGTTACCCCCCAGTTCTTCAGTATCAGAATACCAGCGTTGCAGCGGCTCTATGTCGCTGAAGCACGTGCTGAGGCTGGGGCCTAGTTGGCCACACTTTGTCTTTTATCTTTGTTTTGTATTGCTATTGTGAATATGGTGTAATTTTGTAGTGTGTGCCAATAAAAATATATTCATTTTTTTTTCATTCAGTAGGTATTTGAGAGTTTAGTGTACCAGGTTAAGGGCAATATCATCTTCGGATTTTCCATCACTTACCATCAAGCGAGATGAAGATAGAGCGTTTACCCGTTTTTGTGAAAAGAAACCCAATTAACCGTTTGTATTTGCGAAATATCACAGGTTCGTATCCCGCACTTTAGAGTCGCGCCCTGGGATCGATTTTTGAACCGGTGGATGGTGACTGGTGACTAATTTTCACACTGTGATATCAATTACACGATAGTTACCTTTTCTCTTATTTCAGGTCACTGGTAACTTGTAATGTGACCGAAAATTATCTAACGATATTTATCATAATAATCAAATTGTAAAGAATGCACAACATATTATATTTCTGGTGCATGTCATGTCACTGTTCTTAATCTCACTAAACGAACACCATGATCGGTGAAATTAAAAAATCGCCACCAAGAGGAACTTTTCAAGTTATAAGTTTCATCATCATCATCATTGGGCCCATAAGGTTACGCACGTAGAACGTAACAGGTCTTTATGACAGTCTATGTTCATTTTGATATTATAATTTTTGTGTTTTTGAAGTTTTGTATAAATTTTAATTTGTTTTGATAGCGGCCTTTTTTTTTTTTGTTTAAATGTAATATTTACTGTTATAGTCTTGCTTCATTTGTATGGGTGATTTCTGGGTGCAATACAAACTAAAGCCCCATTAAGGTGAAGGTGGTAAAGTGCGCCTAGCGAGCAAGTGCGCCTACCACAAATATCTCGAAAACTACCGATTGGATACTAGTAGTGACACCTTACATCGAGGCTACAAACTAAATCATAGTTCTTAGTGATAGTCACAGATGGCTCTAGTCATGTTGAGTTTGAGACACGCGTCATTTTATTTTCACTGTTATTCAAAGTGGTGAGGAGTATTGTGTAATCATTGTCATAAATCTCAACAAGTTGACTTTTTACCGACATACAAGTCAAGTACCTATGTAAGTGCACAATTTAAATATTTTGCTTTAAGATTCTGATTTTATATCACTCTTAGCTAGTAAAATTTGTATATTTTTTGCAAGTCGGGGTAGCGCGCCATACTGACGTTTTTCAACCAACTTCAAAAAAGGAGGTTTCTCAATTCGACTCGTTTATATTTATTTTTTATGTGTGTTCGCGGATAACTTCGTCGTTTATGAACCGAATTTGATGATTCTTTTTTTGATGGAAAGGAGATATCCCAAGGGTAGTACCATGATAAGGAAACCAGGATTTAATGATGGCATCTCGGAGAAATCGAGGGGAACCTTCGAAAATCATAGTGGCGACTAGTGCGTTTGTTATTTTTTTTTATTAAGTATTTTAAAGCACTACTATTTAATTAAGGTCTGGAGTCGACCTGATGATGGAACCGAAAGACAGTCGAGGGAACTCCTCAACGATTTACAGCAATTACCTGGTGTTTGGGCTTGATTCATTTGTATTGGTGAGAACTTTACACCTAGATGGGTTGTGACTGCCAATAGGGGTCTGATGATGAAGACGAAGGATAGTCAAGGAAACTCCTCAACGTTTTACAGTAGCTACCTTGTGTTTGGACTTAATTCATTTATATTGATGAGAACTTTACACCTAGATGGATTGTGACTGTCATTAGGGGTCCGATGATGGAAACCATAGACAATCGAGGGAATTCCTCAACGATTTACAGCAGTTACCTTTTGTTGGGCTTACTTCTTAAGGTTCAATAGGTATGCCAAAATGTTCAGTTCGTACAAAAATAATACCTAATAAAGTTTGATTTTTTGCATAGGAATACCACTACCTATTAGGCCGTCGTTTCTTCATCCAAGAAGCATCCTTGTTAGGTCTACCAATCACTAAAAATCGTAAAATAAAATATTTTTAAACAAACAAAACCAAATTAAAAAACAGGAAACTATAAAAAGTAAAAACAGCTCTAAAAAGCAAGAAATATTATTGAAATCATATTATTAATTACCTAGATACATCAGTTTTAAAGAAGGTCAATTGAAGTCGGGTGGGGCTTTTACAATGAAAAAGTAGAGATAATGGAACAACTATAAAAGTTTAAATGAAACAAAATTGTCCCCCAGCCGACCACCAACAACCCGACTTCAATAGACCTTCTTTAAAATTGATTTGAGTATCTAGGTAGTTAATAATATGATTTCAATATTATTTCTTGCTTTTTAGAGCTGTTTTTACTTTTATAGTTTCCTGTTTTTTGAAGTCGTTTTTTTTATATGGCGCACTTCGCCGCAGTCCAGAGGTTACATACAACCCTTTTAAAAAATTGTATTTTATTAAGCTTTTATTTAACTTGTAATGTTTGTTTTCTTGTTTCTATGGTCGGGCAAAAAGTTTCTTAAAAGTTAATGTTTGAGCATTCAAGTGATCCTACCAGTAAGTTATTGCGAT